>CM030365.1:57519212-58119212 GCA_017893485.1 Hemerocallis citrina
CTAATAATAATTTAATAAGTAGTAATTCAAAACTTAATAGAATACGTAATAGCAAAAATAAATAAGTATCGTAAAAGCGCATAAAAGTAAGCAGGATAAAACATTAAGAAAGAAAACAAGTCAAACTTAAAAAATTAAGACTAAAGATTGTAGAAAAATAAATAAATATCAAAGTGAATTAATAGTGTAAGAAAATATTTATTTGAAAATAGTACGTGTTAGAGATGAAAAGTTCTATGAGGAAAATACACAGAGAAAATAAAAGAGACAAACTTAGTCTGCGTATAAGATATCATGAATGTAGGTTCATGTAATACCCTTATTTTTTTTCAAATATATGAAAGATTATTTATTTTTACATATGGTATGTTTGTGTAGCATGTTGACTATTATTTCTCAACATGATGAATAAACTGTATTGTTTTCTATGAAGCATTTTCTTAAAGCCCAATGTTAACTTGCTTATTTTCTCTTTTTAATATTCATTTTGGCCCAAATGAATTTAAGCCCATGAATTTAACCTTTTATTATTTCCTACAACTTATTTTGTGTAACACTTTTTATATAAGAAACTTATTATATTTTTTGTACAAGTTTTATTAGTATGGGTTGTGCATGCACGTGCATTTCGCATACACGTGCATTGAGCACACTCTTTGGCCGGTTTGGGGGTAGTGGCTTGGAATCATGGGCGGTTATTTTGTGAAGTGTGGGTAGTTTCTCAACCCCCTAATGCATCCCAACCTTTGATCTTACAACTCCCCAATAAATCTTAGCCCTCTATTCTACTTATTTCCTAGTATAAATACCCCTCCCATTTTCCTATCTCTTTTACACTAAGATTGTCTTTATTAAGAGAGGTATTTGTGAGTTGTGTGTGTGCTTTGCTGTGGAGGCCGAAGAGTAGCATTCTGAAGGTTCGGTGTGGAGCAAAGGAGCAAGGTGCAAGGAGCAAGAAGGCGTTCACTATATTGAGGAGCTTTTGCGGGATTTCGATTATTTCTGCATATAAGGTGGGTGTTTCTCAGGACTTCTAATGTAGGAATTATACCATGATTATTATGATTGCTACCATGTTATGAAAAGTGAATTCAATGTATTAGAAATTGCCTGAACATGCTGTTGATAATGAGAACGAATGAGTCGGTACAGTCGACTGTCGCATGAACCAGTCGACTGGTACGAGACAATTATTTTATGATGTGGTGATAAACATGTATGCAAATAGACATAATGATGTGATTACTAAGTTGTATTTTCCTATGACACATATGATGGAGGGAAGGTAAATGAATGAAAAGAGCTAGCGATGATTAATAACTTAAGAATTGTCGGAGCAGTCGACTGACACTGTGTTCAGCCGACTGGTACCGTACTTTAAGTATGACTATTTGGAAATTCCAGGAAATAAGATATTCCATTATGTTGACCTAGTATAATGACTGAGATTTATATCTTTATCTTCGTAAGGAAGTTATGAATAAGTGTGAATGCATGTTTAAGAAATATTCCCTTGAGGAAGAGATAACATTCGTAACTTGAAGTTTCGTGGTTGTGATATTACTGAACAAAAGAGACACTGTTTATGAAACATGAATTTATGTATATTGTGAATTGATATCATGATGCAAGTGCATGTAAGAACTGTAGAAAATCTCTTAATTTGAAAGGTGGATCTGATCAGTCGACTTAGTGCGTGTAGCCAGTCGACTGAGCTGGACTTAGAATTGTGCTGTTGAAAATCCCAGGGCAGACGACTGGTGGATAAACAGTCGACTGTCATGTGGATGACACTGTGGACATGAAAAGTTGCGGGACAGCCGACTGGTTGTGTACAGCAGTCGACTATCCCGAGTATTTATGATGAACCTGTATTTGACTGTATGAGTCGACTGGTGTTCTTCCAAGTCGACTGTACAGAGTGGATTTTGATAAGTGTGAATTTCATTTTATTTGCTGTTGGAAGTTGTGAACTTATGATTGAAGTCTGTGGACTCTTTTTCTGGCTGTGTGGATTATGTAAAATGAATCATAGATGAGAATTGAGAATTAAATGAATATGAAAGGCTAAGATCATGATGAGAAAGTTTGTGAGACTTTAAAATGAATTATGAGCTGAGGATGCTCAATTGGAAATTGTGAATTTGAAATTGAACGAAAGAGTAGCTAAGTCTCCCCCGGCAGTGAAATGAAATGATATTGAAAAGAAGGCCAAGGTTGGTCATGTGTAAATGAAAGGATAAGTCCGGTTTGGTGGAGAGGCTAACTCTAGAGCTTTGATTTTTATTCATGATTCTAATAATTTTAATACATAGTGTGGAGGTGATGAAAGTGAGAGAAAAACATAAGTATGAGAACTAGAGTTTACGGTGCGGGTGTGTGAGCCGCAGAATGCATGCTTGATGAGTCAAGACATGGCGCGGGCACAACTCAGAATGACCGGACTTTAGTCACACTTGTGGGATGTTTGGTGACTGCAAGAGGATCGTGTTCAGGGAGGAGGCTTGAATTGCCACAGAATGCATGCTTGATGAGTCAAGACATGGTGTGGGGTTCCCTTCCAGGGTCCAGTGCATGAGCTTGTACTCATAGACCATTTAAGATACTCACCGTAATTACAGAAGTAGAGTAAATCATGGCGAGGGATTGAACCCTATAAAAATGAAGAACGATTAAGTGGCTTGCCCTCGAACCTATGTAGTATGGGATGCATAGAATTCGAACAAGTGCGCATTAGTGTCATGAAAACTAAATAATTGCATTAAGGATTAAGTGCACAGTCACGACACGACATCATTAAGAGTTCCCTTTTGATTTGCATGCTTATATTGAACAAGTTTGTGATTTGTTAAGAAATGAGATTCGTTATACTGTTTCTGTCATAGAGAGGATGGCCATGTATAATTATCGTCGGTTGAATAAACTGACGTACCAACAGTTTTGTATGCAGGATAAATTACATGTAAAGAGGAATGGATGCGTAAAGATCTTATCATGTTGTTATTCATTTATGTAAATGTTGTATATTTTGCTTCCGCTGTGTAAAAGTAAATGTAATATGATGTAAACTCTGATGTATGAGGAAAAGTTTTAATTTCCTTGTAAAATTGTACTCAAAGAAAGTGAAAAGATCCTGTAGAACATCTCGAATTCAGTGATTTGGGATTCGGGGCGTTACAGTTCAAACCAACCATACCACTCGTGATACCAAGGGAAAACATACTCTCATACAATCTCACATCAATATATACAAGGAGAGTATCATGAATGCAATTTCAATAACTATTTCATTCATGACTCCAAACTGACACTCACACTTCTAATGTCTACCCTAATTGTGTTTTCCTTATTGTTTTGTACTACTTGTTGAAGTTGGCTCTGATACCAAACTGTAAGGCCCCAAATTTCAAACACAGGTAGTATGAAGCATAAACATGATCTTTTAAATTAAATTTGTACAAATTTACAAGAAATTTAAAACTTTTATTTACAACATGTTCTTTACAATAGTACAATGGAATTAAACGAATACAATGCAATCTACAAATATGAAAATTCTTCAATCTTGTAATGACTCATCATAGTGACTTCAAGTCCATGTCGAATCAGTCCTGCAATTAGGAAACTGTGGGTATGTTAGTTGCATACAGCTGACACAATGCTATAATACAATGATTCTTCTACTTTAGCAATCACAAACTTGAATGCAAAAATAAAATGTGAAAAGTGACTATCCGAAACATGTTAGTGGATGATATGACCTAATGCCTAATGCAGAAATTACACTACGATGACACTGATGCATACATGTTCGGATTCTATGCATCCCATACTGCATAGGTCCGAGGGAAAGCCCATATCATACTCCTCATTATAGGATTCAATCCCTCTTTATGAAATCCTACTTCGGTGACTAATGTAAGGATTAGATATCCCGTGAGTATCTAATACCGCCCTGATAATTCTTGAGATTTTGGAGACGAAACCTACACCGCGAGCCATGACCCCGATAATTCTTGTGAGTCGTTCTCCCACCGCGAGTAATTTTTGGACAACACGTCTCACACCCCGATAATTCTGGAGACGAAACCTACACCGCGATTCATATGTTACCTCATCACACAAATACCACATGAGCGTCACCTCGATCCCGATAATTCTGAAGAAATATCTCCCACCACGAGCGATTTTGGACATCCGGCCTCACGCCCCGATAACTCTAAAAATAATCTCCCACCGCTAATCTTGATCATGATAATTCTGAAGAAATCTCTCCAACCACGAGTGATTTTGGACATCATGCCTCACACCCCGATAATTATAGAGATAATCTCCCACTGCGATTAGGCCCTCATACTCATGTTTGTCCATACTTCATCACATATTCCCGTAGTGACTGTCCTTAGGTTTAATTAAAATTATTAAGACCTAGAGCTCGCTCACCCACCGGACTTAAATCAAACACTGAGAATGTTAACCCACATTGGCTACTTCTAAAACCGAAAGTTATCCCACAATGGCTACTTCTCAAATTTCATATATCATAACCTGTCGGTATTCTGGGTCTCACTCAGTCTCTAGAATCCACACATTCCAATATATTCACAATATTTTCAGGTTATCCATAACCTCTCATGAAGTAACTAACTTCTTATAGCAACCTTCAGTAACACTTAATGAGTTAGAACTCTTATAAACATCACATGTTTAATATTCCAAATCCATTCATTAATTACCACTTAATTCCTCATAAGTTACATATTACTAACATTCAAATTTTAAATCTAATTTTATACGTTGTAAAAGTTTTAGGATAACTAGATAAAAGACATCCACCCAATGGTATTGTAAAAAAATCATATAAATTTCAATAGTACTTCAAAAATAGATTTATTAGTTTCATAGGAATCATAAAAGAGTCTACTAAAACTTTGTAGTTAAGATCATCTAAAATCATTCTTAATTACTTCATCTAAATTCATTTGCAAAACAGTAGGTTTAAAATTCAAAACTGCAGCTCCTGCTACGTGTAAAAAATCATAGAAAATTCTACACTTCATGAAACTTTGTATTCTATTGATCAAATTAAAGGTGTACAAGTATACTACAACTTTGTAGTTATAAGTTTCCCCAAATTATTATTTCTATAACCCTGAATTCTTCGAAATCTATAATAGGGTCAAAATGTTATGCATACTACCACTGTTCAAAATTGTAAAATACATTGTAAATTCAATTCTTTATGAAAAATTGATTTCTTAGACTTTACAGAAAGGTTAACGAGTCTACTTCAATTTCTTAGTTTTGAATTTTCTCAAAAGACTTCATATAAGATGTCGAAATGATCAAAATTCAAATGTATACAAATTTCCAGCAACTAGCCAATTGCCAACTAGTCCTAAGTTTGGATTTTAATATAATAGTAAACGACAGCCGAATATTATGAAATTTTAAGGAGATGTTCTTGACATATATGAGATGCTCATATAAAAACTTTAGCTCTAAATTCCATCTAGTTTAGTAGATATGATTTTCTGAAGTACAACTAAAACTTAAAACAGAAACGTATGAAAATGCCCCTAAATCAATCATATCATAATTTCACACATTCAGTCAACAACAAATAATTTAAACATGAATACTCAATCTATATAAGTCATCATGCCTCTAACAATTCACATATCTAGCATTCTACTAATAAAACTATATATAAAAGTTGGAGAAACACCCACCTCAATTGTAGAATTCCTAATAGTAAAACTCCTAGAAAATAATGCTCCAAATCTCCAAGCTCCATAAAAAATGGCCAGCCACTTCATAGCACAATCACAAGCTCTTCTCCCTTTTTCTCTTTGTTATTTTTGTTTTGAGTTGTGTTGTTTATGACAAAAGTAGAAACTATTTATAAGAAAATTGTGTGGTCAAAGTAGCTCCCCACTTTCCAAAATAACTCCCCACTCACTCATGCCACTCACAAACCCACTCACCCTCATTCTCTCCTATATGCAGCCATTTTTGAAAGAGTGCACCATGCACGTGTGCATGTGTTTTGTACACTTCATTTTATTTTCACTTTTATTTTTTTTATTCCATTTTAAATTCTTATTTTTAATAAATACTCATATTAAATTTAGCATAATTAGCCTAGTGAAATTTTTAGTGCACAACTTTGTAATGAAAAAGCACAATTTGCACGTGCATAAAAAGAAACACGTGCACGTATAGTCAATGAGTGTGCATACTCTTCACACATATTTTATTATTAATTCTTATTAAGTTTGATGTATGTGTTACACATGGCAAGTGTACCAAACTAATTTTAATTTAAATGTATACTTTAGTGCACACAAAATTTATCATGGGCACGAGGCTTCGGTGGTTGAGAGAAGGTGGTGCTTAGGAGGAGCTCGACAGAGGAGAGGGGTGTTGCGCTCTGTTTCGGAGCAGTGGAGGAAGATGAGGGTGGCAATGGATTTTGAAGGTGGGCGCTGTGAGGTGCTCGGGAGATGGCGGTGGCAACGGGGTACAGGGCATCAAAGAAGGTGCTGCAGTCGAGCGGGATGAGGTGCAGTTGGAGATGTTGATGGGTTTAGGCGAGGTCGAAGAGGATGGCAACAATCGACGAGGGGGCTGTGGCTGGTCGCAGTGGTGGTCGCGAGGTCGAGGGAGAGCGGTGTGGTTGGAGGGCAATTGAGGGCGATCAGAGGGTGGCCGCAACTAGGACGAGAGCAGAGGAGGCAGCAACTGAAGGTGGAGCTTGACAGTCGGAGGTGCTCGAGGTGAGGGGGATGGCAGGGTCGATGGTCGCAGTCGAGCGGAAGAGGGCGACGCTCAGGTGGAGTGTTGTGCGGTGGAGGCAGAGGATGGTGCGGGAGAGCGAAGGAGCAGCGGCGCGCTCGAGCGAGATGTGGAAGATGAAGAGGATAGAGAGCGGAGGTGCGGGGTGGTCGCGGTGTCGAGGAAGCTTCAACAGGGAAGGGAGGTTGAGTTGGGTTCTAGTGCAGAACGAGAAGAAGAAGAAGAGGGGGAAGGAGAGAGAGAGTGTCGGGGAGAGAGAGACGGGGTAAGAGAAAGAGTGTGGAAGAGTGAGACAGTACGCGGGGGGGGGGGGGGGTTAAGAATATAATATTAATATTATAGATGAATTAATAGGGTAGTGGGATTAGTGGGAGAGCGTGAAAGAGATTCGAGGGAGAACGTGAAGGAGATTGTTGATCTGGTCAATAGGGAGGTAGGAGGGAAATTGTGTTTGGGTTAATGGGTTTTGGTTAGAGAGTTATAGGTTTGGGCATCACTAAAAGAATCAAATTAATTCATAGGATGGGCTAAAATTTGGGCTTTTATAATAATAATAATAATAATAATAATAATAATAATAATAATAATAATAATAATAATAATAATAATACAATCAAACTGGTTTGGGCTTCGAATATAATGAAGAAATAAACAATTATATAGGGGGCTTTAGTTTCACAAAATAAATAGGATTGGGCTTGGATGTTTGCAAATTAATCAAATAATCAATCAAATAATTTTTTTGAATAAATTTGGATTTGGATTCAAACAAATTAATTGAACATCGGGAGGATGAAATTTGGTTCAAAAGAACAACAATATACACATACATACATATATATATATATATATATATATATATATATATATATATATATATATTCCAGATAATTTTGAATACAAGAATTGAAGAAGAGACAAGAAATACGGGTAAAAATCCGTACAATCAGGAATTGGGATTATAGTGTGTGTATGTGTGTTTTGGTGGGGGGGGGGGGGGGGTGTTCTGCACCGATTTTAATTTTCAGACGAATGCTTTCGGGAGGAGTTAGAGTCTTGGGATGGAAAATGGTCACGTGCTCCGAGACTTGGCACTCGAGTTCTTTCTCTGAATGCATGTTAGCTCCCCAAACCTATGTTTCTTTCTTTGAACGCCTTGGCTAGCCTCCTTTTGACCGATTCGAGCGAGGCGGCCCTCCTTCTCCTAGAGGCGACGAATGACTAGGTTTTCCCGTACCTCAGATTGAGTTGACTCGTGAGACTCTTCTTGTTGCACAATCCTAAGATGGTGATCGCTTATTTGATGGTCTTTGTTCAGAGCAACATGGACGACTTTGAGAACTTGGACTTTGAAGTAGGGGAACTCATCCCATGTGAGGGGTGCCTCCTATTCTCTATTGTTTTTAGGAGCTCATCAGCTAATTGGATTCAGGCTCATCTTGCTTCTTCTTCTGCTAGGTTAGAGCGTTCGTTGAGATTTATGTCGTCTAGGAGAAGGGCTTCTCTTATTCACTTGGTGCTCTGAGTAGGAGACTTCATCCAAGGTGCACTTTTCATCTAAGCTCCGACAGAGGTCCATCCCTTGCCAATGGGAGTTGCTGCTGTTGGGGAGATCTGATTGTGTAGGATGCACCGGAGAAGGGGAGGCCGTGTGGACTGAGACATGGCCCTCAATCTGATGAGGCCAAGGGCGAGGTTCAGAGCTACATTGAGAGTGACACCGTTGGGAGTGCGCTAATGTAGCCTTGCGACGGGGAGGCTGCAATGGCAAACGATGGGCCTGTGATGATGGGCATGGAGGTTACCCGGGAGGAGAAAGAAGAAGAAAAGCGTCAACTTGGCGGTTAGTGGCCGCCTCCTTCCTCTCTTTGGGGGCCATGGTGCAAGTGGTTTTTTGCCCGCGAGATCTGATCGGAGAGGTTGATATGTTGTATCCCATAGATGCGCCAATCTATTGCTACTTTTTTCTGCTCTGCGAGCAATCACAAAATGAGTTCTTTTTTTAGGAGAAAACTTACAATCTGGACTGTTGATCATGTAACGCTCCGAAATCCAAATATATCTAATTCACAACAAATACAAGATCTTTTACATCAAATTCGTACAAATTTATAAGGAATTTCAAAACTTTTTATTTACAACATGTTCTTTACAACAACATAACGGAATTAAATGAATATAATACAATCTAAAATAATGAAAATTCGTCAATCTTATAATCAACTCATCATAGTGACTCTAAGCCCCTGCCAAGTCCAATCCTGCATTTGGAAAACAGTGGACACGTCAGTTGCATACAACTGACGCAATGCTATAATACAACGATTCTTCTACTTTAGCAAACACAACTTGAATGCAAACAGGAAAGTGACTACCCTAGTAATGCCAGTGTATGATATGACTTAATGCCTAATGCAGATATTTAAATTACGATGACACTAATGCATACTTGTTCGGATTGTATGCATCCCATACTACATAGGTCCGAGGGCAAGCCCATATCATACTCCTCAATATAGGGTTCAACTCTCGTTATGAAATTCCACTATGGTAACAAAAGCAAGGTTTAGACATTCCACGAGTATGGATTCCAGTCCATGAATCCACCATCAAACTATACAGAATTCTCGTCGTGCGAACATCTCGCAAGTGCCGCTCTAGCCTCGGTATATACATATATATTGGTGATCTGCCTTCCATCCACCCGACTATTATGATCATGGAATCTACCGTCAGATCAATCTTAGTCCCGAATTTAATTGAGGCTCGTCTCATCCCGCAAGCAACGATAGTCCAGGAATCCACCATCTAACTGGATCTATAGTCGAGGAATCCACCGTCAGACTATATACAAGCGCCCCACTTACGTTTGCCCAAGTTTCATCACATCTTCTTCTAGTGCATGTCCTCAGGTTTAATTATAACCATCACAACCTAGAGCTAGCATACCCAACCAGACTTAAAACAAAACACTGAGAATGTTAGCCCACACTAGCTTCTTCTCAAAGAGAAAGTTAACCCACACTGGTTACTTCTCAAATTTTATTTATCACAACTGCTGGTATTCTGGGTGCCGCTCACTCTAGAACAAACAACCATCTCAAAGAGAGATCACATAGGTTACATCTAACTTCTTATAAAAATTTACATTCATTAAACATCTTTTAACTTCTTTTATTCATTCTCTTATTTATCAATCATGAAGCAACCAACTTCTTATAGCAACATTCAATAATAATTGATGAGTTAAAATCCTTATAAATATCACATGTTTAACATTTCAACATCATCCTTTAATTACCTCTTAATTCCAAATTTAAATCCAATTTTATACGTTGTAAAAATTTTAGGACAACTAGATAAAAGACATCAACTCAATGGTATTGAAAAAAATCATATAAATTCCAATACTACTCTAAAAATAGATTTCTTAGTTTCATAGGAAATATAAATGAGTCTACCAGAACTTTGTAGTTAAGATCATCAAAATTCATCCTCAATTAATTCGTCTAAATTCTTTTGCAAAACAGTAGGTTCAAAATCCGAAAACTGCAGCTCATGCTACTTGTAAAAATCATAGAATATTCTATACTTCATAAAACTTTGTGTTCTTTAGATCAAATTAAAGGTATACAAGTCTACTATAACTTTGTAGTTATAATTTTCCGCTAAATATTGTGTCTATAACCTTGAACTCTTCGAAATCTATAATAGGGTCGAAATGTATACATACTGCCCCTGTTCAAACTTGTAAAATTCATTATAAATTTAATTCCTTATGAACAATTAATTTCTTAGACTTTACAAAAAGGTTAACGACTCTACTTCAAGTTCCTAGTTTTGGCTTTTCTCAAAATACTTCATCTAAGATGTCGAAATAATCAAAATCCAAAATGTATATAAAATTTCAGCAAGTAGCCAACTGCCAACCAAGCCTTAGTTGGGATTTTATTAAAATAGTAAACGAAATCCAAATATTATGAAATTTTAAGGAGACGTTTTTGACATATACGAGTTTCTCGTATAAAAATTTTAGCTCCAGATTCCATCTTGTTTAATAGATATGATTTTCTAAATTGCGACTAGAACTCAAAACAGAAACTTATGAAAATGGCCCCAAATTAAATATATCATAATTTCACACATTCAATCAACAACAAATAATCTAAACATGTGTTCAATCCATATAAGTTGTCATGCATCTAACAATTCACATATATCTAGCATTCTACTAACAAAACTATATTAGAAAGTTGGAGAAACAACCACCTCACATGTAGAATTCCTAGTAGTATAACTCCTAGAAAATAATGCTCCAAAGCTCAAAGCTTCCTAAAAAATGGCTGGCCTCTTCCTAGCACAACCTGCAAGCTCTTCTCCCTCTTTCCCTCTTTTGTTTTTGTTTTCAGTTGTGTTGTTCATGGAAAAGGTGGAGACTATTTTATCGGATAATTATGTGGTCAAAATAGCTCCCCACTTTCCAAAATAACTCCCCATTTTCCACAAACTCACATCAATCACCCTCATTCTCAACCATGGCAAAAAACACGTGCACGTGCAGTCAATGTGTGTGCACACTGTTCATACAAATTTTATTATTAATTTTTATTAGGTTAGATGTGTGTGTTACACATGGTAAGCATACCAAACTAACTATAATTTAAATGTACACTTTAGCGCATACAAAATCAATCATGGGTTTTAAATTAATTTTAGTGGGCTAAAAAAATAGATTTAGGCCTAGTGGATTTTAATTAAAAATAAATCACACATGACTAAAAAAATGAGAACAAAAATATTCATGACTCAAGAAAATTTGTAGAAACCAACATGTGCACTGCAAACACGTGCGTTGCACATATCAATACAAAATAAATTTGAGAGAATGAAAAATAGTCAAAATATAAAATATGTAGAACTTGTATATTAATAATGTTACAGATATTTCACGTAACGGTAAAACATACGTAATTGACACGTGTATTAAATACATGTGCAATACACGTAAAAACACCAAGATTAAAATTAATATTTGAGTTGGCTCAAATTAGCATAAAAATGAATTTTGAGAGAATGGAAAACATATAAATATTTGGAATATAAAATACGTATGACATTTAAATAAAAATATGTTACGAATATTACTCGTAACACTACAAAATACATGTGCGTAACACCCGTGGGCAAAATTGTCATAACTCAATTTTGCGGTGCGTTATAGTCTCCCCCCCTTAGAATAGTTTTTTCCTCAGAACTTAGTAGAGTGAATGTTGAATCTTGTACACACCAAGAAAAATCATTATTGTATATAGAAAACTGCCAATTCCAACAAAAGAAATGTAGTATGTAATGTGAAAACAAAGTAAAGTTCTATAAGAAAACTATGAGTATCAAATTTAATAAGAAAGAAAGAAGAAAAACTAGAAAAATAGCACAAAAGAAACGTGACCATAAAATATAGTATAGATCGAAAGAAATTTTCATACAATAAAAAAATATTTGATAAAGTATTAAATATTATAGTAGAGGAAAATGTAAATTAAGTAATCAATTGTGAAAGAAATGGGGAAACAAAATAATTAGTAAGAAGTAAGGAAATCATAGAAAAAAATGTTTTACAAACAAGTGTAGTAAACAAAAGAAAGTAGTAGGAACTAGTACGAAAGAAGTAAAACAAAAATAGAAGTATAGAAATAAGTAAGAAGGAAAAGAAATGCAAGTGCACAAAATAAAAGTATTGAAATAGTATAGACAAATTATAATGCAGTAAAAAATTTTAAGAACGTAAATAATCAATAAGTATTTCAAAAATTTACTGAGAAAAAAAGGATTTTTTTTTTATTTTTATAAAGAAATAAATAGTAAAAACGAAATAAGGAAAAGGATATAAAAAAAAGCAAACTGATAAATAATTGGAAGAGCATAATTATTGAAAAATAGTTAGCACTAGTTAATAAAATTTTGAAAATTTTAGGGAAAGATAAATTAACTAAAAGAAAATAGGAAGAAATGAATGATTAAAATCGTAAACTAAGAATAGATAAAAGATGGTACCAATTGAAGAGAATTCTGTTTTATGAAAAATCTGAAAATGTATGAGTGTTAGATTTTAGCTAAATGTACAATCAATATAAGATAGATATAATTATGCATATCAAATTAATATGACGAAAAAATAATTCGTAAAGTAAATATGATAACTATATTTACGATTCAAAATTAAATACATAAAATAGTTATTAGTATTTATTAAAATATCTATAAGTTGTTAAGTATAGTAAGAAAGCCAACGTACAAAATTTTACACGTACATAGGCATAAAATATATGATGAAAAAAAATACTATAATACGAATGTTATAAGCAATTGGAGAAATAAAATAAAATAATAGTAAAAGTAGCAATATATAATTGAACTAATATATAATATTAATTGGGATAGTAATAAAATGTAGATAGTAAACAAAAGTATAAATAATAAAAATCATACTATACGAGTAGCAAACATATCGAAGATAGGTTAGCAAAAATATAAAAATGTAATTGCATAAAAATACAAAGTAATAAAATAATTAATAGTAACCAGTAATATAGATTGAAAAATAAATAGAGTAGTAATAACACATATATGATAGAAGCAGAAGCTATTATAAATAGTAAGGTAATTAATTAAATGCATATATAAGTATATCTGTATTATAAATTATAAATTTGAAGTAGTATAAGCTAAGTTTTAAAACATAAAAAAATGGGATAAACTAGTACAAAAATGGAATAGTGGTAGGTAATATATATAGAAAAAAGTGGGGGTTATTAAAGTAGAAAAATCTCTTTTGTTGTGGGTTCGCCTCGTTGGTATCCAACTGCAGGCTTGCCTCTTTAACATCAAGTTGCATATTTGCTTCTACGACATCCGATTGCAGTTTACCTTCTGGACATTCGGTTGCAGTTTTTGCCTCCCCGACATCCATTTGCAGTTTGCCTCCATTGATTTCTTGTTGCATATTTTCCCTTCTCGACATCATGTTGCACCAAAACGGTGAATGGAATGATGTAATCTTCCATATGTATTTGGATATTGGATGTTTAATTTTAAGTATGATGTTATGCTTTGAAATTGGTGATATAAAAATAGATCTAAAAGTTGTGATGGTAAGAGGAGGAAATGAAGTAGAAAATTACAACGATAAAATATTAAAATAGAAGTATAGATTGTAAATATCGAATATATAAAAATAGTAGTTATGAAAATGAATTATAACATTAAGACAAAGTATAAAGTATATGCATAAGAACAATAATTATGTAGTGTAGTTAATTAGGATAATATATATAAATAACTACATATAAAAATATATAGTAATGTGGTAATTAGATAAGTGTTAAAAGATATGCATAGTAAGTATATTGAAATATATGATATATATATGGAAATCAGTGGAAAGTATATGTAGTAATAGAGAATGTAAAGATAATAAAAATTGAAATAATGATAAAATATAAATGGTGAGTGTGAGAAGTATAAAGCTACAAAATTAATAAGTAGCTATCAATAGTGAAAAGTAAAATAACAAAAGGTAGAAAATAATAAGTTTAACAAAATAGTAATAAAAGAGAATCTTATTGTGTAGAGGTATATTTCATTTATATAAGTAAAAATATTACAATCATGTTAAAATATATGGAAATAAACACGTAAACATAAAATAATGGAAAAATATAGTATCGTGAAATCAAAGTATTTGTAAAGTAAATGTAAATATACAAAAATCAAAATTCAAAATCTAGTAGAAATAATAACAAAGGAAAATGATAGTCTTAATAATAATTTAATGAGTAGTAATTCAAAACTTAATAGAATACGTAAAAGTAATAGCAAATTAAATAAATAACGTAAAAGAGCATAAAAATAAGGAGGATAAAACATCAAAGAAGAAAACGAGTAAGTCAAACTTAAAAGATTAAGACTAAGAGTTGTAAATAAAATAATAAATATCAAAGTGAATTAATTGTATAAGAAAACATTTATTTGAAAAATGTTAAATGTTAAAGATGAAAAGTACTATGAGGAAAATACACGAAGAAAATAAAAGAGGAAAGCTTAGTCTACGTATAAGGTATCATGAATGTAGGTTCAAACCAACCATACCGCTCGTGATACCAAGGGAAAACATGCTCGCATAAAATCTCACATCAATATATACGAGGAGGGTATCATGAATGCAGGTTCAATAACTATAACATTCATGACTCCAAACTGACACTCACACCCTAATGTCCACCATAGTGTGTTTCTCTTTTGTAGTTTTGTACTACTAGTTGAAGTCGGCTCTGATACCACTCTGTAACGCCCCGAATTCCAAATACAGGTAATTCGTAACAAATACAAGATCTTTTACTTCACATTCGTATAAATTTATAAGAAATTTCAAAACTTTTTAATTGCAACAGAATCTGTACAACAATATTACGGAATTAAATGAATACAATACAATTTACAATAATGAAAATTCTTCAATCTTGTAATCAACTCATCATAGTGACTCCGAGCCTTTGCCAAGTCCATTCCTGCATCTGGGAAAACTGTGGGCATGTCAGTTGCATATAACTATCTGATATGGGTCGGATGATGTGGCCCCTCCTGGGCCACAGGATCCCCTCAGGAAACGTGCATCGCCAGATCATCCGGATCCGCCACGTCAGCATCAGAAAACTGCCCGGGCCTCTGCCACGTCAGCCTGAAAACTACCCAAGCCTCTGCCAAGTCAGCCTGGAAACTGTCCAAGCCTCTGCCACGTCAGCCTGGAAACCGCCCAGGCTTCTGCCACGTCAGCCCTATACCGCTCGGGCTCCCACCGCTTCAGGCCCATGGGCAACCAGGTTCAGACCTGACCCAAAATGGGTCCAGGCCCGATTGACTTCTCCTATAAATACCAGAACCCCTACCCTTTATCCAAATAATCCATCTTTCCCACTCAAAACCCTAGTTACTGTTACTCTCTCTCAGTAGCTGACTAGATCGTCGGAGGGTCTGCCACCGGGACCAACCCCGGTGTTCCCAGACCGTCTGCAGGTACACGGGACCTCGGATCCGAGCCTCCTGATTCGAGCTGAGCATCCAGCCTCCACCTCACTCCCGCCTACTTCCGTACCGTTCGCCCGGCTGAGGGTCGTCCGCACTAGAGCTTCCTCCACCAATACAAATCGAGTAAGAACTCACACCTGGTGCATCCACATGCCTCCCAAAAACAAACCGCATTAGGTTGGCGCCGTCTGTGGGAAACCGCCTAGTGCGTACTCCGACCCGAGTCCAGCCATCAACGGTACCCCATCTGCCCGAATGGCGCGCAAGGCCAAGAAAGCCGTTACCTCTGTGCGTTGGCAGTACGCGCCCCCTTAGGGTGCCGATGCTGACGCTCATGGATTCAACAACCACGAGGTCATTCGCGGACACCAACCGGGGGCCTCCCAACTAGTCCAGCCCGACCTACGAGGGGTAATCCAGAACCGGCAGGTCAGCCGGTCTAGGGGAGGGGCCGCTTCCAACTCGACCCCGAACCATCCCAAACCTCTGTCCCAAGGGTGAGGGCGAGCACTCAGCCGCGTTGGCTGGCACCCACCGGCTCAATAAAATCGGGCCGAGCGAGCCCCGGTCACCCACCAAGAGTTCCAAGACTTCCGAAAAGAAATCATGGAGGCCATCCGGGGAACTCCCGTCGATTATAGCATCCGCTGCTCTCGCTCCCATTTGGATGCCGCGGCCAGCGTGTCTCGCGTCCCGACAGTCCAGCTGGAGTATGACGATGACATCTTGAAACGCCTCCAAGAAATGGAAGACCGCCTCGATCACTTTGGCGAAGGCGGCCCTAGGCCGGCCCACGGATACAGGCCCATCCGACCTCCGTTCTCCACTGCCATCTTGCAGGCGGAAATACTCCCGGAACTTCCGCCCACCTCAATTCGAGACTTATGATGGGGAGGGCGATCCGGCTGATCACATGGAGGGCTTCAAAACCCTCATGATGATTCCCAGCGCATCGGATCCCCTCCTGTGCCATGCCTTCCCCGCCACCCTCTGGGGTCCGGCTCGGGAATGGTTCTCCGAGCTCGCCCCCGGCTCCATCTATTCTTTCAACCAAATGGAGGGCAACTTACTCGCCCACTTTGTAACCAGCCGAAAGGCCGAGAGGACAAGTGCATCCCTACTCGGCCTCCAGCAGAAGGAAGGGGAGTCGCTCCGGGTGTTCGTTCCGAAAGTTCACCGCCGAGGCGCGGTCGGTCTCCTCCCTCGACCCAGGGGTCGTCCTCAGCAGCATTCCGGCACAACGTCCATCATGGACAGCTGAAGGCCTCCCTGGCAAAGAGGCTTCCGACAGATTTCCCTGACCTCCTCAATCGGGTCGAAAAATACATCCGAGCTGAGGAGGCCCTGAATCCAGAGGACTTGAAAGAAATCCCCGGGGAGGGAAAGCGCAAGGCAGACGAGGTCGTGCCAGCAAAGAAAGTTCCAAGGGACGGGGGCGCTACCAAAAGGGTTCCTCCGGTCCTTCGCTTCGAGAGATACACTCCGCTGATGCAGAACGTGTCGATCATTCTCTTAGCAATCGAAGACAGGGACCTCGTGCAATTCCCCTCGCAGCAAAACAACAACAACAGTAAGAAGAGGGATCAGCGGTTCTACTGCCGCTTCCACCGGGACAATGGGCATGACACGGATTGTTGTCGTGCCCTGAAGGACAAGATCGAAGCCCTCATCCAATGAAGGTACCTCCGGGAGTTCAAACGGGAAGATGCTCGGGACCAGAGGGATACGAGGAACAGGAGGGCTTCCCCTCCTCCTCGAGCGCCTAGACAGTGCCCCGAGCTGGACCAGGAGCCTGAAGAGCCCGAGGGTCAGGCCATCTTACATTGCGTCCACGGTGGGCCAATGGGAGGGGAGTCCAAGTGCTTCCCGCAAGGCGTTCGTCCAGGATGTCAACACCGTCCAGGGCCCCCTCTCCCCCCAGGTCCAACAACTTCCCTGTCTCCTTTTCGAGGGAAGACCTGGAAGGAGTTCGGCTCCCGCACTATGATGCACTCGTTGTTAGCCTCAGCATGGCGAACTTCGAAGTCCGACGTATCCTTGTTGACAACGGAAGTTCGGTGAACATCCTCTTTCTAGAAGCATTCGAGAACTTGAAGCTCTCCCGAGATAAGCTAAAACCAGCCGGATACACATTGCATAGATTCTCTGGCATCCCGATGCCAACAGAGGGGATCGTCACTTTAGACGTCACAGCTGGTACGACCCCACACGAAAGGACCGAGTCAATGGACTTCATGGTTGTCAACGTTAAGGCAGCTTACAATGCCATACTCGGCCGTCCCAGGCTCTGCTCTCTCCAGGCTGTTCCCTCGGCCTACCACCAGAAGATGAAGTTTCCTACCAACACTAGTGTCGGAATTGTCCGAGGAAACCAAGAAGCTGCACGATCGTGCTACATGACAGCGATCGGGGGCGGGGTATTCCCCCTCGATGCTGTCGAGCTGCAGCCCGAGACAATCCAGTCGGAACCAGAACCGGCAGACGAGCTGGAAGATGTCTTGTTCAAGACAGGTGACGCATCAAGGTGTTTCCGAGTGAGCTGCTCCCTCACTCCCGACCTCAAAGCCGCCCTGATCAGCTGCATTCGCCGCAATGTCGACCTCTTCGTATGGAAGCCTTCTGACATGCCCGGTATCTCCGAGGATCTCATCATGCACAAACTCAGCGTGATCCCCGGGTCGAAGCCGGTTGTATAAAAGCGATGCAAGTTCGCTCCGGAGCGACAGCAGGCGGTAATGTGGAAGTGGACAAGCTCCTATCTGCGCGCTTCATACAAGAGGTCAGCTATCCTGAGTGGCTGGCGAATGTCGTCATGGTCAAGAAGGCTAGCGGGAGCTGGAGGTTCTGCATACATTTCACCGACATCAACAAGGAGTGCCCCAAGGATCCGTTCCCTCTCCCCAGCATCGATGCTCTTATCGATGCCACATCGGGTCACATGCTCCTATCCTTCATAGATGCCTTCTCGGGCTATAACCAGATCCGGATATTCCCTCCCGATATAGCCAAGACGTCCTTTGTTATAGACCAAGGGCTGTATTGTTACCGGGTCATGCCCTTCGGGCTGAAGAATGCCGGTGCTACTTATCAGAGACTCGTTAACCGAGTCTTCAAGAATCAAATTGGGCGTAATATGGAAGTGTATGTCGACGACATGCTTGTCAAAAGCAAGCGGGGAAGGGATCACGTCGCCGACCTGGAAGAGGCCTTTGGGGTCCTTCGAACCTACAACATGAGGCTCAATCTGGCAAAGTGTGTGTTCGGCGTCTCCTCGGGAAAGTTCCTCGGATTCATCGTCAGCCAGCGCAGCATCGAGGAGAACCCCGAAAAAATCCAGGTCATAATAGACATGGCTCCTCCCAGGAACATTAAAGAAGTCCAGAGGCTAACGGGAAGACTGGCGGCCATCAGCCGTTTCCTCTCCAAATCTGGGGAGAAGTCCCTTCCATTCTTTAAGGCACTGCACGGAACCGGAGGGTTCAAATGGGGTACTCAGCAGCAAGAGGCATTCGCCCAATTGAAGGAGTACCTCGCCAACCCTCCTCTCCTTAGTAAGCCCGAACCAGGTGAGCCACTCTGGCTCTATCTTTTGGCTTCGGAGATCGTGCTCAGTGCCGTTCTTATTCGAGAAGAGGAAGGAGTCCAAAAGCCTCTGTACTATGTGAGCAAGGTCCTGCTCGATGCCGAAACCAGATATTCCAGGATGGAGAAAACAACATACGCCCTGGTCATGGCCGCACTGAAGCTCCGCCCATATTTTCAGGCACATTCCATCCAGGTGCTTACGGACCAACCTCTGAAGGCCGTGCTCTATAAGCCCGAGAGCTCGGGACGACTAGTCAAATGGTCGATCGAGTTCAGTTAGTACGACATCGGCTATCAACCGAGGACGACCATCAAAGGGCAGGCCCTCGCCGAGTTCATCACAGAATGTACCATCTCCGAGCAACCGACAAGCGAGGAAGCCGACCAGATGTGGGAAGTTTACGTCGATGGTACCTCTTGCGAAGCGGGGAGTGGTGCGTGCATCATTCTGCGGGGTCCAGACGGCTTCCTCCTTCAATACTGCCTCCGCCTCAACTTTTCGGCCTCTAACAATGAGGCTGAGTACGAGGCCATGATCGCCGAGCTCACCCTGGCTCATCAGGCCGGTGCCAGACAGATCAGGGTCTTTAGTGACTCTCAGCTTGTGGTCAACCAGATCACGGGAGAGTACGAGGCCTGTGACGATCGGATGATCAGGTACCTAGCTGTGGTCCGACGGCTATTGGCATCCTTCGACGTGTCGGCAGTCCTAAGGATCCCCAGGGAGCAGAACGCCCAGGCCAATGCCCTGTCAAAGTTAGCATCCTCATCCTTTGAGGGCCTTGACCGAACTGTCCCGATCGAAGTCCTATTGAAGCCAAGTATAGACTTCCTTGAGGCTCTCTGCATTGAAGACGGAGCTCCTCCCGACGACTGGACCATTCTTATCAAGAAATTTCTAATCAAGGGAGAACTCCCCGAAGACCGGACCGAAGCGAGGCGGGTCAGGGTCTGTTCAGAAAGGTTCACCATAATCGATGCAACCCTCTTCAAAAGGTCCTACACAACAACGGATGGCAGACCCTACCTCTGCTGCCTGACCCCTGATGAAGCCAAGTACGCCCTTAAGGAGCTATGCGAGGGGATTAGCGGATGCCATATGGTAAGCCGCTCGCTAGCGCGAAAGGCTTTGAATCACGGGTACTACTGGCCCACTATGCTGCAAGACGCCCTTGCCCTAGTAAAGAAGTGCGGTCCCTGTCAACAGTTCTACCCCATGAAGAGGGCTCCGCAAGCAAATCTTCGTTCCATGGCCAGTTCGACCCCCTTTGCAATGTGGGGGATGGATCTGGTAGGCCCCTTTCTGAAGGCAACGGGCCAAAGGAAATATCTCATAGTAGCGATCGACTAATTCACGAAGTGGATCGAGGCAGAGCCGTTAGCAACGATTACCGAGCAACAGACCCAACAGTTTTTCTGGAAACACATCGTCTGTCGGTTCGGGATCCCACAGGTGCTCATCACGGACAATGGGACTCAGTTTGTAGGTAAGCATTTTCGAAAGCTCTGTGAAGATCTCGGGATCCAGCAATGCTTCTCCTCGGTATGCCATCTCCAGCCAAACGGTCAGGCCGAGAATGCGAACCGCCAAATCCTCGACGGCCTCAAGAAACGACTCGATAACTCTGCCAAAGGGTTATGGATCGATGAGCTGCCAAGCGTTCTCTGGGCCCACCGGATGACAAAGAGAATCCCCCATGGGGGAGTCGCCATTCAAGCTGACATACGGTGCGGAGGCCGTCATTCCACTGGAAATCGGGATCCCTTCGCCCCGGATCATGGCTTTCGACGAAGCAACCAACTTTGCACAGCTGTGAGCCGACCTGGACCTCATAGACGAGGTCAGGGAGAAGTCCGTCATAAGAAGAAGCATCTACCAACAAAGGATCGAAAAGTTCTACAACAAGAAGGTGCGTCCCACCGACATCAAACTCGAAGATCTTGTCCTCCAAAAGTTGGCTGTATCCAGTCCTGTAATATCCCGGACGGATATTACCTCGTATAAATTACTATTTTATTATTATTTTATTATTATTTCATTTTAATTCCAAAATCAAATTATTTTGGTGATTTTTCGCCGGTTTGCCCACAAACAGTGTCTACGCGCATATATCGGTCGATGTACATCCGAAGTGCATCAAATTGATAGCGCGATCCTCCGAATTAATAATAAAAACTTATTTTATTATTATTTTCAAATTAAACTATTTATTAGGATTATATAAGGAATTTTTGATATACACATACATATACATATACATACAATTATATAGTACATAGTACATTATACAAAGTATGTAGTATGTACTTTTGGACAATGTACTCATCCTTGTCATGACAACTTAATAAGATAGTTAGGGTTTGATTAGGAGGCTTAAAGAAGGGTATGTATGCATGAGAAGATTAAAACCTTCTAGAAACCTTATCCCTTCACCATGCTTCCAACTCATACCTACACCTTACCTCCACCTTACCCCTACCCCCTACCATGGCATGGCCGGCCTCACCCTTCTTGGGGTTTTTTGTGCAAAATGTGAATGCACATTTGCACTTACCACCTCCTCTCCCCTTCTATAAATACCCCCTCCTTCTCCACCTTGTCTCATTTTAGAAAACAAAAGGAAAGAAAGAAAGGAAAGGAAAAGAAAGAGAGAATCTCATACTAACAAGAGAGTTTTTTTGTAAGGTTTTTTCCGAGGAGTTCTAAGAGTTAGGGGAAGGAGAAGGTTAAGCTAGCAAGTCCTTCCAAAAAGAGACTAAGGTGGGGGTTTCTCTTGCTTGTTTGTTTGTTTGTATTGTGTTTTGACTTATTCTCCTTATCTTCTTGTTTTGTTTTCTTTAGTTTTTGAGGGTTGTTCTTGTGATGGGTATGTGTTGTTGTTGTGAATGTTGTGATGGATAAAAGAAAGAAATGAGTAGTAGTACCAACTAAACACATAAAGATCAAATCTTTATAGTTGTAGTTGTTGTTTTGTGTTATGAAATGGGACTAAATTAAACATATGCATATAGACTTGTGTATACAACCATCCTTGGTTGTAGGACTTGATATGAACTATACATAAAGCATATGAACTTTTATACAACCATTGTTGGTTGTAGGACTTGTATTGGACTTGGACAAAAAAAAAGAGAATAAGCATATGATTGATGGACCAAAAAAAAAAAGAAATAAAGGGTTCTCACTTTATTTATTATTGTTTATTTTTCTTTATAATCTTAAATAAGAAAGAACACATTGTAGGTGTAAATTCTAATTGTGAAAAAGGAATTAATTTAATTCACTAGTTGTAGAATAAATAAAAAGATGTCTTTTATGATCACTAGTAATAGATAAATGCTAATAAAGATTAGTAGACATTTAAGTAGTATGTTAATACAATAAAGTAGTAGTAGCATGTTGTTAAAACAAAGTAGTAGTAGTATGTTGTTAAAATAAGTAGTAGCAGCATAAAGTAGTAGTAGCATGTTGTTAAAATAAAGTAGTAGTGGTATGTTGTTAAAATAAAGAAGTAGTCGTAGATAGTTGCATGTTATATTCTTGGTTAAAATGAAGTAGTAGTAATAGTAGATAGTTGTAGATGCTTATGTTCATGATTAACATAAAGTAGTAGTGGTAGTAGATGATAAAAAGAAGTAATTGTAGATGCTTTATATTATGTTTAAAGGAAGTAGTATTAATAGTAGATAGTGGTAGATGCTTATGTTATATTCATGATTAACATAAAGTGGTAGTAGTAGTAGGTGATAAAAAGAAGTAATTGTAGATGCTTTATGTTATGATAGAATGAGGTAGTAGTAGTAGTAGATAGTTGTAGATGTTTTCATAAAGTAAATACCTATCATGTGTAAGGATGATGTTCATGCTTAGAATATTGTAGGATTCATTCTAAAATTATCTACCATGTTTAGGAGTGTTATTTATGCTTAGAATGTTGTAGGATTCATTCTAAAAATTTCCGATCATGTTAGTTTAATTTATTCATGCTTAGGGTGTCGTAGGATTTGTGCTAAAATTATCTACCATGCTTAGAAGTAATATACATGTTGTAGGATAAATGCTAAAATTATCTACCATGCTTAGAAGTAATATACATGTTGTAGGATAAATGCTAAAATTGTCTACCATGCTTAGAAGTGATATACATGTTGTAGGATAAATGTTAAAATTGTCTACCATGCTTAGAAATGATATACATGTTGTAGGATAAATGCTAAAATTGTCTACCATGCTTAGAAGTGATATACATGTTGTAGGATAAATGCTAAAATTGTCTACCAAGCTTAGAAGTGATATACATGTTGTAGGATAAATGCTAAAATTGTCTACCATGCTTAGAAGTGATATACATGTTGTAGGATAAATGCTAAAATTGTCTACCATGCTTAGAAGTGATGTACATGTTGTAGGATAAATGCTAAAATTATCTACCATGCTTAGAAGTGATATACATGTTGTAGGATAAATGCTAAATTTGTCCACCATGTTTTGGGATTAATGCTAAAAATGTCTACCATGTTTAGAAGTATATATCTATATACTTAGGAATGTTGCATGTTCATACTAGTAGTTATCCATGCTTAGTAAGATATTCACACTAGTAGCTATCCATGCTTAGTAAGATATTCATACTAGTAGCTATCCATGCTTAGTAAGATATTCATACTAGTAGTTTTCCATGCTTAGTAAGATATTCATACTAGTAGCTATCCATGCTTAGTAAGATATTCATGCTTAATAAAGATTCATGCTTAGATGGGAGTAGGAAGGTTGTATACCATGCTAGATTAATGGTAGGGAAGTTGCATACCATGTTAGTTTAATTGTAGGTAAAATTGTATACCATGCTAGATTAAACAAATATTCATGCCTACATGATACCCATGCTTAGATAAGTATTTGTTCATGCTATGTTAGTAGATGATCATGCTTGATCATTAGCCATGCTAAGTAGATAGGTGTCATGCTAATTATTGGTTATGTTAAGTTAATGGTATCCATGCTAATGAGATTCATGCTTAAAATTAAGGGAACTACCCATGGTTAGTTGTAGTGATTTTTATGTTATATTTTATCCATGCTAGAATTGATGTAGAAACTCATGCTATGTTATAGGTTGATACTTAACTAGTATACATGACTAGAATGTTACTAAAATGTATACCATGCTATATGTTAATGTTAAAGTAGAATACCATGTCTAGGAATGAGGCATACCGTGCTAAAGTTTAAATGCATGCTTAGAGTGTTGTAGGATTAATGTTTGAATACCTACCATGCCTTGGAATGTTGTATGTTCATACTAGTTATATATCCATGTTTGGGTTGTGGTGATTATTCATGATAAATAGTAAGCAATCACGCTCAAGTTATAACCTATTCTTGACCGTAGTGGACATCGTGTCTAGATCATAGTGATTTTCATGCTAAGATTGATATAAGCGCATGCTTAATCATATTCGTACTTAGGAGTATTGTGGTGAGTGGTTATGTTATATAATTAGATTGTCGTAGGAAGATGGTTGCAATTGTATGCCATGCTTAAGGCACTATAGGTTGAAGTAATGAGGATTGAGAAGACCACTAGTAATAGTTAGTGTGACAAAGATTGTCATGTCGCCTTCGGTTTTCATTAGTAGAATACCGATCATAGACTATTAGTAGATTCCTCTGTTGCTTCTAATAATAGAAGATCGAGTTTGTTAGTAAGCACTTTTGGTTGCTTCTAGGACTGATTACCTGTATGGTTGTTTGCATATGGTTGTGCTCATACGTGGCTCGACTGGCCCGTATGTAGCTGTGGGTCTCATACGTAGTTTATTTGGCTCGTATGTAGGTTGTTGTCTCGTACGCGGCTCGACCGGCCCGTGCGTAGCTGTTGGTCTCATACGCGGCATGTTTGGCTGGTATGTACGTTGTTGTCTCCTACGAGGCCCGCCTGGCTCGTAGTTAGTTATTGATTCATACGTAGCTTATTGGCTCGTTTGTGGTTGTTACTCGTGTATAGCTTGTTAGCTAGTACACAGTTCGTTGTGTTCGTCTAGGGTGATATTACCACCCTAAGGGCTATCGACCATCAAGACATATGTTTTCTTACCCTAAGGAACTGTGGAGGAGTCACTCAATGTGTACCGTCGAATCTTAACCAGGGTAGGTTGATCGAGGACCGGAGTATAGACGGAATCCAAGTCTTGGGTAGCGGCATGCATGTATATTCGCACGGCCGAAGTCTTGGATCGATGAGCCACGAACCGGATCCTGAGGGGTTCTGGTGAGTCTAGGTTGAGCAGCCTAGTAGAGTTGTCTTGCAAAGCCTAATTTAAGGTCTAGCATGTTATGATATTATCGTCCCTAGGATTGTCGAGTCAGGGACATCATTAAGGTAGTGACTTATAAAGGTCATTTTGCACAAACCCTTGCCGAAAAGAGAGGAGTTGGTTGTAGGGGGCACCTTACGACCAACTTGTCCCTTGAGGCAGGCCTTAGGTGGTGTTATTGGGTTGTACCTTCCCGTCAAAGGGATACGTACGGTGGCATCTCACGATTTGAGAGCACGGGTTGCGTATCTCGCGCTGTTCATTCCTGAAATACCGTGGCTGGGGTGCCACAGGATGCATGGTGCAGTCCTGCGCTTGCGAGACCCAGAGGGTGCCACAGGGTAGGCTTTGCGCTACCCTGCGCTTGCGAGACCCTATAGTTTGATTTTGGAACGAGGCCCGATATACTGGGATTGAGTGAGGTCCGGCGTGCCGGGTAGTAGTGGAAAACGGAGACACCATAAGCAGACTGCGTAGGGGGACTTGACCCCTTCTGCAACCTCACAGAGTCATGGAGTATTGTCAGGAACAAGTTGTGTACAATTAGAATTCGTAACGCAGGGTTCAAATCCCTATATATGGAGAAACGGCTTGAGATGGGGTCGCATGTAGTTTGGGCTGCATGTTGCTTCGGAGACTTGCTGACGTTAGAATAGGGAGCATCCTAGTTCTATTTAAATATCGCATTAGAGTCTAGTCCTAGCACTCACGAACACTTAAACTACACCAACACCATTGCTATATTTTGTATGTTGTTTGGGAGATTCGCTGCTATATGATCAGCCTTTAAGCGTCAGTGAATACTGACGTCCCCACTTCCATAGGTACTGGATCGCCGAAGTACAATGGCGAGATTCAGGAGGACTCAAGGCGAGGAAAGCAAGGAGTCAGTGTTATGTTTAGTTCCGCTGCAGTATATGTATTGATTATCTATTAGTTGAGAAGTACTCAAGTAAGAGTTACCAAGTGTTGTTCTTCATTCCTTGTACCTTGATGTAATTTGTTGAAGGTTGTAATACTTGAGATTGTAAAGGTATTATTGTAACACTATTGTAATGTATTGCAGTTGTATGATATTCAGACTTGTAATACATTGGGTGTTGAAAATAAAAGTTTTAAAATCTCCCGTTTTTCTGTGTATTGTGACTAATTGAAGAAAAGGTCTTGGCTCGTGTCACGGTTTTCCAGTGTTTGGAAATCGGGGCAGCTACAGGGTGGTATCAGAGCTAACTTCAATTTACAGTCCAACACAGTAGGAAAATTTAAAACTTGGATGCCTTTAGATGATTGGGTTTTAGCTAGTTGTAGACAATTATAACTCATATTGTTGTTCTTTCAACTTATGTTTTATAATATTTCTATATCGATGCTAATTTCTGTATCCAGTCCTTGCAGGATGACGGACAGAGCGATTCCCACGGGGAGTGGGTGGGGTCAGGGAGATGTGATAGAGATAGACTCGGACACAGAGCCTATCTTGGAGGGGGCTCAGCCACCAGTGGAGGCCGGGCTGGCCAACGGGGCCCCCACCGTTGCCACAGCAGGGGCATTTCCTTTCGAGGGTCAGGCTCCAGTACCGCCACCTCCCCAGCTTACCCCCGTGGAGGAGGCCTTCCAGTAGGTCTTCCAGGACGTAGCAACACTGACCTGGTCTCACGTCCATCTGGAGAACAGGATGGACTCGTGCGAGTTCATAAACTGTCACCATGCAAAGGAGGTAGAAAGGCTGAGAAGCGCAAATGCAAGGGCCCAGTGCCAAATGATTATCCTGAACCACAGCTACAGGGCCCAGTTCGAGCACATGGAGCGCCGATGCGCAGACCTCCAGGTTCAGATTGCACAGTTGCTAGCACTGATGATTGGACAGGACCCACCTGACGGCGCCAGCAGTACTGACTAGGCGATCGGGTACTCAGAAGCTATTTTGTTATTTTGTGATTTTGGCTCCTACGTCTGTAATGTATAGGTAGGAAGGATGTCACTTAGGAAAGAATGTGACACTTTGTAACCAAGTAGGTTTAGGTAGACTGTGTTGTTATTTTGTGATCTTGACTCCTACTCCTGTAATGTATAGGTAGGAAGGTTATTACTTAGGAAGAGATGACATTTTGTAACCTAGCGGGTTTATGTATGTATAAGTGTAACCCATTCAATGTTTGTTCAAAGGAAAAATTCTGTTCATCGCTTGTTCTATGACTATGCTATTTCGTATTTGTCGATTCATTCTCCTAACTTAAAGTAGTTCTGATGACAGAACTATTCTAAGGAGGGAGTAATGTAATATCCCGGACGGATATAACCTCGTATAAATTACTATTTTATTATTATTTTATTATTATTTCATTTTAATTCAAAATCAAATTATTTTGGTGATTTTTCGCCGGTTTGCCCACAAACAGTGTCTACGCGCATATATCGGTCGGTGTACATCCGAAGTGCATCAAATTGATAGCGCGATCCTCTGAATTAATAATAAAAACTTATTTTATTATTATTTTCAAATTAAACTATTTATGAGGATTATATAAGGAATTTTTGATATACACATACATATACATATACATACAATTATATAGTGCATAGTACATTATACAAAGTATGTAGTACGTACTTTTGGACAATGTACTCATCCTTGTCATGAAAACTTAATTAGATAGTTAGGGTTTGATTAGGAGGCTTAAAGAAGGGTTTGTATGCATGAGAAGATTAAACCCTTCTAGAAACCTTATCCCTTCACCATGCTTCCAACTCATACCTACACCTTACCTCCACCTTACCCCTACCCCCTACCATGGCATGGCCGGCCTCACCCTTCTTGGGGTTTTTTGTGCAAAATGTGAATGCACATTTGCACTTACCACCTCCTCTCCCCTTCTATAAATACCCCCTCCTTCTCCACCTTGTCTCATTTCAGAAAACAAAAAGAAAGAAAGAAAGGAAAGGAAAAGAAAGAGAGAATCTCATACTAACAAGAGAGTTTTTTTGTAGGGTTTTTCCCTATGAGTTCTAAGAGCTAGGGGAAGGAGAAGGTTAAGCTAGCAAGTCCTTCCAAAAAGAGACTAAGGTGGGGGTTTCTCTTGCTTGTTTGTTTGTTTGTATTGTGTTTTGACTTCTTCTCCTTATCTTCTTGTTTTGTTTTCTTTTGTTTTTGAGGGTTGTTCTTGTGATGGGTATGTGTTGTTGTTGTGAATGTTGTGATGGATAAAAGAAAGAAATTAGTAGTAGTACCAACTAAACACATAAAGATCAAATCTTTATAGTTGTAGTTGTTGTTTTGTGTTATGAAATGGGACTAAAATAAACATATGCATATAGACTTGTGTATACAACCATCATTGGTTGTAGGACTTGATATGAACTATACATAAAGCATATGAACTTTTATACAACCATTGTTGGTTGTAGGACTTGTATTGGACTTGGACAAAAAAAAGAGAATAAGCATATGATTGATGGACCAAAAAAAAAAGAAATAAAGGGTTCTCACTTTATTTATTATTGTTTATTTTTCTATATAATCTTAAATAAGAAAGAACACATTGTAGGTGTAAATTCTAATTGTGAAAAAGGAATTAATTAAATTCACTAGTTGTAGAATAAATAAAAAGATCTCTTTTTATGATCACTAGTAATAGATAAATGCTAATAAAGATTAGTAGACATTTAAGTAGTATGTTAATACAATAAAGTAGTAGTAGCATGTTGTTAAAACAAAGTAGTAGTAGTATGTTGTTAAAATAAGTAGTAGTAGCATAAAGTAGTAGTAGCATGTTGTTAAAATAAAGTAGTAGTGGTATGTTGTTAAAATAAAGAAGTAGTTGTAGATAGTTGTATGTTATATTCTTGGTTAAAATGAAGTAGTAGTAATAGTAGATAGTTGTAGATGCTTATGTTCATGATTAACATAAAGTAATAGTGGTAGTAGATGATAAAAAGAAGTAATTGTAGATGCTTCATATTATGTTAAAAGGAAGTAGTAGTAATGGTAGATAGTGGTAGATGCTTATGTTATATTCATGATTAACATAAAGTGGTAGTAGTAGTAGGTGATAAAAAGAAGTAATTGTAGATGCTTTATGTTATGATAGAATGAGGTAGTAGTAGTAGTAGATAGTTGTAGATGTTTTCATAAAGTAAATACCTATCATGTGTAAGGATGATGTTCATGCTTAGAATGTTGTAGGATTCATTCTAAAATTATCTACCATGTTTAGAGGTGTTATTTATGCTTAGAATGTTGTAGGATTCATTCTAAAAATTTCCTATCATGTTAGTTTAATTTATTCATGCTTAGGACGTCGTAGGATTTGTGCTAAAATTATCTACCATGCTTAGAAGTAATATACATGTTGTAGGATAAATGCTAAAATTATCTACCATGCTTAAAAGTAATATACATGTTGTAGGATAAATGATAAAATTGTCTACCATGCTTAGAAGTGATATACATGTTGTAGGATAAATGCTAAAATTGTCTACCATGCTTAGAAGTAATATACATGTTGTATGATAAATGCTAAAATTGTCTACCATGCATAGAAGTGATATACATGTTGTAGGATAAATGCTAAAATTGTCTAGCATGCTTCGAAGTGATATACATGTTGTAGGATAAATGCTAAAATTGTCTACCATGCTTAGAAGTGATATACATGTTGTAGGATAAATGCTAAAATTGTCTACCGTGCTTAGAAGTAATATACATGTTGTAGGATAAATGCTAAAATTGTCTACCATGCTTAGAAGTGATATACATGTTGTAGGATAAATGCTAAAATTGTCTACCATGCTTAGAAGTGATATACATGTTGTAGGATAAATACTAAAATTATCTACCATGCTTAGAAGTGATATACATGTTGTAGGATAAATGCTAAAATTGTCCACCATGTTTTGGGATTAATGCTAAAAATGTCTACCATGTTTAGAAGTATATATCGACATACTTAGGAATGTTGCATGTTCGTACTAGTAGTTATCCATGCTTAGTAAGATATTCACACTAGTAGCTATCCATTCTTAGTAAGATATTCATACTAGTAGCTATCCATGCTTAGTAAGATATTCATACTAGTAGTTATCCATTCTTAGTAAGATATTCATACTAGTAGCTATCCCTGCTTAGTAAGATATTCATGCTTAATAAAGATTCATGCTTAGATGGGAGTAGGAAGGTTGTATACCATGCTCGATTAATGGTAGGGAAGTTGCATACCATGTTAGTTTAATTGTAGGTAAAATTGTATACCATGCTAGATTAAACAAATATTCATGCTTACATGATACTCATGCTTAGATAAGTATTTGTTCATGCTATGTTAGTAGATGATCATGCTTAATCATTAGCCATGCTAAGTAGATAGGTGTCATGCTAATTATTGGTTATGTTTAGTTAATGGTATCCATGCTAATGAGATTCATGCATAAAATATAGTAGATACTCATGCTTAAATTAAGGGAACTACCCATGGTTAGTTGTAGTAATTTTTATGTTATATTCTATCCATGCTAGAATTGTTGTAGAAACTCATGCTATGTTATAGGTTGATACTTAACTAGTATACATGACTGGAATGTTACTAAAATGTATAGCATGCTATATGTTAATGTTAAAGTAGTATACCATATCTAGGAATGAGGCATACCATGCTAAAGTTTAAATGCATGCTTAGAATGTTGTAGGATTAATGTTTGAATACCTACCATGCCTTGGAATGTTGTATGTTCATACTAGTTATATATCCATGTTTGGGTTGTGGTGCTTAGTCATGATAAATAGTAAGCATTCACGCTCAAGTTATAACATATTCTTGACCGTAGTGGACTTCGTGTCTAGATCATAGTGATTTTCATGCTAAGATTGATATAAGCGCAAGCTTAATCATATTCGTACTTAGGAGTATTGTGGTGAGTGGTTATGTTATATAATTAGATTGTCGTAGGAAGATGGTTGCAATTGTATGCCATGCTTAAGGCACTATAGGTTGAAGTAATGAGGATTGAGAAGACCACTAGTAATAGTTAGTGTGACAAAGATTGTCATGTCGCCTTCGGTTTTCATTAGTAGAATACCGATCATAGACTATTAGTAGATTCCTCTGTTGCTTCTAATAATAGAAGATCGAGTTTGTTAGTAAGCACTTTTGGTTGCTTCTAGGACTGATTACCTGTATGGTTGTTTGCATATGGTTGTGCTCATACGTGGCTCGACTGGCCCGTATGTAGCTGTGGGTCTCATACGTAGTTTATTTGGCTCGTATGTAGGTTGTTGTCTCGTACGCGGCTCGACCGGCCCGTGCGTAGCTGTTGGTCTCATACACGGCTGATTTGGCTGGTATGTACGTTGTTGTCTCCTACGAGGCCCGCCTGGCTCGTAGGAAGTTATTGATTCATACGTAGCTTATTGGCTCGTATGTGGTTGTTACTCGTGTATAGCTTGTTAGCTAGTACACAGTTCGTTGTGTTCGTCTAGGGTGATATTACCACCCTAAGGGCTATCGACCATCAAGACATATGTTTTCTTACCCTAAGGAACTGTGGAGGAGTCACTCCTTGTGTACCGTCGAATCTTAACCAGGGTAGGTTGATCGAGGACCGGAGTATAGACGGAATCCAAGTCTAGGGTAGAGGCATGCATGTATATTCGCACGGCCGAAGTCTTGGATCGATGAGCCACGAACCGGATCCTGAGGGTTTCTGGTGAGTCTAGGTTGAGCAGCCTAGTAGAGTTGTCTTGCAAAGCCTAATTTAAGGCCTAGCATGTTATGATATTATCGTCCCTAGGATTGTCGAGTCAGGGACATCATTAAGGTAGTGACTTATAAAGGTCATTTTGCTCAGACCCTTGCCGAAAAGAGAGGAGTTGGTTGTTCGGGGCACCTTACGACCAACTTGTCCCTTGAGGCGGGCCTTAGGTGGTGTTATTGGGTTGTACCTTCCCGTCAAAGGAATACGTACGGTGGCGTCTCACGAGTTGGAAGCACGGGTTGCGTATCTCGCACTGTTCATTCCTGAAATACCGTGGCTGGGGTGCCACAGGATGCATGGTGCAGTCCTGCACTTGCGAGACCCCAGAGGGTGCCACAAGGTAGGCTTCGCGCTACCCTGCGCTTGCGAGACCCTATAGTTTGATTTTGGAACGAGGCCCGATATACTGGGATTGAGTGAGGTCCGGCGTGCCGGGTAGTAGTGAAAACGGAGACACCATAAGCAGACTGCGTAGGGGGACTTGACCCTTTCTGCAACCTCACAGAGTCATGGAGTATTGTCAGGAACAGGTTGGGTACAATTAGAATTCGTAACGCGGGTTCAAATCCCAATATATGGAGAAACGGCTTGAGATGGGGTCGCATGTAGTATGGGCTGCATGTTGCTTCGGAGACTTGCTGACGTTAGAATAGGGAGCATCCTAGTTCTATTTAAATATCGCATTAGAGTCTAGTCCTAGCACTCACGAACACTTAAACTACACCAACACCATTGCTATATTTTGTATGTTGTTTGGGAGATTCGCTGCTATATGATCAGCCTTTAAGCGTCAGTGAATACTGACGTCCCCACTTCCATAGGTACTGGATCGCCGAAGTACAATGGCGAGATTCAGGAGGACTCAAGGCGAGGAAAGCAAGGAGTCAGTGTTATGTTTAGTTCCGCTGCAGTATATGTATTGATTATCTATTAGTTGAGAAGTACTCAAGTAAGAGTTACCAAGTGTTGTTCTTCATTCCTTGTACCTTGATGTAATTTGTTGAAGGTTGTAATACTTGGGATTGTAAAGGTATTATTGTAACACTATTGTAATGTATTGCAGTTGTATGATATTCAGACTTGTAATACATTGATTGTTGAAAATAAAAGTTTTAAATTCTCCTGTTTTTCTGTGTATTGTGACTAATTAAAGAAAAGGTCTTGGCTCGTGTCACGGTTTTCCAGTGTTTGGAAATCGGGGCGCTACAAGTCCCGGCCAGAAAAGGAAATTGGCCCCAACCTGGGAGGGCCCTTACAAAGTATCTGAGGTTGTGCGTCCGGGAACGTACCGCCTAATCAACTCAGAAGGCAAGGCCATCAAGAAGCCCTGGAATGCGAAGCACCTCATCAAGTTCCTAGGAGGAGAGGACTAGCCTCCATCTCATGTAAATTATGAAGAATGTAATAGGTACGTCGTGCCTCGTTTTGTGTAAAGTTCAATTTTGTTGTAAATATGCCAGCTTTCTTAAAACAAGTTTGTGGCTTCGTATTGATTCCCATTAAAAACCATGTTTCGGGCTCGGCGCTCGAACAGCATCGCGAGCCAGAAAAGTTTCTCTTACAAGCTTACGGTTCGGCGCTCGGATAGCTTCGCGAGCCAGAAAAGCTTCCCTTACAAGCTTATCGGCTCGGTGCTCGGATAGCATTGCGAGCCAGAAAAGCTTCCCTTACAAGCTTACGGCTCGGCGCTCGGATAGCATCGCGAGCCAGAAAAGCTTCCCTTACAAGCTTACGGCTCGGTGCTCGGACAACATCGCGAGCCAGAAAAGCTTCCCTTATAAGCTTACGGCTTGGCGCTCGGATAACATCGCGAGCCAGAAAAGCTTCCCTTACATGCTTACGACTCGGCGCTCGGATAGCATTGCAAGCCAGAAAAGCTTCCCTTACAAGCTTACGGCCCGGCGCTCGGATACACCTGTACCATCTTCCTGAGAACAAGTGTGGGGGCTCGACGTCGACCCCGAGCAAGGCCGAGGCTTTCTTCAAAGCACCTCGACCATCACGCTCGGCGATGAACTTCAGCCATGCCCATTACTGGCTTTCTCCCCGGTGTGGGGCTCGACATCTGCCCCTGACATAGGTTGGGGCTTCTTCAAGCTAATCAACCCATGCTCACGGCGGAAACCACCAGCCACGCCCGTACCATCTTCCTGAGAACAAGCATGGAGGCTCGTCGCCGACCCCGAGCGAGGCCATGGCTTTCTTCAAAGCCACTCGGCCGATACCCTCGGCGGCGACCTTCAGCCACACCCATTGCTGGCTTTCTCCCTGGTGCGGGGGCTCGGCACCTGTCCCTGGCATGGTTTGGGCTTCTTCAAGCTCATCAACCATGCGCACGGTGGCAACCGCCAGCTACGCCCGTACCGTTTTCTTGAGAACAAGTATGGGGGCTCTTCGTCGACCCCGAGCTAGGCCAAGGCTTTCTTCAAAACCACTCGGCTGTTACGCTCGGCGGCGACCTTCTGCCACGCCCATTGCTGGCTTTCTCCCCGGTATGGGGGCTCGGCATCTGTCCCTGGCATAGTTTGGGCTTCTTTAAGCTCATCAACTCATGCGCACGGCGGCAACCGCCAGCCACACCTGCACCGTCTTTTCTAAGTCAAATGTGGGGACTTGTCGTCGACCTCGGGCGAGGCTGTGGCTTTCTTCAAAGCCACTCGACCCAGATGTTCGACGACGACCTACCGCCACGACTACAGCAAAATTTTCAGTAAGGTTTAAGGCATCCGCCTCCGGCGAACGCCCCGTGCTTCGAGTCGTTGGTTGACCCTCCTCTCACCCGCGAACGACTCGGGGTTTGCGGCTTTCACGAGCCAAAACCCCGAATTGTTCGAAGGCGGCAGTAGAGCCACCGACCCTCAGCCCTCTCCGACCTTTTGAACCTCCGAATCGATTCATCAGCCCACCACTCACCAACGAGCAACATGGGGTCTTACGACCCTCGAAGACCAAAACCTCGAACTGTTTGAGGGTGATTGGTGCACGACCAGTCCAGAGCCCCCAAAAAAAATTTAATTTTGGGGCGTCCACCTTCGGCAGGCACCCAAATCGAGTGGCAGATCAGCCAATCTCAGTTCTTAACAACCAACAAGGGGGGAGTGGGGGTTATATAGCCGCCGAGATGCGCAGTTATTGCGCCTGGGAATCCCAAACGGCGGAAGGCAAAGCGTCGCCATTAATTCTTATTGAAAGGCGAAACGTCGCCATTAATTACTATCAAAAGGATCAACGCCACTGCCTAGGCCCCTGCTGCACCAGGCCACCTCGGTGGCGACCCCCTGTGTGCCGAGTTCGGCGACCATACTCGCCCAATAAGACTATCAGGGTTCAGAAAATCGAATGTTCTTATTATACTCATCGCTTACAACTCAATGAACATCGGTACAAAGACAATGCACAGCTTACAACTCACTTACGTTTGGCTTAAAATTCGAATTCGGCGCTCCCTTCAGGGATCCTCTCATGCTCGGCCGGACCTACCAGGGAAGAGACTCCTGCCACCGAGCTTCCCTCATCTTCAGGCTGGGCACCCTCTAATAAAAATGTCGGAGACCGCCCTGGGGTCGAGTTGCTCGCCTCCTCGGTCAAACTCGCGGCCCAACACCAGCTTCAACCTGCGGATCTCCAGCTCTTTCTCAACAACGGCTTCACGAAGGAAAGACTTTGAAGCCGACCGCCCACTCGAGGCATCCCAGATGGACCAGTCCGTCTCGATTACCCACCAGTCCCGATCGGCTATGGCTTTCTTCAGACGAGCCACCTCCAGACCGAGCTCCCTAGACTTGTTCAAGAAATAATTGACTACAGCCGCTCGGTCCCAAGCCTGTTTTCGCTGGCGAGCCAGAGCTACCTCCATGGCCTCCTTCCCGGCCCGGACCAGGGATTCCTCGGCAGAAACAGGGTCGGCAACCAAGACCTCGTGTGTCTATCAAAAGACGAGAGAAAACAGATAATCACAAAGGAGAACTAGAAAGTGTGCAAGTTATGAAGCCTCGGCCAAAAAACTATCTTCCATTACTTTCAAAGATGGTGATACAAAACTGTGGTGGCCAGTCCGCAAGAGGCATACACATTCAAAAAAAAAGAGAGAGATAGAGAGAGAAAAACCTAGTCTATGCTTGGGGGGGGGGGGTGGCACCTCTTCGTCAGCCTAGTCGCCCCTCATCTCCTTGCCACCAGGAGTCGGCGGAAGGTCTGGCTCCCAACCGTAGTGGAGGTGGTCCACATTCTGCTCTGGATAAATCGTTCGAAAATGCTCCTTAGCCCGATCGTATGCCTCGTCTTGCGCCATGATCAGGGCATCCACCGAGGCAGCCTCCATCCTTTCCATGGCCTTTCATCCCTTCACTGCCTCCTCTTCGATCTTCTCCTTAAGGCGATCTACGTCCTTCTTGTGATGCTCGAAGATTGAGGCCATCTGGGCCTCGTGGACGACCGCCATGCTCTGAGCCTCCTTCAGGTCGTCGGTCACCTTGTTCAACTCACGGAGGTACTTCTCTGCGTTCCTCCTCTCCACAATGACCTCCTTCTCCAAGCACTTTTGGAAGTGCTGCCCATGGAGCCTCGCCTGTCCGAAGGAAAAAGGTCAGAAAACATCGTCACAATCCAAACCAAATACAAATACAAAGTCTCAGCACTTATCGAGATCGACACCTGAGACCCACGCATGAAGGCCTGTTCAGACGTCTGCATCGCCAACGAGATCCGATCCCGCTCGGTGGTGGCCTTCTTGACAAACTCGACAGCCACAGGACCCTCGAGCAGGGAGTCCCCCTGAACAATCGACCAGTCGGGAGCGAAGGGCCGCAGCCCCTGTTGCCCCACCATCTGCTCGGCAGTGGGCCGAGGTGGGGGAAGCCTCTGCCCCGGGGCCTCTACAGTATTCTTGTTGCCCGAACTGCCGCCCGCATCCCGAGGAGCCCTCGGCGTATGGGGTTGATGCCTTTTGGCCTTCTTCGCAGGAGAAGGCTCCTCGGCTACCGGGGTTGGTCCCTTGTCGGACCCCCCACCTTAGGCGGCCAGCTTCTCCTGCTCCGCCTTCTTCCTCCTTTCCGCTCTCGCCTTCTCGGCGACAGCTAACAAGGCGCGCTTGTCATCGACCTGCTGGGAAGTCATCTCTGCAAAAATAAAAGAAGAGGGGCTAATGTTAACACGAAGGCAGAGAGATGCAAAAATTCAGAACGAAAACATACTAGGGTCGGCGGGGCTCAGTCCGACCCGGGCCAGGTGTAGCTCCGTCACTCGAGACCACGCTATGCTGTGCCCCCTCAACAATTTTCTCAACCATCTTCCACTCCTTTGCCGTCAAGTCACTGCGCTTCGGAGGTTTGTGGTTCAGCTTGAAGAAGTTCCACGAGGTCGGAATCCCCCAAGAATTCTCACTCCGGACCACGAAGTATTTTTCTTTCCACCCTTTGATGGAATCCAGATGGCCGTGCATCACCGTTTTATGCAGCCTAGGCGAGAAGTAAAATATCCCCTCCGCATCACCGAGCAAGCTGATCCCTAAGATGGCTCGGAAGTAGGTCAACCTCGGCTTCACGCCCTTCTCTTGGCACTTCAGAATGAAGCAAATCAAGTGCTTCTAGGAGTTTGGGCCATACTGCATCGGGCTTAGCTTTGCCCAATTTAAAATCCTCTTGACGAAGGGGTGCAGCGGCAGCCTCAGTCTCGAGACAAAGGCATCCTCGGGAAAGATACAATAGCCCGGTGCAAGAGTTGTGGTGGGTCGGATGCTAGGGCTCAGAATAAAGACTTCAAACTCCCGAGGAATGAAGTAGGCAGCCCTTAGGATATGAAGGTAGTCCTGCCTTCAAGACACACGGAATGCTGTCCATCCGGATCTTCACCCGGCTCTCCTCGCCTGGTACAGGAGGAAGAGGGTCGATATCTTTGACATCGTCAGGGTACATCCTAATCGACCCCGAATTTTTAAAGGAGACCGGAGAAAATTCGAACCCCGGTCTAGGGGCATATTTATCTGGAGAAGGCAGACTGTCCGGAAAGCTTAACTTCCTCTTCTTCCGATGAGGACGAGCCTTCCTCTCAGGTGACGGAGTCGATAAAGGTGGTAGAGGCGGAAGGTCGTCTCCGATCTCAACCTGCACCTCCGACTGTGACTTCGCCAGCACCTTCCTGAGCGCCCTCCCCTTCATCTCCATCATCCTCATCATCATCAACGGCGCCCTAACCCTCGGGATCCTGATCCTCCTCACCCTCGGCATCCTGGTCCTCCTCATCCTCGTCATCCTCGTCATCCTTGACATCCCCCTCTTCCTCTTCCCCCTCATCGCCCTCGTCCACGGGCTCCTTCCTCGGCCTTCGGATCTCAGCGGCGACACTACGAACGCCACATCATCACCTCCGTTCAATCCGGGGTCTATCACGACTTCCTTCTTAACCATATATTTGCTAAGGGACGAAGACGTCTCTGACTCTAATTCCTCCCGGAGCGGCCCGACGAACTAGCCTCGAATCCAGACTGAGATCACAATATTACTAAGCAAGAATACTAACCTGAGATATATACCACGCGATCACCGGAAAATCTCGCCGACGGCAAGTGAGACCCTGTTTTTATGAAATTGGAAATTGAGTAAAGAAATGAAGAAAAGAAAAGTGGGGAAGGGGAGGAGATTTATAGCAAAGAAAGTGACTCCTTGATTTCCACAATCATATCTGGCCGTTGGATCTTAAATCATCAAGATCTAATGGCTGCTAAGATTAGGCATCGCTTCGATTCTTGCACTCATGACGTCAGCAGTGGGCACAGAATTACCCAACTACCCCCAGGCATTTTTCCAACAAACAGACTTTTTCGACAAGTCAAGAGGGGCCGACGCTCGGATGGCATCGTGAGCCACAAACTCCCTCCCTATTATGCATGAAGCTCGGAGCTCGGATGACATCGCGAACCACAACTTCCTCTTCTATTTGAAAGAAGGGTCGGAGCTCAGATGACATCGCGAGCCACAACTTCCTCTTCTATTTTAACAGAAGGGTCGAAGCTCGGATGACATCGCGAGCCACAACTTCCTCTTCTATTTTAACAGAAGGGTCGAAGCTCGGATGACATCACGAGCCACAACTTCCTCTTCTATTTTAACAGAAGGGTCGGAGCTCGGATGACACCGCGAGCCACAACTTCCTCTTCTATTTTGACAGAAGGGTCGGAGCTCGGATGACACCGCGAGCCACAACTTCCTCTTCTATTTGACGGAAGGGTCAGAGCTCGGATGACATCACGAGTCACAACTTCCTCTTCTATTTTAACAGAAGGGTCGGAGTTCGGATGACATCGCGAGCCTACAACTTCCTATTCTATTTTAACAGAAGGGTCGGAGCTCGGATGACACCGCGAGCCACAACTTCCTCTTCTATTTTAACAGAAGGGTCAGAGCTCGGATGACACCGCGAGCCACAACTTCCTCTTCTATTTTACAGAAGGGTCGACGCTCGGATGACATCGCGAGCCACAAACTCCCTTCTTATTTTATAGAAGGGTCGGAGCTCGGATGACACCGCGAGCCACAACTTCCTCTTCTATTTTAACAGAAGGGTCAGAGCTCGGATGACACCGCGAGCCACAACTTCCTCTTCTATTTTACAGAAGGGTCGATGCTAGGATGGCATCGTGAGCTACAAACTCCCTTCGTGTTTTACAGTAGGGTCGACGCTCGGATGGTATCGCGAGCCACAACTTTCTCTTCTATTTTACAGAAGGCTCGGAGCTCGGATGACACCGCGAGCACCAGAAACCCTCCCTTATTCACAGGGGGCTCGGAGCTCGGATAACACCGCGAACCCCAAGTGCCCTCCTCTATTTAAGGGGGTTCGGAGCTCGAATGACACCACGAGCCCTAGAAGCCCTCCCCTATTCACAGGGGGCTCGGAGCTCGGATAACACCGCGAGCCCCAGGTGCCCTCCTCTATTCAAGGGGGCTCGGAGCTTGGATGACACCTGCGAGCCCCAGAAGCCCTCCCCTATTCACAGGAGGCTCGGAGCTCAGATGGAATCGCGAGCCCCAAAACCCTCCTCTATCCCGCAAAGCGAGGGGCTCGTCTGCCGACCACCAATGCTCGAAATACCGAGCTCCAACCCGACAGACCTCTACGTCCCCTCGCTCTTCCACCTAGCGAGAGGATCGCCTTGCCGACCCTAGGAGCTCGTCTACCGACCCCAGACGCTCGGCAAGCCGAGCTCCAACCCGACAGACCTCGACGTCCCCTCGCTCTTCCAACTAGCGAGAGGATCGTTTGCCGACCTTCGGAGCTCGTCTGCCGATCCTCGATGCTCGGCCAACCGAGCTCCAACCCGACAGACCTCGATGTCCCCTCGCTCTTCCAACTAGCGAGAGGATCGTCTACCGACCCTCAGAGCTCGTCTGCCGACCCTAGACGCTCGGCAAACTGAGCTCCAACCCAACAGACCTCGACGTCCCCTCGCTCTTCCAACTCGCGAGGGAATCGCCTACCGACCCTCAAGGCTCGTCTGTCGAACCTAAGTCTCCGACAGGGGATCCCTTCCTCCTACCCCCTGGCCTCTCCTGGAAGTAACAGATCCTATTTTCTCGCCGCACACACCACCCTGCTCTTCCTACAGAGGCAAAGAACCACTCCTACATGGCTGGATCACCCAGCCCTCCAGGAGTGGGGGGACTTGTGATATGGGTCGGATGACGTGGCCCCTTCTGGGCCACAGGATCCCCTCAAGGAAATGTGCATCACCGGATCATCCGGATCCGCCACGTCAGTATCAGAAAACCGTCCGGGCCTCTGCCACGTTAGCCTGGAAACTGCCCAGGCCTCTGCCACGTTAGCCTGGAAACTACGCAGGCCTCTGCCCTGTCAGCCCTATACCGCTCGGGCTCCCACCGCTTCAGGCCCACGGGCAACCGGGTCTAGACTCGGCCTCAAACGGGTCCAGACCCGGTTGACTTCTTCTATAAATACCAGACCCCCTACCCTTTATCCAGGTAATCAATCTTTCCCTACTCAAAACCCTAGTTACTGTTACTCTCTCTCAGTAGCTGACTAGATCGTCGGAGGGTCTGCCACCGGGACCAACCCCGGTATTCCTAGACCGTCTGTAGGTACACGAGACCTTGGATCCGAGCCTTCTGATCCGAGCCAAGCATCCAGCCTCCACCTCACTCCCACCTACTTCTGTACCGTTCGCCCGGCTGAGTGTCGTCCGCACCAGAGCTTCCTCCACCAATACAAATCGAGTAAGAACTCACACCTGGTGCATCCACACACCTCCCAAAAACAAACTGCATCACTGACGCAATGCTATAATGCAGCGATTCTTCTACTTTAGCAAATACATACTTGAATGCAAACAGGAAAAATGACTACCCTAGTAGTGTTAGTGTATGATATGACTTAATGCCTAATGCAGATATTTACACTACGATGACACTGATGCATACTTGTTCGAATTTTATGTATCTCATACTACATAGGTCCAAGGGCAAGCCCTTATCGTACTCTTCATTATAGGGTTCAATCCCTCATTATGAAAATTCTACTACGATAATAAAAGCAAGGTTTAGACATTCCACGAGTATGTACATATATATTGGTGATCTGCCTCCCATCCGTCCGACTATACATGATCCTGGAATCTACCGTCAGATTAATCGTAGTCCCAGATTTAATTGAGGCCTGTCTCACCCCACAAGCAACAATAGTCCAGGAATCTACCGTCTAACTGGATCTATAGTTCAGGAATCCACCATCAGACTATATACAAGCGCCCCACTTACGTTTGCCCAAGTTTCATCACATCTTCTTTTAGTGCCTGTCCTTAAGTTTAATTATAAGCTTCAAAACCTAGAGCTACCCTACCCTACCGGACTTAAAACAAAATACTGAGAATCTTAGCCCACACTGGCTTCTTCTCAAATAGAAAGTTAACCCACACTGGTTACTTCTCAAATTTCATTTATCACAACTGCTGTATTCTGGGTACCGCTCACTCTAGAACAAACAACCATCTCAAGGACAGATCACAGGTTACATATAACCTCTTATAAAAAAAATTCATTCGTTAAACATCTTTTAACTTCTTTTATTCATTCTCTTATTCATCAATCATAAAGTAAAAAACTTCTTATAGCAACATTCAATAACACTTGATGAGTTAAAACCCTTATAAACATCACATATTTAACATTCTAACTTCATCCTTTAATTACCTCTTAATTCTAAATTTAAATCCAATTTTATACATTGTAAAAGTTTTAGGACAACAAGATAAAAGACATCAACCCAATGGTATTGAAAAAAATTATATAAATTCCAATACTACTCCAAAAATAGATTTCTTAGTTTCGTAGGAAACATAAATGAGTCTACTAAAACTTTGTAGTTAAGATCATCTAAATTCATCCTCAATTACTTCGTCTGAATTCATTTGCAAAATAGTAGGTTCAAAATCCGAAAACTGCAGCTCATGCTACTTGTAAAAATCATAGAAAATTTTGTAATTCATAAACTTTGTGTTATTTAGATCAAATTAAAGGTATACAAATCTACTATAACTTTGTAGTTATAAGTTTCCCAAAAATATTATGTCTATAACCCTGAATTCTTCGAAATCTACAGTACGGTCGAAATGTTATACATACTACAACTATTCAAACTTGTAAAATTCATTATAAATTCAATTCTTTATGAAAGTTGATTTCGTAGACTTTACAGCAAGGATAGTGAGTCTACTTAAAGTTCTTAGTTTTGAATTTTCTCAAAATACTTCATCTAAGATGTCGAAATGATCAAAATCCGAAATGTATACAAATTTTTAGCAACTAGCCAATTGCCAACCAGTCCTAAGTTGGGATTTTATTAAAATAGTAAAAGACATCTAAATATTATGAAATTTTAAGGAGATATTCTTGACATATACGAGATTCTCCTCTAAAAATTTTAGATCTAGATTCATCTAGTTTAATAGATATGATTTTCTAAAGTGCAATTAGAACTTAAAACAAAACCTTACGAAAATATCCCTAAATCAAACATATCATAATTTTACACATTCAATCAACAACAAATAATCCAAACATGAAAGTTCAATCCATATAAGTTATCATTCATCTAAAAATTTACACATATCTAGCATTCTGCTAATAAAACTATATTAGAAAGTTGGAATAACACCCACCTCAGATGTATAATTCCTAGTGGTAGAACTCGTAGAAAATAATGCTCCAAAGCTTAAAGCTTCCTAAAAAATGGCTGGACTCTTCCTAGCACAACCTGCAAGCTCTTCTCACGCTTTCCCTCTTTTGTTTTTTGTTTTGAGTTGTGTTGTTAATGAAAAAAGTGGAGACTATTTTATAGGATAATTATGTGGTCAAAATAGCTCCCCACTTCCCGAAATAACTCCCCACTACCCACTAACTCACACCACTCACCCTCATTTTCAACCATGGTAAAAGAACACGTGCACGTGCAGTCAATGTGTGTGCACACTGTTCATACAAATTTTATTATTAATTTTTATTAGGTTAGATGTGTGTGTTACACATGGCAAGTATACCAAACTAACTATAACTTAAATGTACACTTTAGTGCACACAAAATCAATCATGGGCTTTAAATTAATTTTAGTGGGCTAAAAAAATGGATTTAGGGCTAGTGAATTTTTATTAAAAATAAATCACACAATTGTGACTAGAAAAATGAGAAGAAAAATATTCATGACTCAATAAAATTTTAGGAACCAATATGTGCATTGTAAACACATGCGTTGCATGTATTAGTACAAAATAAATTTGAGAGAACGAAAAACAGTCAAAATATAAAATACGTAGAACATGTATATTAATAATGTTACGGATATTTCACGTAACGGTAAAACATACGTAATCGACACGTGTATTGAAAACACGTGCAATACACGTAAAGACACAAAGATTAAAATTAATATTTGTGTTGGCTCAAAATAGGATAAAAATGAATTTTGAGAGAACGAAAAACATATAAATATTTGGAATATAAAATACGTATGACATTTATATAAAAATACGTTATAAATATTACTCGTAACAATACAAAATATATGTGCGTAACACCAGTGGGCAAAATTGTCATAACTCAATTTTGCACGGTGTTACAGATCATAATCTAAATTTGATGATTGAAAGCACCTTAATCTGAATCTGAACCGTTGAGAGTGTTTGCATCTGGATTGGACAGTAGAAAGATCACCGACTGCACAAAGTCTGAACACTGGGGTTGGCTCTGGTGAGAGACCCTCCGATACTTAAGTCAGTAACTCATAAAGGAGATTAGAGTTTTAGTGGAAAAAGAGTGATCTCCTATTTCGGATTGAGGGAGAGACTTTTTATAGGCTAGGAATGTGTTAAAATAGTTAGATTTAAAGAGAAATCTTTTGAATTTAAATAGCAGATTCTCATGGTTATGAGATAAGATTAGTTAATAGTCCTATTTAAGATTAGGGATGTTATTGATAGCCTTTGATTAGTTGGAAATCTCTCTTTCTTAAACCAGAAGCTAGCCTTAATTGTAGTCCTGGTTGAGTTAATGGACCTGGAGGTGGCCCATGTTGTTCTTACAGGCCCATAGTTGCTATAAAATAAGTGTTCTGCCCTTTAGAAGGTTTAAGATATGTGCAGGGATTGTGTGCCTTTGATTTGACCCATATTAGTATCCAATTTAATAATATATTTTTTAGGATGAGTTTTTTTTTATTATTCTTATTCTTTTTTGTTTAGTCTTTTTCTATTGATAACTGTACCAGATAAGTTTACAAAAGAAAATTTGAGTTCGATCTGATTATTTGTTTTGAAAGGATTTTGAGTCCTTTCACATCGCACCAGGAGGAACGAGGCAATTTCAGTTCTTCATTGCATCCATAGGAATCATCAATTCAAGAAGGTGATCAGAAAGATGGAAGATTCGAATGAAATAGGCAGCTTTATACTTTCTTGGCATAGACTTTAGATATAAGTTTAGGGTCTATTTGGAAACATTGAAGTTGGGGAATGGAAAGAAATGGAATGAAAATGAATGGAGAGGAATGGAAAGAAAGGGAAATGAATGAATTAATTTTATAAGTTGTGTGTATTTGGCAACTGGTGGAATGGAATAGAAATTGGGGGTGGAGCTTCAAATCTTCTTTCCATTCCTTTACGCAGCTTTCCGAGGGGGGTGGAGCTGGAATAGAAATTGGCTGAAATCTTTCTCTAGGGAATAAAATTTAGTTGTTTCCTTTGTTTTCTTTTTCAAAACAAACAAGCTGTGGAATAGGATAAGATGGGTTTATCCACAGTATTCCATTCCTTTCCCTAGTTTTTTGGGTTCCCAAACGCACCCTTAGAGTACAAACTTCATCATATATTATATTGTACAATGAATTCACATGATTTGCATGACCGAAGTCTGGTGCACGCCATTTCATCGCCTTATGGCCTTACCATCTTCCACATCTCCACTTCTCCCAAGGTATAAACATGGCAGTTTTTTCTTGTAGGTGTGTTAATTAACTTCGGTGATGATGCTATTTTTTTGTATGTGGGAGCAATAGAAGATGAGTTTTTGATGATTAGGGAAAGCTTAGATCTCACTCATTGTTCAGATCCGATATGAGGCCTGATATTTATGGATGGATTTGGATTGGATGGTTGAGATACCGCCAAAAACCTGCAAAAAAGCTTAAAACATTGGGAGTTTTTCCGGCGACAGGTCCTCTGACAATCAAGTTAGTAACTCCGCAGTGTAACCTGTATTTATCTGGACAAAATGCTGATTAACTGGTAATGTACAAGGTATGGATGTATTTATAGGCTTGAAGGAAAGCAGTTATTTGGAAGATTTCCTCAAATTTGGAAACAATCTCCCCTAATAGGGCTGCAAATCAGCCCCCCGGGTGGGCTGAGTTGAGATAATGGGCCTATCGGCAGGCTTATGTGCTGATCGTGGGCCTGTAGCTGCCATATTACTCTGAGATTCATGCGGGAATCGTACGGCCCTGATTGACTATACATTTTACCCATATTATAAGCTATGACCTCCTAGAGATTGGGTGCAGTAGCCTTTAAGAAGTAACTCTCTCTATGGGGAAGTTTGTGACATCATCTGAAGTTCTTGAGGGGAGTGATCATCTTCGAAATTTAAGTTATTTTTACGAGAATTTTAATTGACTTCCCCAAATTTCCCAAAGTGGTTTGGCAGGATGAGGTAAGGGGCTTAGATCACCATGCCAAGGGATGAGCAATGCAATTTTTTTATATAGGAGAAAATCGTGAGTGACTCAGATTACCATGCCAAGGGATGAACCAAGTAATTTTTTAAGAAAAATTTTGCAAGTGGTTTGGATTACCATGTCGTGGGACAAGCCAAGTGGTTTTTAGAAGAAAATCACGAGTGACTCAGACTATCATGCCGAGGGACAAGCCAAGCAATCTTTTATAAGAAAATCGTGGCTCAAATTACCATGCCGAGGGACAAGCCAAACAAATTTTAAATAAAGAAAATTCCGAGTGGCTCATATTACCATGCTGAGGATGAGCCAAGCAAATTTTTGAAGTAGAAAATCGTGAGTGGCTTGGATATTTTTGCCCAGTGACGAGCCATAATTGCTGAATATTGTAGACCTAGTGATTTTTCATTTAAGATCGTATTATCACATGGGTGTAGTATCTTGACCGGTGAATGGGTTGACAGGTGGAGGACTAGGATCAAGCCCATGTCCTATGACCATCGTGGTAAACGAGGAGTCACATCACATGACATTGCAGTTAACGAGGAGTCTCTTCACATCCTATATATCCCACACCCCATCTCATTTCACGCTCTACTGTCTCTCTCAAGAGGTTCTCTCTCCAGAACGTCCGAAAGTTTCTCTGCAGTCTTTCCAGGGAGTTTTACGTCAATCATTCAATAGGTAATTTATCACTTTAATTATGTCTAGGGTACGGTTCGACAACTCAGCCTCCACTTCAGACCCTGGCTAGTCACCCTCGATGTCAACATCTTGGTCTCTTCTAGAGGGTTAGGAGGAGTCGGTAGTATTGCGGAGGCAAGTGGGGGAAGTAGCCGAGAGTTTGGAGGATATCATCATCCCCTCCGATGAAGAAGGGGAGGAGAAGAGGGTGGAGGAAATGGAGGAAGTTTCTGTGGAAAAAGAGGATGGCAATTCATTCTCCTCTATCGGTGTAGTTGTTGTTTCTCCACCTCAAGCTCCTCGACCGCCGAGGAGAAAGGAGAAGTTCATCTACCCTAAGGATGGGGAGTACAAGCCGATGAAGTATGAACTGGACGGAGGCATGGACTCCCTCATCATGTTATCCGGATGACGTAATACATCTGGTCTAGTTCAGAATAAAACCATTATCCTTGTTGAACACCTTGGAGAAGGCAGATGATTCCCAACTAGGGTGTCTGTCTAACTGACAATCTTGCCTCTTGGTTCTGTATGTTCCCTCTTGATGTGTTCATCTCTGGCATCCACCTCCCCAAGCACCCGTTCATTAAGGAGGTGTTGAACTGGGTCGTGCAAGTACGATGCAGTAAGGGCGCAACTCTTGGAAGCAGCTAGCCAGCTTCATTTTGCTGTGTACAAAGAAGGAGGTGTTGTTGAAGCTCATGTATTTTTGGATGTGCTTAGTCTTGTGCAAGGCTCGGGAATATGTGGGTCCTTGTTTCTTTACTCCACGTCTTGTATATCATGTGGTGCACAACCATCCAAACTCGATCAAAGGGTGGAAGTCGAAATACTTCATCATCCGGAATCTCGAACCCTAGGACATTCCTACCATATGGGCTTATGATATTCCTAAGATCAAGTCTGCGAGACCGAAGAGTTCACTTTAGAGTTGGTGAAGGAATTTAAGAGAACTTTTGAAGGGGGAAATGTAAACTGTGCGAGGGTGACCGAGAAGCATCTTAGGAAGTGCGACTTGAGTCCGGTCGACCCTTGTACGTTATTAGTTTCTTTTTGGAGCTAACTTTTTTGCCTCATTCTAATATTATTTTGTTTCTTTTTGAAGCGATCCTGACGAAAAGGTGACAGAAGCTCACCGAACCAAATTGGTGAAGAATAAAGCTACCGAGCAGTTGAAGGGCGAAGAGGTTCTCAAGCTCTGCCTCTGATAGATCATCAGAGTGGCATTCTGAGAGGGACAGGAAGTCGAAGACCCTAACCATCGCCGAACACCCGACTCCTCGAGAGTCCCACCAAGCAAGGCCACGCTCAAAATCTGCGAGCTCGCTAGGTCCTCACTTCATCTAATCCATCCATATGCCAAAATTTTCCTCGGGGAGAAGACTGCGGAAACCTTCAAGTCGGACTGGGTCAAGAAGGTTGGCCCGGTCGCCTCGAGGTAGTGAACCATCTTGCTCTTCCTCGGGACAAGAAGTTCCTCGTCCACAAGATGTTCAACTCAAGCTCCTTATGTGGGCTCTAGCCAGAGTCGTGGTATGTGTTTTGTAACACCCCACAAAATTGAGTTATGACAATTTTGCACACGGGTGTTACGCACATATATTTTGTACTGTTACGAGTAATATCCGTATAGTATTTTAATATAAATGTCCTACGTATTTCTGTATTTTAATTATTTATACATTTTTTGTCCTCTCAAACTTCATTTTCATCCTATTCTGAGCCAAATTAAATATTTATTTTAATCTTTATGTTTTTACGTGCATTGCACATGCTTTAAATACACATGTCGATTACGTAATTCTACCGTTACGTGTAATATTATAAAATTTTCAACGTGTTCAATTATTTATTTTATAACTTGTTCGAATTTTTTTCATAAATTGAAAATTCATTTTCCTCCTATTTTGACTCAAATATATTTTTACACGTGCGGTGCATATGTTTTCTATGCACGTGTTGATTATATTGTTGTATACATATATAGAATTAATGAAATTTATTTAACATATTTTGTACTTTGATTGTTATAGACATTTTTCGTTTTCTCGAATTTATTTTATATATGAATATTTATTAGCACATGCTTTACACGTATTTTTTTATACACGTGCAAATTACGTTATATTTATTACAAAAAAGTTGTGTACTAAAATTTCATTAAGATTAATCTAAGAAAACTATACTAAATTTTTGTTAAGAAAAATAATATAATTATTTAGTAAAGAAGAGGGTTTAAAATGAAATAAAATAATAAAATAAGGGTGGAATGAGAAAGTGTACAAAATATGTGCACACCTACACTCTTTCAAATGGCTGCATATAGGAGAGAGTGGGGTGAGTGTGTGAGTGGGTGTGTGAGTGGTTGGTTGCTAAAACTACTCCCAAATTCCCATATAAATACCCCTTATCCTAACCCCAAATGAACACTTAAATCAAACAAAAAAGAGACACAAGAGAGGGGACTTGCTATTTTGGCTTTCGGGGTTAACATAGAGGCATGCAGGTTGTACTTGTGGAGTCTCTTGGGGCTTTTTCTAAGAGGTTCAACTACTAGGAGGTCCTTTTGAGGTGGGTGTTCCTCCCATTTTTAAATATAATTTTATTAGTAGAATGCTAGATTGTAGAATATATATATATGTGAATTGTTAGATCCATGATAACTTATATAGATTGAGCATTCATGTTTAGATTATGTGTTGTTAATTAAATGTATGAAATTATGATATGATTGATTTGGGAACTTTTTATAAGTTTCTGTTTTAAGTTTTAGTTTCCCTTCAGATAATCATATTTATTAAACTTGATGGAATCTGGAGCTAAAACTTTTATAGGAGCATCTCGTATATGTCAAGAATATCTCCTTATAATTTCATAATATTTGAATGTATTTTACTATTTTAATAAAATCTAAACTTAGGACTGGTTGGCAGTTTGGCTAGTTGCTGAAAATTTGTATACATTTCGATTTTGATCATTTCGGCATCTTAGATGCAGTATTTTTAGAATTGTCCAAACTAAGAAGTTGAAGTAGACTCGTTAAAATTTCTTTAGAGTCTAAGAAACCAATTTTTCATGAAAAAGAAAATTTATAATGAATTTTACAAGGTTGAACAAGTGGCAGTCTGTATAACATTCGACCCGACTGTAGATTTCAAAGAATTCAGGGTTATAGACATAATATTTTGGAGAAACTTATAACTACAAAGTTATAGTAGAATTGTATACCTTTAATTTGATCTAAAGAAACCAAAGTTTCATGAAGTATAGAATTTTCTGTGATTTTTACTAGCATGAGCGACAATTTTCGGATTTTGAACGTACTATTTTGCAAATGAATTTAGACGAAGAAATTGAGGATGAATTTAGATGATGTTAAATATAAAGTTGTAGTAGACTCATTTATGTTTCCTATGAAACTAAGAAATCTATTTTTGGAGTAGTATTGGAATTTATATGATTTTTACAATACTATTGGGTTGATGTCTCAAGTTGATCATTCAAACTGTGGATTATATATATATGTTGTTACCTTAAATCGAAGTTGATAAAGTAATAGTCTTGGATTATTGGTTAGTGCATATGGCTTAGGATCCTTGAGATTGTAGGTTTGAGTCTTGGTGAGCTCGAATTTTGTTGTATTTACTGTTTTTGAGTATATTAGAAATATAAATTGATTTTTTGGGAAAACATTTTGATGGTAATTTGTACAAACATTTTTGGGTTAAGTGCCCCACTTAGATAAAGGCTTAAACACATATTTGGTGATTGGATTTGAAGGATATGAATAGAGATGATTTTGAAAGGATATTAGGATATTGGAGAATTCAGATTTAATGAAAATTGGTACAAATATTTTGGATTAAACTCCATATTTGAATTAACAATTTTAGTACATATTTGATAATTAGATTTGAGATATTAGAATAGAGATGATGTTCATTGAACTGAGGCTTTTGAAGTCCTATTGTAACAATTTGGAAGATTTTATCTAGTTATTTGAGGATAAGTAATTGGATGGAATGAATAAGAGATAAATTTAGTTTATGAATGAATGAAATTTGTAATTGATTATAAAGGAGGTTATGGATAACCTAGAAATATTGTGAATATCTTGGAATGTGTGGATTCTAGAGGCTGAGCGAGACCCAGGGTACCGAAAAATTTGTGATTATGAAAGTTTGAGAAGAAACCAATGTGGGTTAACTTTCTCTTTGAAAAGTAGCTAGTGTGGGCTAACATTCTCAGTGTTTTGTTTAAGCCCGGTGGGTAAGCTAGCTCTAGGTCTTAATAACTACAATTTAAACTTAAGGATATGCACTAGTTGGAGATATGATGTTACAAGAGCAAACGTGAGTTATGGACTCCAGGATGATCCGTGGAGTGAGACAATCCCCAGTATTCCGGGATGATGGATGAAATAAGCCACAAAATGATCCACGGAGTGGGATTGATCTATAGTATTTCGGGACAAGAGCGACGCTCATGGGACATTTGTGTGATGAGGGTTCTAGGATGACTCGCAGAGTGAGACAATCCCCATTATTCTGGGAAGATTGATGAAATAGGCTACAGAATGATCCACAGAGTGGGATTGATCTCCAGTATTCTGGGACGAGAACCAATAGCAGAGTGTCTAAATCTTGTAGTAGTCATGGTAGTAGGTTGCATGACGAGGGACTGAACCCTATAATTAGGAGTACTATAAGGGCTTGCCCTCAGACCTATGTAGTATGGGTTGCATAGAATCTGAACAAGTATGCATTAGTGTCATCGAAGTGTAATGTCTGCATTAGGTATTAAGTTCATATCATACACTGACATGTTTAGGATAGTTACCTTTCACATTTTGTTTCACATTCAAGTTTGTGTTGCTAAAGTAGAAGAATCATTCTATTATAACATTGCATTAGTTGTATGCAATTGACGTGCCCACAGTTTTCTACTTGCAGGATTAGTCTTGGCCTGGATTTGAAGACACTGTGAGAGATGTCACAAGATTGAAGAGTTTTCATTATCATATATGTATTGTACTTATTTATTTCCGCAGGTGCTAATGTAAAGAATGATGTTGTAAATGAATAAGTTTTAAATTCCTTGTAATTTTGTACAAATTTGAAGTAAAAGATATTGTTTATGCTATGAATTACATATGTTTGGAGTTCGGGGCGTTACATGTCTGATCCCCAATGACTTATTTATTTACCACTTGAATTTTTCTATTTAACTTTTCTAAGTGTTACACCCTCTCTTTGCAAGCGACTCTCCAGGGGGCGGAGATGAAAGGGCAGCATGAGTACGAGCTCAGGTGTGCCAACCGAAGGGTGGCTAGGGTCGATAAGGAGTACAAGGAGGTCAAGATGAAGCTCGAGGAGTTGGAGAAAGGAGAGAGGTAGAGATCTCATCCATGGCCTCGGGCCAGGAGAGTCTAGATAAGGAGAAGTTTTCATGGGAAGCGATGGGGAAGGAGTAGGAGATGGATTGGGAGAAGGCTATCGACATGGTCATCGACACTCAGGACCAGGGTTATGACCGAGCGCTGAGGCACGTCGAGCAAAGGTACCTCTACTTTGACCTCGATGGCTTCTCCTTCTCGATGAAGGTCAATGACTTTCCACAGACTCCTAGGGAGAACCCCTCAGGTGGCAAGGAGGGTTCCCCTATTGGTGTATGCCCTGGAGGCCAGTTGTGTATTGACATTACTAGTTTACATTGTATCATGACATTTATTTCATATTTAAGCATTTTGTGTTATTTATTGTGAATTAAATGAACATAATGAAGTCCTTAGAATAGTACGTTCAATGTCATGGGATATCAAGTGCATGACTTGATTGCGAGATCCTATTGGCTGAAATCAGAACACTGTTCTTAAATGTCCCTAGTCAAGAATTATTGTGAATTAGGACAACAATAATACATAAACACTAGTGTGTGCATAGACTGATGACCATTCTCACGGGTTATGCATATAAGATATCAAGTCTTCATATGTGTACATATTAGAGTAATAATGTACTGGACTGACCCACCATGAGAACACTGCATGGATCATTACGTGAGTGTCATAAGTGGTTCTCACAATGACCATGGTGTACATAGTCCTTTGACTTGAAGTCACTACGATTACCTACATGAGAAGTTACATGTTTTAATGCCATCAAATGTTGTCTGTAATAAGGTGATTATAAAGTCATTATTGGAAGCCCAATTGGAACTCATGTGCTCAAGATGATTGTGTACATAGAGAACCTTGAAACACTTGGTTATCCTTTGGGTCAAGAGTTGGCCACTGACTTAGTACTGCAATCGTTGCCGAAAATATTATAGTCAATTCTTCATGAACAACAACATGAATGAAATTTATAAATCTATGCCAGAACTGCTAAGCAGAATATTAGTAAGGAAAAGAACATTTTGATGGTCCTACAGGCCAAAGGTAAGGGTAAGGGCAAAAGGCAGATTAAGAAACCCAAGAGAAAGGGTAAGGCAAGGGCAATTTCAACCCCAGCACTCCTTCCTTGAAACCTACGGGTGGGGTGGCAAAGGAGGGAACATGCTTCCACTGTGGTGAGACTGAATATTGGAAGAAGAACTGCCATGAGTACCTAGAGGAGCTTAAGAAGAAGAAAGGAAGTGTAACTTCCACTACAGGTATTTTTATTATAGAAGTCAATTTATCAATTTATGCATCTTGGGTATTAGATATTGGATGTGGATCTCACATTTATGTAAATGTGCAGGATCTCAAAAGGAGTAGACCATTGGCAAGGAAGAAGTTGACCTACGAGTTGGAAATTGAGCAAAAATTGTTGCTTTAACTGTAGGAACTTGTCATTTATCAATGTCTATTGGGCTTATCATTGAGTTAGAGAACTATTATTTTGTGTCTGCTATTAATTAGAATATTATTTCTATTTCTTGTTTGGACAAGAAGGGTTTTTTATTTATAATAAAGGACAAAATTTGTTTTATTTGTTTGAATGATATCTATTATGCTAGTGCACAATTGGGTAATGGACTATATATTCTCGACCTTAAAATGTCCATCTATAATATAAATGTTAAGAGGTTCAAATTAAATGATACGAACCCAACTTATCTCTAGCATTGTTGTTTGGGCCACATAAATGAGAACCGCATATCCAAACTCCATAAAGATGAATTCTTGGACTCATTTGATTGTGAATCATAAGAGGTATGTGAACCTTGTTTATTAGGTAAGATGACAAAAGCTCCATTCACTGGAAAATGTGAAAGGGCTAGTGATCTTTTAGGTCACATAGTGTTGCCGCTGGATTCGGTGTGGGGGCAATCAGATGAATTTGTGGATTCGCGAGAACTCGAATGGGTCAAATCTGACCTCTTCCACTACTGTTATGCTGGCTCCTTGGTGCTTCTGCTGACCTGCATAAAGTACAAAACACCGGGATGGATTCCGACGACGCACCCTCCGATGCTCTTGTCAATACTCAGAAAAAGAATATCTAAAGAAGCTTTAGGTAGACAAAGAGTGATCACCTTGTAATGGTAGGAGGTAGGGGGTATTTATAGTCACCGTGGGGATCTGCTTCGGGATAAGAACGAATCTCTACTCCCCGGTGTGACTGGATAGAAGTGGTTAGAACCACTTCCCCAGGATAAGGGCGGATCAGGATCTCTTCATATCTTCCTGGATTGCCTCTCAATAGGTTGGGACCCGTTCTCAGTTGAATAGATCTGTTCATGGGTTATCGGGCCCAAGAGAAGAGACCCGGTTCCCATTTTGGACCCGTCTGCAGGTAAAATTACAGTTTTGCCCCTGTAAACTTTAAGATTCGTGCCCAATTTGAAGGTTTCTGATTTAATCCCATTTTAAGCCATATCACGAGCCCCCCACTCCCAAAGACTGTGTGCTACAGCCTTTGGGAGTAGTTTTGTTGTTTCAATGGCGTATAGGACTTTATCGGAGTTCTTAAAGGGGGTTCGAATCTTGTTTGAAAGGTAATAGTGTTTTCCTGAGCTGGTAATACTCCCAAGTTTTCTCTTAGGCTATTCTGAATTTTTGGTAATTTTTCTCGATTTTTACATTATTTTTCGAATCCTTTATTCAATTTTGGAAAGCGATAATTTGTTTTCCGGGAGCATTAATCAATTACTCTAAATAATAATTATTTACCCCGGGCTCAAAAATATTTCCCCGAATTTATAATTATTTTTTAGAATTTTCAATTAATTTTCTTGAATTTTTAATCAGTTTTTGCAATTTTTAAATATATAATCCGAATTAATAAAATAAAATGTAGATTTAATCACCATATTAAGGACGTGGATGAATCTGGGTCGTCCATCGCTCGCCGGCGTGAATTTCTGGACATTCAGAGGGTGGATCAACACTTGGGTGACGTGGCTAAATCTGGGGCTTTTATCAAGCATTGGCAAGCATTTCTGGTTGATCAGACGGCTAGGAGAAGAGAGACATTCCCCGTTTTCAACTCGGAAACACGTCTACGCGGTGAATTGGGAAAACGAGGCGTCGAACGTGTCGAACGGTGCATCGAACATGGTGAATGGTGCGTCGAACATGGACAACGGTTTGTCGAGCTTGGCGAGTGATGCGTCAAACTCGGTGAACGGTTTGTCAAGCTTGGTGAACAACAGGCAAGCATTGACTGGTCAACGAGTTTTTGCCCATTTTCAGCTTGGAAACACGTCTGTTCGAAACTTGCGGCGAGCTTGGCGAGCGATGCGTCGAACTCAGCAAACGGTTTGTCGAGCTTGGCGAACAATAGGAAAGCATTGACTGGTCAACGAGTTTTGCCCATTTTTAGCTCGAAACACGTTTGTTCGACACTTGCGGCGAGCTTGGCAAGGGATGCATCGAACTCGGCGAACAGTTTGTCGCGCTTGGCGAACAATAGGCAAGCATTGACTGGTCAACAAGTTTTTGCCCTTTTTCAGCTCAGAAACAAGTCTGTTCGACACTTGCGTCGAACGTGGCGAATGGTGCGTCGAACGTGGAAAACGGTTTTTCGAGCTTGGCGAACAACAGGCAAGCATTGACAGGTCAACGAGTTTTTGCCCATTTTCAGCTCGGAAGCATGTCTGTTCGACACTTGCGGAGAGCTTGGCGAGTGATGCATCGAACTCGGCGAACGGTTTATCGAGCTTGGTGAACAACAGGCAAGCATTAAATGGTCAATGAGTTTTTGCCCATTTTAAGCTCGGAAACACGTCTGTTCGACACTCGGTGAGCTTGGCGAGCGATGCGTCGAACTTGGCGAACGGTTTGTGAGCTTGGCAAACAACAGGCAAGCGTTGACTGGTCAACAAGTTTTTGCCCATTTTCAGCACGGAAACACGTCTGTTCGACACTTGCGGCGAGCTTGGCGAGTGATGTGTTGAACTCGGCCAACGGTTTGTCGAGCTTGGCGAACAACAGGCAAGCGTTGACTAGTCAACGAGTTTTTGCCCATTTTCAGCTCCGAAACACGTCTGTTCGACATCTGCGGTGAGCTTGGCAAACGAAGTGTTGATCTTGGCGAACGAAATATTGAGCTTGGAAGAGCGTTGACTGGTCAATGCAATTTTGGCTATTTTCATCTCAGAAACACGTCTGTTCGACATTTGCGGCGAGCTTGGCAAACGAAGTGTCGAGCCTAAAAGAGCGTTGACTAGTCAATGCAATTTTGGTTATTTTTAGCTCGGAAACACGTCTGTTCGACTTCTGCAGCGAGCTAGGCGAACAAAATGATGAGCCAGGTAATGCGTTGACTGGTCAACAGCATTTAAGTCGCTTCAAGTTGCTTCCCTTTTGTCGTTTTGCATTCTGACTGCTTAGAATTCTGTGCTTTTTGGTCTTCGTAAGAGCCCATTAAGCTTTCCGACCCAAACCCACTAAGTTTCACCATAAATCTCCACCCCCTTCCCTTTTTACCTCACTTTTCATTTTCAACTCGTCTGAGATTTCTTTCTCTTCAGAGCTTTGAACAGAGTCTTCGGTGATCTTTTCCGTTCTCCGGCATACTTTTCGACCGTAGTTGTCAACTTACAGGTAATTTATTTTAATTTTAAAGGATGTCTAGGGTGTCTTCCGGTGAAGAGGGCCTCCTCCTCAGGTCAGCCCGGCGTAGCCCCCCTGTCCACTGCTTCTAAGATCCACAAGGGGAAGGGCATCATGGTCCTGTCCTCTCTGGAAGTCGGAAGTCGAAGCGGTCGTAGAAGAGGATCTTGTTGTTAAAGAGGACGGCGGAGAGGCATCTTTTTCTTCGTCGGTGGTGGAGACCATAGTGCAGAGAAATCGGAGGATGGGCTAGTTCAGAAGGCATTCGATTGTCGTGTCAACCCTTGGGGGGATTCGACAGTATGGCACTGAGGAGCTAAGGCGTGCGGAGCACGGCCTGGTGCAGTTTTACGAGGAGAATGCGCCAAGGGAACGCATAGAGGCGAACGAAATTGTCAGCATTCTAAAAGAGTCGGAACTGCAAATCATCCGGATGTGCTTCATGATCCCTCCGGAGTTTGATCTCATCGTCCCTGGCCCAGGGGTCCAGTCTTGCTCTTCGCTTCCCTTCGACATGTGCATGTTTCCCTTCGATGCCTTCCACGCTGGGCTCTGCCTTCCTCTCCACCCCTTCGTAAGGGCGGTGCTGCAATGGTAAGGGGGTATGTCCAATACAGCTCATGCCGAACATTTGGAGGCACGTCACGGGGTTCGTCCTACATTGCTAGGCCGCAAGGATCGAGCCAAGGCTCAACGTGCTTAGCCGGCTATACAAGATCCACCAAAAGACACGAACGGAGTATCGCTTCTACCTGACTGCCCGGAAGGGCGTTAAATTGGTCGACAATCCCGACTTCGTAAAGTGCTAGAGAGATAAGTATTTTCTCGTTCGGGGTAAGAAGTCGTGGGACATTCCCACGATGTGGAGGGAAGATGTGCCGAAGAGGGTGAAGATGGATCCGACCTTGAGCCCTGAGGAGGACGAAATGGTCGGCATCCTCTTGGATCGACCTACGATGCACTGGAAGGATATCTCCGAGGAGAGTCTCTTTGGGGCAGGCCTTAGTCAGATGAACCCTAGTACGAGCTCTTTACGTCGGTCGCACTTCTGAACATTTCAATAGTATAAAAATTCTTAATCATGTTTTTGCTATCTTTCACTACAGGGTCCGTAGGTATGGACTTCGAAGATATCATGAACCGGTGTTCGGCTCTGAGCGGCAAGCTGGTCGAGGAGAAGAAGAGGAAACGTGTCGTCGTCTAACCGACACCGTTGAAGGCAATCAGAAGCGAGAGCGTCATCGCTCCCATTGTCGACTTGGAGGCTGTGCCTGCTCTAGTTAATCGGTCAATGAAAGAACATGATCTTTCGGCTACGCTCGCTCTTCAGGCTCTGCCCCGCACGGAGGTAGCCGAGGTGATGCTGACGAACGAGCTAAAGAGGATCTTTGTATCGGATTGTCAAATCCTAAGGTACGACGGTTTCCTCGGAGACTCAACGAGCTGCATGGACGTCGTTCGCAACTTGGCCATGCCCAATGATAAGGCGAGGATGGAGCATGGGACTGTGGGTGACCCTGCCTTGGAGACCGCGAAGGCGCAGATGATGGTAAGCTCTGGATGTGAAGTTATTTGCTCGACTCTTGTTCTCCTTCCTTACACTACTTGTTTTCTCGCATGCAATCTGCCACTTCAGCCACTTGATGAGGCGAGTGGCGGAGCAGGAGAAAGAGATGAAGGCTGTGCAAGATCGGGAGAGAATCGAGCAGTCGAAGGCTAAAAGGGAGTTAGATGTGGTCGCACTTTTGGCGAAGATGCAAGCTGCCCAGATCAAACTCCTGGAAGAGGCGTTGGCAAAGACAAAGGAGTCCGCTGCTTAGGGGAAGGAGGAGGCAGCTCGGGAGAGGGCCGCCGAGCAAGAGAAGGCCACCTTCGCGGGGGACGTAGCTGTACGGGAGGCCGAGGCCGTGGCAGAGAAGAAAGCTATCGACTACTTGGAGAAGAATATGCGGAAGGCCTATGCCAAGGCCCTAAATAACATCGGCGAACAGCTCCCCTATTTCGATCGCTTGGGGTACTACTTGTTTCCCGACGATGAGGGGGAGGAGATGGAGATTGAGGGAGGCAAAGAGGTTGACGGCGAGCAGACTGTAGTGACGGAACCCCCACTGGTGATGGCACCAGCATCGGGGATAGCTGAGAGGAGCAGCCACGAATTGGCACTCCTAGCGGATCCATCTGCCGAGGTGGATACTCAACTTCCTTAGTTTCTTCTTCATATTTTAGTTGTAGATTTTTGCCTAGGGTCTTTTGTAGTGATGCCTAATAGGGGACTGGCCACCGCTTTTTGTACTTGTGGTTTTTAATGAAAATTGACTAAGTGTTGAGCTTGAGTTATGTTTCTCATGTGAGCTATCCCTGTAGGAGCTTCTTAAAATTTGTATCGTTATGGTCGAAGCGTATCAAATGGTCGAAGCATCTCAGTTGGTCGAAGTGGCCGAAGTAACTCGCCTCCGGTCGGATCTAGGATTAGCTAGGTTGGCCCTCACTCGAAGTCGAGAGAGGCTTTTCAGGACTGAGTCGGAACTAGACCATTTTAAGCTGACGTTGGCCCGTCGCACCTCTAAGCTGAAACAGCTAAAGGAGAAGGCTCGCGAAGTACCCCCTGAAGGGGAGGAGACGAGTCCCTCGATGGCCTTCAACCAAGGCTTGAGACTCAAGTTCCTTCGTCAGTCTTTGTTCAAAGTCAGGGAGGAGAGAGATGTGCTGAAGAATGTGGTACTCGAGAAGAGCTTGGAGGCGACGCAACTTCGGAGGACCATCACCGAGGCTTCTCGTGTGTGTAGCTCGAGTCGGATGCCTCGCCTGAAGATCAGGATAACGGATGACTCGCTAAAGGAACGAGTCGTTGAGTTAGAGGAGGAGAATCATTGGCTACAATGACTTTCGGAGGGGAGCAATGTCAGGATCACTTCCTGCCCCTGAGGGGAGTACGCACAAGGAAGGTCGTTCCACGAGTTGGTGCAACTTTCTCCCCCCATCTCTAAGCGCCCTGGGGACGCACAGAGCGGAGTGGCTGGCTCATCGAGCGAAGCATCTGTTGGGGCAATGCTTAGGCTCTTAGGTGCTGGAGATGCAACTCAGCTCGCTAGTTTGGAGACCTCCACAAATGTACAGTCGCAGCAACATGGTGTTCGCCGGCCTTGTTTGTCACTTAAGAGAAGCATTCCACTCCCTAGGAGGGGTTAAAGCAGATTTCTGTAATTTTGTACTTTGTTTCACGAGTTTCGTATCTCGATATAAAGATGAGTTATTGGTCTGTAGTTAGACTTGTACCTCAAACTTTAATAAAATAGTACCCATTTCTTGAACTTGTGTGTGTTTTGCTAGCATTTGTGAGTGTCAACATTTGTAGGAGCAATTCCGAATGGTGAGTCACTTTGTACTTACTCATTCGTAAGTAGCAAAAGTTGCGTCGAACCAAGTGTTGGACTCTGAACTTGTCGTTTAGAGATTATCAACAGCTGTAGGAGCAGTTACGAATGGTGAACCACTTCGTACTCTCTTAAAAGCAAGTGGTTGAAGCGAAATCGAACCAAGTATTAGACTCCGAGCGTGTCGTTTAAAGAATATCAACAACTGTGGGAGCAATTCCGAATGGTGAACCACTTCGTACTTGCTTAAAAGCAAGTAGTTGAAGCCGAATCGAACAAAGTGTTGGACTCCGAGCGTGTCATTTAAAGAATATCAACAGTTGTGGGAGCAATTTCAAATGGTGAACCACTTCGTACTCGCTTAAAAGCAAGTAGTTGAAGCGGAATCGAACCAAGTGTTGGACTCCGAGCGTATCGTTTAAAGAATATCAACAGCTGTGGGAGAAATTCCAAATAGTGAACCACTTTGTACTCGCTTAAAAGCAAGTAGTTGAAGCAGAATTGAACCAAGTGTTGGACTTCGAGCGATTGTTCTTAGAGTTTCGAGTGTCTTAAAGTGAGCCAACTAGGTTATTATAGACAAAAATTTCCAAGTAACTCATCTTCATTAAAGATGATTTTAGTGGCTGCTTCTGAGTTGCAAGCCACTCTTATATTTTGGAAAGAAAAATAACAAAATAATAGCATCGAATAGAAACTACTTGACTCAAGAGTTGTCTGAAGTTGCTTGGAGCGGTGTTACAACACCCTCTTGGTACTTCATTAAGTGGTCAGCATTCCAAGTCCTCGGTATTCTTCTGTCCCCCGGGTCTTCGAGTTGATTCGTGCCTGGGCAAATAACTCTGGAGACCCTATACAGTCCTTCCTAATTGGGTGCTAGCTTGCCCTTTTTGCTCAGAATGGAGATCGACAGCTTCCAGAGTACTAGGTCCCCCTCTTTGAGATTAGTGGGATGGACCTTCTTGATGTAAGATTGCATTATCCAACGATGGTAGGTCTCTTTTCGGATGACAGCTCTTTTGTGGACCTCATCTATGAGGTCCAAGCAGTTGCGAAGCTAGTTCGCATTCTGCTCTTCTTTGTAGGCGATCAATCTGGGTAAGGATAGGCCCACCTCCAGAGGATGATGGCTTCGGAGCCGTATGTAAGGTTGAAGGGAGACTCCCCTGTCAGAGTCCTCTTGGTGGTGCGATAGTTCCAAAGCACGTTGGGCAACTGTTCAACCCATAGTCCCTTGGCGGACTTGTCGAGCCACTTCTTCAGGCCGGAGAGTATCTGTCGATTGGCATTCTCCGCTTGGCCGTTGGACTAAGGATGGGATATTGAGGAGAACTGCTGCTGGATGCCGAGATCAGTGCTGAAGTTGCGAAACGTCGCTCCCGCAAACTGGGTTCCATTGTCGGTTATGAGGACACGGGGTACACAAAAGCGGCAAATAACGATCTTCCAAAAGAACTTCTGTACCTTGGTCTCAGTAATCATTGCAAGGGGTTCGGCCTCGATCCACTTGGAAAAGTAGTCTAATGCCACGACCAGGAACTTCAGTTGGCCTGGTGCCAGAGGGAATGGTCCGAGTAAGTCCATCCCCCACATTGCGAAAGGGATGGGACTCGCCAAGGAGGTGATCTAGGCTTGAGGTAGGCGACGGATCGGGGCGTATCTCTGGCAGGAGTCACACTGACGAACGTACTCTTCGGAGTCACTAAGTAGTGTGGGCCAGAAGTAGCCGTAATTTAAGAGTTTACGGGCGAGGGATCTCGCTCCCAAGTGTGCACCACACATGCAATTATGGGCCTCCTTCAAGGCATAGAGCGCTTCCTCAGGGCAGAGACACCTCAGGTAGGGTCGCCCAACAATCTGAGTGTAGGAGCGTTTGTACATGACTCCATCAAGAAGTGTGTACCGCTCGGCTCTCGTCCTAATCCTTCTCGCCTCCTTTGGCTCTTCTGGATGAACTCCATCTCTAAGGTACTCAAGTAAGGGCTTCATCTAATTCTCCCCAAGTATGAGGGGCATAGTCTCCATTGGCTCTAAGCTGTCTTCCTCGATACTTGGTCTGAGGAGGACCTCTATCAAGACGGTCCATTCTAAACCCTTGGGGGAGGAGGAGGCGAGCTTGGAGAGGGCAACCACATATGTATTTTCCTCTCGAGTGACCCGCTGGAGTTGAACGTCTTCGAACAAGGCTAGTAGCCCCTTAACCTTCGCCAGGTACTTGGCCAGGCGCTCGTCCCTTACTTCATACTCTGCGGACACCTGATTCACAACCAACTACGAATCACTGAAGACCTGGATACGCTTGGCTCCTGCTTTGAGGGCCATGCAGAGTCCCGCTATGACGGTCTCGTACTCGGCCTTGTTGTTCGATGCACGGAGTTTAAGTAGAGGGAGTATTGCAGGACGAAAGTATCTAGGCCGGTCAAAATGATGCCAGCCCCACTTCCGTCGGTGCACAATGACCCATCAACATAAACAGTCCAGACCAAGGGTTCGGTAGCCAACTCGCAGGGGTCTGGGATAGTGCTCTCCACAATTAATTCCGCTAGGGCTTGTGCCTTGATAGCAGTTCTGGGTTGGTAGCTGATGTCATGCTGGCTCAGCTCTATGGACCACTTTGTCAAGTGGCCCGACATTTCGGGCTTATGGAGCACCTGCTTCAGCAGGTTGGTCGGTAAGAACAACCACCGAATGAGACTGAAAGTACGGGCAGAGTTTCCTCGCCGCCATGACCAACACAAGGGCCATCTTCTCTAGCTTCGGGTAACGGAGCTCAGCATTCCGGAGGACCTTACTCACGTAGTAGATGGGCCTCTGCATCCTGTCTTCTTCTCTTGTAACCCCTGTTTCATTTTGTGTACTTCTGGAGTGTATTTTTTTTTTTTCGTTTGGTATATTTTCTCTCTTGGATTTTTCTGAACCGTATATTGTAGTTGTTTTCAATATATATTCGGTTTTTTTCATTTTGAGCTCTTTGTGTTCGAATGATTGTCTCTTTTGTTTTGTTCTTCATTATTTTGTTCTTTCTTCATTTTGGTCTCGTTCTCTTTATTTTATTTTATTTTATTTGTGGGTGTTTGTGGTGGTAGTGATTTGGTTGTCCCATTTATTCCCAATACTATTTGATATCCTATACAAATTGTATCCTATTTTGAAGCCCAAATAAACAATCCTATTACTACTCCTAATTACCCACAACCCAAATACCCATTAACCCAACTTGTGTTCTGAACCCTAATCCCCTTATATTTATACTCTCTAATCTCCCTCATCTAAACCGTAACCCTAATACTCATCCCCCTCCTATCCCGGCCTCCCCTCCTTCTTGCGCCACACACAGCACCCGACACCAGCCCCAACTCCCCTTTGGCCTGCCTTCACTCGAGCCCAGGCTGACCCCCCCTTCTCCGGCTGTATACCCCAACCCGAGCAGCCCAACACTCCAAACCCGAGCCCCTTCACCTTCACCCTACTCCCGATCCTTCTCATGTCCATCCCGACCACCTCATACCACCACTCAATCCCTCAACTCTCTCTTGGTGTTCCCTAGTGGCCGCAAGCCACTATATTTCTCTTGCTTTTGGAGTTTTTGTTCGTGTGGAGATTTTTACTCTAGTTGCTTGGATTCGTTGATTTGTGGATTTTCGTTCGTGGGTTTTGCTCGTTACTCTTGGAGTTCGTTTCCTGTCCGATTTAAGGCAAGTAACTTGTACTCCAATTCATTCGTTTGATACAAGTCAAAAATACCACCTATAGTGTAGTTGGGTCAAGAGACGACTCTTGTTTGTTGTAATATCCCGGACGGATATTACCGTATATAAATTATTATTTTATTATTATTTTATTATTATTTTGTTTTAATTCCAAAATTGAATTATTTTGGTGATTTTCAACCGGTTTATTCATAGACATCATCTGTACCCAGATATCGGTCAGTATACATCCGTATTGTATCAAATTGATACCGTGATCTTCCGAACTGATAATAAAATTTATTTTATTATTATTTCCAAGATTAAATTATTTTATACGGATTATGCGAAGATTTTCAGTATACAGACATATATGCGCACATACGTGTAGTATGTCGATTAGTACGTTATACAAATTGTGTGTTGTGTATTTTTGGACAACACTTGTTTTGTTATGACAAAACCTATTAGATTGTTAGGGTTTATAAGTGTTTAACGTTGGTTAAGTATGCATGAGAAGGTTAAGAAAACCCTTCTAGAAACCCTCACATAACACCTCCCCCACATAACACCATACCACACCCATACCTCCACCTCACCCCTACCTCCCCTAAGGCATGGCCGGCCCCAAAATCATGGGAGGGGGTTTTTGCAAATGTGTGTGTGCCCATTTACACTCTCCACCCTTCTCTCCACCTATAAATACCCCCTTCCTTCACCTTTGTCTCATTTTAGAAAGATCAAAAAGAAAGAAAGAAAGAAAGGAAAAGAAAGAGAGAACCTCATGTTAACTTGAGAGTTTTGTTTTGTAGGTTGATAGAAGCTTTCTAAAAGCTAGGGGAAGGAGAAGGAGCATAGGCTATTCCTTCCTACAAAAAGATTAAGGTGGGGGTTTCTCCATATTTGTTTGTTTGGTTGTTTGTTTGTTTGTTTGGTTGTTGTATTGTTGTTTGACTTCTTCTTCTTACCCTCCTTGTTTTGTTTGGTTCTTTTTGGGAATGGTTTGTGGAAATGGTATTGTTGTATGTATGCTTGTAAATAATAATAACCACATAATATGAATGGAAACAAGTAGTAGTGTTAAATAAGCATAAAGATCAAATCTTTATAGTTATAGTTGTTGGTTGTATTTGTTATTGGACTAAAATGACATAAGGCATATGGACTTGAACATACAACCATTTTGGGGTTGTAGGACTTGAATATGGACTTGTACATAAAGCATATGAACATTTTTTTATACAACTATTTTTGGTTGTAGGACTTGTATGGAACTTGGATAAAAGAAATAATAATAAGCATATGTTGGATGAAGGTTCTTACCTCATTTTATTATTGTAGTTTTCTTTCTTAAGTAAAAAGAACATACATTAGATGTTAGTTTTGATTATGAAAAAGAAATTAACCTAAATCACTAGTTGTAGAATAAATAAAAAGATCTTTTCTTTTATAATCACTAGTTGTAGAATAAATAAAAAGATCTTTTCTTTTATAATCACTAGTTGTAGAATAAATAAAAAGATCTTTTCTCTTAATTCACTAGTTGTAGAATAAATAAAAAGATCTCTTTTTATGATCACTAGTAATAAATAAATGCTAATAAAGATTAGTAGACATTTAAGTAGTAGTAGTATGTTGTTAAAATAAAGTAGTAGTAGCATGTTGTTAAAATAAAGTAGTAGTGGTATGTTGCTAAAATAAAGAATTAGTAGTAAGTGTTAAAAGAAGTAGTTGTAGATGTTTTATGTCCATAAAGTAGTAGTAGTAGTAGATAGTTGTATGTTATGTTCTTGGTTAAAATAAAGTAGTAGTAGTAGTAGATAGTTGTAGATGTTTATTTTATGTTCATAAAGTGAATACCATGCTAAGATTATATTAGATTAATTTAAAGATGCTTAGAATGTTGTAGGATTTCTTCTAAAAATACCTAGCATGTTTTAATGATGCTTAGAATGTTGTAGGATTTATTCCAAGAATTTCCTACCATGTTTAGTAATTTATTTATGCTTAGAATGTTGTAGGATTCATTCCTAGAGTTTCCTACCATGTTTAGATTAATTTAATTATGCTTAGAATGTTGTAGGATCCATTCTAAAATTCCTACCATGTTAGGATTTATTCTAAAAATACCTAGCATGTTTAATGATGCTTAGAATGTTGTAGGATTTATTCTAAAAAATACCTAGCATGTTTAATGATGCTTAGAATGTTGTAGGATTCATTCTAAAATTTCCTATCATGTTTAGGAAGGTTATTTATGCTTGGAATATTGTAGGATTAATTCTAAAATTTCTTACCATGTGTAGGAATGATATACATGTTGCAGGATTCATGACAAAACAGTCTACTATGTTTAGGGATGATATGTACCATGCTAAGTCTTTCTACATGCTAGTTTAATTGTAAGTAAGTTGTATGTCATGCTAGGATAATTGTAGGAAGGTTGTATACCATGCTAGATTAATTTATCTATGCTTGGATAGTTGTAGGAAGTGGTATATCATGCTAGATTAATCTACCATGCTTGCATGCTTATAGGAAAGCTATACACCATGCTAGATCAAATAAATATTCATGCTCACATGATATCTATGCTTAGATAAATTTATTGTTATGGTAAGATTAGTAGATGACCATACTAATGATGGTTTATGTTAAGTTAATGGTATCCATACTATGATATTCATGCTTAGATTAAAGAAACTACCCATGGTTAGTTGTAGTAATTTTATGTTATGTTCTATCCATGCTAGAATTATTGTAGAAACTCATGTTATATTGTAGGTTGACACTTAACTAGTATACATGACTAGAATGTTACTAAAATGTACACCATGCTATATGTTAAGATGAAAGTAGCATACCATGTCTAGGAATGAGGTATACCATGTTAAAGTTAAATATATGTTTAGAATATCGTAGGAGTGGTGTTAGAATACCTACCATGCCTTGGAATGTTGCATGTCCATACTAGTTATATATCCATGCTTTGGTTGTGATGACTAGTCATGATAAGTAGTAAGCATTTACGCTCAAGTTATAACCTATGCTTGACTATAGTGGACTTCATATCTAGGTCGTAGTTATTTTCATGCTTAAGCTCGATGCAAGCACAAGCTTAATCATATTCGTACTTAGGAGTATCATGGTGAGTGGTTGTGTTATATGATTAGATTGTCGTAGGAAGATGCTTGCAATTGTGTGCCATACTTAAGGCGCTATAGGTCGAAGTAATAAGATTGGGAAGACCACTAGTAATAGTTAGTTGACAAAGGCTGTTATGTCGCCTTCGGTTCATCCTTAGTAGAATACCGACCATAGACTATTAGTAGATTCTTCTGTTGCTTCTAATAATAGAAGATCGAGTTTGCTAGTAAGCACGTTTGGTTGCTTTTAAGATTGATTACCTGTATGGTTGGTTGCATAAGGTTGTTGTCTCGTACGCGGCTCGACTGGCCCGTACGTAGCTGTGAGTCTCATACATAGCTTATTTGGCTCGTATGAAGGTTGTTGTCTCGTACGTGGCTCGACTGGCCCGTACGTAGCTGTGAGTCTCATACGTAGCTTATTTGGCTCGTATGAAGGTTGTTGTCTCGTACGCGGCTCGACCGACCCGTGCGTAGCTGTTGGTCTCATACGCGGCTTATTTGGATGGTATGCACGTTGTTGTCTCCTACGAGGCCCGCCTGGCTCATAGGTAGTTATTGTTTCATACGTAGCTTATTGGCTCGTATGTGGTTGTTACTCGTGTATAGCTTGTTAGCTAGTACACAGTTCGTTGTGCTCGTCTAGGGTGATATTACCGCCCTAAGGGCTATCGACCATCAAGACATAGGGTAGCGACTTGCATGTATATTCGCACGGTCGAAGTCTTGGATCGATGAGCCACGAACCGGATCCTGAGGGGTTCTGGTAAGTCTGGGTTGAGCAGCCTAGTAGAGTTGTCTTGCGAAGCCTAATTTAAGGCCTAGCATGTTATGTTATAATATTATCGTCCCTAGGATCGTCGAGTCAGGGACATCATTAGGATAGTGACCTATAAAGGTCATTTTTCTCAGACCCTTGCCGAAGAGAGAGGAGTTGGTTGTAAGGGGCACTTTACGACCAACTTGTCCCTTGAGGGAGGCCTTAGGTAGTGACATTGGGTTGTACCTTCCCGTCAAAGGGATACGTACGGTGGCGTCTCACAAGTTGGGAGCACGGGTTGCATATCTCGCTCTGTTAATTCCTGAAATATCGTGGCTGGGGTGCCACAGGATGCATTGTGCAGTCCTGCGCTTGCGAAACCCCAGAGGGTGCCACAGGGTAGGCTTCACGCTACCCTGCGCTTGCAAAACCCTATGGTTTGATTTTGGAACGATGCCCGATACACTGGGATCGAGTGAGGTCCGGCATGCCGGGTAGTAGTGGAAAACGGAGACACCATAAGCAGACTGCATAGAGGGACTTGATCCTTTCTGCAACCTCACAGAGTCATGGAGTATTGTCAGGAACAGGTCGTGTACAATTAGAATTCATAACGCGGGTTCAAATCCCTATACATGGAGAAACGGCTTGAGATGGAGTCGCATGTAGTATGGGCTGCATGTTGCTTTCGGAGACTTGCAGGATAGGAACATCATTCCTGAAATACCGTGGCTGGGGTGCCACAGGATGCATTGTGTAGTCCTGCGCTTGCGAAACCCCAGAGGGTGCCACAGGGTAGGCTTCACGCTACCCTGCGCTTGCGAAACCCTATGGTTTGATTTTGGAACGATGCCCGATACACTGGGATCGAGTGAGGTCCGGCATGCCGGGTAGTAGTGGAAAACGGAGACACCATAAGCAGACTGCATAGAGGAACTTGATCCTTTCTGCAACCTCACAGAGTCATGGAGTATTGTCAGGAACAGGTCGTGTACAATTAGAATTCATAACGCAGGTTCAAATCCCTATGTCTTTGCACTCACGAACACTTAAATTACACCGATACAATTGCTATGTTTTTGTATGTTGTTTGGGAGATTCGCTGCTATATGATCAGCCTTTAAGCGCCAGTGAATACTGACGTCCCCACTTCCATAGGTACTGGATCGCCGAAGTACAACGACGAGATTCAGGAGGAGTCAAGGCAAGGAAAGCAAGGAGTCAGTGTTATGTTTAGTTTCGCTGCAGTATATGTATTGATTATCTATTGGTTGAGAAGTACTCAAGTGAGAGTTACCAACTGTTGTTCTTCATTCCTTGTACTCTGATGTAAATTGTTGAAGGTTGTAATACTTGGGATTGTAAAGATAATATTGTAACTCTATTGTAAGGTATTGCAATTGTATAATGTTCGGACTTATAATACATTGGGTATTGAATAAAAAGTTTTAAATTCTCCTGTTTTTTCTGTGTATTGTGACTAACTGAAGAAAAGATCTTGGTTCGTGTCACGGTTTCCCAGTATTGGAAATCGGGGCGCTACATTTGTGATATGCTTGACGAGTTTTGTCTCTATTATGAAAATTTGACCATATATGAATCACAACACAATATGGACATGAATTAACTTATGATTTATCTGTTCTTGATTTTGATCATGTATGTGAGACCTTTTGTGAGAATTTGGATAATTGTTGAGAACCATGTGATAGGCTTGGTTTGGATATATTAATAACTCTAATTCATGATGTTTGGACACTTGGTAGACTCGATTTCATGTTTGATTGTATTTTGAACAAGTTTTGTATGATATATGTGGAGTGGTTATTAAAGGGAAAAATCTGTATTTTGTCGCTGATCTGTTTTGTTTGCTGTTTTGTACTGTTTTAAAGTCAGTATCTTAATTTTGATATAAAACATGAGTTTTAGAGAATTTCGTCTATTTTCAAACTCCTCTGACCTTGCTTGATATAGTTTTCGTATGACTGAGTTATGACTGTTTTACTACAGAGGTGTCGATCTTTTCCAGATTCTGTTTTTCGGTAATTTTGATGAGAAATCATTTTAAAGAACTATGTTACATATATTATTTTGATCCAAAACTTTGGTCAATATTTCTTTATCTAGTTAGGGATTACCCAGAATTTTGGTGGATTTTATTGGTGATTTTATGCGTTGTTTCATGCCCATTTATGAAAACTATACATGCTGTATTTTGGTTACTGTTCTGTCAAGAATTATGTTTTCACCCCATTTCCTTTTACTGTATAAAAAATGTTCGTGAAATATGAAAGTTAATATATTTTGTCTAATTTAATCTCCCTTTGGTGGATTTGGATTTCGTTTCACAGATATTTCAGTTTTCGTACAGCAGTGTTGGGAGTTCTAGATTTTCCAAAATATCGTTTCTTGATGTTTTCAAATTTTGGTTGACTAAACTAATTTTACTGGAATATTATGAAACTTTATATTTTAATGCTAGACATATAGCGGAATACTCCAGATTTTTCCTGGAGTTTATTACAATGATTTCTTGCTGTTTTCCTGTACATGAATATAATTTACTGATTTCTGGCTGAACGCATTTTCTGCTTTAGATTCAGTTTTGAGTTGTGATTTTGTGAAGCACTACACGGCTTATTTATATTAGCTGGATTTGTGTGGAAGTCTTTTTTCCAGATTCTTTGACGGATCCAGATTTGGATGTTTGTAGTGGCGGGAATCACTGTTTTAGTACAACACTGTCTTGCTGTCCTGAATTAGAAAACTAGTTGTTTTACCCTGTTATGTATTATCTTGTACCTGTACTTGTTTATCTTGCATCCTGAACCAGATACGTGTTTATACCCTGTTATCCTTGCTCTGTTTTGCAACATATACATGCATGCCAGATTATAATAATAAATGACCAAGCCGGAGTTAAGGGAAAGATCTAGTAGTGGAAATTATAGAAACATGTACTTAGAAGAGGACCTGTGTCCTGCCTACCTGTTACGTGTTCATGACTACATGATTCACGATCCTGTTTACCTGTACCTGACTGCATGCTTTCCTATAGGAAGATGTACTCGGAAGATAACCACTAGATTATGCCTGTTTCCTGTACCTGACTGCATGCTTTCCTTAGAAAGATGTACTCGGAAGAGAACTGTCACGTCCCGCTTTCCAAAAGAGAATACAGAATACAGATACGCAACAAAAGCCCAGCGAATGATTTTCATCATCCATAAGCTGTTCAGGAATCTTTACAATATCTCACAATATAATCAGAGTCGGAAGCCAGAAAGTCAACCACATGCACATATGAACCAAATACCAACAAGAATACTTGAAATAAAGTATATTAATCTTAAATAGTCATGATCTGAAGTACACAAATAATAATCCTGGGTCACATTGCCCAAATACAAGAATAAATCCAAATACAATTATTGTTCAAGCAAACCACAAGAAATAATAATAACAAGATCCAGCACTAATACTTCATGTCACAGATACCATCTGAAACCTGTTCTCCAAAATCTGCAATTCAACGAATGCAGGAAAGAGGGAAAGAGAAAAACAAGTACTCACCAATTGCAAGTTACGGGCCACTAATAATGTAGGATACAAGCACAAGGGGAAACTAACTAGCCACATGGTATAAGTGTGATGTCAACATAAATAACTAGCACGGTAAAAGTAATCAAGTATCATGTAGTATACAACAAGTGAAGTAAACAAGTATCTTATAAACATGTGTCAAGTGTCAAGTATCATGTAATCATGTATCAAGTCTCATGTATCCTGTAGTCAAGTATCAAGCAAGCATGTATCATGTTCAAGTTCCATATTCAAGTATCATGTTCAAGTATCATGTTTCAAGTCTTGTAGTGATTACTACCTAGGTAGCACTTCATGCATCCCATACTGCATGGTTGCTACAACAAACAGTTTCGCTTTAGATTTCATAGTGGACCAAAGAGGGCAGTGTACTCAGGGACAAGTAATCTAAATCATATACCAAATTCTAAATTAACTAAATCATATACTAAATTCCAAACAATCCAAATCATATACCAAATTCCAAATAATCCAAATCATATACCAAATTCCAAATAATCCAAATCATATACCAAATTCCAAATATGGGAAACACGGGCCCCCTTCCGAGTACACGTTTCTGAATTATCCACTACTAGATCTTTCCCATTAACCCCGGTTTGGTTATTTATTATTATAATCAGGCATGCATTTATGTGTCGCAAAACAAAGCAAGGATAACAAGGGTATAAACATGTATCAGGTTCAGGGTGTAAGATAAACAAGTACAGGTACAAGATAACACATAACAGGGTAAAACAACTAGTTTTCTAATTCAGGACAGCAAAACAGTGTTGTACAAAAACAGTGATTTCCACTACTACAAACATCCAAATCTCGATCCGTCAAAGGATCTGGAAAATATAATTCCATACAAATCCAGCGAGGATAAATAAGTCATATAGTAATTCACAACATCATAACTAAAAACATATTTGAATCCAGAAAACATGTTCAGTAAGAAATCAGTAAAACGAATTCTCAATCAGGAAAACCGCATCAAAACCTCTCAAATAAATTCAGAAAAAATCTGGGCTATTCCCTATATGTCTAGCATCAAAATATAAGGTTTCATAATATTCTAGTAAAATTAGTTTTTTCGTCAAAAATAAGAAAACATCAAGAAACAATACATTTGGAAAATTTGGAATTCCCAACACTGCTGTACGAAAACTGAAATATCTCGCAAGCCATGAAACAAAATTCAAATCCTCCGAAGGGAGGTGAAAATAGATAAAATAAACTAACTTTCATATTTCATGGATATTTTTCAAACAGTAAAAGGAATCAGGGTGAAAATACAATTCTTTACAAAACAGCGAGCAAAATACAGCAAGTAGGACTTTTGTAAACATGCATGAAACGACATATAAAACTCATCAATAAAATCTACCAAAATTCTGGATAATCCCTAGATAGGTATAGAAAAACTGACCAAAATTTCAGATCAAAATAATATATGTAGCATAGTTCTTCAAAATAATTTATCATCCAATTTACTGAAAAACAGAATCTGGAAAAGATCGACACCACTGTAGTAAAACAGTCATAACTCAGTCATACGAAAACAAAACCAAGCAAGGGAAGAGGGGTTGGAAAGTGGATGAAATTATCTAAAACTCATGTTTTATACCGAAATTAAGATACTGACTTCAAGATAGTCCAAAACAGAACAGCGGCAAAATACAGATTTTTCCCTTAAAAACAAAATATACATAGATTCAAGAAAATAGATCCAAACACATCCAAACATGAAATCGAGTCTACCAAGTGTCTAAACATCATGAATTAGGGTATCTAGCATGTCCACGCCAAGAATTTCACATGGGTCTCAACCAAAACACGAATTCACACAAAAAGTCTCACATACACGATCAAAAATCAAGAACGACGAATCCTAGATTAATTCATGTCCATATTATGTCGTGAGTCTTCTATGGTCAAATTTTCACAATAGAGACAAAACCCATCAAGAAAAACACAAACAAGAGTCGTTTCTAAACCCAACTACACTATAGGTGAACTTTTTGACTTGTATCAAACAAATAAATTGGAGTACAAGTTACCTGCCTGAGAGATGACGAATCCAACGGAGCAAAAAGCAAGAATAACGGGAACATATTCCTGGGCACGAACACAAAATCACGAACAAGCGAAAACGAACAAGATCACGAATAACCCACGAACACGATCGGACGGCTGAGATCAAGAGATCAAGATGATCGAATCAGATCGGACGACTCTGATCGAAGATCAACATCAAGATCGAGATGTGATCAGTATCTTGATGATGATGATGATGATCGGATCATATCGATGAACGGACGGTCCACAATCAAGAACTCCAAGATGATGACGATCAAGATGTTCATCAACAGCCGACGTTCAAAAGATCAAGACTCCATGATCACAACAAATATCAACAGCACCCCATGATCAAATAGCTAATGATCTTGATGATCAAGATCAAACCAAACGGATGGCGCACGATCGAAGTTGATCAAAAACCCAATACAACCAGCAGATCATCAAGGCAATGGGGATGCACTACACTAGGTGGCTGGCGACGGCGGCCAGGGGCAGTGCCGGCGAATGTGTTGGACGGCAGCGGGTGGGAGACAGGTCGGGGGGGGCGCTGCGTTGAGGTCTGGCGCTGCAGTGGCTTCCCGACATGAGGGGCAGCACGGTGAACGGCTGCTGACTGGTTGGCGCTTAGAAGGAGAACAGGGGGCTGAGCGGCTAGGCTGAGGGAGCCACTGTGCTACCGCAGGTGGCTGCAGTCGCGACCTGGCTGGAGGAGGGCGAGATCGAGAGGAGGTGAAGGATGAGGCAGAGCGGGAGTTTGGGTTTGATGGAAGTAGAGGAAGAAATGGAAGCGGCGCAAGGCAGAAGATGAACAGGCAAATGGGAAAAGTTTGCATGGGTTTATATAGACTGTAGGTTTTAGGGTTTGGTGACTAAAGGGGTGACGGGTGAGAAGGTGCAAACGGGTAGAGGATTAAGCGGGTGTATAATAGGGTTTCGGGTGTAGGGTTATTTAAATGGGTTTAATGGGTTGTGATTGGGTTAATGGGCATCAGGGATATAGTTTTAAATGGGTTGAAGGGTTTTATATAAACGGGTTATAAAAATAGATTAGGGTTTTTTTTATTTTTTATTTTTTATTTTATTTTTTAATTTTTTTTTAATTCAACAGAAAAATAAATTAACCAATACAAATATTGTTTATAACAAAAATATAATTTGCATTACAAAATAGAATTTATTTAAGATACTACAAATGTAGTTAGTAGATAAAACATGATTTCTAATAACTAGTCAAAAATAACAATGATAACAATAATACTCATAGTAATAATAATAAGAGAAATAATAACAAAATATAAGAATGGTACTTCAATATAAAAATCATAGAAAATAGTTACAAATAAAAGTATTGACCGGAAACAGATTTTAATAGGAGATCCAATAATACAATTTAAGAAAAAGAATTTGAAAGCGAAAATCTAATTTACAAAAATTTTAAATACCGAAAATACACGGAAAATACATTTTCGGGGAAACAGGGGTTACAATCCTACCCACCTTACAACAAAATTTCGTCCCCGAAATTTGCTTAGGCGAAACATAGGACAGGGCAAAAGAAAACAACTTGGGGAATGGTAACAAAACAGAGGGTTAATGGGGAAGGAACAAAGCAGGGGCAACACCAGAAAAAGAAAGAAGTTGATAACAATGAGATCAAATGGAGCGTAAGAAAGAGAACAAACAGTATCAAAAGGAAAGAATCAACACAAGATAACAAAGCAATAAGGGAGTAGGCAGAACTGAAATCAAAGAGAGAAAAGACAGGGAAGAATTGAATCAAACAATAAGTCAATGGATAAGAACAATTGCAAGAGATAGGGGAAACCAAAACAACGCAAGGAAGGAGAAGCAACAATATGATCCTGGGACTGGTGCGTTATGGGCCCACCACACTTCCGCTGCGCCACTTTGATGGTGACGTTCCAAGCTGCAGACAAGTCGTTGTAGACCACGCGACAACAAGCGACGATCCGAGCAGAAAGAAAAGAATGAGACACCAGATTAAAATTGGGATTTATAGGATGGCTTTAATTTAAATAATTAGGTCAAAACTAATGAGCATTAACAAAAATAATATTAATAATACAAAAAAATCGACACATAATAATAATAAAATAATAATGAAAAAATAATAAAAATAATAATAACAATAATAATCATCATAAACATACTGGTAAAAATAATAATAATAATAAAATATTAAGAATACTGGTAAGGATACAAATACTAGACAAAAAATAATTTGGGGTTCATCATTTTGGTGAAAGTAATTCAATATCAACATCAAAAATAAAATAGTAAGAAAAATACAATAATAATAATAGTAATAGTAATAACAATAATAATAAGGAAAACAATAATAGTAGTAGTAGTAGTAGAAATTCTTTGATGTGGGTTCGCCTCATTCATATCCATCTGTAGACTTGCCTTCTTGACATCAAGTTGCATGTTTGCCTCCATGACAACAGGTTGCAGGTTAACCTCTGGATATTCGGTTGCAAATTTTGCCTCACCGATATCCAGTTGCAATTTGCCTCCATTGACGTCTAGTTGCATGTTTGCCATCTCGACATCCAGTTGCAACAAAACAATGTATGAGATGATGCAATCTTCCACACGTACATAGATATGGATTGCTCAATTTCAGTACGAATTAGAAATTTGTGATATTAAAATACACAATTATTCGAAATAACAAAATTTTCGTTTTAGAAACAATTTTATAAAAGATCCAAAATATAACAAATAATAATCAAAATACTCAAAATATTCGAAAATATATATATAAAAAGAAAATATAGGCAGGAGAAGAATGAATTTTATACTCAATAAAGAGTCAACAAAGGAAGACGACCACAAGAGACGAAAGAAAATAAGAAATCAAAGAATTAAATATGAAGGAAGAGGAATGAGGGGACACAAGCGGAATTTGAAGAGAATATGGCAGAAAAAGAATAACTAGCATGATACTCAAAATGAATCAACAAATAAAGAAGAATGAAAGAATCAAAGAAATATGGGTACGGAGAGAACGAAACTATACTAAATAAAGAATCAACAAATGAGATTGACTGAAAAAGAGATGGAAGAAACAAGGAATCAAGGAAATCGAATAAGAAGTGATCAAAAAGAAAGGAATAAGACTACTATCCAGATCAATGTTGATTATGATTCATTTATGCATGCATGGTTGGTGAAATGTTGAGCAGATCCCAGTTCGAGCCAAGCTTGTCTAATATATCAGTAAAACTAATATATTAGCCAAACCTGGGCTCTGATACCACTAAAAATCCTGTCATGCCCTGCTTCCCAAAAAAGAATACGAAATACGGATACGAGACAAAAGCCCAGCAAATGATTTTCATTATCCATAAGCTGTTAGGAATCTTTACAATATCTCACAATATAATCAGAGTCGGAAGCCAGAAAAGTCAACCACATGTACATATGAACCAAATACCAATAAGAATACTTGAAATAAAATATATTAATCTCAAATAGTCATGATCTGAAATACACAAATAATCCTGGGTCACATTGCCCAAATACAAGAATAAATTCAAATACAATTATTGTTCAAGCAAACTACAAGAAATAATAATAACAAGATCCAGCACTAATACTTCATGTCACCGATACCATCTGGAACCTGTTCTCCAAAATTTGCAATTCAACGAATGCAGGAAAGAGGGAAAGAGAAAAACAAGTACCCGTCAACTGCAAGTTATGAGCCACTTATAATATAGGATACAAGCACAAGGGGAAACTAACTAGCCACATGGTATAAGTGTGATGTCAACATAAATAACTAGTATGGTAAAAGTGATCAAGTATCATGTAGCATACAACAAGAGTCAAGTAAACAAGTATCTTATAAACATGTGTCAAGTATCAAGTGTCATATAATCATGTATCAAGTCTCATGTATTATGTAGTCAAGTATCTAGAAAGCATGTATCATGTTCAAGTTCCATATTCAAGTATCATGTTCAAGTATCATGTTCAAGTCTTGTAGTGATTACTACCTAGGTAGCACATCATGCATCCCAAACTGCATGGTTGCTACAATAAACAGGTTTTACTTTTGATTTCATAGTGGACCATAGAGGGCAGTGTACTCAGGGACAAGTAATCCAAATCATATACCAAATTCCAAATTAACTAAATCATATACCAAATTCCAAACAATCCAAATCATATACCAAATTCCCAATAATTCAAATCATATACCAAATTCCAAATAATCCAAATCATATACCAAATTCCAAATATGGGAAACACGGGCCCCTTTCCGAGTACACGTTTCTAAATTATCCACTACTAGATCTTTTCCATTAACCCCGGCTTGGTTATTTATTATTATAATCAGGCATTTATTTATGTGTCGCAAAATAAAGCAAGTATAACAGGGTATAAACATATATCAGATTTAGGGTGCAGGATAAACAAGTACAAGTACAAGATAACACATAACAGGGTAAAACAATTAGTTTTCTAATTCAGGACAGTAAGACAGTGTTGTACAAAAACAGTGATTCTTGCTACTACAAACATCCAAATCTCGATCCGTCAAAGAATATGGAAAACAGACTTCCACACGAATCCAGCTAGTATAAATAAGTCATATAGTAATTAACAACATCATAACTCAAAATAGATTTGAATCCAGAAAACATGTTCAGTCAGAAATCAGTAAAACGAATTCTCAGTCAGGAAAACTGCATCAAAACCTCTCAAATAAATTCAGAAAAAATCTGGGCTATTCTCCTATATGTCTGTCATCAAAATATAATTTTTCATAATATTCCAGTAAAATTAGTTTAGTCGCCAAAATAAGAAAACATCAAGAAACGATACATTTGAAAAATCTGGAATTCCCAACACTGCTGTACGAAAACTGAAATATCTCGCAAGCCGTGAAACAAAATCCAAATCCTCTGAAGGGAGGTGAAAATAGATAAAATAAACTAACTTTCATATTTCACGGATTTTTGCATACAGTAAAAGGAATATGGGTGAAAACACAATTCTTTACAGAACAGCGAGCAAAATACAGCAAGTATGACTTTTGTAAACATGCATGAAACGACATATAAAACTCATCAATAAAATCTACCAAAATTCTGGGTAATCCCTAGATAGGTATAGAAAAATTGACCAAAATTTCAGATCAAAATAATATATGTAGCATAGTTCTTTAAAATGATTTATCATCCAATTTACCGAAAAACAGAATCTGGAAAAGATCGACACCTCTGTAGTAAAACAGTCATAACTCAGTGATACGAAAATAAAATCAAGAAAGGTCATAGGGTTGAAAAGTAGACGAAATTATCTAAAACTCATGTTTTATACCGAAATTAAGATACTGACTTCAAGATAGTCCAAAATAGCAAACAAAATAGAACAGCGACAAAATACAGATTTTTCCCTTAAAAACAAAATCAACATAGATTCAAGAAAATTGATCCAAACACATTCAAACATGAAATCAAGTCTACCAAGTGTCTAAACATCATGAATTAGGGTATCTAGCATGTCCACGCCAAGAATTTCACATGGGTCTCAACCAAAACACGAATTCACACAAAAAGTCTCACATACACGATCAAAAATCAAGAACGGGCGAATCCTAGGTTTATTCATGTCCATATTATGTCGTGAGTCTTTTATGATCAAATTTTCACAATAGAGACAAAACTCATCAAGGAAAGCACAAACAAGAATCGTTTTTAGACCCAACTACACTATAGATGAACTTTTTAACTTGTATCAAACAAATAAATTAGAGTACAAGTTACTTGCCTGAGAGATGACGAATCCAATGGAGCAAAGAGCAAGAATAACGGGAACATATTCCCGGGCACGAACACAAAATCACGAACAAGCGAACACGAACAAGATCACGAATCCAAAGAACAAATAACCCACGAACACGATCGGACGGCTGGGATCAAGAGATCAAGGCGATCGGATCAGATCGGATGACTCTGATCGAAGATCAAGATCAAGATCGAGATGAGATCAGTATCTTGATAATGATGATGATGATCAGATCATATCGACGATCGAACAGTCCACAATCAAGGCAATCAAGAACTCCAAGATGATGATGATCAAGATGTTCATCAAAGGCCCACGTTCAAAAGAAGACTCCATGATCACAACAAATATCAACAGCACCCCATGATCAAATAGCTAATGATCTTGATGATCAAGATCAAACCAAACGGACGGCTCACGATCGAAGTTGATCAAAAACCCAATACAACCAGCAGATCATCAAGGCAATGGGGATGCACTACACTAGGTGGCTGGCGACGGCGGCCAGGGGCAGTGCCGGCAATGTGTTGGACGGCAGCGGGTGGGAGACAGGTCGGGGGGGCACTGGGTTGAGGTCTGGCGCTGCAGTGGCTTCCCGACATGAGGGGCAGCATGGTGAACGGCTGCTGACTGGTTGGCGCTTGGAAGGAGAACAGGGGGCTGAGCGGCTAGGCTGAGGGAGCCACTGTGCTACCGCAGGTGGCTGCAGTCGCGACCTGGCTGGCGGAGGGCGAGGGCGAGATCGAGAGGAGGTGAAGGATGAGGCAGAGCGGGAGTTTGGGTTTGACGGAAGTAGGGGAAGAAGTGGAAGCGGCGCAAGGCAGAAGATGTACAGGCGGATGGGGAAAGTTTGCATGGGTTTATATAGACTGTAGGTTTTAGGGTTTGGTGGGTAAAGGGGTGACAGGTGAGAAACAGAGGTGCAAACGGGTAGGGGATTAAGCGGGTGTATAATAGGGTTTCGGGTGCAAGGTTATTTAAATGGGTTTAATGTGTAGTGATTAGGTTAATGGGAATCAGGGATATAGTTTTAAATGGGTTGAAAGGTTTTATATAAATGGGTTTTAAAAATAGATTAGGGTTTTTTTTTTGTTTGTTTTTTTTTAATTCAATAGAAAAATAAATTAACCAATACAAATATTATTTATAATAAAAATATAATTTGCATTACAAAATATAATTTATTTAAGATACTACAAATGCAGTTAGTAGATAAAACATGATTTCTAATAACTAGTCAAAAATAACAATGATAACAATAATACTAATAGTAATAATAATAAGAGAAATAATAACAAAATATAAGAATGGTACTTCAATATAAAAATCATAGAAAATAGTTACAAATAAAAGTATTGATCGGAAACAGATTTTAATAGGAGATCCATAAATACAATTTAAGAAAAAGAATTTGAAAATGGAAAACTAATTTACAAAAATTTTAAATACCGGAAATACACGGAAAATACATTTTCGGGGAAACAGGGGTTACAAGAACCACTTGATTCTACCTGTTCCTGTTATACCTGTTTCTTGTACCTGAGTACACTGCCCTATGGTTTCCATTATGAAATCTACAAACGTAACTATTTTGAATGTAGCAACCATGTGATAAAAGAATGGAACATGAAGTGCTTCCTAGTTAGTAATAATACAAGACTTGATATAACCTGTTACCTGTTTACCTGTTACCTGATACATGTTACATGATTACCCGTTTACCTGTATGCCCGTTACCTGATACTTGATACATGTTTTACCTGTTTATCTGTTTACTTGACACTAGATATATGTTACCTGTACTTGTTAGTATACCATGCTACTTGTTTCTATTTTCCTGATTCACGCTAGATATTATAATTCTGTTGACACACTTATACCATGCTAAGCCTGTTACTTAGAATTTTCTATCCCATGTACTTGTATCCTACATTATAAGTGGCCCGTAACTTGCAATTGACGGGTATTTGTTTTATTTTTCCTTCTCCTGCAAATTGACTAATTGCAGATCAAGATGGTCGACTGCCAGATGGTATTGGCGAGATAATGTACTAGTGCTGGATTTTCTGCTTCATTATTATTATTTGTTGCTTGAACTTGAATAAAATGTACTTGGTGACTTGGATAATTATTTTGTATTTGGGCGATGTAACCCAGGATATTTGACTTGTTCAGAATTTGATTATTTGAGATTATTATATTTAGTTTCAAGTAATTCCTGTTGGTATCTTGTTTCAATTATACATGACTGGTTGTATCTTTTGCTTCCGACTCTGATTATTCCTGTGTTATGTTGTAAAGATTCCTGAACAGCTTATGGATGATGATAATCATTTGCTGGGCTTTTGTTACGTATCCGTATTCCGTATTCCTTTTGAGAAGCGGGGCGTGACATCTCTTACCAAGACAGTGCTGTGGGTCTGCTCCGAAGCAGCGAGGTATAGGTAGAGGACCTCCCCGGGCCTTGGTTTGCTTAAGAGTGGGGGGTTGTCTAAGTATGCCTTGAGCTGGTCGAAGGACTCCTACTGCGCTTGCCTCCATTCAAAGCCTCTAGCCCTCCCGAGGGCCTTGGAGAATGGGAGGCACTTCTTCCCAGGTTTGGAGAGAAAGAGCCCAATCGCCGCAAGGCGCCCGGTGAGCCTCTGTGCATCTTTAACATTGGAGGGGGGAGCCATTTTGAATATGGCCTGAATCTTCTCGGGGTTGGCCTCTATGCCCCTCTGGCTGACCATGAACCCTAAGAACTTGCCGGATGAGACTCCGAATGCGCACTTGTTCGGATTCAGCCTCATGTTGTGCCTCCTCAACACCCTGAAGGCTTCCTGGAGGTCGAGGACATGCTCCTGCCCTTGGATGCTCTTGACCAACACGTCGTCCACATAGACTTCCATGTTTCGGCCAATCTGGTCTCGGAAGACCATGTTGACTAGGCACTGGTAGGTTGCACCCGCGTTCTTCAAACCGAACGGCATGACCTGGTAGCAGTACAAGCCTTGATCAGTCACAAATGTGGTCTTCGGGATGTCTGGGGAGAACATCCGGATCTGGTTGTACCCCGAGAAAGCGTCCATGAAGCTGAGTAGCTCATGGCCGGAGGTTGCACCGATTAGAGCATCGATACTCAAAAGGGGGAATGGATCCTTTGGTCACGCCTTGTTGAGGTCAGTAAAATCGATGCATATCCTCCAGCTCCCGTTGGCTTTTTTGACCATCACCACATTGGACCGCCACTCAAGGTAGTTCACCTCCTGGATGAATCGGGCATTCAGGAGCTTCTCGACCTCTTCCTTGATCGCCTGTTGGCGCTCAAGAGCGAACTTACGCCGCTTCTGCAGGACGGGCTTGACTCCCGGGGCGATGCTTAGGTGGTGCATTAAGAGCTCCTCTGAGATCCCTGGCATATCCGCTGCGGTCCAAACAAAGAGATAGCGGTTCTCCCTTATGCATTGGGAGTTGTCTTTCTTAATGGAGGGGAAAAGGGCCTTGCTGATCCTAAAGGTCTTGGTGGCATCTTCGTCGAAAAAGGCCACTTTCTCCAGCTCGTCCACCGGCTCGGAGATAGTCCAGCTACTTTCCTGTGGGAGTTCGAGGGCTTCCAGGGAGAGAACTGGGCCTTCCATCGAGGTCATGTAGCACTTGCGGGCTGCCTCCTGGCTTCCTCTCACTTCTCCCACTCCTGCAGGGGAGGGGAACTTCATCTTCATGTGATAGGCCGAAGGGACAGCCTAGAATGCGGCCAGACCTTTGTCACCCCAGGATAACATTATAGATGGCTTTCACATTCACCACCATGAAGTCCATTGGCTCTGTGCGAGTGACTGGGGTTTTGCCAGCGGTCATGTCAAGGGTTATAACTCCCACGATCGTCACTGGCACCCCGGTGAATCCATGAAGTGTGTAGCCCACGGGCTTGAGTCGATCTCTCGACAGTTGGAGGCCCTTGAATGCCTCTAGGAAAAGGATATTAACCGAGCTGCCATTATCGACCAAGACCCGGTGCACATCGACGTTGGCCATTCGGAGATTAATAACGAGGGCAACGCAATGGGGCGTGCGGACACCCTCCAAGTCTCTGTTGGAGAATGTTACAGGGACCCCTAGGCCCTTCGGAGGGGGATGGCTCTGTGATGAACCCAATAATATTCACATTTAGGAGCAATAATCTAACTGCAATTGGATATTTAAATGCTCTATATGTGTTATTTTACTCTTATTTTCTCTTTTCCATAGGAAACAGCCTAAAAACAACAAAACGAAGCAAATTCAGGATTTTGAGGATGATACACAGACACTGCAGAGCATAAGTCGACTGGTTCTTCAAACAGGCGACTGGACAGAGAGGTTAAAGCTGCTCAGTACAGTCGACTTACTACAAAGACAGTCGACTTGACTGATTAATTATGAATCTACAGATGTCTCGGCACAGTCGACTTACTCCAAAACCAGTCGACTGGCATTCAGCAGAGTTAGAAGATAAGAACAGTTGAAGATTCATCCTCATCCAAATCCGAAGCAAGATTAAGTTATCCAAACCCAGGTCGTCTGCGAATAACAACTCTTCATTATTCAAGTTAGAGAACCAGGATTGGCAAGTGAGAAGATCGACTCAGATCTATATTCGATGTGTAAAGAGATAGAATTGAAATCTGCAGATGTGGGTAAAAGAAGTTATAAAAAGGCTGGAATAAGGAGTTGAGAGTATCACTTAATCTCTGAATCATCAATCGTCAACCAACAGGCATTATTCTATCAGCATCGAAGAAAGAAGGTGATCAAGTACACTGAAAGGAGCGATCCAGTCGACTGAGTGATAGCAAGTCGACTTCTCGGGCCGAACATCATCAGTTTATTTCTTCTCTTCTAGTTTTTATTTTAATCATGTATTCGAAACTGTTAGTCAATAAAAGTCTTAATATGTGGAACTAATTTCATAGTTGGGTAGATTGAAACCGTAGTCATGTAATGCTTATTTTCTTCTCAATGCTACTCTATTACTTATTGATTAAACCTGATTGTATTGGTATAGATTTATAATATGAATCAAACTTGTTCAGAAGTTTTAAGAGCAGTCGACTGAGAGTGACAGCAAGTCGACTACCATACAGAACCTGAGATTATCAAGTTTGCGTATTATAAATCTGAATCTGTTATATGAGCATAGAGACGTCCCGTATCTCGTGCTCATAACTTGTAACATAGGAATCTTTAGGGGTTCTTGGTTTAATCAACTTGAAGGATCTAGATCTGATACCAATTTCTAGAACTTCGAGTGTTTGTTCGTTTCCATTGTTCCTATGTTTTTTTTAAGTGCAACTTAGTAGATACCATGCTAAATACTTAAGGAAAGAAACGAATTAGAGTAGAGAACATGCCTAATTCTTGGCCTAGGGAAACATTAACTTTAAGGAGTAGATACCTTGCCCTTAAACGAACAAACATGAGTGATTAGAGCAGTGTAGAAGGTGACTTATCATTGTTGACTACAGGTGGAAATCAAAGCCCAACTACTTAATAGATATTTGTGATTCAGAACTACTTGATCTAGTTTTAATCTTGTCATTTCTTTTAGAAAAACACTTTAAGATTCTTATTTCTGTTTTATTGGTTAGTAAGTTAATTTCTACAATCTCTGTGGGATCGACCGTTGCTTGTCACTACGCTTCTATAAACGATTCATACACTTGCGAGGTTTTGAATTTGTGTCTAGTTTATCTATTTATTTAGATAGCTGGATTTCACAAGTTTTTGGCGCCGCTGCCGAGGAATTGTTTAGTATTTTAACTTACGAATCAGTAAAATCTTTTTCATTTTCTTTCTTTTATTAATAAATATTTTTCTTTTAGGTTACAGAACTTTGGTGAATGCACGGGAGACGATCACTTCATCCAGAGCTACTACCTATTGACGAAGAAACAGAACGCACTCTGCACAGACTAGGTCGGCTGTCTGCAACAAACCAGTCGACTGTTGCAAGGAACAAGTCGACTGCACAGAGACCCAATTCACAAGCAACAATGGGTGCGGAAGTACCAAATCGAGTACCAATGCAGGACAAATTCACACCTAAGAATATTGAGCAACCTTCCTGCATTGCTTATCAACCTAATGTCATAGGAAATATGCATCTATCTCCTCAATTACTTAGCATGGTTCCCCACTTTAGTGGCAAACCAGACGAAGAGCCTCACCTCCATCTGCAAGATTTCTTTGACCTTTGCAGAACACAAAGCGTTCAAGGGCTTACCCCTGAACAAATCAGGTCAATCTTGTTTCCATTCTCTTTAAAACTTAATGCTAAATTGTGGTATAATTCTTTGGAACCAGGATCAATTCAATCATGGGAGCAATTGGCAACAAAGTTCTTGAAAGAATTCTTTCCAGCCCAGAAAACCAAACAACTAAAAAGGGAGATTCAACTCTTCCAACAAAAAGATGGAGATTTATTCTTCAAAGCATGGAAGGACTTCAAGAACAAGCTTCTCAAGTGTCCTACGCACAACATGCCTAAGGATGATCAGGTACAAGCATTTTATGAGGGTTTAAATGATACTAACAAGGCAATTGTGGATTCAGCTTGCAACGGAATCTTGATGAGGAAAATTGGTGAGGAGGCCATCGAACTATTTGAAGAACTCAGCGAGAACTCACAGCAATTCTCAACAAGGGAAAGAGGCATCTCGAAAAAATAGGGAGTTTACGAAATTTCTAGTAGTAATAACATACAATTAGAAATGGTAAACATGAACAAAAAAATTGATATGCTTGTTAATGCAATGACAACGATGGGTGGTGTAAAAAATCAAACAAAAGAAATTTGTGCAATTTGTTCTCATTTTGATCATACGACTGATACGTGTCCCATGTCTTCTTTCACAGATCAGGAGCATGCAAACTATGTAGGACAAGGAGTGTTTCCACCAAAGAACAACCCTTTCTCGAACACGTACAACCCAGGGTGGAGAAACCATCCAAATTTCGCATGGAGCAATAATCAAAACAATTAAGGCACTCAAATTTCGTAAGGACATGCACGAAACTTCCAGATGGGAAGTGGGTTTGATCGGTCAGTACAAGAACAGAAGAAGTTGGATTTTGAATCCACCGTTCTTCAATTGCTCCAACAGCAACATCAAACAAGCAACCAACAAGGGCAGGCAATTCAGAAATTGGAAACTCAAATCGGGCAAATCGCGAAGGAGTTGAGTGAGAGAAAGGCAGAAGAACTCCCAGCAAAAACTATACCAAACCATAGAGGCTAAGAACAGCTCAAATCAGTGACAACCTTAAGAAGTGGTAAGATAATTGACAGCAAGGTTGGAACACACGCAGACAAATCAGATACACAACCATCAAAAGCTTTGGGTTCCAACAAGGTAAGTGAAAAAGAAGGGGCAGTATTGCCACCATTGCCTCAAAGGTTAGTCAAGCAAAAGAAAGAACAACATTTATTTGATATCTTTGAAACTCTCAGAAAGGTAGAAATTAATATTCTCCTACTTGATGCTATTAAACAAATTCCTTCTTATGCCAAATTTTTGAAAGAATGCTGTACTCACAAGAGAACATTTCTGGTTAGGGAAGATGTGGCTTTGACAGAGGAAGTGAGCGCCGTATTGTTAAGGAAATTACCTCCTAAATTGAAGGACCCAGGTAGTTTTACCATTCCTTGCAGGGTTGGTGAGCACTTCTTCGAAAAGGCACTACTAGATTTGGGGGCAAGCATAAATCTTCTTCCATACTCTGTTTACGAAAAGCTAGGATTGTGGGAACTCAAACCAACATCCATCACTTTGCAGTTGGCTGATCGCAGCATCAGGAGACCTGGAGGTATTTTGGAAGATGTCCTAGTTCAAGGTAAACGACTTCATTTTGCCTACAGATTTTGTTGTGTTGGATATGGAGGACTCTTCAATGCCATCTTCTTTACCGATCATTCTAGGTAGGCCCTTTATGAGTACGGCTGATATAAAAATTTGTGTTAAAAAGGGTACTACAAGTATGAAAATAAATGGAGAAAAGGTTGAATTTAAAATGTTTGATGCACTAAAATTACCACATGATGATCATGAATGTTATAATATTGATGTGGTACAGGAGATTGTCGATCAAACATTTCAGGTACATAGCATTGAACCACTACAAGCCGCAATTACACAATCTCTAACATTGTCTCATGTTGAACAGGAATACGATGAATGGAGGATTGCAGAGACAATACATTACCTCGAAACTCCAAAATCATATTCAGGTAAGCTTGCACCTGCATTTGAAAATCTTGTGTCTGATAACACTTTTGCTTCCTCTGTTACCAGGACACCAGACGTGGAGCTTAAGCCGCTGCCTGAACACTTGAAGCATGCATATTTGGGTGAGAACCAGACGCTACCTGTGATAGTTGCTGCAAACTTGAGTGCGCAAGAAGAAGATAAGCTGCTGAGGGTACTGCGAGAACACAAGGGCGCAATAGGATGGACCATTGCAGACATCAAGGGAATAAGTCCATCCAAATGTATGCATAAAATACTTCTTGAAGACAATGCAAAACCTAGCAGGGAAGCACAGAGAAGGCTTAATCCACACATGAAGGAAGTGGTAAGAACAAAGGTCCTGAAGATGCTAAATGTTGGCATCATCTACCCTATCTCAGATAGCAAATGGGTGAGTCCTATACATGTAGTGCCTACGAAAAGTGGAGTCACAGTGGTAAAGAATGAAGAGAATGAACTTATCCCTACGAGAATGACCACAGGATGGAGGGTATGCATTGACTACAGGAAGCTGAATAACGAAACCAGGAAAGATCATTTCCCTCTTCCTTTTATTGATCAAATGTTAGAAAGATTAGCAGGATATAGTCATTATTGTTTTTTAGATGGTTATAGTGGCTATAATCAAATTGCTATTGCTCCAGAAGATCAAGAAAAAACCACTTTTACATGTCCTTTTGGTACTTTTGCATACAGGAGGATGCCTTTTGGATTGTGCAACGCACCAGCTACATTTCAGAGATGCATGATGAGTATATTTTCAAACATGGTGGAAAGGTTCATCGAGGTATTTATGGATGATTTCAGTGTTTTTGGATCTTGTTTTGATGAATGCCTTAACCATTTGCAGCTTGTACTTAAGAGATGTGAAGAATGCAATTTAGTGCTGAATTGGGAAAAGTGCCATTTTATGGTACAACAAGGTATTGTCTTGGGACATGTGGTGTCAAAAAGGGGCATAGCGGTGGAAAAGGCAAAAATTGACATCATATCAAAGCTACCCCCTCCTACTACAGTCAAGGGTGTAAGGAGTTTTCTTGGACATGCAGGGTTCTATAGAAGATTTATAAAAGATTTCTCCAAAATCTCCAGACCCCTTTGTGGATTGTTAGCTAAGGATGTTGAGTTTGCATGGACAGAAGAGTGCACAAATGCTTTCATTACATTGAAAAATCTTCTCATTTCGGCACCTATCATCATGGCACCAGATTGGAACCATCCTTTCGAGCTTATGTGTGATGCAAGTGATTATGCTTTGGGAGCTGTTTTAGGTCAGAGAATAAATAAGGTACCCCATGCTATTTACTATGCTTCTCAAACTTTAAATGATGCACAGCTTAATTATTTCACTACTGAAAAAGAAATGTTAGCTGTCATTTTTGCTGTAGAGAAGTTTAGATCATATTTGATTGGATCTAAAGTCATTGTTTTCACTGACCATGCTGCTTTGAGATATTTGTTTGCTAAAAAAGATGCTAAGCCTAGATTGATCAGATGGGTGCTGTTGCTTCAAGAATTCGACCTTGAGATTAGAGACAAGAAAGGAAGTGACAATGTTGTGGCAGATCACTTGTCCAGATTACTGCATGATGAAGAAAGAATTGTGCCCCCACTGAATGAAAACTTCCCAGATGAACATTTATTTGAAATAAATATACAACTTCCATGGTTTGCAGATATTGTAAATTATCTCACTGCTCATGTTTTCCCTCCAGGTATGACAAGTCAAGAAAGAAAGAGATTGGTGGCCATGTGCAAGCACTATTATTGGGATGATCCTTATTTGTTCAAATTCTGCCCTGATCAAATTATAAGAAGATGTGTAGCAGAAGAAGAGCAAATGAGTATTCTACAACATTGCCACCAATATGCATGTGGAGGACACTTTGGACCAAAAAGAACAGCACTTAAGGTATTACAATCTGGTTTTTATTGGCCTAATGTATTCAAAAATGCTTTTTCTTTTTGCAGGACTTGTGATAAATGCCAAAGGACAGGCAACATCTCTTCTAGAAATCAAATGCCACTGCAAAACATCCAAGTAATCGAGCTTTTTGATGTTTGGGGAATCGACTTCATGGGTCCCTTTCCTAACTCATTTGGTTATTTATATATTCTTGTGGGTGTGGATGATGTGTCTAAATGGGTCGAGGCTGTCCCCTCAAAAACTAATGATCACAAAGTTGTTGTCAAGTTTTTACAGGAAAACATCTTCACCAGGTTCGGTACACCACGAGCAATAATTAGTGATGGAGGTAGCCACTTCAATAATTTTTTATTTGCTTCTTTGATGAAGAAATATAGGATTACACATAGAGTGGGTACTCCATATCATCCTCAAACCAGTGGGCAAGTGGAGATTATCAACAGAGAGATCAAGAGCATTCTGGAAAAGACAGTAAATACAAGTAGAAGGGATTGGTCACTACGCTTGAATGATGCATTATGGGCCTACAGAACCGCATACAAGACACCCATTGGCATGTCACCATATCGTCTGGTTTTTGTAAAAGCATGTCATCTTCTAGTGGAGTTGGAATACAAAGCTTATTGGGCCATTAAAAAATTCAATTTTGATATGAAACAAGCAGGTGACAAAAGAAAATTGCAACTGAATGAGCTTGAAGAATTGAGGCACGATACATATGAAAATGCAAAGCTGTACAAAGAGAGGACCAAGATATACCATGATAAACAGCTAGCAAGGAAGGAGTTTTATGAAGGACAGAAGGTATTGATATACAACTCAAGATTAAGACTCTTTCCAGGCAAGCTTATGTCACGATGGTATGGCCCGTACATTGTCACAAAAGTCTTTCCACATGGAGCATTGGAGGTTCATAGCAAAGAGAAAAATCAAACATTCAGGGTGAACGGGCATAGGGCGAAACCTTATATTGAGATGAGTTGTGAGCCGCAAGAGGAAGATGTGAATCTTCAAACCATTCAATACATTGCATGAACTCATCAAGTCTAGCTGAAGACAGGAAACACAGCGCTTATTGGGAGGCAACCCAATTTTCAGAGGAGTACTTACACTTTCTCTTTATTTCTTTTTATTTCTTTATTCATCTTTTATTTTCAGTTTCTTTCCTTCAAATTAGATGGTAACATATGCCTATTTTAAATTTTTATTTCAAACATTGAGGACAATGTTCCATCTAAGTTTGGGGGTAGTTATTCACATTTGGAGTCACTTGATGTTGAGTTTTTTCTAACAACAATGATGAGAAATGAGCTCAGTTACTATAGGTAGAGAGTGGAGAACAAGTATTAAGTGTGGTCTTTATCTTTAAAAATGTTAATAACTTATCATATGGATCATACTTGAAACTTTCATTCATTTGGCTATGTCAATTTAACGAATTGTGAAAGAGAATAGCAAGTTCAACTGTGAGTAAACTTAACTACACAAATTGTGAGTTTTGAGCCCTATTTATTTCTTTTGAGAGAGTCATACACTTGAAGATCTCAGTTGACTGCATTCTTGAGATGATCTAGAACTTGTTTTTGCTACTTTTCGAAACTTATTTTTGGTTTTTGCATAAAAACTTGGAAATGATTAAGGCACCTAAGATTCTATCACCAAAGACAAATAGCGTACCCAACATCAATTATTCACTAGTTACCCCTTTGAAGCCTATAAAAGCCTTATTTTTGTAAGACACATCATCCTTAACCAAAGACTAGATGAATAGGTCACCTTACCTATATCTATTGAGTTAGTAGAGCAAGAATTGTAAAACAGATGTGATATGTCAAGATGAAGGGGATGAAAATATAAAGAAGAGTTGGAGGATTTGTCATAAGAAAAATGAAAAGTTGTAAATTGCTGAGGGAAAGGTGTTGGTAGAAATAAAGTATAGGGCTGTTATATATGGCCTCAAAAATTTGGAGGATGTGTAAAAAAAAATAAAATAAAAAAAAAAAAAAAAAAGAATCTCTTTGAACAATGCATGTTGCTCTACTAATCCTTTAGAATTTTGTATTCCTTTTCCCTTCAATTGTTTAAACCCTCACCCATGGCCCCATTACAACCTATAAAAGACCTTTTGATCAAAGTAACATGCAAATCAATTGTGTGAAGATGTAGTAGCAAGATCAAGCATATGGTTTCATCCAAGTAATGATAAATTGTCACGAGATCTAACTTGAATGTCCCATGTCAATGAGAGCTATATTTTTTTTGTGAGCGTATGCCATGGTGAGAATTTGGAGTTGAAATATAGTTGAGCTTGCTAACCTTAATCATGATTATGTTGCTTAGACACTGGCCACACTACTATTTGATATTCAAGATGAGTATTCGTGTGAATAAGTGATTAACATTTGAATTACAACTTTTTAGACCTATCTTAATGCTTGTTCTAACCTTGACACTAACAATAGCAAGTTCTCTGAGGTAAATGTTGGAAGGGTCAAGATGTTCAAGAGATGCTTGTAGTTTAATTTTGCTTGAGGACAAGCAAAAGCTAAGTTTGGGGGTATTTGATGAACCCAATAATATTCACATTTAGGAGCAATAATCTTACTGCAATTGGACATTTAAATGCTCTATATGTGGTATTTTACTCTTATTTCCTCTTTTCCATAGGAAACAGCCTAAAAACAACAAAACGAAGCAGATTCAGGATTTTGAGGATGATACACAGACACTGCAGAGCATAAGTCGACTGGTTCTTCAAACAGGCGACTGGACAGAGAGGTTGAAGCTGCTCAGTACAGTCGACTTACTACAAAGATAGTCGACTTGACTGATTAATTATGAATCTACAGATGTCTCGGCACAGTCGACTGACTCCAAAACCAGTCGACTGGCATTCAGCAGAGTTAGAAGATAAGAACAGTTGAAGATTCATCCTCATCCAAATCCGAAGCAAGATTAAGTTATCCAAACCCAGCTTGTCTGCGAATAACAACTCTTCATTATTCAAGTTAGAGAACCAGGATTGGCAAGTGAGAAGATCGACTCAGATCTATATTCGATGTCTAAAGAGATAGAATTGAAATCTGCAGATGTGGGCAAAAGAAGTTATAAAAAGGCTGGAATAAGGAGTTGAGAGTATCACTTAATCTCTGAATCATCAATCGTCAACCAACAGGCATTATTCTATCAGCATCGAAGAAAGAAGGAGATCAAGTACACTGAAAGGAGCGATCCAGTCGACTGAGTGACAGCAAGTAGACTTCTCGGACCGAACATCATCAGTTTATTTCTTCTCTTTCTAGTTTTTATTTTAATCATGTATTCGAAACTATTAGTCAATAAAAGTCTTAATATGTGGAACTAATTTCATAGTTGGGTAGATTGAAACCGTAGTCATGTAATGCTTATATTCTTCTCAATGCTACTCTATTACTTATTGATTAAACCTGATTGTATTGGTATAGATTTATAATATGAGTCAAACTTGTTCAGAAGTTCTAAGAGCAGTCGACTGAGAGTGACAGCAAGTCGACTACCATACAGAACCTGAGATTATCAAGTTTGCGTATTATAAATCTGAATCTGTTATATGAGCATAGAGACGATCCGTATCTCGTGCTCATAACTTGTAACACAGGAATCTTTAGGGGTTCTTGGTTTAATCAACTTGAAGGATCTAGATCTGATACCAATTTCTAGAACTTCGAGTGTTTGTTCGTTTCCATTGTTCCTATGTTTTCTTTAAGTGCAACTTAGTAGATACCATGCTAAATACTTAAGGAAAGACGAATTAGAGTAGATACCATGCCTAATTCTTGGCCTAGGGAAACATTAACTTTAAGGAGTAGATACCATGCCCTTAAAGGAACAAACATGAGTGATTAGAGCAGTGTAGAAGGTGACTTAGCATTATTGACTACAGGTGGAAATCAAAGCCCAACTACTTAATAGATATTTGTAATTCAGAACTACTTGATCTAGTTTTAATCTTGTCATTTCTTTTAGAAAAACACTTTAAGATTCTTATTTCTGTTTTATTGGTTAGTAAGTTAATTTCTACAATCTCTGTGGGATCGACCCTTGCTTGTCACTACGCTTCTATAAATGATTCGTACACTTGCGAGGTTTTTAATTTGTATCTAGTTTATCTATCTATTTAGATAGCTGGATTTCACAACACTCTGCACAACATTCACTTCCCAAACGAAGGCTTTTCGGGAGGAGTTGGAATCTCCCCCAATTGGGACTCCGTGTATAAGATGTAGGATGGCCTCTGCTTCGACATCCGAGATCTCCACGTGCTGTTCTGCTCGCCTGTTAGCCCCTTTAGGGGGTGGAGGTGGATCAGCCATGTTCCTCCTTATGAACCTAGTGAGCTACTCTCTTTGAATGAGGGCCTCGATTTCGTCCTTCAGGGCCCGACAGTCGTCTGTGTTGTGTCCATGGTCCTAATGGAAGCGGCACCACTTATCCCGGTTTCTCTTCTTCATGGGGGTGTTCATCTTTGGAGGTGGCGGTAGGACACCCTCGTTCCCAATTTCCATCAAGATGGCGAAGACACTTGCATTGAGCGGAGTGAACTTTTCGAAGCGGGGGAGAGGGCATCGTTGACCTCCGTTGTTTTTTTGGAGCTTCTCAGCTCCTTCTTCCTTAGTGGTCTTTCATTTGTTTCTGGAAGACGACCCCTCTAGAGTGGGGCGATTGAGAGCCTTTTCAGCTCGAATATACTTCTCACTCCTGAGGAGGACCTCGGAGAAGTCCCGAGGAGGCTTCTTGGCCAGGGACGTCCTGAGATCAGGGTTGAGGATATTGGATTGGAAAGCAGCCGAAGCTACTGACTAATCCAAGGAGGCGATGGACCTGGCCTCCGTGGTGAACCGCTTGACGTAATCCCTCAGCCGTTTGCCCTTCTTTTGGCTGAGGAAGAGCAATGAAGTGCTCGTCTTCTCAGAGCGACAGCTGCTCATGAAATGTGTGAGGAAGAGGCCTTCGAACTGGTCGAAGGATAAGATGGATGCCGAAGCAAGTCGGGAATACCACTCCTGAGCAGGCCCTTTAAGCGTGGCCGGGAAGGTCTTGCATAGAAGGGTGTCGGAGGCATGATGGATCATCATGAGAGTTTTGAAACTCTTAATGTGATCAGCGAGGTCCGACTCTCCGGTGTAAGACTCAAAGTGTGGAGGCTTGAAGGTCTCAGGAACGGGTGCCTCCATGATAGTGCGGGAGAAAGGGGGCCTGCCTGGGTGGAGGTTCCTCGCCCGTTGTTCTTCATCTCTGTCTAGCTGGCCAAGGCGCCTCGCCATCTCGTGGAGACGACGGTAGACCGAGTCCTCCCTTCGGTTGTGCCTCACTGAACCCCGAGACTCTTCCTCACGTAGAGGAGGGTCCGGGCTGCAGCGGCAATAGCTTTGAGTAGGTCATGGACTGATAGAACGATGATGATGGCTCGGAGCTGGCTGAGGACTGGGAGGCCACTGGTCGTTGTTAGGGGCGGCATTGAGCACCCGTAGGACCGCCTCCTGGAACTGTTGGAATTCTGCCCTGGTTACGAGGGTCTCTTGCTCCCGATGGTCTCGGGCTATAGGACAGGCAGCCGGGGAGAGACTTCTTTTTCGGCGATGCTGAGGTGACTCCCTCTGCCTTCTGGGGGAGTTAGACCCTCTGCGATCCGTTCGGCGGGGCGAATGGTCCCTCTGATGCTCTCGACGGGGGTTCCCATCACGAGTTTGCCTATCCTCTAGACAGACCCGAAGATCCGGCTCATTTTGCCGGTTATTGAGGACATTTCGTAGATCCTTCAGTGTTGGAGGGCTATAGGAGGCCATAGAGTCGGAGGAAGGGTTGTGTACGGAGATGTGAACCTGGTGAAGGGGCTGCTTCAGGCGACTTCGGCAGAATGGTTCTCCAATAGTGACTTGAGCCCCTTGGGGTGGCAGATCAGGTTGAGGGATTGGTTGTTCGATCTGTCGAAGCGGCTAGACGGGCGGAGGGAGGCTCTCTGGAGGAAGATGAGGAATGGAAGTTGTTCGGCAGTTGGTGGTCGCGGACTTTCCCTTCTTAGGAGGCATGGCGAGGAGTGGTTTTTGTTAATGGAGGAGGGTTGGATAGCAATTCGAGTTTCCCACAAATGGCGCCATTCTGTTGTCGCTGGATTCGGTGTGGGGGCAATCAGATAAATTTGTGGATTCGCAAGAACTCGAATGGGTCAAATCAGACCTCTTCCACTGCTGTTAGGATGGCTCCTTGGTGCTGCCGCTGACCTGCACAAAGTACGAAATACTGGGATGGATCCCTCCGACGCACCCTCCGACGCTCTTGTCAATACTCAAAAAAAGAATATCTAAAGAATCTTTAGGTAGGCAAAGTGATCACCTTGTAACAGTAGGAGGTAGGGGGTATTTATAGCCGCCGTGGGGATCTGCTTCGGGATAAGAACGAATCCCTACTCCCCGGTGCGACTGGATAGAAGTGGTTAGAATATCCCCATGATAAGGGCGGATCAGGATCTCTTCATATCTTCTTGGATTGCCTCTCAACGGGTTGGGACCCGTTCTCAGTTGAATAGATCCGTTCACGGATTATCAGGCCCAAGAGAAGAGACCCGGTTCCCATTTGTAGGTGAAATTACCGTTTTACCCCTATGAACTTTAAGATTCGTGCCTAATTTGAACGGTTTCGATTTAATCCCATTTTTAGCCATATCACATAGATAGTGTTGTCTGCGGACCTTTCAACACATTGGATAGAGTAGGTTTTCAGTACTTCATTACATTTACTGATGATTTTAGTAGATATGAGTTTGTGTATATGATGAAACACAAACCAGAGTCATTTGAAAAGTTCAAAGAATTCAAGAACGAGGTACAAAACCAACTTGGTAAAAGTATTAAAGCCCTTCAATCAGATCGAGGTGGTGAGTACTCAAGCCAAGATTTTGATGACCATTTAAAAGAGTGAGGGATGATATCTCAACTCACCCCCTGGAACACCGCAATGAAATGGTGTCTCTGAGAGGAGGAACTAGACCTTATTAGACACGGTCTGATCCATGATGAGTCATGCAGATGTTCCAAGCTCCTTCTGGGGACATGCTCTATTAACAGCTGCTTTCACACTTAACCGTGTTCCATCTAAAACGGTTCAAGAGACACCATATGAGATATGGACTAAGGGCATCCTAGTGTATCTTTTATGAAGATTTGGGATTGTGAAGCCTATGTAAGGCCAAATATCTAATAAACTTGTCACAAATCTGATAAGTGCTTCTTTGTAGGATATCCCAAGGAAACCAAGGGATACTATTTCTATAATCCCACTGAAGACACTGTGTGTGTCGCACAGACTGCTGTGTTCCTAGAGAGAGAATTCGTCACCAAGAGAACGAGTGGAAGAACGATAGAACTTGATGAAATTCAAACTTTGCAAAGTAGCAGCAAACCAATGGTGAAAATGGTGCAGACTCCACAAATCGTTGTCGAACAACAACCTGCTCAAATATCACATGGCCTACGTAAGTCTAGTAGAATACCTCATCAACCCGAGAGATATGGATTTCTTGTGACTCAATATGGTGATGTATTGCTCAAGGATCAAGATGAGCCTACGACTTATGAGGAAGCTGTAAACGGCCTAGACACTGAGAAATGGCTTGAAGCCATGATATCTGAGATGGAATCCATGTATGTCAACCAAGTATGGACCTTGGTAGACTCACCTGAAAGGCTAAACCCTATTGGGTGCGAATGAGTTTTCAAAAAGAAAATTGACATGGATGGTAACGTGCAAACCTTTAAGGGGCGGTTAGTGGCTAAATGTTTCAAGCAAGTTTAAGGTGTAGACTACGATGAGACTTTTTTTTTTTCAGTTGTCATGCTTAAATCCATTCGAATCTTACTTGCTATTGCAGCATATCACGATTATGAAATCTGGCAGATGGATGTCAAAACTGCTTTCCTAAATGGAAACCTTCTCGAGGATGTGTATATGACACAACCTAAGGGTTTTGTCACTCTAAAGGATGCTGGAAAGGTGTGTAAGCTGCAATGATCCATTTATGGGTTAAAGAAAGCTTCAAGAAGCTGGAATCTTTGCTTCGATGATGCAATCAAATAGTTTGGTTTCATCAAGAATGAAGATGAACCTTGTGTCTACAAGAAGGTTAGTGGGAGTACAATTATCATTTTGGTGTTGTATGAAGATGACATATTACTCATCGGGAATGACATCCCTACCTTACAGTCTGTAAAGATTTGGGTAGGGAAATGCTTTTCCATGAAGGACTTGGGTGAAGTTACCTATGTATTAGGCATCAAGATCTATAGAGATAGATCAAGAAGATTGCTTGGCCTAAGTCAGAGTATATACATAGACTATGTATTGGAACATTTAATATGCAAGTGTCCAAAAAGGAATCTCTGCCTATGTCGCATGATGTAAGTCAGTATAAGACTCAATGTCTTACAACTTAAGGGACCGCAAGACTAAGATTCCATATGCATCTGCAATTGGATCTATCATGTATGCCATGTTATGTACTCGTCCATATGTCTCATATACCTTGAGCATGACGAGCAGGTATTAGTCAAATCCCGGTGAGAGTTACTGGACTGCTGTTAAGAACATTCTTAAGTACTTAAGAAGGACTAAGGATTCGTTCTTGGCATATGGAGCCGAGGAAAAGCTTGTTGTAAAGGGTTACATTGATGCTAGCTTCCAGTCTGATAAGGACGACTCCAAATCGCAATCGGATTTTGTTTTTTGTCTAAATGGTGGAGCAGTGAGCTGAAAGAGTTCGAAGTAAGAGACAATAGCCGAATCTACCACAAAGGCTGAGTATATTGCTGCCTCCAATGCAGCCAAGGAGGCTGTTTGGATAAAAAAGTTCATCACTGAACTTGGCATAATTCCTAGCATTCCGGGGGACCTCTATTGTGATAACAATGGGGCCATTGCACAAGCTAAGAAGCCTAATCTAACCAGTGATCCAAACATATACTTAGGAACTTCCATCTCATTTGAGAGATCATCAATAGAGGAGATGTGAAGATATGCAGAATACTGATAAATGATAACATCGCTGACCCACTGACAAAGCCTTTTGCGCAGCGAAAACATGAGGGTCACACTAGATCTATAAATATTAGATGTATGTCTGATTGTCTCTAGTGCAAGTGGGAGATTGGTGGTGTACGCCCTAGAGGCCAGTTGTGCATTGACATTACTAGTTTACAATGTATCGTGACATTTATTTCATATTTAGGCATTTTATTTATTGTGTTATTTATTGTGAATTAAATGAACATAATGATATCCTTAGAATAGTATGTTCAATGCCATTGGATATCAAGTGCATGACTTGATTGTGAGAACCTATTGGCTGAAATCAGAACACTGTTCTTAAATGTCGCTAGTCAAGTATTATTGTGAATTACGAAAATGATACCACATAAAGACTAGTGTGTGCGTAGACTGATGACTATTCTCATGGGTCATGGATATGAGTATCAATTATTCACATGGGTACATATTAGATTGATAATGTACTGGACTGACCCATCAAGAGAACCTTGCATGGATCGTTACGTGAGTATCATAAGCGGTTCTCACACTGACCATGGTGTATGTAGTCCTTTAACTTGAAGTCACTACAATTCCCTACATGAGAAGTTATATGTTTTAATGCCGTCAAACGTTGCTTGTAATAAGGTGATTGTGAAGTCGACTATTAGATATACTACAAATCATGCGAAGGGATGTGAGTGGCTTACATAGAATTTGTCCCTCTTACATAATAGGAGCGATATCTATGAGTCCCTTGATTCAATGAGACTGCAAAATGTATAGTCATGCTCAAATGAGTCAATATGAGATATTGATTTCATTTATTTTAGTAAGTCTACTCGAACATTAAGAAACTAAAGATTGAACTATACAAGGGTGATGCGTTCTATGTCTTGTGGTTAATTAAGATATCTGGACAAAGGACTAGACTACATAGTAATATTGGTCATGGATAGGTTATGACAAATCACTGACATTCCCGTTACTTGAGTAGCGGTGATGTATTGCAAGATACCACTCACTGTTTGTGATACTCGAATATGATTCCAGTATTACTGTCAACGTAATGTGAACCTATAAGGTCACACACTAAGAATGGATCAAAATTGGGATTTAAATTCATAAGATGAATTAAATTAGGGATCCAAATAAGACTTGAACTCCTGACATTGGTTGGATATTTAAAATGGGCTGATTAAAGTTCAAAGGCCTACACATGAATCTGACCCAGGTCAGATTGTGATCCCAACAACCTCATTACTCTATTAGGGTTGGTTTTCTGCACATATATATATGATATGTATCTGTGGAAAAGACACGTGAAAAACCTTAGCTGTCACAGGAAGATAGAGAGAGATTGTGAGGAGAAACATCCCCTTCCCGTAGCCAGCACCGCGGTCAGAGGAAGAGCCATTTTTTGTTCCTTTCATGTGGATACTGTAGAGGCATTGCAATATTGCAGTGCTTTGATCGCCATACTATAGAGACAGCAGATTCATCTTTAAGGTATGACTCCTAAACACGATCTATGGTTTTCACATGGATCCATGGCTAGGTTTCGATATTTTTTGTAATTTTTCTGGTGTGTATTTAATCTGTGATTGCATGCGAAACCTAACATCCCCATCCTCTACAGATGCTCCAAAGGATGGTGCCAAGGTTTCCCCTACCATTGGCCAAAAGGTGCCTCCCTCTTCTAAGCAATAGGATCTTGCACTCGTTTTATTTTGTATCATTACAAAACGCAGACTAGCCACTACTATTTTTGTACTCCTTGTTATTCGAATTGAATGAAAATCATTTTGGGCCGAACTTGTTGAACGGATTTTTTTTTATTGTTGATTTGCGTGTAGTTGCCAAACTTCATGAAACTTTTTGATGTTGAGCTTCATGACTTGGACTTTTTGTAACATTTAGAATTGTTTAAGTCTCTGAGCATTAGTGTAACGTTGCTTTTCCCCTTTTCTTATTAGATTACCGAGCGCTTTGGGGCCGACCCTCGAGATACCGAGCTTGAATACGTTCGGAATAGGCTACACATAGCGGAGTCGAGTTTGGATTGTCACCATAAGCAGTCAAGGGATACGGAGGCAACATTCTCGTATCATATCTGAAGGTCACACGAAGTGAACCTGGAGCGAGCTCGCTTGAAAGACGCGATGGATGACAGAAACTTGGGCTTAGCCATGGTCCAGGGGCCTTGTAGCACCCCGAATTCCTAACATAGGAACTCGTGACACTCTTCCAGGATCTTCCTTCAAATGAGTCACAACACAACAAAAATCATAGGTTATTAAAAACTTGTATTACATCAAATTGTTATTACAAAGTCCAATGATTACAACAATTACAAATAATTGGTACAACATGAATGTACAATAAAAATTTGGATGGTAACTTTCACTTGGATACTTTCCCCTACTAGAGCTTGTCCATGTTCCCAACTCGGCAATCCTGCACTGATAAATGTGGGCACGTCAGTTGTTTACAACTGGCAAAATGCTATACTCGGCTATCCTCTCTACGCCATAATATAACGATTCCAACCTCAACAAACACAAAAATATTTGATGCAAGGAAAAAGGTGATGTCAAACAAGTGTCGGTGTATACCATGACCTAATCTAATGCACATTATGCACTCATGCTCCTAAAGCTAATGCACGCTTGGTTGAAAGATATGCATCCCATACTACACACACCCCAACCAAACGACGTTCTTCAATTTAATAGGCTTGATCCCCCGCTATGCATCCTAACCTTGTGCTCTCTCCTGTTTCTAATTCCAGTGATGGTGAGGCTGCAGGCCCCTAGTAGAAACCAGTCACTACTGTCAATAGTGGTGTCCAGATCTATTAGTTTTATCCACTATGCCCAGGATCTCAGTCGCGGCTTCCGCCGTCCCGACTGTACTCAAAGGTATGTTGTTGCATCTACGTCTCCCCGAACCTCACCAAAAGCCGATATATGGGCACAAGGGCTCCATTTCCGAGGGATTAGAGCAACTCCCGATAGAGTCTAGCCCTCCGAGACATCCTCTAATCTGCCTGTCCACATTGATCAACAAAGGACCTGGTGGATATAGGGTTTCCCCAACTCCGCTAAACTCGTCCTTACACTAGAACAGAACTTGCAGTCGAGGCGATGTCAACGCTCCAAACCTTCTCAAAGGTTGTTACGGATCATAAAGGCATTTCTGTCAAGACAGCAAATCCTCCACAAAGTCTTTCTGACTCTATCTATGGGCAGCTTAGGGTCCCTGTCCGCATTAAACGAACCTAAGATTCAGTCGGGGGTGATGATGTCATGCATCCCCCTGACAGGCGAACACCCTCACTAGTGCATGTCCTTACATTCAACCAAGACTCAATCTAATCCTACCAAAATATCAAGCTACCCCACTCCCAGATTAAAGAATAAGGTTAAGAATTAAATGTTGGTTTTATCAACCGTTTACCCAAAGATATCTCTCTAGCCGAACTCTGATTTTCTTCCATTTTCTCATATTGTCCATCCTCTTAGTCAGGCGATCAATCCACCATTTCCAAATCCCTAACTCGATGATCAACTTGCTTGCTATGAATAACTAGTCCAATTCCATTTGTAGACTCTCCCTAGTTAGTCACCTTTATCAATAATGGATCTCAACCCATTCCACACTAGGACTCAACCAGCCCTCTCGTTCGGCCCAAAGATTGACCCGCCTTGGCACGAACCCATGGCGAATCTTCCCCACCGATTGCCGCAACCACATCGATGCTTGGAGTTTAATCGCAACCTCGACCCGACCAACAAATAGCTTTCTGCTAAACTTAACGCTCCACGGTCCTTGAAAGGTGGTAGCTCAAAAACACAACCCATGGAATCCATCCATGTACAACAAGTACGTCTCAACTTAACCAATATATCCCAACAAGGTACACTACACTAGGAGTAAGTCCTAACCCACAAATACCCAAAAGGGGGTTCTAAGGGTCCTAAAAACAACAATTCAAGTTTTCAAATAGCAAGCACACAGTTGACATTTATGCCAAAACGGAGCCATTCCCGATCCCTTTCCCTTGAGGAATCACGATCAGGTGCTCCCCATGCTTCTACTCAAATTAGAAAGCAAGTAAAAACACACAATGGGAATGAATATCATCTCAAAGTGGTCTACAACCATACCCCAACATCCTATACAATTTTCACTTCAAAACGTTGAACTACGTTTGTCTATTTTGGGGTCTACAAGCAACTATAAGCTACTCCTTGCAAGAAACTTTAGGTAACTTAAGTCCTAACTCATACTCACATCAATAAAAAGTTTCTCGACATCAAACAACAACTCTAAGCTAGTAAAATACAAATTCAAACTCATTTCTATGAACATGGTGCAAACCAATGAGCTCTATGATTCATTGTATTTCTATCATCACTTGCAAAAATCATATAAAATCGAATACTTGTCCAAATCAGGATTTATTTACCATTACAGAAAGGTCTAAGTGTCCACTACAAGTCCCTAGTTATATGGTTCTTCAGATAAGGTCGTTTAGACACTCTTATGGGTCCATCTTTAACAAGTATACAGACTTCCAGAACAACAGATCAGATCAACATAGTCATGGGATAAAATATATTTAAAATATCATATGGTGTCAGATCATCATGAAGTTTTATAATCTAGTTCCTGACACATGATGTTACAACTCTTCCAAAAATCAAGTGATTCTACCTAGTAGATTTTCATTTATGTTCTTTTGAATATCATCCAAAAACAGGGCAGTAACAACAGCAGTTCTGTTCACTAAAATATCTAGTTCATCTTGCATGATTTTATTGACATAGCTACAGTGGTCAAAATCTCATAAAATTTGAAACATAGGTCTTAAATACAACCAAAAATAACATACTAAAATTTCAGCACAATCTCATAAGCATGCAGTGAGATCCAAGTCATTCTTTTCATAACAGTAACCATAAAAACTGTTTCTTTCTATTCTGACCAGCATGCAGGTTCGTATTTTATTTAAATAGCAGGAAAAATAATAAAAATCTAGAAAACTTATTGAAGGTGTACGACACCTATAGGATCATGCTCTAAAAATTTCAGATCAAAATACCAAGTAGAGTTCACGCAGTGAGCTACAGACTGACAGCAAAAATTCAGTCTTTTAATAGGAATTTTTGTTTTGGACTACTTAACATAAACGAGTTGTTTAAGTTCATTCCTATAGCATGCATGTCATTTTTTTCAGTAATCAAACATTATTTCAATCATCCAAGAACAAAAATATAAGAGATTGGAAACACCCACCTTGTTAGTAGCTTATTCTTTGTTTGAGAGACCTCCTTCTTGACTCTTCTAGATCCTTACTTCTTTTCGTTTGCTTGGGCTCCTAGTTCTTCTTCTCCTTGGCTTCCCTTATTCTTCTCTCCCCAAATAAGTAGCTAAGTGTATTAGGAATGGAGTTTGGAGGTATAGGAAGAGAGTAAGAGTAGTAGGAGTTTGTAAGAGAGAATGGAGGAGTGTGGGGGTTTTAACAACATGAGAAGAGAGTGAGAGAGGGGGAGTGGCCGGATTTCAACTCATGGGGAAGAGGAGAAGGGTCTCATCACTCAAGAGATTGGCACTCTTGGGTGGTGATGTGATAGGCTTCTTACAAAACAAATGATGATGTTTTGTGTTCAAACCCTAACCCTAATCTCAAACGCTCTCTCTTTTTCACTCCACAAAGTGGTCGGCCTCCATTCCAAGTTGGGCTTGATCCACTTGGTTTGGTTCAAGTGTTGAGGGTTTGTTCAGTTTCATTTGGGCTCACACGTCTACATACATTCATTTATACATATATACATATATCCGTATGCACAATGTAGACTATTAGTAAGGAAAACAATTGCTTTAACCCAAAATATACAATTGTTATAACTAGTAGCACTCGGTTCGTTTACAAGACGCATTCGTCAAAATCAAGGTTGTTACAGGCCTTTCTCTAGTGGGTCATCCCTTGTGCACCCCTCAGATAGTGTTATTCGGACGCCAGACTCTTTCCTTAGAGTAATGCTTATAGAGGAAGAGTTAGAGATATACCGATCAAAGGTAGTGTTCAGAGTTGTGGGATCGAGGGCCACCTCTCTTCGTAGCGGTTGGACTTTCGTTCAAGGCTCGTCTTCTGGAGTTCGAATGGATTCGTTGAACTCTGAGGTTGCTCAAAGCGGTGTGGCTAGAGTTTCCAGCATGGCAAGCCCCCGAGATGGACCCGATCGGCAAGCCGAAGTACAAACTTGGTTGGTCGGGCTGGACATGGTCAATGTGAGCTGGAGGGGATGTGCTCTTGTTGGAGAGCTTCAATAGACAACTCTCTCCCCTTGGTTTTTGTTATACCATGTTGAACTAGTTGGAGTACCTCAGACATGCCAAATGTAACAATGTGTATTTGTCTAGTTGTACAGAATATAACAGTACGTATTTTCCCACTCATCTTTTCGAGCATGTAATGGCTTGTGAAATAAAAACACTTATGTTTCCAAACTTATGTTTTTCAACCATATTCTGTAATGACTTGTTTTGACCGACATTCAATAGGACTTTCCGTGTACTCTGGCTGAACGAGCTTAAATGCTCTGTCTCTCATCGATGTCAGTGCATACCAAGCATGTATAATTGAATACTTTGGAGATCTAACAAATTGTAAGAATGGCTTTGTTCCACGAGTCGGACTTCTAATTTGTTGTATCATTGCGAGAGGAACAGGCTGTGGGAGCAATTTGGAAGACCGTTTTTGTGAGAGCCGTGATGGAAGCATCGAACAATGGGTTGGACTCCGAACCTGTTTTTAGGAAAGTAATTGGTTTTTGGTGCAATTTTGAATGGTGAGCCTTGTTCGCACAAGGAGTGAATGGTGCATCGACCCATGGTTTGGACTCCGAACTTATTGTTGACTAGTCTTGGGCCCAGTTCCAAATGATGAGCCTCAGTCTTAACTCTTTGGTTAATGTAACATCTGTTTTTTTATTAATTCCTTAATTATTTGATTTAAATTATTTTAAAATATATTTCTAGGTATATTTACCCCTATTAATTGATTTTATTAGTATTAGAATGATTAAATTGATATTTTGGGGTAAACGGGAAAAATTGAAAATATAGGAGTTTTGAGATGAGTTTTCTCGGAGGAGACGAATCCGATTTGACCCGAAATTTTTTTGGAACGTTTATACATTATAGGGGGTCGATAAAATGCTAAAATAGTGGAGTTTTTAGTTTGTGGAATTTAGTTAAAAATTTTGGTTGAAATAACCCATTTTGGGTCATTTTCTTAAGTAAATGGGCTTAAAGCCCAAAACCCTAAACCCAAATTTTATTAAAAACCCTAATTAATTACTAAGTTACCATTTTCTACTCTTTCTCCCCCACCTTTCCTCTGGCCGACCAAAACGCACTGAAACCCACATTCGGCCTTCTTCTCTCCCTTCCACTCAAATACTTCATGATTTTCAAATGAATTTGAGGAGTAAGCTTAGTGATGGGTGCTCTTCCTCGTGGCAGTGTTGGTTTTTCAAGAAGAGTTCAAGAAGGTATGAGAAATTGAATGTTAGTTTATTAAATTATATGCTTTTCATTTCTTTTAGTAGAAATTGATGTAGGGAGGTGTAGAGAGCACATAGAACATGTTAGTAGTTAGAAAATATGCAAATCATCGTGAAAATGGAGAGTGGTGATTTTGGCATAAACTCGGATTTTAGGGTTTACGAAATCGGGTAGGAAACTCGATCCTAATAATTGTAGAAAATGCATATTAGGGTGTAGAATATTATGAAAGTATGAATATGAATTTAGGATGACTATTATAGGCTTAAGCTCAATTAAATTGAGTGAAATAGACTATAGGTGAAAAGTGCACGCCGGGTGTTCGGTGAAATGTCCGAGCGAGATTTAGGAGAGAATTTATTAGATTCGGAGGTGTCATTGAGTTTTATTACTATTATTTAACCATAATTTGAGAAATTAGGAGAATTGGATGAAAGCAAGTAGATATTTGGGGATTTCCCTTAAAGGGTTCCTCCGACCGATGAGTAAGTTTTTGTATTGGGACCCGACTTCGAAATCTATCGATGTAGCTCACCTACTTATGTCATTTGTGATGTGTGGGTGAAGACGGATTCAAATTTGGAGGTCCGTAGGTCGAGTTTTGAGTTTTATGCTAATCGGTCCTATAATTTTCCAATTAGGTGGAAAAAGTTGAACTTCGACAGGCTACCAGCAGGACGTAGGACATCGTTTGCTCGATCTGTCAGTTGAGTATGTTTTATCTATAAATATTTCATATTGTGGCCAAATTTCGTGGCTTTCTGATATATTTTGTACAAGTTTTGCCAAAAATTGGTTTTCAATGAAAATACGGATTTTTAAGGGCCGAAAATGAGTTTTTGTGATATTCGATGAAATTAACTATTTTGGGTATATAAAACCTATATTATGGGTTAGTGTGACGTGTTAAAGTATAAAAATTAAATATATTAAACGGTTTATGCATATCTTTACCCCGTGCATGTTTTGTGCATGTTTTTGGGTATATAGGCCGATATAGGTAATTTAGTATATGTGGAGCCTTGTGTATGGGCTAGCATGCTATGGATGGATGTTATAAAATGTAATTAGACGAAATTAGTGATTGTGATCATGTTTTGGGAACCCGTGTATTTATAGTGCATGTTTGTGCATGTTTTGGGACATATAGGCCCTTATAGGCGATTTTACTTACATGGAACATGGTGTATGAGCTAGTATGCTATAATTGGATATTATGAGATTTAATTGGAGGAAATAAGTGATTTTGGCTCCTTTTTCTTGGAAACCCGCATGTGTGGTGTATGTTTGTGATATATATATCATGATATTGACTCGTGATGTGATAATTGATGAAATTAGTAAGTGGGTATATGTTTACATTATAATTATGTTCGAAGTGTATTAATGAGCAATAGTATGATATTATAGTGTGATGAATTATACATTTTGATACTCTTACGATATGGAATAACATAATGTAGTTCTTTTATTTATGTTATAACTTGGCGTATGCCTATATATGGTACAATGAGGTAATGAATAATATGGTATTCTTAATGTGGGATGTTATGGCAAAATAAATATCTTGGCGCATTAATATTATGCAATAATATGATATGATGGTTTTATATGTTGAATGACAGGGTGTATGCATAATGTGGTATAATGATATGATGATTAATATTGTGGACACCAGATATGCATCAAATGGAAAGATAAAAGATTAGATGGTTCGTGCTAATAAAATGTGTTACTAATTCACGTGCTTAAAGTCAAAGACATGGCTCGTTGTAAAGCAAAAGTGAAATGCTTGTGTCGATAAAGTAAGCTGAAAAGATGAAATGACTATGCTAATAACATATGGTTTTGTTGACAATGACCTATAGCAATCCTGGGGGTTTGGGCTAGACCTCCTAATACCCAAGGACCGGCTTGGGGTGCGGAGTTTTTCCCTACTGCCTTTGGCTGGGATGAAGTACCAAGTTTATCTGGGGTGCAGAGTTTTATCGCCAAAGCTATCGGCTTGTGGCCCGGTTATACCCTCGATGACAGCTGTTGCGAGGAAGTACCCAGTTTACCTCGGGTGCGGAGTTTTTCCCTCCTGGCTTCGGCTGGGAGGAAGTACCCAGTTTACCTGGGGTGCGGAGTTCCCTCGCTGGCACAAGCTGGGAGGAAGACGTTGCCTTGGACGTGTAAGACTCTGTGTGAGCATCGGTCTGCGTGTTTACTGGGCTGTCAGCTTTCAGTATATTGGGATATTGTGGCTCACTGGTCGACAAACTAATAAAATAAATAAGTCTAAATAATAATGTGTAAGTAAAGAAAGTGGTTATGAATGAAATGAATAGGAAGGAATACGAGTTATGAGTTTGTGGATGAAAAAAATGATAAATGCAGCATGTGATTAATCTAAAATGAAAAGTAAAAAGAGATGTGTGTTAATATGAATAGTATGAATTAATTGCGTAATGAGAATGATTATCAAAGTGAAATATAGGATGATTTGAGTTGATACACCTTGGAATTGTGTCGAGGAACTACTCGCCCGCTATATCTGTGGAAATAGTGGGAACTACCTGCCTTGGCATAATTCGCAGGGTGAGTGGCATGATATCGATAATGAATAATGGAAATGAAGAATAAAGTAATTGAAGTAAATTAATAACTAAGCTATCGGCTTGAGATGTGATGTGGTATTATCCAAACTATGTGTTTGGGGTGCGGTGATTATTACCCAAGCTATCGGCTTTGGGGTGTGATATATTATTGCCCAAACTATGTTTGGGATATGGAGTATAAATTGATGAGAATGAAAGTGAAATTAATGGTAACTTGAGATACAAGTGAAAATGAAAGTAAGTTTAATTCTCAATAAGATTGAGTAGTGACAAAATGATATAATGAGATGAGAATGAGCTATAAAACATGTTTTTGATGCAATGGGAATAAGCATTCTAATTAGTGATGTGTTAACGATGTGATGAAATGTGAATAAATTGCAATGGGTAATGAAATGTTATATTTGTGTCATAAGACATGAATGAATGTGGTATTATGAGAATATATGCATATGTTTATGATGTGATACTTGTTATAATACAATAAAATAAATACCTGTATTATGAGAGTGGTTATGAAAATGGTGATTAAAAGAAAGTATGCTGTGGTATAAGTTTGTGTACCATGGAAGTGTGTCGAGGAACTACTCGCCTTGGCACAACCTCCAGGATGAATGGGTGAGATGATAATATACTACAAGTAAATAAAGTGCATGGCTAGTAGAGATGAAGAAAAGATGTAATACCATCATGTAGTTATATTCACATAAATAGCGAAATGCTGATATGACGATAATTGTGGGAAGATGAATAGTTGTGTTAGGGAATTTAAATTGAAAAGTAATGGATTGTATGTGAATTCGTATTATGCGAATGTAAAATAGGGATATATATGAGGTGGATGTGAAGCATATAGTGAAATATGTGAAGTTATGGGTAATTACATAGTTGGATGCAGATTTGAAGAGTATTTTGATACAAAATCGTATTGGTGATGTTTTTATGTTCAGATTTCAGGTTGCATCTTCTTATCTTGATGTTTGTAAGTTTAATTTATTTTTTTTATACAATTTAATAATTTACTAGATTAATAATTATACTCACACCAGAAATGGCTAACTCCTGATGTTTTCTGGGGGTTAGGGGGTCCTTCCTTGAGGGTGGACAACCCTAACTCTCCTGCAGGTTTACTAGCTGCCTGGCGAGGTAGATATAGAGTTAGATATTATATTCTTGTTGAAATGATAGATTCTATGTACTTAGCAGATAAAGAAATGTGGACAGTTAATGTATTATTTTGTATTACGGTAAAAGTACATATACATAGTGCTGTGATGAAGTAAGAAAGCCCGTACCCACCTTGTTGTGGAGTATTGGGTTCTGCGGTTGACTTTTAAAAAGGTTTTCCTAAATTTTTACAAAATTCCTATATGTTTTCAATGGAATTTATGGTTTTTATTTAATACTTGATATTCTATTATGAGTTTGGCCCCCAGAGCATATTATTTATATTGTCTGTTTGATTCTGCTCATTTTGGCCTGGGGAGCCCTTGATAATATTGTTTGTGTTGTGAGCTACGGAATTTTGAGCAGAATTCTGTAAGCTTTTTGTGTTTCGGGGCAGACATTTCAGGAGAGACTCTGCCAAAATTTTATTTGAAATATATCTATCTTAGTTTGTGTTTAAAGTGATATAGAAATTGAAAGAATTGAATTTAGAGGTTCAGTTTGCAAAAAAAAAAAATGGGGTGTTACAGTTTGGTATCAGAGCCTAGGTTAACTAGGAATTTTGTTAATCCTAGTGATCTTGCCATGTGAGTATGGGTTCATTATTGCTAAGTTGAAGATAGGAAGTTTGTTTTATGATTTGTGGGTGTTTTGTTGAGTACGGATTATATTATGGAATGGTGTGATCCCTACTAGACTCTTGTCTGACTTTGGGTCAGTATTACCTTTCATTGCCCTGCATATGTTTTGTCCTCATTCTAAATCCCAGTGTGAATTTGTGTACTATTGGAGTGTTCCATTATATTGATTGCTGTGTGCCATAAGGGGTTATTCCCTGGAGATCTTGTGTAGGTCCTATAGGCATATGTCCTATGGGTGTATACTTTATATACTGTGGAGTGATGTGTGGTTACGGTTCTTATTCCATATTGGGGAGATTGATTGGTTGTGAAGGGTTATGAAGGTCATATGCATAGTTGGGGTATGGTGCAGGGAGGATTCGGGTGAGAAAGCCTAATGAGACCCTATTTCTGATGGTATGAAATGATCCGGATGATGTAAGAATGACCATTGAGTTCGGTGGTAAAACCCGAAGTGAAGATTGAAACCATTAATGTGGTTTGTAAACTTTCTAATATATGGGAGAATGGTCCCCTTAGATGGTGTATTGATTATCGTGAAATGAATCTGGTGACTAGTGAGAATGAGTATCTGTTACCAAGACTAGAGGAGTTGCTTGATCGGTTGCGGTGAGCTATACTGTTTATACAGCCGGAGATGGTAGATCGAGTACCATTAGAGGAGTATTGAAGGGGGAAAATATCTTAGGAATTGTTTTTCGTACTCGGTGTGGATTGTATGAGTTCTCAGTGTTGCCTTTTTGGGTTGACGAATGTCCCTCCATTTTCCTGGATATGGTGAATGGACCTTTTTATCCTTATATCGACGGGTTGTGATTGTATCTATAAATGATAATTTGGTATGTTTTTTGCTGTATGGTCTAGCATTAATAGATATGTCGGGACCAGAAGTGGTATGATAAGTCTGTAAATTACTATTTTTGGGGGCGAGAAGTGTGAATTTTAAGCCACATTGTGTCCGTTGAAGGCATATTTGTGGATCCGAAGGAAATTACAAAAGGTGAAAAGATGGGAAATAGCCCTTAGATGTGTCGGAAATTTAGAGTTTCTTGGTTTTAACTGGCTATTATCTGAGGTTCATTCCTCAATTTTCTATTATTGCTGTACCGATGACTCATTTTCTCATAAAGAATGAGCTGTTAGTATGACCTGAACAGCGTGGAAAGATATTTTCAAGGGTTAAAGGAAGATTAACGACAGCTCATGTTTTGATCATCCCGAGAAGGGAGTGCATGTAGTACAGGATCAGGTGCAGTTTGATGCATGAAGGCAAGCTTGTGGTTTATATATTGAGGTAGTTGTGGTTATACGAGGTGCGTGAATTACGCAGATTTGAAATTAGTGACAGTAGGGCATGTATTGAAGGTGGTGAGAAATTAGTTTTTCAGAAAATAGTTTTAGCTTTTTCTGTGATCATAAGAGTTTGAACACTTGTTCTTGCAAATGATTTTAGCAGGAGGCAATAAACGTGGCTTGAGTACCTTGGTAGCTTGGTATGGAAATAAAATACCACCCGGGAAAGAACTAAGGTGATGAATGCTATAAATGGAAAAAGGGGTTTGGTCTTAATGATGTCCCAGGAGTGGACGATGTTAAATTCATTAGATCGATTTGATTTTATTTCCGTAGTAGAGGTTGACCCGATCTTATATATCGGTAGTTTGTCAAAACAGCTGTCTATCCTACAGTCGATCAGTCAAACTTGAATTCAAAATTTCTGCTTGCGATAGAGGATGCATGGTCGAATTCTGCATGGGATTAATGAATGTACTGTAGATTGGTCAGTAGGCAGTAGGGAAAATCCTTATTATTATCGTAGATTTGGTGTTCTTGATGAGGATGGCTTGTGGTAGCGGGTGATGGAGAATGCTCCTTATACAAAGTATATTGTTTATCCCGGTGGCATGAAGATGTATCAAAATTCTAGGAGAATATTTTATTGGTCCAGAACGAGGAAAAATATTAATTATCAGGTGAGCATGGATAAGCCTCTTTTGAGGTGTGTAGTCGACAAAAGAAAAGGTGACGCAGATCAGCGGCGAAAGCCTCTTGAAGTTAGAAATTGAAGATTGGGTATTCTTACAGGTATTCTTTATTCATGGAGTATGCCGTTTTAGGAACCGGGAAAAGTTAGACCTGGGGTTTGTTGGCCCCTTCAGAGTAATAGAAAGAATTGGAACCTTGGTATATCATTTGACGCTTACCTTTGAGATGCCAAGCATTCTTGATGTATTTCTAGTTTTATGTTAAAAAAAAAGGGGTGTGAGAGATCTATATCAAGTTGTGGAACCACCACAGATTGAAGTCCAGCTGGATGTGGCATTGGATGTGACAAATCATATGAAACTAGTGGATATTGTAAATCGATAGTGCAGTAGACCTGACGACAAGTTGTTCAGTTGTTAATGGTGCAATGAAGTACTGATGCTGATAATGTATCTGGAAATCCTAGGAAATGGTGTGAAGGAGGTATCTTGAATTTGTTCGAGGAGTTTTCTGTAATATCCCGGACGGATATTACCTTGTATAAATTATTATTTTATTATTATTTTATTATTATTTTGTTTTAATTTCAAAATTGAAATAGTTTGGTGATTTTCACCTGGGTTGTTCATAAACATTGTCGGTGTGCATGTATCGGTCTGTGCGCATCCGTAGTGCTTCAAATTGGTAGCGTGATCCTCCGAAGTGATAATAAAACTTATTTTATTATTATTTCCAAAATTAAACTACTAATGAGGATTATATAAGGATTTCTTGGTATACACATACATACACATATACACACATGGTATTGTACCAAATTAGTACATTATACAAAATATGTAGTATGTACTCTTGGACAAGGCACTAATCTTGTCATGACAAACCTAATTAGATGATTAGGGTTTTATTTAGTGGCTAAACTAGGGTTTTTGTATGCATGAGAAGATTAAGGTAAAAACCCTTCTAGAAACCATATCTTTTCACCATGCTTCCAACTCACACCTAGCCCATACCTCCACCTCACCCCTACCCTCCTACAAGGCATGGCCGGCCTCCAATGGCTAGGGGGTTTTGTGCAATTTTTTGAGTGCAATTTTGCACTCTCCACCCTTTCTCTCCTCCTATAAATACCTCCTCCTTCTCCACTTGTGTCACTTTTTACAAAAACAAAGACAAAAGAAAGGAAAGGAAAAGAAAGAGAGAACCCTTTTCTAACTTGAGAGTTTTTCTCTTGTAGGTTCCATAGAAGTATAAGAGCTTAAGGGAAGGAGAAGTATAAGCAAGCAAGTCTTTCCAACAAAGAAAATTTGGTGGGGGTTCTCCACTTGTTCTTTTGTTTGTTGAGTTGTTGATTTTTGGCTTCTTCTTCTTCTTGTCTTCCTTGTTTTGTTTTCTTTGGTTCTTTTGGGGTGGTTGTTGTGATGATGTTGTTGTATGTGGTTCTTGTTTTGTATGTTGTGGATGTTAAAGGTAATAACCACATAAAATGAAATGGGAACAAATGGTAGTGCTAAATAGACATAAAGATTGAATCTTTGTAGTAGTAGTTGTTGTTTTTGTATTTATTAATTGGACTAAAATGACATATGCATATGAACTAGTACATACAACCATTTGGGGTTGTAGGACTTGATGTGAACTCATGCATAAAGCATATGGACTTTGTGTACAACCATTTTGGTTGTAGGACATACATTGAACCTTGGACTAAAAAGAAAGCATATGTTGGTTGAACCAAAATGGAGGGTTCTCACTTTATTTTATTATTGTTTATTTTCTTTTATAATCTTAAGTAAGAAAGAACCCATTGTAGATGTTAATTCTAAGTATGAAAAGAAACCAATCTAAATCACTAGTTGTAGAATGATTAAAAAGATCTCTTTTTATGTTCACTAGTAATAATAAGAAATAGATGCTAATAAAGAAGCTTTGGTAGATGATTATATGAAGTTCAAATAAAATAGTTGTAGTAGATGTCTACACAAAATTGTAGAAATGTTTATGTTTTTATAAAAGTTGTGGTAGATGCTTAGGTGTTAAAATAAAGTAGTTGTTTATGTTTAGATAAAGATTTAGTAGAAGTTTTAGTAGTAGATGTTATGTTGTAGTAGATGTTGTGTTTAATTAAATTGTAGTAGATGCATATGAATATTAAATAGATGTTTATGCTTATATTGAAGTAAGTATCATACTTAGATGATTGTAGAAAAGTTGTATACCATGTTAGATTAATTTATCCATGCTACTACTATACTTAGATGATCGTAAGAAAGTTGTATACCATGCTAGATTAATTTATCTACACTTAGATGATTGTAGGAAAGTTGTATACCATGTTAGATTAATCTATCCATGCTACTACTATACTTAGATGATTGTAAGAAAGTTGTATACCATGCTAGATTAATTTATCTATACTTAGATGATTGTAGGAAAGTTGTATACCATGTTAGATTAATCTATCCATGCTACTACTATACTTAGATGGTTGTAGGAAAGTTGTATACCATGCTAGATTAATTTATCTATACTTAGATGGTTGTAGGAAAGTTGTATACCATGTTAGATTAATTTATCCATGCTACTACTATACTTAGATGATTGTAGGAAAGTTGTATACCATGCTAGATTAATTTATCTATACTTAGATGATTGTAGGAAGGTTGGATACCATGCTAGATTAATTTATCTATACTTAGATGATTGTAGGAAAGTTGTATACCATGCTAGATTAATTAATATTCATGCTTAAGTTAGTAGATGCTCATGCATAATGATGTTCATACTTAGTTAGTAGACATTCATGCTTAGAAGATATCCATACTTAGATAAGTATATGTTCATACTAAATGTTATTCATAGTAGATGTTCATGCTAAATATTCATGCTTAAGTTAGTAGGTGTTCATGCTTAATGATACTCATGCTTAAGTTAGTAGATGGTCATGCATAATGATATTCGTGCTTAGTTAGTAGACATTCATGCTTAGATGATATCCATGCGTAAGTAGTGTATGTTCGTGTCTAAATATTGTTCAAGATCGAGTTGGAAGATACTCATGTTTAACAAATGCCATGTTAGATTAAGGTAGGAATTAATCTACCATGCTTAGAATATTGTAGGAGTTATAATTCATGCTTAGAATATTGTAGGAGTTATAATTCATGCTTAGGAATATTGTAGGTTAATGCTAATTATATATCCATGCTTGGGTTGTGATGATTAACCATGTTAAGTAATGAAGATCCATGCATAAGGTGGTAGAAGAGATATATACTCTAAGTAGTAAGTATTCACGCTCAAGTTGTAACTTATGGTTGACTATAGTAAACTTCATGTTTAGATCATAGTGATTTTTCATGCTTAAGCTTGATATAAGCACATGCTTAAATCATATTCGTACTTAGGAGTGTTGTGAGTTGATGGTTGTGTTATATACCATGACTAGTTGTTGTAGGTAGATGCTTACAATTGTATGTCGTGCTTAAAGTGCTATAGGTTGAAGTAATAAGGGAAGAATCATGTTGAAATTGTAGTGACGACTACCTTGTGGTAGTTAATGTTAGTAAGGAGCCATACATGCTTGAGGGGCATAGGGTGGCATCCTAGTTAAATAATGAAGCGGACGTATGTTCTAGGTTGTCCTAGTCAACTTCAAAAAGAACCCATGGACTCTAGTTGTAGGGAGGTCCTAATTGAAATTTGACCATGTCATGGGGACATTCCCCATCCGTAGGGGTAAAAAGGATTAGAAGGATCATTAGTAATAGTTAGTTCGATAAAGGTTATTAAGTCGCTTTCGGACTTCTCATGGGTAGAATGCCTATCATAGACTATTTGTAGATTCTTCTGTTGCTTCTAATGATAGAAGATCGAGTTTGCTAGTATACATGTTTGGTTGCTTCTAGGTTTGATTGCCTGTATGGTTGTTTGCATATGATGGTGCTCGTACGTGGCTCAACCGGCCCGTATGTAGCTGTGAGTCTCATACGTAGTTTATTTGGCTCGTATGTAGGTTGTCGTCTCGTGCGTGGCTCGACTGGCCCGTGCGTAGCTGTTGGTTTCATACGCAGCTTATTTGGCTGGTATGTACGTTGTTATCTCATACGAGGCCCGCCTGGCTCGTAGGGAGTGATTGATTCATACGTAACTTATTGGCTCGTATGTGGTTAGTTTACTCGTATATTGCATATTAGCTAGTACACAGTTGTTGTGCTCATCTAGGGTGATATTATTACCCTAGGGGCTATCGACCATCACGACATATGTTTTCTTACTCCTAAGGAACTGTGGAGGAGTCACTCATTGGGTACCGTCGAATCTTAACCGGTGTAGGTTGATCGAGGACCGGAGTATAGACGGAATCCAAGTTCAGGGTAGCGGCATGCAGGTATGTTCGCATTGCCGAAGTCTTGGATCGATAGGCCAGGAGCCGGATCCTGAGGGATGCTGGTAAGTCTAGGTTGAGCAGCCTAGTAGAGTTGTCTTGCGAAGTCTAATTTAAGGCCTAGCATGTTGTGTTATAATATTGTCATCCCGAGGATTGTTCGGGTCAGGGGCATCATTAAGGTAGTGACTTATAAAGATCATTTACTTAGACCCTTTGCCGAAAAGAGAGGAGTTGGTTGTAGGGGGCACCTTACGACCAACTTGTCCCTTGAGGCAGGCCTTAGGTGGTGTTATTGGGTTGTACCTTCCTGTCAAAAGGATACGTAGGGTGCCTTCTCACGAGTTGGGAGCATGGGTTGCGTATCTTGATTGTTAATTCCTGAAGTGCCATGATAAGGCGGGCGGAGCTAGGGGAATGGACCCCGGAACTCCGTCGGGTCCTATGCCAAGAGGGCGAACAGGCCATGGACTACAGTCTGACCAGGGGGCAGCAGGGGGCTCCTCTGTTGGCTGTAACCCCGAGGGTTCGTCAGGTTTTTTAGTGAGGTCCGGTGAGCCGGGTAGCAGTGGCAACATGGACACCATTGGCGGACTAAATTAGTGGGACTTGACCACGTCTGTAACCTCATCAGTCACGTTGTATCTGTCAGGAACAGGTTGTGTACAATTAGAATTCATAACGCGGGTTCAAATTCCTATATATGGAGAAACGGCTTGAGAAGGGTCGCATGTAGTATGGGCTGCATGTTGCTTCGGAGACTTGCTGACATTAGAATAGGAGCATCCTAGTTCTAGTTAAATATCGCATTAGAGTCTAGTCGTAGCACTCACGAACACTTAAACTACACCAACACCTTTGCCATGTTTTGTATGTTGTTTGGGAGATTCGCTGCTTTGTTATCAGCCTTTAAGCGTCAGTGAATACTGACGTCCCCACTTCCATAGGTACTGGATCGCCGAAGTACAAGGGCGAGATTCAGGAGGATTCAAGGCAAGGAAAGCAAGGAGTCAATGTCATGTTAGTTCCGCTGTAACATGTATGTGGATTATCTATTAGTTGAGAAGTACTCAAGTGAGAGTTACCTAAGTGTTGTTCTTCATTCCTTGTACTCTGATGTAAGATGTTGAAGGTTGTAATACTTGGGAATATAAAGGTAATATTGTAACTCTATTGTAATGTATTGCAGTTGTATAATATTCAGACTTGTAATACATTAGGTGTTGAAATAAAAGTTTTAAATTCTCCTGTTTTTTCTGTGTATTGTGACTAATTGAAGAAAAGGTCTTGGCTCGTGTCTCGGTTTTCCCAGTATATGGAAATTGGGGCGCTACAGAGTGGTATCAGAGCTAACTTCAATTTACAGTCCAACACAGTAGGAAAATTAAACTTGGATGCCTTTTAGGAGATTGAGTTTTAGCTAGTTGTAGACAATTATAATTCATATTGTTGTTCTTTCAACTTATGTTTTATAATATTTCTATATCGATGCTAATTTCTGTATCCACTCCTTGCAGGATGACGGACGGAGCATTTCCCACGAGAAATGGGTGGGGTCACGGGGACGTGATCGAGATAGACTCAGACTCAGAGCCTATCTTAGAGGAGGTCGAGCCACCAGTTGGGGCCGGGTTGGCCGACGGAGCCCCCACAGCTGCCGCAGCAGGGGCATTTCCTTTAGGGGGCCAGGTTCCAGTACCACCACCTCCCCAGCTTACCCCCGTGGAGCAGGCCTTCCAGCAGGTCTTTCAGGATATATCGACTCTGACCTGGTCCCACGTCTGTATTGAGAGCAAGATGGACTCGTGCGAGTTCGTGAACTTCCACCATGGAAAGGAAGTGGAAAGGTTACGAAGCGCCAATGCAAGGGCCCAGCGCAGGATGGTGATCCTGAACCACAGTTACAGGGCACAGTTCGAGCGCATGGAGCGCCGATGCGCAGAACTCCAGGAGCTAGTCACACAGTTCCGTGCGCTGCTGACTGGACAGGACCCACCAGAGGGCGCTAGTAGTACCGACTAGGCGGTCGGGTACTCGGAAACTGTTTTGTTATTTTGTGATTTTGACTCCTACGTCTGTGATATATAGGTAGGAAGGATGTCGCTTAGGAAAGATGTGACACTTTTGTAACCAAGTGGTTTATGTATATATATGTGTAACCCATGCGATGTTGTTCAAAAAGAAAATTTTTGTTCATCTCTTGCTCTATGACTGTGCTATTTCGTATCTGTCGCTTCATTTTTCCTAACTTAACGTAGTTCTGAGGATAGAACTATTCTAAGGAGGGAGTATTGTAATATTCCGGACGGATATTACCTTGTATAAATTATTATTTTATTATTATTTTATTATTATTTTGTTTTAATTTCAAAATTGATATATTTGGTGATTTTCACCCGAGTTGTTCATAAACATTGTCGGTGAGCATGTATCGGTCTGTGCGCATCCGTAATGCTTCAAATTGGTAGCGTGATCCTCCGAAGTGATAATAAAGCTTATTTTATTATTATTTCCAAAATTAAACTATTTATAAGGATTATATAAGGATTTCTTGGTATACACATACATACACATATACACACATGGTATTGTACCAAATTAGTACATTATACAAAATGTGTAGTATGTACTCTTAGACAAGGCACTAATCTTGTCATGACAAACCTAATTAGATGATTAGGGTTTTATTTAGTGGCTAAACTAGGATTTTTGCATGCATGAGAAGATTAAGGTAAAAACCCTTCTAGAAACCTTATCTTTTCACCATGCTTCCAACCCACACCTAGCCCATACCTCCACCTCACCCCTACCCTCCTACAAGGCATGGCCGGCCTCCAATGGCTAGGGGGTTTTGTGCAAATTTTCGAGTGCAATTTTGCACTCTCCACCCTTTCTCTCCTCCTATAAATACCCCCTCCTTCTCCACTTGTGTCACTTTTTACAAAAACAAAGACAAAAGAAAGGAAAGGAAAAGAAAGAGAGAACCCTTTTCTAACTTGAGAGTTTTTCTCTTGTAGGTTCCATAGAAGTCTAAGAGCTTAGGGGAAGGAGAAGTATAAGCAAGCAAGTCCTTCCAACAAAGAAAATTTGGTGGGGGTTCTCCACTTGTTCTTTTGTTTGTTGAGTTGTTTATTTTTGGCTTCTTCTTCTTCTTGTCTTCCTTGTTTTGTTTTCTTTGGTTCTTTTGGGGTGGTTGTTGTGATGATGTTGTTGTATGTGGTTCTTATTTTGTATGTTGTGGATGTTAAAGGTAATAACCGCATAAAATGAAATGGGAACAAATGGTAGTGCTAAATAGACATAAAGATTGAATCGTTGTAGTAGTAGTTGTTGTTTTTGTGTTTATTAATTGGACTAAAATGACATATGCATATGGACTTGTACATACAACCATTTGGGGTTGTAGGACTTGATGTGAACTCATGCATAAAGCATATGGACTTTGTATACAACCATTTTGGTTGTAGGACATACATTGAACCTTGGACTAAAAAGAAAGCATATGTTGGTTGAACCAAAATGGAGGGTTCTCACTTTATTTTATTTTCTTTTATAATCTTAAGTAAGAAAGAACCCATTGTAGATGTTAATTCTAAGTATGAAAAGAAACCAATCTAAATCACTAGTTGTAGAATGATTAAAAAGATCTCTTTTTATGTTCACTAGTAATAATAAGAAATAGATGCTAATAAAGAAGCTTTGGTAGATAATTATATGAAGTTTAAATAAAATAGTTGTAGTAGATGTCTACACAAAATTGTAGAAATGTTTATGTTTTTATAAAAGTTGTGGTAGATGCTTAGGTGTTAAAATAAAGTAGTTTAGTAGAAGATGTTTATGTTTAGATAAAGATTTAGTAGAAGTTTTAGTAGTAGATGTTATGTTGTAGTAGATGTTGTGTTTAATTAAATTGTAGTAGATGCATATGAATATTAAATAGATGTTTATGCTTATATTGAAGTAAGTATCATACTTAGATGATTGTAGGAAAGTTGTATACCATGTTAGATTAATTTGTCCATGCTACTACAATACTTAGATGATCGTAAGAAAGTTGTGTACCATGCTAGATTAATTTATCTATACTTAGATGATTGTAGGAAAGTTGTATACCATGTTAGATTAATTTATCCATGCTACTACTATACTTAGATGATCGTAAGAAAGTTGTATACCATGCTAGATTAATTTATCTATACTTAGATGATTGTAGGAAAGTTGTATACCATGTTAGATTAATTTGTCCATGCTACTACTATACTTAGATGATCGTTAGAAAGTTGTATACCATGCTAGATTAATTTATCTATACTTAGATGATTGTAGGAAAGTTGTATACCATGTTAGATTAATCTATCCATGCTACTACTATACTTAGATGATTGTAAGAAAGTTGTATACCATGCTAGATTAATTTATCTATACTTAGATGATTGTAGGAAAGTTGTATACCATGTTAGGTTAATCTATCCATGCTACTACTATACTTAGATGGTTGTAGGAAAGTTGTATACCATGCTAGATTAATTTATCTATACTTAGATGGTTGTAGGAAAGTTGTATACCATGTTAGATTAATTTATCCATGCTACTACTAACTTAGATGATTGTAGGAAAGTTGTATACCATGCTAGATTAATTTATCTACACTTAGATGATTGTAGGAAGGTTGGATACCATGCTAGATTAATTTATCTATACATAGATGATTGTAGGAAAGTTGTATACCATGCTAGATTAATTAATATTCATTCTTAAGTTAGTAGATGCTCATGCATAATAATGTTCATACTTAGTAGACATTCATGCTTAGAAGATATCCATGCGTAGATAAGTATATGTTCATACTAAATGTTATTTATAGTAGATGTTCATGCTAAATATTCATGCTTAAGTTAGTAGGTGTTCATGCTTAATGATACTCATGCTTAAGTTAGTAGATGCTCATGCATAATGATATTCATGCTTAGTTAGTAGACATTCATGCTTAGATGATATCCATGCGTAAGTAGTGTATGTTCGTGGCCTAAATATTGTTCAAGATCAAGTTGGAAGATACTCATGTTTAACAAATGCCATGTTAGATTAAGGTAGGAATTAATCTACCATGCTTAGAATATTGTAGGAGTTATAATTCATGCTTAGAATATTGTAGGAGTTATAATTCATGCTTAGGAATATTGTAGGTTAATGCTAATTATATATCCATGCTTGGGTTGTGATGATTAACCATGTTAAGTAATGAAGATCCATGCATAAGGTGGTAGAAGAGATATATACTCTAAGTAGTAAGTATTCACGCTCAAGTTGTAACTTATGCTTGACTATAGTAAACTTCATGTTTAGATCATAGTGATTTTTCATGCTTAAGCTTGATATAAGCACATGGTTAAATCATATTCGTACTTAGGAGTGTTGTGGGTTGATGGTTGTGTTATATACCATGACTAGTTGTTGTAGGTAGATGCTTACAATTGTATGTCGTGCTTAAAGTGCTATAGGTTGAAGTAATAAGGGAAGAATCATGTTGAATTGTAGTGACGACTACCTTGTGGTAGTTAATGTTAGTAAGGAGCCCTACATGCTTGAGGGGCATAGTGTAACGCCCCGAATCCCAAATACACTGAATTCGAGATGTTCTACAGGATCTTTTCACTTTCTTCAGTACAATTTTACAAGGAAATTTAAACTTTTCACTTTACATCAGAGTTACATCATATTACACTTTTCATTTGCACAGCGGAAGTAAAGATATACAACATTTACATAAATGTACAACAACATGGTAAACCTCTTTATGCATCCATTCCTCTTTAACATGTAATTTATCCTGCATACAAAACTGTGGGTACGTCAGTTTATTCAACCGACGATAATTATACATGGCAATCCTCTCTATGCCAGAAACAGTATAACGAATCTCATTTCTTAACAGATCACAAACTTGTTCATATTCAAAATAACAGAAAAGAGAGAAATCTTAATGATGTCGTGTTGTGATTGTGCACTTAATCCTTAATGCAATTATTTAATTTACATGACACTAATGCACACTTGTTCGGATTCTATGCATCCCATACTACATAGGTCCGAGGGCAAGCCTCTTAATCGTCCTTCATTTTTGTAGGGTTCAATCCCTCGCCATGACTTAATCTACTTCTGTAATTACAGTGAGTATCCTAGATGATCTATGAGTACAAGCACGTATCCTGGACCCTGGAGGGTAACCCCACGCCATGTCTTGACTCATCAAGCATGCATTCTGCGGCAATTCAGCCTCCTCCCTGAACATGATCCTCTTGCAATCACCAAACATCCCACAAGCGTGGCTAAAATCCGATCATTCTGAGTTGTGCCCACGCCATGTCTTGACTCATCAAGCATGCATTCTGTGGCTCACACACCCTGCACCGTAAACTCTAGTTCTCATACTTATGTTTTTCTCTCACTTTCATCACCTCTTCACTATGTACTAAAATCATTAGAATCATGAACAAAAATCAAAGCTCTAGAGTTAGCCTCTCCACCAAACCGGACTTATCATTTCATTTCAATACATGATCAACCTTGGTCTTTCAATTCTCATTTCATTTCATTCATTTCACTGCCAGGGGAGACTTAGCTACTCTTCGTTTCAATTTCCAATTCACAATTTCCAATCGAGCACTTTCAGCTCATAATTCATTTTAGAGTCTCACAGACTTTCTTATCATGATCTTAGCCTTTCATGTTCATTTAATTCTCAACCCACATCTATGATTCTTTTCATATAAATTCATACAGCCATAAAAGAGTTCATTGACATCGATCATAAAGTTCACAACTTTCAACAGTAATTCAAAAAAAATGAAATCTCTAACATATCAAAATCTACTCTGTACAGTCGACTTAGAAGGATACCAGTCGACTCGTACAGTCAATACAAGTTCATCATAAACACTCGGGAGAGTCGACTGCTGCACACGGCCAGTCGGCTGTCCCGCAACATTTCATGTTCAAAATGTTATCCACGTGACAGTCGACTGTTCATCCATCAGTCGTCTGTCCTGGGATTTTAACAGTACATTATTAGGTTCAGCTCAGTCGACTTGCTACGCGCATTCAGTCGACTGGACAGATTCATATTTCAAATTAAGGGATCATCTTTCTTACAGTTCTTACATACACTTGCATCATGATGTCAAATCACAATATACATACATTCATGTTTCATAAGTACAACACTTCTTACTTGTTCAGTAACATCGCAGCATGGAATTTCAAGTTACTAATGTTGTCTTTTCTTTAAGAAAATACTTTAAACATGCATTTACACTTATTCATAACTTTCGTGCAGAGGTAAAACATAATTCTCAATTACACTAAGACAATCACAATGAAAACATATCTCATTTCATGGAATTTCAGGCATACTCATAGTTTAATCAATGCATCGGTCGACTATTCCGAACATCAGTCGACTGTACCAGTCATTCTCAGTTTTATTAATTATCCCCTAGTTCTTTTTCCACATGCCCATGTCTACTTAGCCATGTACATCATGAAGGATATGAGTTTAGCCTTACTACTTCATTTTAATAATACACATATATGTCATGAAACTTTTAACAAACATGTAACAGATGTCTCGTATCAGTCAACTTATCCTTACGGCAGTCGACTGTACCGACCCAATTCGTCATTGTTTGTAGTGTCATTATTTCACTAATAGTCCTCCACAGTTATCATCATAAAAATATTCAAGCAATTCTAGTACGTTTGAATTTACTTCTCATAAGTCATAGCAACAACCATCATAATTATAGCATAATTTCCACAGTAGAAGTCCTGAAAAACACCCACCTTATTTGACGAAATAATCGAAATCCAGCAAAAGCTCCTTAATGTAGTGAACGACTCCTCGCTCCTTGCTCCTTGCTCCACACCGAAGTCTGATGAACACAATATTATTCGCATTTAGGAGCAATAATCTTAATGCAATTAGACATTTTAAAGCTCTATATGTGATATTTAACTCTTATTTTCCCTTTTCCATAGGAAACAGCCTAAAACAGGGAAACGAAGCAGATTCAGGATGTTAAGGATGATACACAGGAAATTGCAGATCATCAGTCGACTGGTCCATTACAACCGACGACTGCCCAGAGAAATTGATTGTCAACAACCGACTTGGGTGATCCATTATAAAATCTTCAGAAGTCTCGACACAGTCGACTGGTTCGAAGACAAGTCGACCGGTAGGCGGCAGAGTTAAAAGATAAGATATTTGAAGATTCGTCCAAATCTAATCCAAATCAGAACAGAAAAGGAAGAATAGAAGAAAAGAGAAAGAAACAATATGCAGGGCAACGAGGGAGGAAATAAATAAAAGAAAAGGACTTTTCTATAAAAAGAAGAGTGCAAACCCTAATTCTCTAGCCGTGTTCTATAAATACCAATCAAGAAACATTATTCGGAAAGGAGAGATATACGCGGAGGCTCCCGAATCACAAAATTACACAACTTTCTGAATCATCAAGGGAAGAGCAGTAAGGTATCAACATAGAAGAAGGAGAAAGGAGATCAAGCACTAAGAAGAGAACGGCCAATCGACTGTGTGACAGCCAGCCGAACCATCTAGCCGAACTACATCAGTTTATTCCTTCTCTTTCTAATTCTTTTATGTTAATTATGTATTCGAACTTGTTGATCAATAAAAGTCTTATTATGTGGAACTAATTTCATAGTTGGGTAGATTGAAGCCGTAGTTATGTAGTGCTATATTCTTCTGAATCCTTCTACTTTATTTATTTATTGAATCTGATTGAATTGGTATAGATTGATGATAATCAAACTTGTTCTCAAGTTCTGAGAGCAGTCGACTGAGGTGACAGCCAGTCGACTGACATACAGAACTTGAGAATATCAAGTCTGCATTACCATCCATCTGAATCTGTTATATGAGCATATTGAGACGACCCGTATCTCGTGCTCATAACTAGTAACACAGGGGTCCTTAGGGGTTCTTGGTTTAATCAACTTGAAGGATCTAGATCTGATACCAATTTCTAGAACTTCAAGTGTTTGTTCGTTTCCACTGTTCTTATGTTTTCTTTAAGTGCAACTTAGTAGATACCATGCTAAATACTTAATGAAAGAAACGAATTAGAGTAGATACCATACCTAATTCTTGGCTTAGGGAAACATTACTTTAAGGAGTAGATACCATGACCTTGAAGAGAACAAACATGAGTAATAAGAAGAAGTTCAAAAGGTGACTTAGCATTATTGACTATTGGTGGAGATCTAAACCCAACTACTTAATAAATATCTGTGATTCAGTATTTCTTAATCTTTTCATCTCTTTTAGACTTTTAAAACAACTCTTTATCATTCTCACTCTTTCTATTGATTAGTAAGTTAATTTCTACAATCTCTGTGGGATCGACCCTTACTATTGCTACGCTTCTATAAACGATTCGTATACTTGCGAGGTTTTTAATTTGTGTCTAGTTTTATCTATTTATTTAGGTAGCTAGATTGCACAACAAGTTTTTGGCGCCGTTGCCGGGGATTGTTTAGTATTTTAACTTGCAAAATCAATACAAATCTTTTTCTTTTTATTTTATTTTATTTTATTTTATTTTATTTTTTTTCTTATATTTTCTTTTAGGTTATAGGATTTTGGTGGATGCACGGAAGGAGATCACTTCGTCCAGAACTACTACCTATTGACGCATAAACAGAACGCACTTTGCACAGACTAGGTAAGCTGGTTGCAGCAAACCAGTCGACTGTATCTACAAACCAGTCGACTGCTCAGAGACTTCGTTCACATACAGCAATGGGTGAGGAAATGCCAAATCGAGTGCCAATGCAGGACAAGTTCACGCCTAAGAATATCGAGCAACCTTCTTGCATTGCGTATCAACCTAATGTCACAGGGAACATGCATCTATCTCCTCAGTTACTTAGCATGGTTCCCCACTTTAGTGGCAAGCCAGATGAAGAGCCTCATCTCCATCTACAAGATTTCTTCGATCTTTGCAGGACACAGCATCCAAGGGCTTACCCCTGAACAAATCAGGTTAATCTTGTTTTCTTTTTCCTTAAAACTTAACGCTAAACTATGGTATAATTCTTTGGAACCAGGATCAATAAACTCATGGGAGCAATTGGCGACAAAATTCTTGAAAGAATTCTTTCCAGCCCAAAAGACCAAACAGCTGAAAAGGGAGATTCAACTCTTCCAACAAAAGGATAGAGATTTATTTTTCGAAGCATGGAAGGATTTCAAGAACAAACTTCTCAAGTGTCCTACACACAACATGCCTAAAGATGATCAGGTACAAGCATTTTATGAAGGTTTAAATGATACTAATATGGCAATTATGGATTCAGCTTGCAACGGGATCTTAATGAGGAAAAGCGGTGAAGAGGCCATTGAACTATTTGAAGAACTCAGCGAGAATTCACAACAATTCTCAACAAGGAGGGGCCCTTCGAAAAAACAGGGAGTTTACGAAATTTCTAATAGCAATAACATCCAATTAGAAATGGTAAACATGAATAAGAAAATTGATATGCTTGTTAATGCAATGTCGATGATGGGTGGAGTTAAAAATCAAACAAACGAAATTTGTGCAATTTGTTCTCATATAGATCATACCACTGATACATGTCCAATGTCTTCTTTCACAGATCAGGAGCATGCAAACTATGTAGGTCGAGGAGTGTTTCCACAAAAGAACAATCCCTTCTCGAACACATACAACCCAGGGTGGAGGAACCACCCAAATTTCTCATGGAGCAATAATCAAAATAATCAAGGGACTCAATTCACACAAGGACATGCACGGAACATTCAGATGGGAAGTGGGTTTGATAGGCCAGTTCAAGAATAGAAGAAGTTGGACTTTGAATCCACCGTTCTTCAATTGCCACTACAAAAGAAAGTAGCTTTCCCGGCGATTATTCCCCGGCGTTTTACTAGTAGCGCCGGGGTAGGGAGCCAGTAGGAATTGGGCGCCAGATGGGATGGTCATACAACGGCGGTCGATTTAAAACGCCGGTGAATGTTAGTATTCACCGGCGTTTTAGCTGAACACGCCGGTGAAGTTTATTATTCACCGGCGTTTTTTATTATAAACGCCGGCGAATATACTGGCACATTCACCGGCGTTTCCAATTAAAACGCCGGTGAATAACTGGGAATAAAACCCGCGAACCCTAATCGTTCGCTCGCCATTTACCCATTACCCCAAAAAAAAAAAAAAGGGAAAAAAGGCGCTTCCTTTCCCCCCTTCCCCGCTCTATTTCCCGCGCGTTTGCCTCCGCCGCTTCGTCCTCTTCGACGGCCTTCGACCATTCGAAATCGTCCCTTATTCCCTTCGTCCTTTTCGATTTCGTTCTTCCCTCTCTCGATCTGGAGGTGAATCGGCGGTCGCCCCCTCTCTCTCTCTCTCCTACGCCCCCGCCCTCGTCGCCCCGCTCCCTCCCTCTCTCTTCGGTATGATCTCTTGATTTCCCTTATTTTCCAAAAAAGGCAGCTTTTTTCAGTTTGGCATGAAAAATATATGCTTAGATAATGAAAAATATATGCCTGTTACGTGTTCGATTTCCTTAGCATGAACGGTTTAGTTGAGATGAAGAATTAATAGAAAAATATATGCTTAGATAATGGAAATTTTCATCTTCTTTTACTGTTAATGAAGCTGATTTCATGTATCTGATTGTCTTCATGGCATGTTTGTTTTTTACCCAAAATGGGTTCACTGTGAACTGAGGATATTGTATAGGTACGTATGCCAAAATTCTCTGGCCGGATATGCACCACACTTGGGTTTTAGATTTAGTTGGGCACAGTGAATTAGTAGAGCAACATATAAGCTCAGTTAATGGGAAATTTTCATTTTCAGATACTATTAAAGTAACCTGATTGCAATCTTTGGCATGGTTTTTAACACAAAATGGGTTCACTTCCAAACTAAGTATGCTGCATAGCATACCCGTTTTCTTTCACTGTTAATGAAGCTGATTTCATGCATCTGATTGTCTTCTTGGCATGATTGTTTTTTACCCAAAATGGGTTCACTGTGAACTGAGGATGCTATAGGTACGTATGTCAAAATCCTGCGGCCGGATATGCACAACAATTGGATTTTAGATTTAGTTGGGCTAAAGAAGTAGTAGAGCAACATATAAGCTCAGATAATGGGAGATTTTCATTTTCAGATACCGTTAAAGTAACCTGATTGCAATCTTTGGCATGGTTTTTTTACACAAAATGGGTTCACTTCCAAAATGAGTATGCTGCATGCATAGCATCCCCAGTTTGTATAGGTTCACTTCCAGACTAAGTGAACTGAGGATGCTATAGGTACGTATGCCAAAATCCTTCGGATACGCACAACAATTGGGTTTTAGATTTAGTTGGGTTGAAGAAGTAGTATAGCAACATATAAGCTCTGATAATGGAAAATTTATCATTTTCAAATACTGTTAAAGTAACCTGATTGTCAATCTTTGGCATGGTTTTTTATACGAAAATGGGTTAACTTCCAATCTAAGTATGCTGCTAGCATCCCTATTTTCTTTTTTTGTTGTTAGTGAAGCTTATTTTCATGCATCTGATTGTCATCTTGGCATGTTTTTTTTACCAAAATCGGTTCACTGTGAACTGAGGATGGTATAGGTACGTATGCCAAAATCCTTCGACCGGATATGCGGCTACAATTGGGTTTTAGATTTAGTTGGGATGAAGAAGTAGTAGAGCAACATATAAGCTCAGATAATGGGAAATTTTTCATTTTCAGATACTGTTAAAGTAACCTGACTGGAATCCTTGGCATGGTTTTTTAACAAAATGGGTTCACTTCGTAACTAAGTATGCTGCATAGCATCCCCAGTTTCTTTCACTGTTAATTAATTGAAGCTTATCCCCTGCATCTGATTGTCATTTTGGCATGTTTTTTTGACCAAACTGGGTTCACTGTGAACTGAGGATGCTATAGCTCTATGCCAAAATTCTCCGGCTATGTACAACAATTGGTTCAGTCTGCAAAATATATGCTTACATACTAGACATTTTAATTTTTCTTTTACTGTTTCTTTTGTTTAGTAGTATTATTATTATTATTATTATTATTATTATTATGAGATAAGTGATTATTAGTAGTCATGAACAGAATAGTTCATGAGTCATCAGATCTTCTTGTTACCGTAGTTACAATAGGACGCACTCATTATTCGGCCGATTCCTCTTCATCAGCAAAATACCCTTTACCATCATCGTCTCCTTGAACGGAAAGCCAAATACAGGGGAGACTATAGTCGATTTTTTTTTATGCTCGAACACAGGGTGTGTGATAAAATACCGTCTAAGGTGGTTGTGATTATTTCCACAAAAGGTCGTTTAGGGTTTGGTGAATAGAGTAGATTGTATTAAGAAGTAGTTTTTTTTTGTACATTTTTTGGAGCCACAATTTCTTTATTTTACAGTTAGAGATTATATCGTTCATTTATTTGCAGCTAGGGATGATTTTCAAATAGGTGAAATTTAATATACAAAATGCCTTTTACTGTTATTACTATTTAATATATAAAATTTTAATTTCAGACTGTGTGCTATTGATATAATGGATAGAAGTTGGATTAGTAAACCACGATTATCCAAGGAGTACCGTGATGGTATTAAAGATTTTATTATCTTTGCCAAACGACATTCCCGTGATCCCAACCTAATCCTTTGTCCATGCCTTCGCTGTACAAATTGTATGCTGAGGACATGTGACGTAGTACATACACACTTGGCTGTCAACGGTTTTCTTCAAGGGTACACAAGGTGGTTTTGTCATGGAGAGGATCATACGGCAGCTCCTGTTCGTCCGGTTGTATTAGAAAATGAGGCTGAGCCCTTAGTGAACGAAGACTTAAGCGTTCCCGATGAGATGCATGCTTTGTTACAAGATGCCATGGGGAATCATAATGTTCCTTTCCACACCAATGACCCAACAACCGAAGTTCACAATGAGTCAATAGAAACAAACCAGATTGGTGGTGGGGTGGACGAGGAAATGTCTGGCCCCACCCATGAAAATAATAAGCAGCAAGAATCCTTCGCTAAGTTACTTGAAGATGCTAGTATCCCGTTGTACCGCGACTGCACCAAATTTTCTAAGTTCTCATTCATTGTCAGACTATTTCAGATTAAATGTTTAAACGGGTGGTCTGCTAAGTCCTTCACTATGCTACTTGAATTGTTGAATGAAGCATTTTCTGAAATCTGTATTCCAAACTCAGCCTATAAAATCAAAAAATTCCTAAGTTCTCTCGATCTAGGATATGAGAAGATAGCAGCATGTCCAAATGACTGTATGCTTTTCACGAGTGGTAAGGAAAGTCTGGATAATTGCGAAGTGTGTGGTTCTTCGAAATGGAAAGAAAGACCAAATCAAGACGAGGGAGCCAGCGGATCTACTAAGCGAAGTAGGAAAAAGAAGCCTGCCAAAACATTGCGTTACTTTCCTCTGATCCCTAGGTTACAAAGGTTGTTTATGTCCACGAAAACTTCTTCTGATATGAAATGGCATGCTGAAGGCCGCACTAATGATGGGATTCTTAGACATCTTGCTGATTCTCAATCTTGGAAAAGATTTGATGAAAGATATCCTGATTTTGCGGAAGATCCTCGAAATGTGAGACTTGGACTAGCTAGTGATGGCTTCAACCCTTTCAGGCAAATGAGTAGTACATACAGCATATGGCCGGTTGTGTTGATACCATACAATTTGCCGCCTTGGAAATGCATGAAGCAGTCCTCATTTATTTTGTCCATGATAGTTCCTGGACCGAAAGGTCCTGGAAATGATATAGATGTGGACCTACAACCGTTAATAGATGAACTTCAGAAGTTGTGGGTGGGTGTTCCAACCTATGATGCTGTGGCTAAAGAAACATTTTCTCTTCGTGCCGTGTTGTCTTGGACAATCAATGATTTTCCAGCATATGCAAATTTATCTGGATATAGTACTAAAGGACGTTATGCATGTCCATGTTGTGCTGACCAAACTAGTTCAAGGTGGTTGTACAATGGCAGAAAGTTTTGCTATATGGGTCATAGGAGATGGTTGCCTGACACACATATATTTCGGGCAGAGGCAGCGACATTTGATGGCACCGACGAGTGGGAACATGCTCCTGGGTCTTCCTCTAGTTCAGATATTTTGAGGCGGGTAGATGGTCATCAATTCAAATATGGAAAGGAACCAGAAGTCAGGACAAAGGGCAAGAAAAGGGCAAGGCCGGAGCAAGATGAGGAGACCGATCTATATGGCGAGGATGAGGATCAAAACTTGACGAGTTTAGGTGCATGGAAGAAGAAGAGTATTTTCTTCAAGTTGCCGTATTGGGAATTCAACTTACTGAGACATAATTTAGATGTGATGCATATCGGCAAAAATATAGGTGAGAATTGTATAGGAACAGTTATGGGAGATGATCGGAAGACAAAGGACAATCTGAAGAGCCGACTTGATTTGAAGTCAATGGGCATCCGACATGAGTTGCACCCAGAAGAATTGCCAAACGGGAAAGTGCTCCTACCTCCTGCAATCTATTCAATGTCAAAATCGGAGTTGGAGTTGTTTTGCAAAGTACTACTTGAACTGAAAGTCCCCGATAGCTATTCTTCTAACATGGCAAAATGTGTCAACTTTAAAGAGAAGAGGCTTCAGGGGCTAAAGTCACACGACTACCACATCCTAATGCAGGATCTCCTTCCTGTGGCCCTAAGGTCTTCAATGTGTGAGCAAGTCACTACTGTCCTGAAAGATCTTTGTAGCATATATAAAGGTATTTGCTCAAGAATGCTTCGTGTTGAAGATCTGGACCAATTGGAGCAGCAGGCGGCATTGACACTTAGTAAAATGGAGATGATATTTCCTCCATCGTTTTTCACTATTATGATTCACTTGATAATCCACCTTGCTGGTGAAGCCAGAATCGGTGGTCCTGTTCACTATCGGTGGATGTACCCCATTGAGAGGTAAAATAATTCGTTCATCTTACGAAATTGAATTTTCAAAAGCTCATTTCTTTTAATCCCCTAATCCGCTCTAGTTTATTAATTGTACATGTTCAGGTACCTATACCGGCTAAAGGGTTATGTGAAAAATAGAGCATATCCTGAAGGGTCAATAGCCCAGGGATATCTATCAGAGGAGTGCTCACATTTTTTTTCCAGGTATATGCCTGGTGTGGAGACATCTTCTAGTAGACCACGTAGAAATCCAGACATTTCTAACCTTGATGGTGCACAATATCTTTTTGATACCGCTGGCACCACTGTTGGTAAAGTTGATGCATTTGAGCTCGATAGCTTAGCGTGGGAACAGGCACATCGATATGTGCTAGACCATCATGCATCAGTGGAACCATTTCGAAAGTAAGTTGCTTTTAAATGTAAATCGAATACAGTGAAAACTGCGGAGTTCGATATTTTTGATACTTTTCTTATTCCTAATTTCAATTGCTTGTTTTTTAGCGAATTTGTCAGGGACATCAAACGAAGGGCTAGACCAAGAAGACTACCACCACGTGAACAAAACAAGCTGATGAATGAAAAATTTCATAAGTGGTTTGAATCTCATGTAGGTGAATTACAGTTATGCAAGTTAATCTTTATTATATCTATATTTTCTATGGTGTTGATACGATTTGCGCAAAATTAATAGGTACATTCTTTGGGTCCTGAAGGTGCGTCATCTGAAATACAAGTACTTGCCAAAGGTCCCTATCAGATGGCCAAAAGATACGGAGGATACATATTCATTGGTTTTAGATTTCGTACTAAGGATCGTGAATCTAATTTGAAGTCTCAAAATAGTGGAATGGTAGTGACGTCTAAGACTAGAAGTTATGCTTCCAAATCGGACACGAGGCCTGTAGATGGGGATCTCGACTACTATGGAGGGCTCACGGATATCATTGAGTTGAATTATTTTGGCCATTTCCGTGTTGTCTTATTTCGTGGGGATTGGGCTGAGTTTGATAGGAATTTTGCTAACAACAAGGACAAGCTTGGCTTCACAGTTGTGAACTTCTCAAAATTGATTCACATCGGTACACACATTAGCCATGAGCCATTTGTGTTTCCATCCCAAGTCCAACAAGTTTTCTACATTGCAGATCCAACCCTGCCAAAATCGTATGTGGCTATCCCTATGCAACCAAGAGATGTATTCCAACTGGGCGATACTTCAGACGATGAAGACGGTGAAGACATGAACAGTTACATTGCTTCTGAGTTTCCTGTGTTTGATGTAAACACAACCGATCTTGGAATTTGCGGGACTTGGCTCCGCAAGGATGGAGAAGAGGGCGATGTACTGGAAGATGTCGTATTGTAGTTTACATGATTTTTATGTAAGTTTATTATATGTCTATAATTTTATGTCTTAAATCTTGTTGTAATATTATGTCTGTAATTTCGAATATGTTCATTATGAATTTAATACACTGGTTTAATTGTCTTTCTATTTTCTACTGCTTGGTATTATTTACATTAAACTATGCTTAGTGTCATTTGAACCAAACTATCATTTGAACCAAGTTATCGGATCCTTGACAGGTACAACATGCCGAGGCGTGGAAAGAGGGTAAATATAAATGATGGCAACGAGAGCCATGGGGATGAGCAGCCACTAAATAATAGTGGCAGGCAAACATATGAGAGTGAGGGTAGCACGCCGCCCACTGTCAAAAAACATCGGTAAGTCTTGAAATTGGTATTTTTAAAGAGATTATGTTACTTGAATGCATGAAAGACACGTACTAGTGTTTGTGAGTCTGCATTGTGGCTGTCGTCTATGTCGCATTTCGTCTATGTTTCTTAAGTGGGCTGTGATTAGAGAGAAAGGGCTGGAGTGGAGATCTGGAAACCCAAAATAGAGACATCTCGTTTATTATAATCTACACTTATTGTTGGACCAATCCCCTCTTACTGTTGTTGCTGATGTCTCTTTGTGTGCGTGTGGTGAAGAGAATGAAGGGATGAGAGAGAGATGAGGAAAATGCCGCTATGTTAGCCTGGTGTATCCTCATTCTCTACGATCCCTCTTTCTGGCTCCATATACGGCTTCTATATTAAATTGGTTTCCTTCCACGATGACAAACCGTAATACTACACTTGATATGAGCCCATGTTCATAGCTGCATCCTACTGCATACTCACAAACAACTAATACTTGTCGGCCTTGCATCGTATTCCCAATCCCATTTTGGCACATAACCTGGTATAGATGACATTGTACTGATTTGGAGGAGGTGAAAATGGGACCATACAATAGCTTAAGAAGACCATCAGGTTTGTGAAATAAGCTTCACTAACAGTGAAAGAAACTGGGGATGCTATGCAGCATACTTAGTTTGGAAGTAGTCCCATTTTGTGTTAAAAAAACCATGCCAAAGATTGCAATCAGATGCATGAAATCAGCTTCTTTAACAGTATTTGAAAATGAAAACTTTTCATAATCTGAGCATATATGTTTCTTTAACAGTGACTGTGAACAATTGTTCTTAATTGGGCTGTGATTAGAAAGAGACGAGTTGGAGTGGAGATCTGGAAACCCATATAGAGACATCTTGTTCATAATAATTTATTATGGTTGTTGTTCTTGTCGCTCTTGCTGTTGTTGCTGATGTCTCTATGTGTTCGTGTGCTGAAGGGAAAGAAGGGGTGAGAGAGAGATGAGGAAAATGCCGCTATGTTAGCCTGGTGTATCCTCATTCTCTACCATTCCTCTTTCTGGCTTCTATATTTGGTTTCCTTCCACGATGACAATTCTAGTTAAAACTACACTTGCTATGAGCCCTATTCGTATTTTTATTCCATCAAGAATTGATCTATGACTACAATCTCCATTCAAAACCCAATTGTTCACTCAAACATGCTCCTTGTATCTGAACTCAAACATCACATTAATAAACATCTTTTCTGATAATCGCTACAATTGTGGAAGCTCTCTCTAAGTCTCAATTCATCAAGGTTTTGTTGCCTACTTCTTTACAGAAGCTGGTACTCTATTCTTCTTTAAAGAGAGGAGAATGGAGTACCAACTTCTGTAAAGAAGTAGGCAACAAAACCTTGAAGAATTGAGGCTTAGAGAGAGCTTCCACAAGTGTAGCCATTATTAGAAAAGATGTTTATTAATGTCATGTTTGAGTTCAGAAACAAGGGGCATGTTTGAGTGAACAATTTTCCAAACAAGCTTCACTAACAGTGAAGGAAACTGGGGATGCTATGCAGCCTACTTAGTTTCTTTAACAGTGACTGAAAATTTCCATAATTTGAGCATATAAATTTTTCATAATCTGAGCATATATGTTTCTTTAGCAGTGACTGTGAACAATTGTTCTTAATTGGGCTGTGATTAGAAAGAGATGAGTTGGAGTGGAGAAGGGAAAGAAGGGGTGAGAGAGAGATGAGGAAAATGCCGCTATGTTAGCCTGGTGTATCCTCATTCTCTACCATTCCTCTTTCTGGCTTCTATATTTGGTTTCCTTCCACGATGACAATTCCAGTTAAAACTACACTTGCTATGAGCCCTATTCGTATTTTTCTTCCATGAACTGAGGATGGTGCATAGGCTGGTGCCTGGTGTATCCTCATTCTCTAGCATCCCCAGTTTCTTTCACTGTGAGTGAAGCTTATTTCACAAACCAGATGGTCTTCTTAAGCTATTGTATGGTCCCATTTTCACTAACTGTTAGTGAAGCTCATTTCAAGCACCTGATTGTCTTCTTGGCATGTATGTTTTTAAACCAAAAATGGGTTCACTGTGGTCATCAGATGATGGAGAAATTTTCATTTTCAAATACTGTCAATGTAACCGGTTTTTTTAACACCAAATGGGTTCACTTCCAAAATGAGTATGCTGCATAGCATCCCCAGTTTCTATCACTGTTAGTGAAGCTTACTTCACATATCCTGATGGTGTTCTTAAGCTATTTTATGGTCCCATTTTCACTAACTGTTAGTGAAGCTCATTTCAAGCACCTGATTGTCTTCTTGGCATGTATGTTTTTATACCGAAAATGGGTTCACTGTGAACTGAGGATATTGTATAAGTACGTATGCCAAAATTCTCCGGCCGGTTTTGCGATATAGTTGGGCTAAAAAAGTAGTAGAGCAACATATATGCTGAGATAATGAAGAAATTTTCATTTTCGGGCACTGTCAATGTAACCTGATTGCAATCTTTGGCATGGTTTTTTTAACACAAAATGGGTTCACTTCCAAAATGAGTATGCTGCATAGCATCCCCAGTTTCTTTCACTGTTAGTGAAGATTATTTCACAAACCTGATGGTCTTCTTAAGCTATTGTATGGTCCCATTTTCACTAACTGTTAGTGAAGCTGATTTCAAGCACCTGATTGTCTTCTTGGCATGTATGTTTTTAAACCAAAAATGGGTTCACTGTGGTCATCAGATGATGGAGAAATTTTCATTTTCAAATACTGTCAATGTAACCGGTTTTTTTAACACAAAATGGGTTCACTTCCAAAATGAGTATGCTGCATAGCATCCCCAGTTTCTATCACTGTTAGTGAAGCTTACTTCACAAACCTGATGGTCTTCTTAAGCTATTTTATGGTCCCATTTTCACTAACTGTTAGTGAAGCTCATTTCAAGCACCTGATTGTCTTCTTGGCATGTATGTTTTTATACCGAAAATGGGTTCACTGTGAACTGAGGATATTGTATAGGTACGTATGCCAAAATTCTCCGGCCGGTTTTGCGATATAGTTGGGCTAAAAAAGTAGTAGAGCAACATATAAGCTGAGATAATGAAGAAATTTTCATTTTCGGGCACTGTCAATGTAACCTGATTGCAATCTTTGGCATGGTTTTTTTAACACAAAATGGGTTCACTTCCAAAATGAGTATGCTGCATAGCATCCCCAGTTTCTTTCACTGTTAGTGAAGATTATTTCACAAACCTGATGGTCTTCTTAAGCTATTGTATGGTCCCATTTTCACTAACTGTTAGTGAAGCTGATTTCAAGCACCTGATTGTCTTCTTGGCATGTATGTTTTTAAACCAAAAATGGGTTCACTGTGGTCATCAGATGATGGAGAAATTTTCATTTTCAAATACTGTCAATGTAACCGGTTTTTTTAACACCAAATGGGTTCACTTCCAAAATGAGTATGCTGCATAGCATCCCCAGTTTCTATCACTGTTAGTGAAGCTTACTTCACAAACCTGATGGTCTTCTTAAGCTATTTTATGGTCCCATTTTCACTAACTGTTAGTGAAGCTCATTTCAAGCACCTGATTGTCTTCTTGGCATGTATGTTTTTATACCGAAAATGGGTTCACTGTGAACTGAGGATATTGTATAGGTACGTATGCCAAAATTCTCCGGCCGGTTTTGCGATATAGTTGGGCTAAAAAAGTAGTAGAGCAACATATAAGCTGAGATAATGAAGAAATTTTCATTTTCGGGCACTGTCAATGTAACCTGATTGCAATCTTTGGCATGGTTTTTTTAACACAAAATGGGTTCACTTCCAAAATGAGTATGTTGCATAGCATCCCCAGTTTCTTTCACTGTTAGTGAAGATTATTTCACAAACCTGATGGTCTTCTTAAGCTATTGTATGGTCCCATTTTCACTAACTGTTAGTGAAGCTCATTTCAAGCACCTGATTGTCTTCTTGGCATGTATGTTTTTAAACCAAAAATGGGTTCACTGTGGTCATCAGATGATGGAGAAATTTTCATTTTCAAATACTGTCAATGTAACCGGTTTTTTTAACACAAAATGGGTTCACTTCCAAAATGAGTATGCTGCATAGCATCCCCAGTTTCTATCACTGTTAGTGAAGCTTACTTCACAAACCTGATGGTCTTCTTAAGCTATTCTATGGTCCCATTTTCACTAACTGTTAGTGAAGCTGATTTCAGGCACCTGATTGTCTTCTTGGCATGTTTGTTTTTATACCAAAAAATGGGTTCACTGTGAACTGAGGATATTGTATAGGTACGCATGCCAAAATTATCCGGCCGGATATGCACCACACTTGGGTTTTGCGATATAGTTGGTGCTGAAAAAGTAGTAGAGCAGCATATAAGCTCAGATAATGGAGAAATTTTCATTTTCGGATACTGTCAATGTAACCTTATTGTTTAACACAAAATGGGTTCACTTCCAAACTAAGTATGCTGCATAGCATTCTCAGTTCTTCTTTTGTTGATAGTGAAGCTTATTTTCATGCATCTGATTGTGATCTTGGCATGTTTTTTTGAGCAAAACGGGTTTACTGTGAACTGAGGATGCTATAGGTACGTATGCCAAAATCCTCCGGATACGCACAACAATTGGGTTTTAGATTTAGTTGGGCACAGTGAATTAGTAGAGCAACATATAAGCTCAGTTAATGGAAATTTTCATTTTCAGATACTGTTAATGAAGCTGATTGCCATCTTTGGCATGATTTTTGAACAAAAATGGGTTCACTTCCAAACTAAGTATGCTGCTAGCATCCTCATTTTCTTTCACTGTTAATGAAGCGTATTTCATTAAGATCCAGGATGGCAAATTTTGACTGGGCTATGATTGGATTGTTTAGTGGATGTGGTCTATGTTCTTAATTGGGCTGTGATTAGAAAGAGTGGGCTCGAGTGGAGAACTGGAAACCCATATAGAGACATCTTGTTCATAATAATTTATTATTATTGTTGTTCTTGTCGCTCTTAAGGTGGTTGCTGATGTCTCTTTCTGTTCGTGTGCTGAAGGGAAATAAGGGATGAGAGAGAGATGAGGAAAATGCCGCTATGGTAGCCTGGTGTATCCAAAGTCTCTACCTTTCTTCTTTCTGTTTCCATTTCTGGCTTCTATATATATTTGGTTTCCTTCCACGATGACAGTTTCCTAAAAATACACTTGATATGAGCCCTATCTTATTTTTTCTTATTTTTCTTATATTTGGTTTCCGTCCACGATGACAGTTTCATTGATTGTCTGAACAATCCATGAAGGACATGCTTAGATACTGAATTTTCATTTGTTTTATTGTTTTAGATAGTTGATATTCCCAATCAGAGGAGAATATAAAGGTTTCAAGTTAGATACTGAATTTTCATTTGTTTTGTTATTTTAGATATATTTAAAAACAAAATTAAGTACGAAATTTTTAGCATTGCAATGTAATTATTTTACCTCTGTATATAGCATTAACAATTCCATTTGCAGTTGGCACTTTCATCTTATAATTCGAGACACAGGTAGTTCTTTTTGCAAGTTCAAAAAATATGTATATTCTGTATTGTGATCTACTGTTCAATTAAACTATTATTTTTTATTCACAAAGTGGTCGTCAAGATGAAGGAAATGCAGATGATCAGAGCTGAAGCTACTCGAGGGGTATGAATCTGCGGTCCTCCTTGCTGTTCTTATGTCCTCCTTGCTGTATGGTTGTTGTTCTTATGTCCTCCTCCTTGTCGTTGTTATGTCAGACTGGTTTTTTTTATGAGAGTTATGTCATACTTTGAATTTGGGATATTTTGGATATTTGTCAGACTGGTTTGTTTGGATATTTTGGATGTTAGTCTCTATATTAATTTGTTACTTATGACATTTTTAATTAATCAATGAATTTGGACGTTGATATGACACGTGTGAAACTTGATTATCTTTAATTATTCTTGTGTTTGGCTGTGGTTTGCGCAGTAGTATGCAACGAAATTGATCGAATCAGTTGTGAGAATTAGTTTACAGGTTATGTAAATGAAACTGTGAATTGAAATCGAACGGAAAAGCGGAGTATCGAAAATAAACGGGCATAGCCAGAACGGCGTTTTAAAAAACGGCGGTGTATATAATTTAATTGTTGGAGTGTATGATACACCGGCGTTTCAACGTATGCCGGTGAAAGTTTTCAGCTGTAACGGCACAGGTATATACCGGCGTTTTATAAACGCCGGTGTATATAACTACACCGGCGTTATTAGTCGCGCCGGTGTTCGTAAACAGGGAAAAACAGGCGCTTACAAACGGACATACACCGGCGTTTCTTGACCGCCGGTATACTTTCGATATACACCGGCGTTTTTATTTACGCCGGTGAATGGATAAATACCGACGGTTTACAACCGCCGGTGTATGTATATAGGCACACAAACACGGCACCCAGAAACGGACATACACCGGCGTTTTATGACCGCCGGTATACTTTCGATATACACCGGCGTTTTTATTTACGCCGGTGAATGGATAAATACCGGCGGTTTACGACCGCCGGTGTATGTATATAGGCACACAAACACGGCACCCAGAAAATGGACATACACCGGCGTTTTATGACCGCCGGTGTAGTCCTAGTATTTACCGGCGTCCACCAAAAACGCCGGTGTAGGACCCTTCGTTTCAGCGACGCCCGCTTCGGCGGCAGTTGGACCGGCATTATTGTAAACGCCGGTGAAAGTTTCCCCGACGTAAAAAAACGCCGGTATAGACGGAAAAAACCACCGGGAAAGCTACTTTCTTTTGTAGTGTGCTCCAACAACAACACCAAACAAGCAACCAACAAGGGCAAGCAATTCAGAAATTGGAAACTCAAATCGGGCAAATCGCTAAGGAGTTGAGTGAGAGAAAGGCAGGAGAACTTCCCTCACAAACCATACCAAACCCTGGAGGCCAAGAACAGCTCAAGGCAGTGACAACATTAAGAAGTGGTAAGATAATTGACAACAATGTTGGACCACACACAGAAGAAGCAGAAACACAACCATCAAAAATTTTGGGGTCCAATAAGGTAAGTGAAAAAGAAAGAACAGTTCTGCCACCATTCCCTCAAAGGTTAGTCAAGCAAAAGAAGGAACAATATTTATTTGACATCTTTGAAACTCTCAGAAAGGTAGAAATTAATATCCCCTTACTTGATGCTATTAAACAAATTCCTTCTTATGCCAAATTTTTGAAAGAATGTTGTACTCACAAAAGAACATTTCAGGTTAAGGAGGATGTGGCTTTGACAGAGGAAGTGAACGCTGTATTATTAAGAAAATTACCTCCTAAATTGAAGGATCCAGGTAGTTTTACCATTCCTTGCAGGATTGGTGAGCACTTCTTTGAGAAAGCACTACTAGACTTGGGGGCAAGCATCAACCTCCTCCCATACACTGTTTATGAAAAGCTAGGATTGGGGGAACTCCACCCAACATCCATCACGTTGCAGTTGGCGGATCGCAGTATCAAAAGACCTAGAGGTATTTTGGAAGATGTCCTAGTTCAGGTAAACGATTTCATTTTGCCTGCTGATTTTGTTGTGTTAGACATGGAGGACTCTTCAATGCCATCTTCTCTACCAATCATTTTAGGTAGGCCCTTTATGAGTACAGCTGATATAAAAATTTGTGTTAAAAAGGGTACTATAAGTATGAAGATAAACGGAGAGAAAGTTGAATTCAAAATGTTTGATACACTAAAATTACCACACGATGATCATGAATGCTATAATGTTGATGTGGTTCAGGAGATTGTTGATCAAACATTTCAGGTACATAGCGTTGAACCACTACAAGCCACGATTACACAATCTCTAACTTTATCTAATGTTGAACAGGAGTACGATGACTGGGGGATTGCAGAGACAATACATCAACTTGAAACTCCAAAGTCATACTCAGGTAAGTTTGCACCCGTATTTGAAAAATTGGTGACTGATGACATTTTTGTTTCTGTAGACAAGTTGACTGGTGGAAGGGACAAGTCGACTGGTGGACAGGATGAGTCGACTGACCCGGCCACAACCAGGAACCAGTCGACTACACCGAGACTCCCAGACATAGAGCTTAAGCAGTTGCCCGACCATTTGAAGCATGCATATTTGGGCGAGAACCAGACGCTACCAGTGATAATTGCTGCAACTTAAGTGCACAGGAAGAAGATAAGCTGCTAAGGGTATTACGAGAGCACAAGAATGCAATAGGATGGACCATTGCAGATATCAAAGGAATAAGTCCATCCAAATGCATGCATAAAATACTCCTTGAAAACAATGCGAAACCTAACAGGGAGGCACAGAGAAGGCTTAATCCAAACATGAAGGAAGTGGTAAGAGCAGAGATTTTGAAGGTACTAGATGTTGGCATCATCTACCCCATCTCAGATAGCAAATGGGTAAGTCCTATACATGTAGTGCCTAAGAAAAGTGGAGTCACAGTAGTGAAGAATGAAGATAATGAGCTTATCCCTACTAGAGTGACTACAGGTTGGAGGGTTTGCATTGATTACAGGAAACTGAATAACGAAACCAGGAAAGATCACTTCCCTCTTCCTTTTATTGATCAAATGTTAGAAAGATTAGCAGGATATAGTCATTATTGCTTTTTAGATGGTTATAGTGGCTACAATCAAATTGCTATTGCTCCAGAAGATCAAGAAAAAACCACTTTTACATGTCCTTTTGGTACTTTTGCATACAGGAGGATGCCCTTTGGATTGTGCAATGCACCAGCAACATTTCAAAGATGCATGATGAGTATATTTTCAGACATGGTGGAAAGGTTCATCGAGGTATTTATGGATGATTTTAGTGTTTTTGGATCTTGTTTTGATGAATGCCTTAACCATTTGCAGCTTGTGCTTAAAAGATGTGAAGAATGCAATTTAGTGCTGAATTGGAAAAAGTGCCATTTCATGGTACAACAAGGTATAGTCTTAGGACATGTGGTGTCAAAAAGAGGCATAGAGGTAGACAAAGCGAAAATCGATATAATATCAAAACTACCCCCTCCCACTACAGTCAAGGGTGTTAGGAATTTTCTTGGACATGCAGGGTTCTATAGAAGATTTATAAAAGATTTCTCAAAAATCTCCAAACCCCTTTGTGACTTGTTGACTAAGGATGTTGAGTTTGCATGGACAGAAGAGTGCACAAATGCTTTTATTACATTAAAAAAATCTTCTCACTTCTACACCTATTGTCATGGCACCAGATTGGAGCCATCCTTTCGAGCTAATGTGTGATGCAAGTGATTATGCCTTAGGAGCTGTTTTAGGTCAAAGAATCAATAAAAAACCCCATGTTATTTACTACGCTTCTCGAACTCTAAACGATGCACAGCTAAATTATTCCACTACTGAAAAAGAAATGTTAGCTGTTATTTTTGCTGTAGAGAAGTTTAGATCATATTTAATTGGTTCTAAAGTCATTGTTTTCACTGACCATGCTGCTTTGAGATATTTGTTTGCTAAAAAGGATGCTAAGCCTAGGTTAATCAGATGGGTGCTGTTGCTTCAAGAATTCGATCTTGAGATTAGAGATAAAAAAGGAAGCGACAATGTTGTTGCAGATCACATGTCCAGACTACTGCATGAGGAAGAGAGAATTGTGCCCCCACTTAATGAAAATTTCCCAGATGAACATCTATTTGAAATAAACATATCATCGGGACAGTCGACTGGTAACAGGACTAGTCGACTGGTATCTCACTGCTCAAATTTTCCATGGTTTGCAGATATTGTAAATTATCTCACTGCTCATGTTTTCCGTCCAGGTATGACAAGTCAGGAACGAAAGAGACTGGTGGCTATGTGCAAGCACTACTATTGGGATGATCCTTATTTGTTCAAATTTTGCCCTGATCAAATTATAAGAAGATGTGTGGCAGAAGAAGAACAAATGAGTATTCTACAACATTGCCACCAATACGCATGTGGAGGACATTTTGGACCAAAAAGAACTGCACTCAAGGTATTACAATCTGGATTTTATTGGCCTAAAGTATTCAAAGATGCTTTTTCTTTTTGCAGGACTTGTGACAAATGCCAAAGGACAGGCAACATCTCTTCTAGAAATCAAATGCCACTGCAAAACATCCAAGTAATCGAGCTTTTTTATGTTTGGGGAATCGACTTCATGGGTCCCTTTCCTAACTCATTTGGTTATTTATATATTCTTGTGGGTGTGGATTATGTGTCTAAATGGGTCGAGGCTATCCCCTCAAAAACTAATGATCACAAAGTTGTTGTCAAGTTTTTGCAGGAGAACATTTTCACTAGGTTTGGGACACCACGAGCAATAATTAGTGATGGAGGGAGCCACTTTAATAACTTTCCATTTGCTTCTTTGATGAAGAAATATGGTATCACACATAGAGTGGGCACCCCATATCACCCTCAAACTAGTGGACAGGTGGAGATTAGCAACAGAGAAATTAAGAGCATTTTGGAAAAGACAGTCAACACAAGGAGAAAGGATTGGTTGCTGCGCTTGAACGATGCATTATGGGCCTACCGAACAGCATACAAGACACCCATCGGCATGTCACCATACCGTTTGGTTTTTGGAAAAGCCTGTCATCTACCAGTGGAGTTGGAACACAAAGCTTATTGGGCCATTAAAAGGTTCAATTTTGATATGAAACAAGCAGGTAACAAAAGAAGATTGCAACTAAATGAGCTTGAAGAGTTAAGGCACGACGTATATGAAAATGCAAAATTATACAAGGAAAGGACCAAGTTGTACCATGACAAACAGCTAGCAAGGAAGGAGTTTTATGAAGGACAGAAGGTACTGATATACAACTCAAGATTAAGACTTTTTCCAGGCAAGCTCATGTCAAGATGGTATGGGCCATACATTGTCACAAGAGTCTTTCCACATGGTGCATTGGAGGTTCATAGCAAAGAGAAGAATCAAACATTTAAGGTGAACGGGCATAGAGCGAAGCCATACATAGAGATGAGCATAGAACCGCAAGAGGAAGATGTGAATCTTCAAACCATTCAATACATGGCATGACCTCATCAGGTCTAGCTGAAGACAGAAAACACAGCGCTTATTGGGAGGCAACCCAATTTTCAGGGGAGTATTTACACTTTCCTTTCATTTTCTTTTCGTTATTCATCTTTTTATTTATTTTTTTTAGCCTCTCCTTCTTACTAGATGGCAACACATGCCTATATTTTAAGCTTTGCGCGAACATTGAGGACAATGTTTCATCTAAGTTTGGGGGTATTAGTTTGTTATATTTGGAGTCTTTTGAAATTTTTTTTAGGATAAACAAGTTCTTATAAAGTAATAGTAAGGATACTTATTTACTTTAGGATTGTTGAGTTTCATAATGCCTTACAAAATTATATGAGTCATGCGATTATACATAATAAACGAATGTGATACTTTTCTGGTGATTATTCCCTTTAGATCTAGTCCTAAATTGAGTTTAAGTAAATAGAGTGATAAAATATATATATATATATATATATATATATATATATATATATATATATATATATATATATATATTTGAATAAAGTCAATCTACTCCAATGTTTTGGGTGCTTAGTAACTAAGGGTATTCATCACCAATGTTTACCTTTACGTCAAACGGCAACTTGAAATATGAGTATGCAAAGCACTTTAAAGTTTGTGACTTGCTGAGTAACCGGGTGGATTCATCACAAATGTTTTGCATTCGCGTAAAAAGGCAAGTGACAACTTTAGAGAAGAGACTAAAAAAAAAAAAAAAACTCTAGTTTGCTACTCGGTTTGTAGTGGAGAAAAGAGATAATCACAGATGGAGTTGTTACATACTATAATTAAAATTAATTGCATGACAAATATGATTGGGTTTGAGGATTATGACTAAACAATTGCACTAGAGAAAGTGGGTATGTTTAATTTTACTTTATCTGAAATTGTCTATAGTTTAATATGCTGATGCTCACATAATAAAAATTCTTGGTTGAGAGTACTATTATTTTCCCCTTGTTCATAAGTTCACTTTTTGCTTGAGGACAAGCAAAATCTAAGTTTGGGGGTATTTGATGAACACAATATTATTCACATTTAGGAGCAATAATGTTAATGCAATTAGACATTTTAAAGCTCTATATGTGATATTTAACTCTTATTTTCTCTTTTCCATAGGAAACAGCCTAAAACAGGGAAACGAAGCAGATTCAGGATGTTAAGGATGATACACAGGAAATTGCAGATCATCAGTCGATTGGTCCATTACAACAGGCGACTACCCAGAGAAATTGATTGTCAACAGCCGATATGGGTGATCCATTATAAAATCTTCAGAAGTCTCGACACAGTCGACCGGTTCGAAGACAAGTCGACCGGTAGGCGGCAGAGTTAAAAGATAAGATATTTGAAGATTCGTCCAAATCTAATCCAAATCAGAACAGAAAAGGAAGAATAGAAGAAAAGAGAAAGAAACAATATGCAGGGCAACGAGGAAGGAAATAAATAAAAGAAAAGGACTTTTCTATAAAAAGAAGAGTGCAAACCCTAATTCTCTAGCAGTGTTCTATAAATACCAATCAAGAAACATTATTCGGAAAGGAGAGATATACGCGGAGGCTCCCGAATCACAAAATTACACAACTTTTTGAATCATCAAGGGAAGAGCAGTAAGGTATCAACATAGAAGAAGGAGAAAGGAGATCAAGCACTAAGAAGAGAACGACCAATCGACTGTGTGACAGCCAGCCGAACCATCTAGCCGAACTACATCAGTTTATTCCTTCTCTTTCTAATTCTTTTATGTTAATTATGTATTCGAACTTGTTGATCAATAAAAGTCTTATTATGTGGAACTAATTTCATAGTTGGGTAGATTGAAGCCGTAGTTATGTAGTGCTATATTCTTCTGAATCCTTCTACTTTATTTATTGATTGAATCTGATTGAATTGGTATAGATTGATGATAATCAAACTTGTTCTCAAGTTCTGAGAGCATTCGACTGAGGTGACAGCCAGTCGACTGACATACAGAACTTGAAAATATCAAGTCTGCATTACCATCCATCTGAATCTGTTATATGAGCATATTGAGATGACCCGTATCTCGTGCTCATAACTAGTAACACAGGGGTCCTTAGGGGTTCTTGGTTTAATCAACTTGAAGGATCTAGATCTGATACCAATTTCTAGAACTTCAAGTGTTTGTTCGTTTCCACTGTTCTTATGTTTTCTTTAAGTGCAACTTAGTAGATACCATGCTAAATACTTAATGAAAGAAACGAATTAGAGTAGATACCATACCTAATTCTTGGCTTAGGGAAACATTACTTTAAGGAGTAGATACCATGCCCTTGAAGATAACAAACATGAGTAATAAGAAGAAGTTCAAAAGGTGACTTAGCATTATTGACTATTGGTGGAGATCTAAACCCAACTACTTAATAAATATCTATGATTCAGTATTTCTTAATCTTTTCATCTCTTTTAGACTTTTAAAACAACTCTTTATCATTCTCACTCTTTCTATTGATTAGTAAGTTAATTTCTACAATCTCTGTGGGATCGACCCTTACTATTGCTATGCTTCAATAAACGATTCGTACACTTGCGAGGTTTTTAATTTGTGTCTAGTTTTATCTATTTATTTAGGTAGCTAGATTGCACAAAAAAGTCTTCAGAATGCTACTCGGCCTCCACAGAAAAGCACACACACACAACTCCCAAAATACCTCTCTTTACAATAATAATCTCATAAAACAATCTTAGTGTAAGGAATAATAGATGAGAGGGGGGGGGGTATTTATACACCAAGGGGAGTGAGATGAAAGGCTAGGATTCATTAGATGGTTATAGGATCAAAGGCTAGGATTGACTAGGGAGTTGTAAAAACTACCCACACCTCAAAATAACCGCCCATGATCTCCATTCAACCATTTGAAAATTCCTCCAAAAGAAACAATCCGGCCATTAGGGAAGTGTGCATTGCACATGTACATAGAGGGCACGTGCACACACAAATTACCCTACCAAATTTGTACATCAAAACAAAAATAAAAGAAAAGGAATGCTACACACTCCAAGTTATAGAAAAATAAGAGAAGATTAAACTCATGGGCTTAAATTAATTGGGCCAAAAATAATTATTTTAGAAGAAAGCAAGTAAACTAACATTTGGGCTTTAGGAAAAATACTTTATAAAAACAATGTTCTTATTCATCATGTTGAAAATAATAGTCAACATATTACACAAGCACACCATATATAAAAATAAATAATCTTTCATATATTCAAAAATCAGGGTATTACATCACTCCCTCCTTAGAATAGTTCTGTCCCCGGAACTACAGTCAAGAGCGAGAAAAACAAAAATACAACACAACACAAGAACAAAAAGATACAAAAATACAATCAAGCAAAAAGCTCAGGATAATCCTTCAACATCCTCTCCTCAGATTCCCAAGTAGCCTCTTCAACCAAATGGTTTCTCCAGACCACCTTGACCATCGGTATCGTCTTATTCCTCAAGACTTTCTCCCTATGGTCAACAATCTCTACAGGAGACTCGATGTAATTCAGATCCAACTGCAAACCTTCCGGCACTTCAGGCAAGTGATGACTCGGATCTGGGATATAACCTCTCAGCATAGACACATGAAAGACATTGTGCACCTGAGACAACTCTTCCGGTAATTCAAGCCGGTAAGCAGTTTTCCCGATCCTTTTCAATATCTTATACGGGCCTATAAACCTCGGGGCTAACTTCCCGCCTCTGCCAAAACGAACCACACCTTTACTGGGTGATACCTTCAGAAAGACAAAGTCACCAACCTCAAACTCAAGGTCCCTTCTCCGGTTGTCTGCATAGCTTTTCTGCCTGCTCTGAGCTTCCACCAACCTCTTCCTGATCAGAACAATCTTCTCAGAAGTTTGCTGTACAAGCTCAGGACCAAACAACTGACGCTCCCAAACTTCATACCAACAAACAGGAGTCCTGCACTTCCTGCCATACAAAGCTTCGTACGGCGCCATCCCGATGCTAGCCTGAGAACTGTTGTTGTAGGAAAACTCTACCAAAGGTAAATGCCTTTCCCAACTGCCTCCAAAGTCTAGTATACAACACCGAAGCATATCCTCAAGAATACGGTTGACTCTCTCGGTCTGCCCATCGGTTTGCGGATGAAAAGCAGTGCTGAAATCTGTCTTGGTACCTAAAGCTGTCTGAAGACTCCTCCAGAAATGCGAAGTAAACCGCGCATCTCGATCAGACACAATAGTTAACGGAACGCCATGAAGTCGGACAATCTCACCAACATACATCTCAGCTAACTTGTCCATCGAAGCAGTGAGTTTCATCGCCAAAAAGTGAGCGGACTTGGTTAGTCGATCGACTATAACCCAAATCGCATCATTGCCTTTAGAACTCTTAGGCAATCCCGTGATGAAATCCATACTGATGTTATCCCACTTCCATTCCGGAATAGGTAACGGCTGTAATAGACCTCTGGGTCTCTGATTTTCGGCTTTGACTTGCTGACAAACCTCACACTTCGCGACAAATTCAGCCACATCCCGCTTCAAACCTGACCACCAGAAATGCTGTTTGATGTCCTTGTACATCTTAGTACTCCCAGGATGTACCGACAAAAGAGTAGCATGCGCCTCCTGAAGAATACTCTCCTTCAGGTCCGCCTGATTTGGAACACACAGTCTATCTCCGAACCACAGCACTCCATCCCTGATTTGAAATCCGGGCAACCTGCCAGCACCAACCTGCTCCTTCATCTCCAAGATATCAGCATCACCCTCTTGACTTGCAACGATCCTTGGATTCAGAGTAGGCTGAAGCCTCAACTGAGCCAAAGATGCTCCCAATCCTTGCAAGACAACCTCAATACCTGCTCGATCCAACTCCTCAATCAAATGCCTCTGAGTTGTAATCAAACTAGCCAAACTGCTCTTGCGACTAAGTGCATCAGCAACAACATTAGCCTTTCCAGGATGATACTTGATCTCAGGTCGCATGTCCTCGAGCACTTCCAACCATCTCCGCTGCCTCAGATTCAGATCCCTCTACTGATATATATACTTCAAGCTCTTGTGGTCTGTGTACATATTCAACTTCTCACCGTACACATAGTGTCTCCATTGCTTCAAGGCAAAGATAATCGCAGCCAATTCCAGATCATGAGTCGGGTAATTTTTCTCATGTGGTCGTAGTTGCCTAGACCCATAAGCGATTACTCTTCCTTCTTGCATTAAGACACAACCAAGCCTACGATGTGAAGCATCGCTATAAACATCATACTCAACACCTGCTCTAAGCAAAGCCAGGATAGGTGCAGTAGTCAGCCTATCTTTCAACTCCTGAAAGCTCGCCTCACACTGCTCGGTCCACTTGAAGCTCACATTCTTCTTGGTCAGTCCAGTAAGCGGTACAGCTATCTGAGCATAACCTTGAATGAATCTCCTGTAGTATCCAGTCATTCCAAGAAAACTTCTGACTTCCTTCACTGTAGTAGGCCTGGCCCAATCTCTTACTGCCTCTATCTTCTGAGGGTCAGTTGCCACTCCCTCCTTAGAAAGGATGTGACCTAGGAATGCCACTTCAGATTTCCAGAAATCACACTTGGATAACTTGGCATACAACTCCTGCTCCTCCAACTTCTGCAAAACTGCTGCCAGATGCTCTGTGTGCTCCTCCTCTAACTTGGAGTACACGAGAATATCGTCGATAAACACCACGACGAAAGAATCAATGAACGGCCTCAGAACTCTGTTCATCAAGTCCATGAAGATTGCGGGTGCATTCGTCACTCCAAATGGCATAACTAAGAATTCGTAATGCCCATGCCGAGTTCTAAATGCAGTTTTATGCACATCTTCAGCTTTCACTCGCACTTGGTGATATCCTGATCGAAGATCTATTTTGGAGAATACAGCGGCTCCTTGTAGACGATCGAACAAATCATCAATTCGAGGAATCGGATACTTATTCTGAACAGTGACCTTATTCAGCTCTCGGTAATCGATACACATTCTCATCGATCCATCCTTCTTCTTTACCAAAAGCACTGGTGCTCCCCAAGGTGACGCACTAGGTTGAATAAAGCCTTTCTCCAACAGTTCCTCAATCTGTCGTTTCACCTCATCCTGTTCCACTGGAGCCATTCTATACGGTACCTTAGAAATGGGTGCACTTCCCGGTTGAACAGTGATGCTAAACTCTACATCACGATGCGGAGGTAACCCAGGAAAATCTTCCAAGAACACAGTCGGATAGTCCCGAACCACAGGAATCCCTTGCAATTCCACAGGAGTCTCTTCCTTGCGGATAGTTGCCACCAGCTTAGAACACTTCTGCTTCCCTTGGAAAGTGACTTCAGGTCCACCTGGAGCCTTCACTGTTACCGTCTTGGTCTTACACTCGATGCTTGCACTGTACATCGACATCCAATCAATGCCAATGATAACATCGACTCCCAAGATAGTCAGCTCGATCAGATCAATGCCAAAGATTCGATCTCCAATCATGACCTCGCAATCAGCATAATACCGATCAGTGGTCAAAGTTTCCCCTGATGGAGTAGCTACTGCTAAGATCTTGCCTGGAAAAATCTTCGGTTCAACTCCCAACACTTTAGCAAACTTAGGAGACACAAAAGTATGAGAGGATCCAGTATCGAACAATACAACAGCTTTCATTCCATTCAGATAGAGTTCTCCTGTTACATAATACACACCATTACATAACAGTTTCACAATATGAGCGGGAAGAAGAAATGACAAAAACCACTAAACATCAGCCCTCGTACCAGAGATGACCTGATCTGCTTCCTCAGCATCAGCTTCCGTCAAGGCAAATACTCGCCCTGGTTGGTACGGCCTCTTCCCAGTCTGCTGTATTGGCACATTGTGATTGCCAGCCCGTGGTTTGAGACATTGAGATTTGTAATGTCCCGTCTCACCACAGTTGTAGAAAGTAACTGTAGAAGGTCTCCCCACATTGTTTCCAGGTCCTCCAGCTACACTGATAGCGTTCGCCCCTGTCGGTTTGAACCTCTGTGCAGATGGTTGGCCCTTGAAACACCCAGGATTGGCGGGCCTCTTCCCGGACTGCCAGTTGTTCCTCTTGTTCTGAACAACATGGAACTGCTCCATATCTGCCTTCGTCGCTGCCGCCCTCTTGACCAGCTTGTCAAATCGCCTGATACCAAGAGGTATCATCCGGGATCTCAAGCTCGGTCTCAGACCATGCTCGAACTTGTGAGCCTTCTTCGCCTCATCCATCACCAGTTCTGGAGCATACCTGGAGAGCTGAGTAAACTTAGTCTCATACCGACATGCTGCCTTGCTGAAGTGACAGAAACTCCATGGCCTTCTTCTAATGAACATCGGAGGGGAAATAATGACTGCGGAATTCTTCCAGAAATTCCTCCCAGCCAAGCACTACACCTCCCATGGTCCTCTTCATCGACTGCCACCAAACAGCCGCATCCTTCTCCAGTTGCAAGGTCGCCAACTTGACCTTGCTGCCCTCCGATGTCTCCAACACCTCAAAGATTGTCTCCACTTGCCGAATCCAGTTGTCAGCCGCATCTGGGTCTGACTTTCCCTCGAATACAGGTGGTTTCATTCTCTTGAACGATTCCACCACTTAATCGCCTCGGGCACTGGATTCACCGGCCCCCTTCCTTGGTTCACAGCCACTGCATTCAGCGTCTGGTAAACCCTAGCAAGTTCGGTCTCCAGATCCAAACCTTCCCCACTCCTAGCTACTCTTCTCGACATATTCTGATGCAAAAGATCCATTAAATTCGAAGTATAAGACAAGAATTTAAACCAACTTGCATTTCATTGAATTCCAAAGTTTATACATTCGAATTAAAAACATTTTTGACATCAGAACGGAAGAAAATAGAAGCTACAACAATCTAACTCCTACGGGTCCTCTTCGCTGCTCGAAGTTCTTCCCGTAGTTCATCAACCTCATCCTTCAGCACATCTGTCAGGTTCTTTCTCTTCTCAAGTTCCCATACCCGGTAACTGAGAACAGAGAAGTCGTCCTTTCGCTTCGCCAGTTGAGCTTCCAATACTCCAACTCTCTCTCGCAGGGTTTCCACCTGCCTCTGAAGAGAAGCCACAGTTCTACTCAGAGCTGGTCCCTCTTCTTCATCGGAAGAAGAATCGTCAGACGAGTCTGGAGGTGGGGTAATCTCTTGAGATTCTGGCCACTCCTCCTCAACAGAATCTGTTTGCCCATGGTGATACTCGTCCTCAGAATCAGCCTGTCCAGGATGGTACTCTTCCTCAATGATATGCCAGTCATCGCCTCCAGCAGGGTCGAAGTGATCAGCCATCTTAGAAATAGAGAGGAAGAAGCATAAGTCATAGAGCAACACAAATGTAAGTCACTTACATTTAAATCTCTAAACTCAAACACACACTCTAATGTCCACTTCTAGGGTGTCGTTCCTTATAAATTTGTACCAACAGGAAAGCGTAGAAAACGTGGCTCTGATACCACTCTGTAACACCCCGAATCCCAAATACACTGAATTCGAGATGTTCTGCAGGATCTTTTCACTTTCTTCAGTACAATTTCACAAGGAAATTTAAACTTTTCACTTTACATCAGAGTTACATCATATTACACTTTTCATTTGCACAGCGGAAGTAAAGATATACAACATTTACATAAATGTACAACAACATGGTAAACCTCTTTATGCATCCATTCCTCTTTAACATGTAATTTATCCTGCATACAAAACTATGGGTACGTCAGTTTATTCAACCAACGATAATTATACATGGCCATCCTCTCTATGCCAGAAACAGTATAACGAATTTCATTTCTTAACAGATCACAAACTTGTTCATATTCAAAATAACAGAAAAGAGGGAAATCTTAATGATGTCGTGTTGTGATTGTGCACTTAATCCTTAATGAAATTATTTAATTTACATGACACTAATGCACACTTGTTCGGATTCTATGCATTCCATACTACATAGGTCCGAGGACAAGCCTCTTAATCGTCCTTCATTTTTGTAGGGTTCAATCCCTCGCCATTACTTAATCTACTTCTGTAATTACAGTGAGTATCCTAGATGATCTATGAGTACAAGCACGTATCCTGGACCCTGGAGGGTAACCCCATGCCATGTCTTGACTCATCAAGCATGCATTCTGCGGCAATTCAGCCTCCTCCCTGAACACGATCCTCTTGCAGTCACCAAACATCCCACAAGCGTGGCTAAAGTCCGATCATTCTGAGTTGTACCCACGCCATGTCTTGACTCATCAAGCATGCATTTTGTGGCTCACACACCCGCACCGTAAACTCTAGTTCTCATACTTATGTTTTTCTCTCACTTTCATCACCTCTTCACTATGTACTAAAATCATTAGAATCATGAACAAAAATCAAAGCTCTAGAGTTAGCCTCTCCACCAAACCGGACTTATCATTTCATTTCAATACATGACCAACCTTGGTCTTTCAATTCTCATTTCATTTCATTCATTTCACTGCCGGGGGAGACTTAGCTACTCTTCGTTTCAATTTCCAATTCACAATTTCCAATCGAGCACTTTCAGCTCATAATTCATTTTAGAGTCTCACAGACTTTCTTATCATGATCTTAGCCTTTCATGTTCATTTAATTCTCAACCCACATCTATGATTCTTTTCATATAAATTCATACAGCCATAAAAGAGTTCATTGACATCGATCATAAAGTTCACAACTTTCAACAGTAATTCAAAAAAAATGAAATCTCTGACATATCAAAATCTACTCTGTACAGTCGACTTGGAAGGATACCAGTCGACTCGTACAGTCAATACAAGTTCATCATAAACACTCGGGAGAGTCGACTGCTGCACACGGCCAGTCGGCTGTCCCGCAACTTTTCATGTTCAAAATGTTATCCACGTGATAGTCGACTGTTCATCCATCAGTCGTCTGTCCTGGGATTTTAACAGTACATTATTAGGTTCAGCTCAGTCGACTTGCTACGCGCATTCAGTCGACTGGACAGATTCATATTTCAAATTAAGGATTCATCTTTCTTACAGTTCTTACATACACTTGCATCATGATGTGAAATCACAATATACATACATTCATGTTTCATAAGTACAACACTTCTTACTTGTTCAGTAACATCGCAGCATGGAATTTCAAGTTACTAATGTTGTCTTTTCTTTAAGAAAATACTTTAAACATGCATTTACACTTATTCATAACTTTCGTGCAGAGGTAAAACATAATTCTCAATTACACTAAGACAATCACAATGAAAACATATCTCATTTTATGGAATTTCAGGCATACTCATAGTTTAATCAATGCATCGGTCAACTATTCCGAACATCAGTCGACTGTACCAGTCATTCTCAGTTTTATTAATTATCCCCTAGTTCTTTTTCCACATGCCCATGTCTACTTAGCCATGTACATCATGAAGGATATGAGTTTAGCCTTACTACTTCATTTTAATAATACACATATATGTCATGAAATTTTTAACAAACATGTAACAGATGTCTCGTATCAGTCGACTTATCCTTACGGCAGTCGACTGTACCGACCCAATTCGTCATTGTTTGTAGTGTCATTATTTCACTAATAGTCCTCCACAATTATCATCATAAAAATATTCAAGCAATTCTAGTACGTTTGAATTTACTTCTCATAAGCCATAGCAACAACCATCATAATTATAGCATAATTTCTACACTAGAAGTCCTGAGAAACACCCACCTTATTTGACGAAATAATCAAAATCCAGCAAAAGCTCCTTAATGTAGTGAACGACTCCTCGCTCCTTACTCCTTGCTCCACACCGAAGTCTTCAAAATGCTACTCGGTCTCCACAGAAAAGCACACACACACAACTCCCAAAATACCTCTCTTTACAATAATAATCTCATAAAACAATCTTAGTGTAAGGAATAATAGATGAGAGGGGGGGGGGGTATTTATACACCAAGGGGAGTGAGATGAAAGGCTAGGATTCATTAGATGGTTATAGGATCAAAGGCTAGGATTGACTAGGGGGTTGTAAAAACTACCCACACCTCAAAATAACCGCCCATGATCTCCATTCAACCATTTGAAAATCCCTCCAAAAGAAACAATCTGGCCATTAGGGAAGTGTGCATTGCACATGTACATAGAGGGCCACGTGCACACACAAATTACCCTACCAAATTTGTACATCAAAACAAAAATAAAAGAAAAGGAATGCTACACACTCCAAGTTATAGAAAAATAAGAGAAGATTAAACTCATGGGCTTAAATTAATTGGGCCAAAAATAATTATTTTAGAAGAAAGCAAGTAAACTAACATTTGGGCTTTAGGAAAAATACTTTATAAAAACAATGTTCTTATTCATCATGTTGAAAATAATAGTCAACATATTACACAAGCACACCATATATAAAAATAAATAATCTTTCATATATTCAAAAATCAGGGTATTACACATAGGGTGGCATCCTAGTTAAATAAGGAAGCGGACGTATGTTCTAGGTTGTCCTAGTCAACTTCAAAAATAACCCATGGACTCTAGTTGTGGGAGGTCCTAATTGAAATTTGACCATGCCATGGGGACATTCCCCATCTGTAGGGGTAAAAAGAATTAGAAGGATCATTAGTAATAGTTAGTTCGATAAAGGTTATTAAGTTGCTTTCGGGCTTCTCATGGGTAGAATGCCTATCATAGACTATTAGTAGATTCTTCTGTTGCTTCTAATGATAGAAGATCGAGTTTGCTAGTATACACGTTTGGTTGCTTCTAGGTTTGATTACTTGTATGGTTGTTTGCATATGATGGTGCTCGTACGTGGCTCGACCGACCCGTATGTAGCTGTGAGTCTCATACGTAGTTTATTTGGCTCGTATGTAGGTTGTCGTCTCGTACGCGGCTCGACTGACCCGTGCGTAGCTGTTGGTTTCATACGCGGCTTATTTGACTGGTATGTACGTTGTTATCTCATACGAGGCCCGCCTAGCTCGTAGGGAGTGATTGATTCATACGTAGCTTATTGGCTCGTATGTGGTTAGTTTACTCGTATATAGCATATTAGATAGTATATAGTTGTTGTGCTCGTCTAGGGTGATATTATTACCGTAGGGGCTATCGACCATCAAGACATATGTTTTCTTACTCCTAAGGAACTGTGGAGGAGTCACTCCTTGGGTACCGTCGAATCTTAACTGGTGTAGGTTGATCGAGGACAGGAGTATAGACGGAATCCAAGTTCAGGGTAGCGGCATGCAGGTATGTTCGCATTGTCGAAGTCTTGGATCGATAGGCCAGGAGCCGGATCCTGAGGGATGCTGGTAAGTCTAGGTTGAGCAGCCTAGTAGAGTTGTCTTGCAAAGTCTAATTTAAGGCCTAGCATGTTGTGTTATAATATTGCCATCCCTAGGATTGTTCGGGTCAGGGGCATCATTAAGGTAGTGACTTATACAGATCATTTACTTAGACCCTTTGCTGAAAAGAAAGGAGTTGGTTGTAGGGGGCACCTTACGACCAACTTGTCCCTTGAGGCAGGCCTTATGTGGTGTTATTGGGTTGTACCTTCCTGTCAAAGGGATACGCAGGGTGCCTTCTCACGAGTTGGGAGCATGGGTTGCGTATCTTGATTGTTAATTCCTGAAGTGCCATGATAAGGCGGGCGGAGCTAGGGGAATGGATCCCGGAACTCCGTCGGGTCCTATGCCAAGAGGGCGAACAGGCCATGGACAACGGTCCGACCAGGGGGCGGCAGGGGGCTCCCCTGTTGGCCGTAACACTGAGGGTTCGTCAGGTTTTTGAGTGAGGTCCGGTGAGCCGGGTAGCAGTGGCAACATGGACACCACTGACGGACTACATTAGTGGGACTTGACCACATCTGCAACCTCATCAGTCACGTTGTATCTGTCAGGAACAGGTTGTGTACAATTAGAATTCATAACGTGGGTTCAAATTCCTATATATGGAGAAACGGCTTGAGAAGGGTCGCATGTAGTATGGGCTGCATGTTGCTTCGGAGACTTGCTGACATTAGAATAGGAGCATCTTAGTTCTAGTTAAATATCGCATTAGAGTCTAGTCATAGCACTCATGAACACTTAAACTACACCAACACCATTGCCATGTTTTGTATGTTGTTTGGGAGATTCACTGCTTTGTTATCAGCCTTTAAGTGTCAGTGAATACTAACCTCCCCACTTCCATAGGTACTGGATCGCCGAAGTACAAGGGCGAGATTCAGGAGGATTCAAGGCAAGGAAAGCAAGGAGTCAATGTCATGTTAGTTCCGCTGTAACATGTATGTGGATTATCTATTAGTTGAGAAGTACTCAAGTGAGAGTTACCAAGTGTTGTTCTTCATTCCTTGTACTCTGATGTAAGATGTTGAAGGTTGTAATACTTGAGAATATAAAGGTAATATTGTAACTCTATTGTAATGTATTGCAGTTGTATAATATTCAGACTTGTAATACATTGGGTGTTGAAATAAAAGTTTTAAATTCTCCTGTTTTTTCTGTGTATTGTGACTAACTGAAGAAAAGGTCTTGGCTCGTGTCTCGGTTTTTCCAGTATATGGAAATCGGGGCGCTACATTTTCTTAATCCCCATAGGCCGAGGACGAGCTTCTTTTGAGGTGAGTAGAATGTAACATCTGTTTTTTTAATTCCTTAATTATTTGTTTTAAATTATTTTTAAATATATTTCTGAGTATATTTACCCCTATTAATTGATTTTATTAGTATTAGAATGATTAAATTGATATTTTGGGGTAAATGGGAAAATTGAAAATATAGGAGTTTTGATATGAGTTTTCTCGGAGGAGACGAATCCGATTTGACCCGAAATTTTTCTGTGGTGTTTGTACATTATAGGGGGTCGATAAAATGCTAAAATAGTGGAGTTTTTAGTTGGTGGCATTTAGTTAAAAATTTTGTTTGAAATAACCCATTTTGGGTCATTTTCTTAAGTAAATGGGCTTAAAGCCCCAAACCCTAAACCCAAAATTTTTTAAAAACCCTAATTAATTACTAAGTTACCATTTTCTACTCTTTCTCCCCCTCCTTTCCTCTGGCCGACCAAAACGCACCGAAACCCACATTCGGCCTTCCTCTCTCCCTCTCGAATCCACTCAAATACTTCATGATTTTCAAATTAATTTGAGGAGTAAGCTTAGTGATGGGTGCTCTTCCTCGTGGCAGTGTTGGTTTTTCAAGAAGAGTTCAAGAAGGTATGAGAAATTGAATGTTAGTTTATTAAATTGTATGCTTTTCATTTCTTTTACTAGAAATTGAAGTAGGGAGGTGTAGAGAGCACATAGAACATGTTAGTAGTTAGAAAATATGCAAATCATCGTGAAAATGGGGAGTGGTGATTTTGGCATAAACTCGGATTTTAGGGTTTACGAAATCGGGTAGGAAACTCGATCCTAATAATTGTAGAAAATACATATGAGGGTTTAGAATATTATGAAAGTATTAATATGAATTGAGGATGATTTTTATAGGCTTAAGCTCAATTAAATTGAGTGAAATAGACTATAGGTGAAAAGTGCACGCCGGGTGTTTGATGAAATGTCCGAGCGAGATTTAGGAGAGAATTTATTAGATTCGGAGGTGTCATTGAGTTTTATTACTATTATTTAACCCTAATTTGAGAAATTAGGAGAATTGGATGAAAGCAAGTAGATATTTGGGGATTTCCCTAAAAGGGTTCCTCCGACCGATGAGTAAGTTTTTGTATTGGGACCCGACTTCGAAATCTATCGATGCAGATCACCTACTTATGTCATTTGTGATGTGTGGGTGAAAACAAATTCAAATTTGGAGGTCCGTCGGTCGAGTTTTGAGTTTTATGCTAATCGGTCCTATAATTTTTCAATTAGGTGGAAAATGTTGAACTTCGACAGGCTACCGGGCGGATGTGGGATATCGTTTGCTCGATCCGTCAGGTGAGTATGTTGTATCTATAAATATTTTATATTGTGGCCAAATTTCGTGGCGTTTTGATATATTTTGTAGAAGTTTTGCGAAAAATTGGTTTTCAATGAAAATACATATTTTTAAGGGCTGAAAATGGGTTTCTGTGATATTCGATGAAATTAACTATTTTGGGTATATAAAACCTATATTATGGGTTAGTGTGACGTGTTAAAGTATTAAAATTAAATATATTCAACGGTTTATGCATATCTTTACCCCGTGCATGTTTTGTGCATGTTTTTGGGTATATAGGCTGATATAGGTAATTTGGTATATGTGGAGCGTTGTTTATGGGCTAGCATGCTATGGATGGATGTTATAAGATGTAATTAGACGAAATTAGTGATTGTGATCATGTTTTGGGAACCCGTGTATTTATAGTGCATGTTTGTGCATGTTTTGGGACATATAGGCCCTTATAGGCGATTTTACTTACATGGAACATGGTGTATGAGCTAGTATGCTATAATTGGATATTATGAGATTTAATTAGAGGAAATAAGTGATTTTGGCTCCTTTTTCTTGGAAACCTGCATGTGTGGTGTATGTTTGTGATATATATATCATGATATTGACTCGTGATGTGATAATTGATGAAATTAGTAAGTGGGTATATGTTTACATTATAATTATGTTCGAAGTGTATTAATAAGCAATAGTATGATATTATAGTGTGATGAATTATACATTTTGATACTCTTACGATATGGAATAACATAATGTAGTTCTTTTATTTATGTTATAACTTGGCGTATGCCTATATATGGTACAATGAGGTAATGAATAATATGGTATTCTTAATGTGGGATGTTATGGCAAAATAAATATCTTGGCACATTAATATTATGCAATAATATGATATGATGGTTTTATATGTTGAATGACAGGGTGTATGCATAATGTGGTATAATGATATGATGATTAATATTGTGGACACCAGATATGCATCAAATGGAAAGATAAAAGATTAGATGGTTCGTGCTAATAAAATGTGTTACTAATTCACGTGCTTAAAGTCAAAGACATGGCTCGTTGTAAAGCAAAAGTGAAATGCATGTGTCGATAAAGTAAGCTGAAAAGATGAAATGACTATGCTAATAACATATGGTTTTGTTGACAATGACCTACAGCAATCCTGGGGGTTTGGGCTAGACCTCCTAATACCCAAGGACCGGCTTGGGGTGCGGAATTTTTCCCTCCTGCCTTTGGCTGGGATGAAGTACCAAGTTTATCTGGGGTGCAGAGTTTTATCGCCAAAGCTATCGGCTTGTGGCCCGGTTATACCCTCGATGACAGCTGTCGCGAGGAAGTACCCAGTTTACCTCGGGTGCAGAGTTTTTCCCTCCTGGCTTCGGCTGGGAGGAAGTACCCAGTTTACCTGGGGTGCGGAGTTCCCTCGCTGGCACAGGCTGGGAGGAAGACGTTGCCTCGGACGTGTAAGACTCTGTGTGAGCATCGGTCTGCGTGTTTACTGGGCTGTCAGCTTTCAGTATATTGGGATACTGTGGCTCACTGGTCGACAAACTAATAAAATAAATAAGTGTAAATAATAATGTGTAAGTAAAGAAAGTGGTTATGAATGAAATGAATAGGAAGGAATACGAGTTATGAGTTTGTGGATGAAAAGAAATGATAAATGCACCATGTGGTTAATTTAAAATGAAAAGTAAAAAGAGATGTGTGTTAATATGAATAGTATGAATTAATTGCGTAATGAGAATGATTATTAAAGTGAAATATAGGATGATTTGAGTTGATACACCTTGGAATTGTGTCGAGGAACTACTCGCCCGCTATATCTATGGAAACAGTGGGAACTACCTGCCTTGGCATAATTCGCAGGGTGAGTGGCATGATATCGATAATGAATAATGGAAATGAAGAATAAAGTAATTGAAGTAAATTAATAACTAAGCTATCGGCTTGAGATGTGATGTGGTATTATCCAGACTATGTGTTTGGGGTGCGGTGATTATTACCCAAGCTATCGGCTTTGGGATGTGATATATTATTGCCCAAACTATGTTTGGGATATGGAGTATAAATTGATGAGAATGAAAGTGAAATTAATGGTAACTTGAGATACAAGTGAAAATGAAAGTAAGTTTAATTCTCAATAAGATTGAGTAGTAACAAAATGATATAATGAGATGAGAATGAGCTATAAAACATGTTTTTGATGCAATGGGAATAAGCATTCTAATTAGTGATGTGTTAACGATGTGATGAAATGTGAATAAATTGCAATGGGTAATGAAATGTTATATTTGTGTCATAAGACATGAATGAATGTGGTATTATGAGAATATATGCATATGTTTATGATGTGATACTTGTTATAATACAATAAAATAAATACCTGTATTATGAGAGTGGTTATGAAAATGGTGATTAAAAGAAAGTATGCTGTGGTATAAGTTTGTGTACCATGGAAGTGTGTCGAGGAACTACTCGCCTTGGCACAACCTCCAGGATGAATGGGTGAGATGATAATATACTACAAGTAAATAAAGTGCATGGCTAGTAGAGATGAAGAAAAGATGTAATACCATCATGTAGTTATATTCACATAAATAGCGAAATGCTGATATGACGATAATTGTGGGAAGATGAATAGTTGTGTTAGGGAATTTAAATTGAAAAGTAATGGAATGTATGTGAATTCGTATTATGCGAATGTAAAATAGGGATATATATGAGGTGGATGTGAAGCATATAGTGAAATATGTGAAGTTATGGGTAATTACATAGTTGGATGCAGATTTGAAGAGTATTTTGATACAAAATCGTATTGGTGATGTTTCTATGTTCAGATTTCAGGTTGCATCTTCTTATCTTGATGTTTATAAGTTTAATTTATTTTCTTTATACAATTTAATAATTTACTAGATTAATAATTATACTCACACCAGAAATGGCTAACTCCTGATGTTTTCTAGGGGTTAGGGGGGATTCCTTGAGGGTGGATAACCCTAACTCTCCTGCAGGTTTACTAGCTGCCTGGTGAGGTAGATATAGAGTTAGATATTATATTCTTGTTGAAATGATAGATTCTATGTACTTAGCATATAAAGAAATGTGGACAGTTAATGTATTATTTTGTATTAAGGTAAAAGTACATATACATAGTGCTGTGATGAAGTAAGAAAGCCTGTACCCACCTCGTTGTGGAGTATTGGGTTCTGCGGTTGGCTTTTAAAAAGGTTTTCCTAAATTTTTACAAAAATCCTATATGTTTTCAAAGGAATTTATGGTTTTTATTTAATACTTGATATTCTATTATGAGTTTGGCCCCCAGAGCATATTATTTATATTGCCTGTTTGATTCTGTTCATTTTGGCCTGGGGAGCCTTTGATAATATTGTTTGTGTTGTGAGATATGGAATTTTGAGAAGAATTCCGTAAGCTTTTTGTGTTTCGGGGCAGACATTTCAGGGGAGACTCTGCCAAAATTTTATTTGAAATATATCTATCTTAGTTTGTGTTTAAAGTGAGATAGAAATTGAAAGAATTGAATTTAGAGGTTTAGTTTGTAAAAAAAAAATGGGGTGTTACAATTAACGAATTGCAGTGGAAGCTACGGGCCTTGGACCAGACGCTAGGGCAGTCATTTGGGTGACACGTGGAGGTTCGCAGAGGAGTGAATCAAATTAAGAGTGAACTGCGAGTGGCTCGTATTACCTTGCCGGGGGATGAACCAAACAAACTTTTTGTTACAGAATTTCGCGAGTGGCTCAGTTTACCATGTCGATTGACAAACTAAGAGAATTTATTCAAATTTGAAAAAAAAAAAATCTATAGATGATAATAAACTTATGTGGCTGCCTCTCGGTGAGCATTTATCACATTCTCTGTCCTTCAATGCCTTATACAATTTTGTTAAAGCTTCGAGCGTTAAGCACTCTCATAGAACTTCATCAGGTGTTCTTCGAACGTTAAGCACTCTCATAGAACTTCATCAGGTTTTCTGCATTCCATGTCCTCGATATTTCCTTGCTACCAGGTCTTCACGTCTGTAAGTTCCTAGGCGGACCACTTCGAAGACCTTATAAAGCCCTTTCACAATTTGGGGCTCACTTTCCACTTCTACGAGGGTCAGACATTTCAAGCTTCCTCACAACTAGGTCCCCTTTTTTTATATTAGCAGGCTAGACCTTCTTATTATAGAATCTCTACATCCTTTGTTGATAGATATTTCTTCGAAGGAAAGATTTTTCTCGCACTTCGTCGACCAAGTCAAGGTTGCCCTGGAGTCCTTTAGAGTTGCGTTCTTCATCAAAGGTCATCAATTGGGAGGAAGGTATTTTGACTTCCAGAGGAATTACAGCCTCAAAGCCAAATGTTAGATTGAACTGCAATTCTCCAGATGATACCCGTTTGGTCATTCTATATGACCATAGCACTTTCAGCAGTTCCTTCACCCATCACCCTTTGGAAGACTCAACAAGCCCTTTGTTTAAACCATCCCAGATCGGGCGGTTTGCATCTGGGCCTGACCATTCGACTAAGGGTGGGAAATGGAGGATGATATGTGTAAAAATCCAGCCCATCTGAACCATCATATCTCAACGGATTTGAAAACCTCTAAAAACAAGCCCATACTCCCTATGGGCCTCCGGTAGGTCCTCGACTTCAGTTCAGTCAACTAGGTCCATCAAGGTTCCCTCTGTCTACCTATAAATACAAGGCCACCTCCTTAGTTACTAGGTAATCAATCTTTTTGCTTCTAAACCCTAACCTCCTTCAGTCACTTACTTGATCGGCGGAGAAACTGTCGTCGGAAAAACTCTTGGTGTTTCAGGCCTTTTGCAGGTATTCCGCGACCAATGGCTAAAGCCACCACCACCAAATCCACATACCCCAATCACACAATAGCCTCTTATCAACATTTGATGAGTTCTTTGATTATCAAGATCACATCTAATCAAAGAACTCATCACATGTTGCTCACACACCAAAAAATAGCAGCATTAGAGGAGAATATTTGTTGAATCCTTAGTCTGTGTGGAACTTTCGAAAACCTCTTGCTGTGAATTGTGTGCCAGTCTCAGTGACCAATATTCATGGAATATTGGTCACTGTTGAATAGTCTATAGCCACCACTAGGAATTTTCTTTGACCATCCGCTGGATGAACGGTCCAACTAGATCCATCCACCACATCGTGAAGGGGGCCAGACTAGACTTGGACTTGAGCTCCACCTAGGGGGTGTGCTTGATTGAGGAAAACCTTTGGTAAGGGGCACATCGATAAACATGTTCCTGCTCATCATGGAGCAGGTTCGGCCAGTAGTATCCGTGGTTGAGGATCTTTATGGTGAAGGATCTCACTCCCATGCGGAAACCCCAACCCCCCACCCCGCGGTGTGCACTTCATTGATGGTGTATTCTGCTTCCTCGGGGGAAAGGCAACGAAGGTAGGGAAGGTAGGGTTGTCCGTCAACCAGAGTATATGAGTGCCTGAACAGGATGCCTTCTACAAGTGTGTATCTTTCTGCTTTGGTCCAGACCTTTCTCACTTCTTTTGGTTCCGAAGGGAGGAACCATTTATCCATGAAGTTGATTAAAGACTCCATCCAGTTACCAATGGCCATTGGTGCTTCATGCAAAAGGTCTTGACAGCTTCTCCCTTACTACTCAGACTGACCAAGACCTCAATGAGTACTTTGTGATATAGTCCTTTGAAGGAAGAGGAAACCAATATGGAGAGAGCTTCTACTAGCCCATTTTTCTCTCAGGGGATCCAATTCATCGAGGCCTCTTGAAAAGTAGAAAAGAGTTCTTTGACATAGGCCAGGTACTTGACCATTCGAGAGTCTTGAGCTACATACTCCCTAGATATTTGGTTCACAACTAATTAATAGTTGATGAGCGCTTTCACCCGCCGAGACCAAGCTTTCTGAGCCAACAGCAATCCTGCTATTATTGTCTCATACTTGGCATCGTTATTAGAGGCCCAAAAATTAAAACAGATGGAGTATTGGAGGACAAACTTGTCGGGTCCAAGCAATATCACCACTGCCCTGCTACCTTCTTCGCATGAGGACCCGTCGACATAAAGGATCTAGAGAGGAGCATCTTCATGCACCTCAAACAGAGTGGGGATGGTATTCTCAATGATAAATTCGGCTAAGGCCTTGGCCTTGATTGATGTCCTCGAATTATAACTAGTATCATGTTTCAGCTCGATCAACCATTTAACCAACCGCCCAAAGTTTTCAGACTTTTGCAGGACTTGCTTTAGCGGCTGATCGGTGAGGACTTGGAGAAAATGTGCCAAGAAGTGTGGACGAAGCTTTCATGCGACCATGATTAGTGCGTATGCCATATTTCCATCTTCAAGTAATGGAGTTCAGCATCCTGGAAGACTTTGCATACGTAATAGAGGGATTTTGAACCCTATCTTCCTCCCTCACCCGGACAGCATACTGAGTCTGCCCCGAAGCGGCCAAGCAAAGGTATAAGGTCTTGGTTGGCTCTAGTTTGCTTAGTAGGGAGGGGGGAGGGGGAGGGGGGTTTACCAGGTATTCCTTCAATTTTTTGAAGGCCCATTGTTGTGGCTCCCCCATTCGAATTTTTTGGCCTCGCGGAGGGCCTTGAAGAAAGGGCGGCACTTTTCACCAGACTTGGAATGGAACCATCCGACTGCTCGAGAAACCCAGTCAGCCTCTGAACTGTTAGTGTAGGTGCCCTAGAGGCAATACAATGATATTATGTAATCAGTATTATTGACATTATGTTCTTTTCATATATTAATAATTTATTATGCTTCGTATTTACTGCGATATAATTATTAGCATGATAAATGTCCTTAGATTATTAATACGAACTATATGAACTTGAGATTATATATAGTATAATAATCTTAAATGTCCCTAGTCGAGTATTATTATTATTAGGACAGTAATAATACATTGAGACTAGTATGTTGATTGATTGATGACCACTTCTCATGGGTCATTAGTATAGAGATACTAAAATCAATACATAGGTAAATGTAAGAGTACATTGTACTGGACAGACCCACTGTGAGATTCTACATGGAATGAATTAATAAGTGTCATAAGTAATCTCACTGTGATAATGGTGTAATGGTCCTCTGACCTGAAATCATTATATTTCTACACGAGAATTAATGTACTTTGATTCTATCAAAAGTTATCTTTAATCGGGTAATGATAAAGATAATTATTGGGTTCATTATGAATCGTGTGAGAAATATGAATGATCTAGAGGGAATTTAACCCTCCTAATTTTAGGAGTGATATTATCGGCCTCTTGTTTGAGTGAGACTATGAAATGCATGGCCATGCTCAAATATTGATTTGTTTGAATAGTCTACTCATCGATCAAGAAAATAAAGATTAAATTATTAAGAGGATGACACGTCCCATGCCTCTAGTTTAATCTATAATATCAAGGTTAAAAGGATTATATTACATGGAAACATTAATCACGAAAGGTTTAATTGAATCACCAATTATTGTTATTACTTGGGTAGCAATGATGTATTACTAGATGCCGCTCATTGTTTATAATTTTATTATAAGATAATAAAATTATTGCCAACGTAATAATAACCTATAGGGTCACACACTTAGAACGTTTAAAAGGAGTATTAGTTTAAATTCGGAATTTAAATTAAGTGATTCGAAATTAGTTAATTAATTGAGTTGGACTTAATTAATTAAAGGATAATTCGAATCATTTAAGTGATAAAACCAAATCAGATTGGTCTTATCAGAAGCCAAACTGATTATGGTTAATTCGAATTTAAATGATAAAACCAAATCAGATTGGTCTTATCAGAAGCCAAACTGATTACGGTTAAGCCCACCTCTTATCTCTCCCTATAAATACATAGAGATGTATTAGTTGAAGTGGATCTTTGACAAATCCGTTTCCACAGAAACCCTAGCCGCTCAACTGTTGAGAGGTAAAAGAGAGAGAGAGAGAGAGGCAAGGATCATCGGCTAGTACCGGCTCCCTTGATCGTTGGACGATCGGACGTTCGTGTGGACTGCCTTAGAGACGCGGATCTAGCTACTAGGACTGCGTGGTGATTGCAACCTCCATCTTTCAGCCTTCGAAAGCTCCGAAAGGTAAAATTTTATTTCTCCATTATTAGCCAATTCTTATACACGGATCCTAGGGTTAGGGTTTCGGATCTGTCTTTTTCGCTGCGTTTGGCCTCGAAACCCTTCAATGGTATCAGAGCAACGTGTATAAGGGGCTGATTTGGTTACATGTTTACTGCATTCGATGCATGTATGCATGTTTTATGAATCTGCCTTGATGCAGTTATGTGATATGTCGATATAATATGTTATGTCGATCATATATGATTCTGTCATGCTATATAGATTGTGATTTGTTGATAATTAGGTAAGTTTTACCATTTGCTATGAATGTTCAGTAAGCGATTTGTATGTTATGCATGAAGAATGGTTTATATGGTGATATAAACTGATGGACAGATAGTGTTTGGACACGATCTGTAAACTGGGACATGATATCAATGTATATGATACATGGTTCCGGAACTGTATTTGATGCAGTGGCGGCAGAGACTAATAGATATGATCTGTTGTTCGAAATCGATAATTTTTTAATAAGGATAGTCCTCTGGAATTAAAAAATTTTCTGATTTCGAGCTGACCGGCCCCCGCCCGGGGCTGCCGCCCCCGGACCCCGCCCGGGGGCTGCCGCCCCCGGACCCCCGCCCAGGGGCTGCCGCCCCCGGACCCCTGCTGCATATATATATATTTGTGTGTTCTTAATTGTTTATAAGAGCATGGTGCTGGTTATGGCCTTAAGACCCTTAGATTAATGGTTTATGTTTTGGTTTTGTAAATACGACTTGCATGTCGTTCTCTTCATTCTTGTAATTGTATTATCTCGAATGTAACTCGAGTTTCATTATGTAAGTACATAAGTACAAGTTGTTTTCATTTATTCAATGTAATGTAATTGAAGATTGAAGGGCGATCCAAGAGATGAAGCAACCAAGGAGAATGAAGACATGTAATTGTATTTATATTTTCCACCATAGATTGACCTCGATCCTTTCATCAGCTTGAAAGGATCATGTAGGTTAAAGGCCATAACCAAGCACGTTTACTTACTGCACTTTACATATTGATGTATGAATGTTTCTGTAGAATACACTGTGATGCATGCTTCAAATAGATTAATAATGTATTAATATATGTATTAGATACATCATCCATGCCATGCCTGCTTAAACAAAATAAAACATGTAACGATGAAAGATGAACGTTAAACAAACGATCATGAGATTCTCGTGTTTATGAAACACGGCAATTAAATATAAATTTCATTGATTCAACGATTGAATGATTTTGTCAACAACGGATCACGAATCTGTAAGAAAAGGGGTGCCAATAATGCCGTCTGTGCGTTAACCTCTGATCTGGAAATCATTCATTCAACGAATTTTGATTTGAAATATTTAGTTCCAAGAAAAGGGAATCTCTTTATGATGGGATCATGATCGTTTACAAGTAAACCCCTTAACAAAATATTAAGTTAATTAGATGCTTTCCAATGAATTAACACTCATCAAAGCCTAGATCATAAGGGGTGGGTTTGCCAAAGTAGAGCACTCCTTTTAATCATGGTTAGGTGCGAAAGAATAAAAGTGATATTCGTCATGTTAATCATTGGGACCAACTTAACTAAGTCGTCACAATAGGATTGTGGATAGTGAACTTAGAAGCATAGAGTTTGGCGAAAAAATTTATTAGATAAATTAGAACAATAGTTGTTCACCAAACTATCCAAGAATTATATGTGATATAATTGACAAAAGTTGTCTACCTAAATAGTTATGTTTTGGGAGAATTGGCCAACGCTGACTCAAGGCATAATGAAATATGGATCTTGGCTCACTAGAAAATAAGTTTCCGAATTAATAGTAAGGGCTATTAGTTTGAACAAAATAGTGGGAGGTATATTAAGTTGAATGTACCATTATCACTTGAACATAATAATTAATTATTTGACAATCTAACTTATCTTATGCATTTTAAACATTGTAGATATTAAATGGCACAAAACACAAACAACTCTTTCTCCGTGCGATCAGTCCTTGAGAAGGACAAGCTGACAGGAACAAACTTCCTTGACTGGTCTAGGAATTTGAGGATTGTCCTCAGGCAGGAGCGTAAGCTCCAAGTTGTTGAAATTCCTCCACCGGTCCATCCTGGTGACGGTGCAACTCGTGCTCAACTAAATGCTTACCAGAAGCATATTGATGATGCGACAGACGTTGCCTGTCTCATGCTTGCAACTATGAGTGCTGAGCTTCAGAAGCAGCATGAGCATATGGATGCTTATGCTATGCTTGAGCATCTTAAGACGATGTTTCAAGTACAGGCTCGTCAAGAAAGGTTCAATACGTACAAAGCAATCTTTAACTGCAAGCAAGGAAATAACCCGGTTGGACCGCATGTTCTGAAGATGATTGGGTATTTTGAATACCTAGACCGTTTGGGCTCCGGGCTTTCTCGAGAGGCTCAAATAGATATTATCTTGCAATCATTGAACAGCAACTATGCCCAGTTTATCATGACTTTCATCATGACCGAGCAAGACAAAACACCCACTGAATTGTTGGCACTGTTAAGAACTACCGAAGCCAACATGCAAAAGGCACCTGAAAATGCTCCCATAATGATGGTGGGCAATAAAGGTGCTAAGGGAAAGGGGAAATGGAAAGGCAAGAAAAAGATTGGATCTAATGCAGTTGCTCCTTCCAAGCCCACTTTCAAGAAAGCTCTCAAGCCTAAAGGTGGTGTTGCTAAACCTGATAAGGGTGATTGTCACTGGTGCAAGAAACCAGGTCATTGGAAGAGAAACTGTCCAGCTTATTTGGAAAGTCTGAAGAACGTGAAATCTCTGAATATTTCTGATTCAGGTATTCATGTTATAGAAGTCAATTTATCTACTTCTACATCTTGGGTATTGGATACTGGATGTGGTTCTCACATTTGTATTAATGTGCAGGGACTTCAAAGGAGTAGATCTTTGGCAAAGGGAGAGATCGACCTACGCGTTGGCAATGGAGCAAAGGTTGCTGCTTTGGCCGTAGGGACTTATTATTTGTCGTTGCCCTCTGGGCTTATTTTAGAACTTGAGAACTGTTATTACGTGCCTGCGATTTGCAGAAACATTATTTCTATTTCTTGTTTGGACAAGAAGGGTTTTTCGTTTATAATAAAAGACAATTGTTGCTCTTTTGCTTTAAATGATTTAACTTATGGTGTAGCACGTTTATTTAATGGTTTATATGTTCTAGATCTTGATCTTACTCCCGTCTATAATATGAATAAACGTCTTAAAGCAAATGACTCAAATCAAACATACCTTTGGCATTGTCGATTAGGCCATATAAATGAGAATCGCATATCCAAACTACATAAAGATGGATTTTTGGATAAGTTTGATTTTGAATTATACGATGAATGTGATGCTTGTTTACTTGGTAAAATGGCAAAAGCTCCTTTTACTAAAATAGGTGAAAGGGCCAACGAACGATTAGAACTAATACATAGTGATGTATGTGGTCCAATGCGTTCTATTGCTAGAGGTGGCTTTTATTACTTCATAACATTTACTGATGATTTCAGTAGATTCGGATATGTGTATCTTTTGAAACACAAATCTGAATCCTTTGAAAAATTCAAAGAATTTAAAGCTGAAGTAGAAAAGCAAATAGGCGGAAGTATTAAAACTCTTCGATCTGATCGAGGAGGTGAATACTTAAGCCATGACTTTAAGAATTACTTAAAGGAGTGTGGTATAGTATCACAGCTCACTCCTCCTGGAACACCACAATGGAATGGGGTTTCTGAAAGGAGAAATCGTACCTTGTTGGACATGGTACGATCGATGATGAGTCATGCTGAACTTCCAATAAGTTTCTGGGGTTATGCCCTAGAAACGGCTGCATATACACTAAACCGAGTCCCAACTAAAGCGGTTCAAAAGACTCCATATGAGATATGGACTGAGAAACGTCAAAGCATGTCATTTATGAAAATATGGGGATGTGAAGCGTTTGTGAAACGTATGATCTCTGACAAGCTTGGACCAAAATCAGATAAGTGTTATTTTGTGGGGTACCCGAAGGAAACTAAGGGTTACTTCTTCTATAATCCGACCGAGAACAAAATAGTTGTTTCTCGCACTGCTGTGTTTCTTGAACGAGAGCTAGTCTCCAAAAGAATCAGTGGGAGGAAAATAGAACTCGATGAAGCTCGAGACCCACAAGATAATGTTGAACCCGAATTGGAAATTGAGCAGGATATTCAAGATAATATTCAAGATGAAACTGCTCAAGAAACACAGATTGTTCGTAGATCTGGTAGGATTCGCCATCAACCTGAGAGATATTATGGATTTCTCTTAGTAGAGAATGGTGATATGATGCTCATAGATCAAGATGAGCCCCTCACCTACCAAGATGCTATGAACAGTCCTGACTCTGAGAGATGGCTAGAAGCCATGAAATCTGAGATGGATTCCATGTATGATAACCAAGTATGGACTTTGGTTGATCCACCTGAAGGGGTAAAACCTATAGGGTGCAAATGGGTTTTCAAAAAGAAAATCGACATGGATGGAAATGTTCAGACCTATAAAGCTAGGTTAGTTGCAAAAGGTTTCAAGCAAATTCATGGTATTGACTATGATGAAACTTTTTCACCTGTAGCTATGGTCAAATCCATTAGGATTTTGCTTGCAATAGCAGCTTATCATGATTATGAGATCTGGCAGATGGATGTCAAAACAGCCTTCCTTAATGGGAGCCTTGAAGAGGATGTGTACATGACACAACCTGAAGGTTTTGTCAGTCCAAGGGATGCTAGAAGGATATGTAAGTTGCGTCGATCCATTTATGGACTGAAGCAGGCCTCAAGGAGGTGGAATATTCGTTTTGACCAGACAGTCAAGGAATTTGGCTTTATTCAAAACGAAGATGAATCTTGTGTTTACAAAAGGGTTAGTGGGAGCCACGTGGCATTCATAGTATTATATGTTGATGATATATTACTTATCGGGAATGACATACCTTCTCTACAGGCTGTTAAGACTTGGTTGGGAAAAAATTTCTCAATGAAAGATTTAGGCGAGGCGACCTATATATTAGGGATCAGGATCTATAGAGATAGATCCAGAAGATTGATCGGCCTAAATCAGAGTACATATATTGACAAAGTACTGCATCGTTTTGGGATGCAAGATGCTAAAAGGGGATTTGTCCCGATGTCTCATGGGATATCAATCTCGAGTGACAATAGTCCTAAAACATTGGATGAAAAGGACCGCATGAGTAAGATTCCATATGCTTCTGCAATTGGATCTATCATGTATGCAATGATATGTACTCGTCCTGATGTGTCATATGCTTTGAGTATGACGAGCAGGTTCCAGTCTAATCCAGGTGAAGGTCACTGGACAGCTGTCAAGAATATTCTTAAGTACTTGAAGAGGACTAAAGATTCATTCTTGGTATATGGGGGAGAAGAGAGACTAGTGGTAAAAGGTTACACTGATTCTAGTTTCCAAACAGACAAGGATGATTCTATATCCCAGTCTGGTTTTGTGTTTTGTCTCAACGGAGGTGCTGTAAGCTGGAAAAGTTCAAAGCAAGAAACAGTAGCTGATTCTACAATGGAGGCTGAGTATATTGCTGCTTGCGAAGCAGCCAAGGAGGCAGTTTGGATCCGAAATTTCATCACAGGGCTTGGTGTGGTTCCATCGATAGTAGACCCTATCGATCTTTATTGCGATAACAATGGAGCCATAGCACAAGCAAAGGAACCAAGATCGCACTCCAGGGCGAAACATATACTTAGAAGATATCACCTTATTCGTGAAATTAATGAACGAGGAGATATACATATATGTAAAGTGCAAACTAATGATAACGTAGCTGACCCACTGACTAAGGCTTTGTCGCAGCAGAAGCACGAGGGTCACACTAGTTCAATTGGTATTCGATACATGAGTGATTGGCTCTAGTGCAAGTGGGAGATTGTTAGTGTAGGTGCCCTAGAGGCAATACAATGATATTATGTAATCAGTATTATTGACATTATGTTCTTTTCATATATTAATAATTTATTATGCTTCGTATTTACTGCGATATAATTATTAGCATGATAAATGTCCTTAGATTATTAATACGAACTATATGAACTTGAGATTATATATAGTATAATAATCTTAAATGTCCCTAGTCGAGTATTATTATTATTAGGACAGTAATAATACATTGAGACTAGTATGTTGATTGATTGATGACCACTTCTCATGGGTCATTAGTATAGAGATACTAAAATCAATACATAGGTAAATGTAAGAGTACATTGTACTGGACAGACCCACTGTGAGATTCTACATGGAATGAATTAATAAGTGTCATAAGTAATCTCACTGTGATAATGGTGTAATGGTCCTCTGACCTGAAATCATTATATTTCTACACGAGAATTAATGTACTTTGATTCTATCAAAAGTTATCTTTAATCGGGTAATGATAAAGATAATTATTGGGTTCATTATGAATCGTGTGAGAAATATGAATGATCTAGAGGGAATTTAACCCTCCTAATTTTAGGAGTGATATTATCGGCCTCTTGTTTGAGTGAGACTATGAAATGCATGGCCATGCTCAAATATTGATTTGTTTGAATAGTCTACTCATCGATCAAGAAAATAAAGATTAAATTATTAAGAGGATGACACGTCCCATGCCTCTAGTTTAATCTATAATATCAAGGTTAAAAGGATTATATTACATGGAAACATTAATCACGAAAGGTTTAATTGAATCACCAATTATTGTTATTACTTGGGTAGCAATGATGTATTACTAGATGCCGCTCATTGTTTATAATTTTATTATAAGATAATAAAATTATTGCCAACGTAATAATAACCTATAGGGTCACACACTTAGAACGTTTAAAAGGAGTATTAGTTTAAATTCGGAATTTAAATTAAGTGATTCGAAATTAGTTAATTAATTGAGTTGGACTTAATTAATTAAAGGATAATTCGAATCATTTAAGTGATAAAACCAAATCAGATTGGTCTTATCAGAAGCCAAACTGATTATGGTTAATTCGAATTTAAATGATAAAACCAAATCAGATTGGTCTTATCAGAAGCCAAACTGATTACGGTTAAGCCCACCTCTTATCTCTCCCTATAAATACATAGAGATGTATTAGTTGAAGTGGATCTTTGACAAATCCGTTTCCACAGAAACCCTAGCCGCTCAACTGTTGAGAGGTAAAAGAGAGAGAGAGAGAGAGGCAAGGATCATCGGCTAGTACCGGCTCCCTTGATCGTTGGACGATCGGACGTTCGTGTGGACTGCCTTAGAGACGCGGATCTAGCTACTAGGACTGCGTGGTGATTGCAACCTCCATCTTTCAGCCTTCGAAAGCTCCGAAAGGTAAAATTTTATTTCTCCATTATTAGCCAATTCTTATACACGGATCCTAGGGTTAGGGTTTCGGATCTGTCTTTTTCGCTGCGTTTGGCCTCGAAACCCTACATGAACCACTTTAAAATTGGCAATAGATGCAATGTCGAGGATGACTTGAATCTACTCTGGGTTGCCTTCTATCACCTTTTGACTGATCATGAAGCCTAGGAACTTCCCCAAGGAGATGCCGAAAGAGCATTTTGAACAGTTCGGCCTCATGTGGTTCTTTCTCAAGATGCCGAAAGCTTCTTCAAGATCTTTAACGTGATCCTATTTTCTAAGATTCTTGATGAGCATGTCGTTGACGCAGACTTCCATATTCTGACCTATCTGCTCCTTAAGCACCTTATTAACCAGTCGTTGATAGGTATCACCTGGATTCTTCAGCCCAAAGGGCATGACTCTGTAACAATAGAGTCCTTGGTCGAGAACAAAAATATCCTTTGGACGTCCGAAGGTAACATTCAGATTTGATTGTACCCTTAGAATGTATCCATGAAGCTAACGAGTTCTTCTTCGGATGTTGCATAGATCAAGGCGTCGATGCTCGGGAGCAGAAAGGGGTCCTTCGTACATGTCTTGTTAAGATCAGTGAACACTTGCCGCTGGCCTTCTTGATCATTACAACATTGGCCAGCCATTCAGGGTAGCTAACCTTCTGCATAAAGAGTGCGACAAGGAGTTTGTCAACCTCTTCATTCACGGTTTGCTACCAGTCTGGGGCAAATGTTTGGCACTTCTCTTGCAACGGTTTGACATTGGGGTTAAGCACAGTATGTGCATTATCAGTTCTTCCAAAATGCCTAGCATATTGGAAGCCATCCAGGCAAATAGATCTCGATTCCTCCAGATGCAGTTATTGATCTTCCACTTTAGCATAGGAGGAAGGATATTTCTCACTTGGAATTTCTTCACTGTGTCCAACTTTAAAAAGGGAACTTCTTCTAAATCATCAACAAGTTCGGAGCTAATTGGGTGTCTCTCCAAGAGGAGCTCTACTCATAGAGGTGAAGGACCGAGCCCTCATTATGGTGGTCTAACACGCTCAAGCCGCCTCTTAGCTGCCATTGACTACTCTAACCCCTGCTCTCGTAGGGAATTTCATTTACGTATGATAGGCTGAGGCAATGGCCTGGAGAGATGCTAATCTAGGATGCCCAAAGATAGCATTGTAGGCAGCTTTAACATTGACCACCATAAAGTCCATAGGCTTGGTTCAGATCGCTGGGGACTTCCTTGTGATGAGATCGTGTGATGATCCCTTCGATCTGGACCTGTGCTTCGAAAAAAGCCATGGAGGTTATAACCAGCCGATTTCAACCTATCCCAGAGAATTTGAAACCTTCAAAAGCATCAAGGAAGAGAATGTTGACTGAACTACCGTTGTCCACTACAATTCGAAACCTTGTGGTTCACCATGCAAAGGATAATCACTAGGGCATTGCAATGAGGAGTGCGAACACCCTCCAGTTCTTCATCTGAAAAGGAAACAGGCATTCCCGACATTTGGGAGGAGGCTAATTGTGCAATGAGTTCACCTCTAGCACGAATGCCTCTCGGGAGGAATTAGACTATCCCTCCATCGGTCATCCATGTAAGGAATGGAAGACTGCCATCTGCCCTCACTCCTAAGACTCAGGACCCTTCTCGGATTCTTATTAGGTCCCCCAGCGAGGGGGATAAGCTGCTTTGTCCTTTAGAATGAATTTGGATAGATAGCCTCGACGGGTCAATGCTTCAATCTCATCTTTATGGGCATAATATTCGTCTAATTTGTGCACATAATCCCGGTGGAAGCGACACCAGAATCTCTTGTCCATCTTCTTCCTGGGGGTATTCATTCGAGGTAGAGGATGAAGGAGTCCCTTTTCCTCCACTTCTATGAGCACTGCCGAGATACTAGCAATGAGTGGGCTAAATTTTTTGAACTAAGGCACAGGAGGAGGGTGCCTCTAACCAGAAGCATTTTTGTGTGACTTCTTAAATTCTCCAGTGCTATCAATCATCTGCTTCCCTCTCAGCGAGGATTCCTTGCGCACCCCAGGGTGGAAGGCCTCCTTGACATAAATATACTTTTCACTTCGAAGGAGGAGTTCGGAGAAATCGGAGAGCATATTCTTAGTGAGGGAGGTTTTGAGGAGATCGTGTCAGACATTGTGCATGATGGCAACCACATCGACCCCCAAATCAAGAGAGGGAATGGATAGCACCTTTGCTGTGAAACTCTAGATGAAGATTGTGAGTGGTTCCCCATCCTTCTGCTTTAAGTCTAGCAAGGAAGCACACGTCTTCTATGCCTTACGACTGGTTATGAAGCGCGTGAGGAAAATCTCCTCGAGTTGGTCAAAGGAGTAGATGGTGCTAAGGGAAATCTGGAAGTACCACTCTTTTGCAAGGCCTCGGAATGTAGTAGGAACATCCTCGAGAGGAGTGCATCGAGGCATTTTGAATCATCATGAGGGTTTTAAAACACTCAACATGATCCACCGGGTCGAACTTGCCGTTGTAAGTTTCAAAGGATGGAGGCTTGAAGTCTCTTAGGACCAGGGCTTCGAGAATGAAAGGAGTGAAGGGAGGCCAAAGTGGGCGGTACCCCCTATTTTGTTTTCTCTCCTCTTGCCCTATCGTGGCTATGCGGTCCTCCATCTCCAGAAGGCACTTCAGGATTGCATTTTTACGTCTCTCGGATCGGGTGGACCCGTATGACTCCTTATTGTGGACTGGGCGAGTGCGAGGGTTCCTCGAATAGTGGTCCCTCCCTGGTCCCCCGCGAAAAGCTTGAAGGATCTTGTTCCTAAAGTCCTGGAACTCAGCTATAGTGACAAGGCCTTTCTCCTCCCGATTAACCTTCGGGGCTTGGCAGCTTACACTAGAAAGGCTCTACTCGTTCTTCTACCCATGGGGAGAGTTGTTGTTGCAGCTTCCCTAGTGACCCGAATGTGCACCATTGTTTTGGGAGCAATTATACTCGATGCAGTGACGAAGATTTTCCTCCTGCTGTCTGTTATTGAGGACATGTCTGAGGTCCTGATTTGTGGAGGGTTCTACTCTCCTTCCGATGGAGTGAGAAGTAATGTTGATAGGACCTCAGCCCTTGGGAGAAGGGAGACCAGATCTATGTTCTAAATGACACCTTTGAGACCCCTGGATTACCACCCTATTGAGGGAGAGGCGTAACGGTGGTGGAGGAGGAGGCAGATCTACCTGGCAACTCGCAGTTGTCGCCTTCTTTGCTTTGGGGGCCTTGGTCGGAAAAGGCTTCTTACCATGGCATCGATCGGAGGGCTGGACCTATGCTTTCCCACAGACTGCGCCAACCAGGTGCCACTTTTTTCTGTGTGGGAGCAATAGATGATTAGGGAAAGTTTAGATCTCACTCATTGATCAGATCCGATGTGAGGCTGATATTTGTTGATAGATTTTGATTAGATGGTTGAGATATCGCCTGAAACTTATGAGAAAGCCTGAAACACTGGGACTCTTCCCAGCGACAGACCATCCGACGATCAAGTCAGTAACTCAGTAGTGTAAACTGTGTTTTTGCCGACAAAATGTTCATTACCTGGTAATGGAGGAGGTATGGCTATATTTATACGCTTGAAGGGGAGAAGTTATTAGGAAGACTCCCTAACAGATTTAGAAGATCCCCCAAGTCAAGGGATCTAATCAGCTATTATCTTCTTATTTGTGGGGGATTTGATTGTCAATCATGATTGACTTGTCAATCCCCTTTAACTGGGTTGTAAATCAGCTCCTCCTGTGCGCTGAGCTGTGATAGTGGGCCTATGGGTGGTCCATGTGCTGATCGTAGGCCTGTAGCTATTATAAGATTACTATTTCGCCCTTATGAATCCCTGGATTCGTACGGGAATAGTGTGGCCCCGATTGCAGAAAATTTTACCCATATCAGGTGATGCTAGAGAAAATGAGTTGAAGGTAACCCACAATTTTAATCATACTCAAATTGGTTAACACATACGATGTTTAATGAAATTATTATGAGAAGAAAATTTTCGTGTGTCGAATATTGTAGATATATATACACACACGCACATAGACATTGTCTTATAAACATCTAAAAAAATAGTTTGATTCCAACACCTTATGCAGATCATCTAAATTGAAATGAATTGATTAGTGAATATGTTTACTAATTTAGAATATTCGACAGAATTTACAAATTATGTACTTTAACTCTTAATTTTATGAACTATATGGTAACAATAAATATCATCATGCTTTCATCCATCTCTTTTAGTGAAGGACATTCGTTAAACAACTTTACATGCATTATCTGCATTACTTCTCCTAAGCATTTCATCAAACAAATTAGAAGAGAAAAATGTATTTGAGAATTAAAAGCAATTAACAGATATTCTCTTTCTACATACCGTAGAAACTTTTTATGCCCTATGCTAAAGTGTTTATTTTTTTTTTTTTTTGTCATTCAAAGGATTTCAATGGTTTGTTCTCTCTTTGCTGGTAAAGTAAAAATTTCAATGGATTTGTTCTCTCTTTGCTGAGTTAGGGCTTCACTTCCAAAATCAGGTTCATATGATTCACACACTGGTTATCGTTATTTTTTTTCCTTTGTGTGGATAACTGTAGAATTTTATAAAGATTTTCTGGTCTAAGACGAAAGAGTGACAATGTATGGTGAGGAGAAAATGATATGGAAAATAATTTGTGAAGGTGGCTTGTTTCTGTAGCATTAATTATAGATTTCATATGGTATTGCATAAAATCTTAACTCTTATTGATGCTCGAGCGGGTCAAGTAGGGGTTAGAAAGAGACTCCACATGGATCGTGCGGATTAGGCCAGGAGGAGTTGTCTGCATATACTATCATTCAGGATTTTGGAGCAGTCTTGTTGGAGGTTCTTGTCGTTTTTGGTTATATCTACTTGTATCTACTTTATGTTATTGACTTGGTTAGATTGTGGTTAGATTGTGGTTGTAATATTTTGAACTCTTTGCTTCGTTAATTTTTTATTAATGAAACTGGTGACCGGAGGTCACTTTTATCTCAAAAATATATCTCTGGCATTATAATGGGAGAGTTGGAGTTTTCGTTTGTAAACATACTAATTTCCGTGTATCGTGCGTACAAAACTAATATGAATGATGTCTCAGATTCGAAACTAGACTTCGTCGAGAGTTTACTAGTATATATAATTTGTGAAGGTAAGAATTCCTTCAATTACCTCAAAAAAAAAAGAATTCCTTCAATTGCTCTAATTTATTTTCTGAAATTAGTTGATTAGCAATTTGATACCACTTTTTAACTCGTGCTACACATTTTTGCATAAAATAGAAAATCTCTAAATTTTAGATATGCCCTACATCAAGTTTAATTAGACTATCAATATTATTGTAACTATCTAAAAGAAGTGGTGCAGCCTCTAATGATAGTTAATATGATCGCCAGGTGTTAGTCATGGCTTACATCTACGAATGAGTTCAAAAGCTACACTTTACGTAGGACCTTTTTGCCCCTAACTGACTCACTTTTCGAAACTAATTTTCAAGATTATCCAGTTCCAAACTAATTCTGAGGGTAAAGTAGTCCTCATAAACCGCAATACTGAACTACAACCTTTTTAATTTTGAGACCGCAGTTCACAATTGCGGCCTAATTACACATCATACATTTTAAACTAATAGGCTCAAAAACTTGGAAAATTCTTTTCTACGTGTAAAATATGAAAAATACTAGATAGCAGTTGAAAATTGCGGCCTCGATATAACATAGCACGCAAAACCGAACTGTGGCCTCTTCGATTTTGAGGGTGCAGTTCACAACTGCGGCTTAAGTACATATCATACATCTTTGGCTAATCGGCTCAGAGACATGCGAATTTTTTTTCTACGTGTCAAATGTGAAAAATACGAGGCCTGTAACACCCTGCAAAATTAAGCTATTACAATTTTACACCACATGTGTTACGTACATATATTTTGTACCGTTATGTGTAATATCCGTAACATTATAAAATTTTCTACGTATTTTCTACATGTTGCAATTATTTACTTTATAACTTGGTCAAATCTTTTTTGTAAATTGGAATCATTTTCACCTGTTCTGAGTCAACTCAAATATTTTTTTTTATACATGCAATACACGTGTTTTCAATGCATGCGTTGATTATATTTATTTTTATATAAATTTTTTGAAATCATGCATATAAAATTTATTTGCTTAATTTAAAGGATTAGATTAGAAATAACATAAACTAACTTTAATTAAACATACTCTTTTATTTTTGAACTTGTACCACTATGTCAAATAATTTTGTCACATTTGTAATACCCCAGATAATATAATGCTTATATATATATATATATATATATATATATATATATATATATATATATATATATATATATATATATATATATATATTGTTTGTCTGTATGTATGTATATATTGCAGTGTTGTTTGATTATATGCGTATGAGATGTGAGGTGCATTTAATTGTGGTTGCGGGGCGGTCTATGAGGGTGGTTGCATTCTAGATGAAGCACGAGAATGAGGAAGACCGATACTAGTATATATACTAGTTTTGCGTACAGTACATATACAAATATATCATTGTATGATACTACAATGGGTATACTTTGCATACACTCAAATCAAACCTCTCATCTCTCATCTAGAAATCAATTAAGAGCTAAAAATTTCAGCAAACATTGTACCCTCAAAACCATGAGCTAGACATGGTTTTGCAAAAACCACCCTAGCCTACCCTACCCCCCATACTACCCCAAATCTGGCCCACCCCCTTTCCTCCCTCTTTACTTACTCATTTCTCATTAAAAACCCTCATTCTCCTCTCCCAAGTTCTGAAATTTCAGAACACTAAAAGAAAAAGAGAAGGAAATGAGCATTTTGGAGAGAAATTCTCAATCCTTGGAGCTAGGATTCTTAGAGGAAGACTTCAAACAAAATCAGGGTGGGGAGTTTCTCTAAACTTGTCTTGTTCATCCTTGTTGATTTTCTTGCATGTATGAATGGTTTTAGCATGAGAATGGTTGATTTAAGAGTAAATGTTAGTAATCTGAAACTAGAATCAGAAAATCTTGATCTGCATGTCATTCTAGAATTTTCCGAGAACAAAATACTTAGAATTTGATGATGAAACTTTCACATATTGATCTCACACATGTTTAGATGATACATGAATTATGTCGGAATTTTTTGATGACCTTTAGTATTTTAATAAAATCCATCTTGTGGATAGAGCCGTAAGCTAGAAGCAGGATCTCTTTACTTTGATACCTGAGATTGAGGGAATTCTTATAATTAATTGGCACATGATCTTATTCTGAAAATTTTAGCACGTTTTCTTATATGTATCTAGACTCTACGAAAAAATCATGAAATTAATTGGATGAAGTTACATGCATTTTTAAAATTAATATATCAACAATAGTTAAGATTGTAACTAAAACACAGTATGATCTTTTTGCATGTTCGAAACAGATAGAACTCAGTGTATACTTGAAATTTGAGTATGAATCCTTTTGCATGTTGTTCATAATGATGTCTAGTTTCTGTAATGTAAATTTGGTGACCATTGGATGAGTTTATGATTTATAATGAATTTTATAGCATGTACTGTGCTTAACTCAGTTAGAATGGACACTTTGATAAGATGTCACATTTGAGGCTCTGTAAGAGCAGATTTTTGAGGAAGTGTTCTCTTAAAGAATTATAGTAGATATCTAGAGATTTCCAACAAGCCCTATTTGAGGAGATTCCTGTGAGTATATGATTTAATATGATTTTTGCAAGACTGGACAGAAACCGGGTGTTGAGCTGAAGGCTCTGTTTAAGTAAAGCTTAGTGTGTGGTTCTGTACACCTGAGAGTAATGTATGTTTTAGGGTGATCAAATGACATAATTTGGATTTGTGATCAATTAAGGAATTGTTGAAAACATCCACACCATTCCATAGAATCTGAGTTTGTAGCATTTTGATGAGTAGGTAGTGATTTATGCTACCGATAAGGTGCATTCAGTGTATAGGAAGTACACATGCTGAGACTTGAGAGGCCCATTTGAGGGACTAGATGATAGAATCTGGGAAGATGATCGACTAGGAATTTGTAGCCTAGGTCTTTACCTTTCCAGATTGGGCTTGAACACCCAAATCTGAGTTGTACAGTGGAAGTTATGGTCTTTTTAATTTTCGGGCAAAAACACCGTAGTTGTTTAATCTTAGGTTTTGACTAAGTGTTGAGATGACCCCCCCCCCTTGTGTACATAAAGAGTTGATGACTCGCTGTTTGGGAACGATTGGTGCCTATTGCTGGTTTTGTTTGACTCACATGGTGGATTTGTGACTCGAGTTAGTCACTAGGGTAGGGTTATGCCCCACATCTATCGACCCTAAAAATCGTGAATTTCCGCCGAGGCATTGGACGTCCACGCTGGTGTCATTGAGTTATATTCAAGCCGGGGAAGGCTGAACGCGGGCCATGATGTCGGATGAACTCCAAGCTAGGGGAAGTGGCAAATCGGACTGGTGTTGAAAGGGCCAGAGGTCAATAGGCAAGGTTTTGGAGGCAATCTTATTTTACCCAAGTGATTGGAATGGGCCGTGGATTAGAGTAGTGTATTAGGGGTTTGTAGCTTGCATTATTACCAGCAAACCATGGTCGGGTGTTGTACTTTTCTGTCGTAGGGATACGTTTTCGGTTCTCAAGGTTGAGTTCACAGTCTCGTATCTCGATCAGTTAATTCCCAAGGATGTCGTGGAAGGGACGAGGAGATCCCTCCTGTCGGGTAGGGGGATTTGACCCTCGAGTATGGCAGGTCGCTATGTGCGTGGTTATGATATATTATGACGTCACAGGTACATGGTTTGTACCGGAAGGTTTTGCTATGGCTTTCTGAGGGAGGTCCGTTCGCGAGTATCGTGTGGAAAACGCGTCAACCACTTAGGCACTGCAGTGGCAGAACTAGATCGATCAACTGCAACCTCATAGGACACGGAAAATCTATTGGGAACAGGTTGAGTAAAAGGGTAGGTTGCATGGCAAGGGTTTGAACCCCACAATCAGGAGATGCGAACTCTTTGGAAAGTATGTAGTATGGGATGCATACGTTTCCATCGAAGTTTATTTTGGGAAGGTATGTAGTATGGGATGCATGGGTTCCCAAATGAATTGCATTAGATTAGGTGCATCGTGTGCATTCTTATTTTGTGCATTAGATTAGGCCATGCTTGGGTCTGGAACGCATGTAGTATGGGATGCATGCGGATCCAGAATCCCAAAGTCTTGCTTGCTTTAGAATAGGCTTGTGAATGGTGCATTTAGTTATTAGATCATGGCATACACGACCACTAGGAAATTAGGATGCACGTTTCTTTTTCCTTTCAAGATGGTTTGTGGTTGCCAGTTTGGAGATCGCTATTATTATCAGCATTGATCAGTTAAAGTACTGACATTCCCCACCTTTTAGGTACCAGTCCTACCCTTTGAGAAGATGCAGAGATATCAGAGTCGTGGAGCAGAAGACTCAAGCCGAGAAGCAAGCCTCAGGGAAGCAGATTGACTATTCAGCGGAGTTCGGTAGTGATTCGTCGACTGCCATTCTGGGTGACAGCTGTTAACTTTACAAGATGAGTTGTTATATATATTTTGTGATAGGATATAATGAGTTAATATAATTTGCATTCTTGTTCAAGAACAAGACATTGGTTGTAATCAATGATGTAATGACCTTACTTAGCAATAAAAAGTTTTTAAATTTCCATGTTATTACTGTGTTGAGATGCATTTGAAGGCAAAGACTCTGGTTGCGTCACGGATGTCCGGTAACGGAGATCCGGAGCGTTACAAAAGTGGTTTCAGAGCTGACTTCAAATTGCAGGCTAACACAGTAGAAAATTTTACTTAAAATGCTAAATAGCAGGGTTCAATTTGGATAGTAGGAAGGTCAAAACCATGATTGTTTCACTTTTCCACTTATGTTTGTGATCTTCCTTACATCTAGAACTAACCCTGTGTGTTTTCTTTCCTTGAAGGGTGTCCAGAAGAATCAGAAACAACCACCGTGGAATGGCTGAGGGCGAAGGCAGTAGGACCAACGGCATAAACTTCAATGCTGAAGCAGAGTTTACCTATGTATACCAGATAATGGGAGCATTTGTGGAAGCTAGCAGAAACCAAGCACTGCCACAGGGAACACCAGGAGTTTCTATAAATGCTGATCCAGTGAACTTGGTGGAATCATACAAGAGATGAAATTGCCAGTTTTTAAAGGACAGGCCGACCCCACGGCTGCTGACGACTGGATACATCAGGTGGAGATGGTGTTTGAAGTACTGGTTACTCCAGAGGACAGCAAGGTTCATTCGGCCACAATCTTACTGGAGAAGGATGCCGGAGTTTGGTGGCAGTCCGTGAAGCATGGTCTTGGAGGAGGTCAGATCACTTGGGAAGATTTCATTTAGGAATACCGACAGCACTATTTTTCCACGGATGTGCAAGAAGAAAAGGTAATGGAGTTCCATAATTTGAAGCAGGAAAATATGTCTATCAAGGAATATGAGACAAAGTTTTCTCAGCTATCACGGTATGCACTAGAGATGGTCTAGGAGGAAGCGAAGAAAGCCTAGAGGTTTGAGCAAGGGCTTAGGCCTGGACTGAGGTCGAGGATGGTTCCGTTAGGCATTCGCCGATTCGACAAGCTAGTAAGGCGAGCTGCGGTAACATAAATGGAATGAGACAGAGTCAAGGCGAGGCCGAGACGAAGAAAAAGAGGAAGAAGTATATTGTCACTTTTGACCATGACGAGCGAAACTCAACTCAGAAGTCCAGAAAGCTTAAAGAGCCTAGTTAGATGGTGGTGTGTTACTTTTGTAAGGAACAAGGTCATTTCAAGAGTCAATGCCTAAAAAGAACCCAGACAAACACCTGCTATAACTGTGGAGAAGCCGGGCACAAGAAATCGAATTGTCCACAACTGCAGGAGAACCCCAATGACTAGTTACTGAAGGTGATCTATAAAGGGAAGAAGCCTATTCGTCAGGGACGAACTTCAGCTTAACTTGAAGGAAGTGTGAAGTGGTGCATGGTCTAGAATAGTAATATATTTTGTTAGTTGCATTTCTTGCTAGCCATGAATGGCAAACTTGTACTGTGTTCTGTAGCAAGATATTATGACTTTTTATAAAGCATGAAAGTTTTTTCTTGGGCATTTGGTCATCTCTTGTCTTGTGCTTATTTTATTAAGTGTTAGGGATAAGGCATAAAGCTGAAATTTTTGCCTTCTCCTTGGTAAGCCTCGTTTTCTTCTAAGGAGGGAGTGGTCACCGACCCTCAAGTAGTGCAACCGAGAGGTAGAAGATATGCTGAGAACTTGACTCAGGCATTAGAAGGAGATATGATGAAGCAAGAATGGTTGTGAGTATGGAGGCTCCAAAATGATCCACGGAGTGAGATATTCCCCTTCATTCCAGACGAGGGATGAAATATGCCCCAGAGTGTTCTGTGCAGTGGGATTGATTTCCAGTATTTCGGGACGAGAGCGATACTCATGGGGAGTTCGTGTGGTGAGGTTGGCTCCAGAATGATCCATGGAGTGAGACATTCCTCGGCATTCCATACGAGGGATGAAATAGGCCCCAGAATGATTTATGGAGTAGGAATTGGTCTTCAGTATTCCAGGAACGAGAGCGACGCTCATAGGAAAGATTGTGTGACGTTGTCTCCAGAATGATCCATGAAGCGAGATATTCTCCAGTATTTCGGAACATGTGATGAAATAGGCTCCAGAATATTCTGTGGAGTGGGATTGATCTCCAGTATTCCAGGGACGAGAGCAACATTCACGAGCAGGTTAGTGGGACGTTGACTCCAGAATGATCCAGGGAGTGAGATATTCCCCAGTATTCTAGACGAGGGATGAAATAGGACCCAGAGTGTTCAGTGGAGTGGGATTGATCTCCAGTATTCCGAGGACGAGAGTAATACCTACGAAGGAATTCAAGGATGAGTAAGGGCTCCAGAATGATCCACGAAGTGAGATATTCCCCAGCATTCCAGACGAGGGATGAAGTAGGCCCCAAGATGATCTGTGGAGTGGGATTGATCTCCATTATTTCGGGATGAGAGTAATACTCATGGGGAGTTCGTGTGGTGAGGGCCCCAGAATAATCAATAGAGTGAGATATTCCTAGTATTCCGAAACGTGGGATGCAAAAGGCCCCAGAAAGTTCGGTGAAGAGGAATTGATCTCCAGTAGTCCAGGACGATAGCAAATTCCCCAAAGTGATTCACCCCCAATACGGTGGATGTGGGATGAAGCAGGCCCCAAAATGATCCGCATGATAAGATTGATCTCTAGGATGGGAGAATGCGTTGAGCGCTTGAGGCTTCCAAGTCGGTATTGAGCACTTTAAAAGTCAGTTGCCGAGGATATTCCTCGAGGAATTGGAGATGATCAAGAAAAGTATCTTCTTATCAAGGATGATTGCCTGCTATTTTTGCCCCTAGCGTCGTTCTGAGGACAAAACGATTCTAAGGAGGGAGTAATGTAATACCCCGAATAATATAATGCTTATATATATATATATATATATATATATATTGTTTGTCTTTACGTATGTATATATTGCAGTGTTGTTTGATTATATGCGTATGAGATGTGAGTTGCATTTAATTGTGGTTGCGGGGTGGTCCATGAGGGTGGTTGCATTCTAGATGATGCACGAGAATGAGGAGGATCGTAAGTAGTATATATACTAGTTTTGGGTACAGTACATATACAAATATATCATTGTATGATACTACAATGGGTATACTTTGCATACACTCAAATCAAACCTCTCATCTCTCATCTAGAACTCAATTAAGAGCTAAAAATTTTAGCAAACATTGTACCCTCAAAACCATGAGCTAGACATGGTTTTGCAAAAACCACCATAGCCTACCCTACCCCCCTACTACACCAAATCTGGCCCACCCCCTTTCCTCCCTCTTTCCTTACTCATTTCTCATTAAAAACCCTCATTTTCCTCTCCCAAATTCTGAAATTTCTAAACACTAAAAGAAAAATAGAAGGAAATAAGCATTTTGGAGAGAAATTCTCAATCCTAGGAGCTAGGATTCTTGGAGGAAGACCTCAAACCAATTCAGGGTGGGGAGTTTCTCTAAACTTTTCTTGTTCATATTTTTTGATTTTCTTGCATGTATGAATGGTTTTAGCATGAGAATGGTTGATTTAAGAGTAAATGTTAGTAATCTGAAACTAGAACCAGAAAATCTTGATCTGCATGTCATTCTAGAATTTTCCGAGAACAAAATACTTAGAATTTGATGATGAAACTTTCACATATTGATCTCACACATGTTTAGATGATGCATGAATTATGTCGGAATTTTCTGATGATCTTTTGTATTTTAATAAAATCCATCTTGTGGACAGAGCCATAAGGCAGAAGCAGGATCTGTTTACTGTGATACTGAGATTGAGGGAATTCTTATAATTAACTGGAATATGATCTTACTCTGAAATTTTTTGCATGTTTTCTTATATGTATCTAGACTCTAAGGAAAAAATAATGAAATTAATTGGATGAAGAAACATGCATTTTCAAAATTAATCTATCAATAGTACTTAAAACTGTAACTGAAGAACAGTATGATCTTTATGAATGTTTGAAATAGATAGAACTCAGTGTATACTTGGAATTTGAGTATGAATCCTTTTGCATGTTGTTCATAATGATGTCTAGTTTCTGTAATGCAGATTTGGTGACCATTGGATGAGCGTATGATTTATGATAAATTTTATAGCATGTACTGTGCTTAACTCAGTTAGAATGGACATTTTGATAAGATGTCACATTTGAGGCTCTATAAGAGCAGATTTTTGAGGAAGTGTTCTCTTAGAGAATTATAGTAGACATCTAGAGATTTTCAACAAGCCCTATTTGAGGAGATTCCTGTGAATAAATGATTTAATATGATTGTTGCAAGACTAGACAGAAACCAGGTGTTGAGCTGAAGGCTCTGTTTGAGTAAAGCTTAGTGTGTCGTTCTGTACACTTGAGAGTAATGTATGTTTTAGGGTGATCAAAAGACATAATTTGGATTTGTCATCAATTAAGGAATTGTAGAGGACATCCACACCTTTCAATAGAACCTGGGTTTGTAGCTTTCTGATGAGTAGGTAGTGATTTATGCTACCGATAAGGTACAGCCAGTGTACAGGAAGTACACAGGCTGAGGCTTGAGAGGCCAATTTGAGGGACTAGATGATAGAATCTGGGAAGATGATCAACTAGGAATTTGTAGCCTAGGTCTTTACCTTTCCAGATTGAGCTTGAACACCCAAATCTGAGTTGTATTGTGGAAGTTATGGTCTTTTTAAGTTTCGAGCAAAAACACCGCAGTTGCTTAATCTTGGGTTTTGACTAAGTGTTGAGAGGACCCCTCCCTTGTGTACATAAAGAGTTGATGACTCGCTGTTTGGGGACGATTGGTGCCTATTGCTGGTTTTGTTTGACTCCCATGGTGGATTTGTGACACGAGTTAGTCACTAGGGTAATCTGTCAACCCTAAAATCATGAATTTCCACCAAGGCATTGGACGTCCACGCTGCTGCCGTCGAGTTATATTCAAGCCGGGGAAGGCTGAACGCGGGCCATGATGTCGGACGAACTCCAAGCTAGGGGAAGTGGCGAACCGGACTGGTGTCGCCAGGGCCAGAGGTCGATAGGCAAGGTTTTGGAGGCAATCTTATTTTACCCAAGTGATTGGAATGAGCCATGGATTAGAGTGGTGTATTAGGGTGTTGTACTTTTCTGTTGTAGGGATACATTTTCGGTTCTTAGGGTTGAGTTCACGGTCTCGTATCTCGATCTGTTAATTCCCAAGGATGTCGTGGAAGGAACGAGGAGAGCCCTCCTGTCGGGTAGGGGAATTTGACCCTCGAGTACGGCGGGTCCCTATGCACGTGGTTATGATATATTATGACGTCCTAGGTACATGGTTTGTACCGGAAGGTTTTGCTACGACTTTCTGAGTGAGGTCCGTTCGCGGGTATTGAGTGGAAAACGCATCAACCACTTAGGTACTGCAGTGGCAGAACTAGACCGATCAACTGCAACCTCATAGGACTCGGAAAATCTATTGAGAACAGGTTGAGTACAAGTGTAGGATGCATGTCGAAGGATTGAACCCTACAATCAGGAGAGGCGAACTCTTTGGAAAGTATGTAGTATGGGATACATACGTTTCCATCGAAGTTGATTTTGGGAAGGTATGTAGTATGGAATGCATGCGTCCCCAAATGAATTGCATTAGAGTAGGTGCATCGTGTGCATTCTTGTTTTGTGCATTAGATTAGGCCATGCTTGGGTCTGGAACGTATATAGTATGGGATGCATGCGGAACCAGAATTCCAAAGTCTTGCTTGCTTTAGAATAGGCTTGTGATTGGTGCATTTAATCTCTAATATTATAATGGGAGAAGACCTTAGTGTCATTTGTAAATGTTTGTCATTCTACCATCCCGTGCAATACACATATAATTAAAAACCTCAATATAAACTCATTCAACCCGTTAATCGCAAGTGCATCCAGCAAAAAACAAAAAACCTCAAATGCACGTCTCTTCCTCTACCTCCCTCAAAAAATCAATCCACCAACCCTGCCTTTATCGATCGCCGCTATCAACCCCACCACCTTCGTTTCGTACGCCGTTGCCAGATCGCCAGTTCTGGCTGCTGCATCGGTCGTACCACCGTCGCTTCGTTCGTCATAGCCGGTTCGCACTTCGTAGCCGCTTCGTCCGCCGTAGCCGCCTGCCGTAGTCACTGCACCCACCGCCATAGTCGCTGCACCCACAGCCACACCCGCAGTAGCCATAGTCGCTGCGCCCATTGTTATTAGGGTAAGTGGCCAACAACTCCATTAATCAATTAACTTGAAATAGAACAACTCAGATTTGGGGAAAAAAATATTGGGAATGCTAAAAAGAATAGTCTTGAAGCAAATTTTGATTAGCTGAGATTCACCTACCGTTTGTATTTTTTTTTTTTTGAAGAAACACCTACCGTTTGTATTGCCATGCATTTTATGGTTTGGTTAAAATTTGTGTGCTTTGATATTCAATCACTCAACAAGAGGCCTAGAAAGACAACTTACGTCTGATCTATGTAAATAATTGGTTTATGATATCTTGATTTTTTTCCTACAAGTTTGTATGATAGAGACCCTATGGAATAAAATTAGAGACGAACAATAGACTGATATGGTTCAATTAGTGTGGCTTGAACACCTACCGTTTTTATTGACATGCATTTTACGGTTTGGTTAAAATTTGTGTGCTTTGATATTCAATCACTCAACAAGAACAATAGACTGATATGGTTCAATTAGTGTTACTTGAACACCTACCGTTTGTATTGACATGCATTTTATGGTTTGGTTAAAATTTGTGTGCTTTGATATTCAATGTAAATAATTGTCAATTTGTCTGGTCTATGTAAATAATTGGTTGATGATATCTTGATTTTTTTTCCTACATGATTGTATGATAGAGTTCCTATGGAATAAAATTAGAGGCAAGAACAATAGAGTGATGTGGTTCAATTAGTGTGACTTGAACACCTACCTTTTGTATTGACATGCATTTTACGGTTTGGTTAAAATTTGTGTGCTTTGATATTCAATCACTCAACAAGAACAATAGACTGATATGGTTCAATTAGTGTGACTTGAACACCTACCATTTGTATTGACCAAGATTACAACAATTTTCAGTAAAATGCCCAACCAACAATTTTCAGTGTCATGCAAAGGTTTTCAGTGTCATGCACCTACCGTTTGTTCAACTTGGAGTAAGATGCCCAACCAACAATTTTCAGTGTCATGCAAAGATTACAATCCCTGGCCATTGCACTTTGCAACACTCTTTCCCTTGCAGTAGCTAGATTTAACAATTCATGACCTGATATTGTTTTTCATTTTATACAATCTGTAGCTCATGTTAGAGATTAAAAATTCGATATTAGAGATCATTGATATGTTCATTTTTTACCCCCATTCTCAATGCTACTGATCATTTGTTACGTCCATGGTAATTCTCACTTTCTCACTTTCTCGGATCAATAATCAGTTGCAATGTTCATTATGAATTTCATTGTTCAGATTACATATTAGAGATTAACAATTAGAGAGAACTACTGTCTTTTTCCCCATCTTTGGATAAGCTGTTCATTTTTTACAGATTAGCGATTAAAAATTAGATATTAGAGATTATAGATATGTTCATTTTTAACCCCGTTTTCAATGCTACTGATCATGTGTTACGTCCATGGTAATTTTTCACATTCTATAAGTACTATTTATACCAACTTATGGTTTTGTACGTGCAATAATAAAGCTAACTTTTAAGTTCACATTATTTCTATCAAGAAAAATGGACACATTGATTGGCATAACAATGGTAAACGAAGGAGACTTGCAATGTAATTAGGAAATTCAATCATCAACTGAAATACCTCAAATATCAGAAACTCGACACGTTGATGAACGTAGAGAGAGACGTAGACAATATCAAATAAATAGAAGAGCCAACAAGACTGCAATACAATTGGATGAGTTAAGACGAAGACAACGAGAATATGCTAGAAATCGACGATTATCGATGTCTGAAGAACAAATAGCTGAACAAAGAGAAAGGAATAGACAGAATCAAAGAAACCGGCGCTCCAATATGAACGCCCAACAATTGGCTGATGAAAGATCGAGAAATCAACAAAATATGCAGTGTCGAATATCTATAATGAATGAACAAATAGCTGAACGTAGAGAGAGTCTTCACCAATATCGAAGCGATCGAAGAGCTAATGGAAACTCTACATTAAGCGAAGGTATCAATTATCAAAATATTTTCTATATTTCACTAAATATTCTCATCCTATGTCCTCACTCATAACTATTTTTTATGTCATGAAGTAGTACGAAGGGTTGATGATAATGATCTGGATAGTGTTGCATTGCAATTTACTAATACAAACATCAATGTAAATAATTCTGTTATGAATGAAGGTATGATTTAACACCGCACTTCATTTTCCTTAAGACTACCGAAAATATTTAAAGAATCCAAAAATTTTTAAAGAATCAATCGTTTAAAGAACATCTGGAAAACTTAAGAAAAGCATCAGAATCAGTCGACTGTAAAAGGTCATCAGTCGACTGTCCAGAGTGAAAAACCAACATCTTTAAGAAAATAATACTAAGTGTTGATGGTCGACTGTAAAAGTCAACAGTCGACTGTCCAGAAAGAGAATTCCATGATTTTAAGAAAATAATCTAAGTGTTATAAATCGACTATAAAACTATCGGTCGACTGTCCAGAGAAAAATCAAATAATCTTTTAAGAAATAATTCTAAGTGGTACCAGTCGACTGTATAAGTCCTCAGTCAACTGTCCAGAACGAAATTTCAAGAAACACTAGAGAACATAGCAGCCGGGTCGTGTCGGTCGACTGAGAAGTCATACCAGTCGATTGTCGACTTACAGACTGTATACTTTTGGTTGTGCACCTTTCAACCGATACGTAGTTTTACTTTATGAAAACGATTTCTACAAAAAGCATATTTCCCATATGATCAAATACGACTTGTAGGATTTATAACAAGCCATAAGACTAATTCAAAACTACTTAAGTTTATAAAAGTAGTGATTTGTAAATCTCTTTCAATAAAACATAAATTGTGCATATAATCAAAATAGAGTTTCTAAAAATTAATTGTTCGTTGAAATAGCTTCATATTCAGATCCAAACCACATCAATACCAAATCTCAAAGGAACATCCCCAATTTGGATATATTTCCTCAAATTCAACTAAAACCCCAATTTTAGTCATCATAACTCAAATCCTCAAAACATGGTCTTTTATTCCATTACTCCTTCTCAAAGTTCCTCAAACTCAATCTCAACTATTCTCTATAGTTGATCCATAAACAAATTCATCATTTACATGGCCAAGTTGCATTCATCCAACTCACCAATAGTCCAAAAATCTCGTCTTTAATTAATTAATGCTTTACATTCATCATACTCAATCAAATCAGCAATAATCCAAAAGAAATAGCATACTCACAATTTATATATTAGGTTTTTCACCCATCTAAAATCATCAACATGCAATTCTACTCACAAATAATTAGTTCTTCTCAAAGATCCAATTTTTCATCCATTCAACATACATATTCTTACCAAACCCTAACATGCTTTCTAGTAGATCAAATTCAACATCCAAGAACAATCAAAACATTCATATCATTTGCAAAAAACATACACAAATCAAAAGAAAATAAACAAGTCACTCACCTCGATGAAGAATCCAATCGAATCAATGGAGAATAAGCAAAACCCTTCTTTTGTGAAATCTAAGATCTTCTCTTTCAATCTCCAAGAAAAATAAAAACAATAAAACCTTTGTGTTGTACAGCGAAAGACGGCTGCACTCCTTCTTTTATATAGGCTGGAATTGAAGGATTAGGGTTTTAAACACATTTGCAAAATAATTCTTTAACAAATTATTACTTTACATATATAAACCTATCTTTATAAGTAGTTAAAATAAGTTAAAGAAATTAAAAGGAAATCAAATCATTTTACTACTAAGTTGTCCAGCAATCTAGCATAGCACAGAAATAAAGAAAAATTCAGATTTGTACTCAGGGTGGCAATTTTGCACAAAAGTCCTTCTTTTTGTAATACTTGCAAATACATCATAAAATATTAGTTAAAATCCAGAAAATTCAGAAATAATATCTAATAATACATATTATATTTTCTAATTAAAATATCTGACTTTTACTTTCCAGGAAAATATTTGCAGAAGATCCAACATAAATTCCATATTAGCATAAATACCATATTTGTTTAAATCTTTACCAAATCGACTTTAAATGAAATTTAAATATATTTTAATTTCAATGATAACCATAGAAAGCCCAAAAATCAGTAAAAATGAATTTTCATTATTTATTTGAGATCCAAATGTTTTTTTTACATAAAAGCCCCCCCTCTTTTAAGGTATTTATAACTATCATTTCTTTACTTAGAAAAATCCCAAAATTTAGAATATACTCTATTATAAGTAGGAGAATTTATTAAAAATATAAAATTGAATATTTATACCAAAAATATTTGCACGTGTTTTGCACGTGCGAAAGGATAAATTTTTAGATTATATTTATTAAATCTCCAAAAAATTATTTTAATTCATTTATAAATCTTTAAAATTATATTTAAAAATATGGGGTACTACAGTCTACACACATACACACAACTAATCTCCATTAAGTTATTAACCACCCCTCCACTACCACTTCAACACCCGGCCCGACTTCCCCACTTCCTCACTTCATCTCTCATTCATCAGCTATACTCTCTCCCCCTTAATATATTTATATACATACGCACCCAAGCAAATGCCTCCATTTTCCATTACTTGCTGCCTCTCTCTCTCTCTCTCTCTCATATATATATATATATATATATATATATATATATGTATGTATGTATGTATACACTTCACACTTCATCGATTCCTCCTTCCCTCATTGTCTCCTTCTCTTCTTCTATTTCTCTCTATATATCTGGATATATAAATATATACATACAACTCCATATTATTCTCTTCTCGATTTCGACAAACCCTTGCTACGGTTGTCACTTGTCGCCGTTCGTGTCGCTTTTATCTCCTTGATATCTTTACTATCTCGAGCGTTGAAATCAATCAATTTCAGAAACCATTGGGTGGGCGTTTCTTTAACTTTCTAATTTATTTTAAGTAGTTTCATGCTAGATTGTACAAATATATATATATATATATATATATATATATATATATATATATACATATTGTGTGTGTGTGTGTACGCGCGTTTAGATGTTCTCCAAATTTTGATTTGTTTTATGGCATTGTGATAGTTTCAATTATCTTGAAAAATAAATTGCTATGAAGTAATGGAAGTAGAGGGTATGGCATGTTAATAATTTTTAGAGGGGGTATAATTAATTTTAATTCATGATTAAAATTTATTGTATGTTAACAAAATTCATGATTAATTAATTAAAAGAGAAAATTTTAGATGGTTATTTAATGCCTTTAATTTTATTAAATACTCTAACTTAAATCTTAGAGTTGTGATACATCAATTGATGTATATGTGGATTGTAGAGTTTTCGGGTATGGATTAGAGTCCGAGTAATACATTCACATTTATTTCCCTGAGGGAAATTAGGAGTTGAAGCTGGATAGCCTGGTTAGTGGGTTCGGATTTGGGCATTGCGTATAGTGGGTCAGGTCGCGGGTTAAAACTTAAGAGGTGATCTTTTCATTTGAAAATTTGGTCTTTTCTTTATGGAAATTTTGCTAATTTGATTAATGGACAGAAACCTTTATAAAATATAGTAACATTTTCTTTACAAATTTAATCAAAAAAAATTATTTTCTTTACATGATTGTGAGGCTTGATACACCGATTAGAGGTTGTGACTTTGGGTGCTGGAGCTCAATGCTGGGTCACTGGTTTGAGCCAGGGAAGAGCCATTTTTTAAGGAATTTTGTTTTAAAATTCACTTTATGAGTATTTTTAACATGAAAATTATATTTTTTGAGTTTTGTATAAATAAAAAAATGAGTACAAGCATTTTGAGTTAATTTTCACTATGAATTAAACGATTAACCACGGTTTTAATTTAACTTTAGAGTATTTGGAGGATTAAATATTGATTTTAAGGATATTATCTTTTGAGTAGTTTTGGAGAATTAGAATTGATTTTTGAGGAATATTACTTTAATGAAAAATGGTACAAATATTTTGGAAGTAATTGGGAAAATTAAGAATTGATTTTAAAGGATATTATTTTAATGGAAATTGGTACAGTCGTTTTGGGTTAAATTCCATATTTGAATGAATGATTTAATACAAATTTGGAAATTAGATTTGAAATAGAACAGAGATGAGATTGATGGAATTGAGACTTTATGAAGTCCTATTATAACAGTTTGGAAAATTTTATCTAGTTATATGAGAATGACTAGTTAGACGGAATGAATAAGAGATGATTTGGATATACGAATGAATGAAATTTGTAATGATTATAAAAGAGGTTATGAATGACCTAGAAAGTTTATGAATATTAGAATGTGTGGATTCTAGAGGCTGAGCGAGACTCAGGGTATGACAAATTTTTGATGTTGAAAGTTTTAGAAGTGGCCAGTATAAGATAATGTTCTCTTGTGTTGATTTAAGTTCGGTAGGAGGGTAAGCTAGTTCTAGGTGATATTATTTTATGTTTCAACTTAAGGCAGACACTAGCAAAGGAGATGTGATAAAGCTTGGGCAAACGTGAGTAGGGCGGCACTATATAGTCAGGCAGTGGATTTTGGACTATAGTTACAGTTGGGCGGTAGATTTCGGGACAGTAATTGGTATGCGAAGCTAGACGACTCTCAATTATTTTCAGGACTATGAATGATCGGCGGTGGATTCCAGAATTATGAATGGCCGGGAGGAAGGGAGGCGAATCTCCAGTATTCTGAGCTAGATTGAGGCTTGCGGGATGTTTGCACGTTGAGGGTTCTGTATAGTCGGGTGGTGGATTCCAGGACTAGAATCAATACTCATGGAACGTCTAGACCTTGTATTTTTTCACCGTTATAGGATTGCATGGCGAGGGATAAAAACTCTACAATGAGGAGTACGTTAATGGCTTTTCCTCAGACCTATGTAGTATGGGATGCGTAAAATCCGAACTAGTGTGCATTGTGTGCATTTGTTGCTTTCTTGAATACTTGTTTTATGTCATTATTTTATGCATTTTGATTTCTATTTCATGACATGCACTTATACACTTATATTAGATTCACTTTCTGTTTTTATTCATCTTTGTCATTATTGCTTTTGTTTTGTGCATCAAGTTTGTGATTGTTAAAGTTGAGGATCGCTTTGTTATAACATTGCATCAGTTGCATTCAACTGATGTGCCCGCAGTTCTCAAGTCTTGCAGGACTCGGATTAGCGAGTGGTGTGGGCATGAGTTTGGTGTTGAGGGATGTTGCAAGATTGAAGATTTTTAATCATATAAGTTGTATTTTATATATAAATTTTTGCTCCGTATTGAAAAAGTCTTAAATTCCTTGTATTTTGTACGAAATTGAAGTAAAGATCCTGGTTGTGCTACGAATTACTTGTATTTAGAATTTGAGGCGTTACAAGGCAGCAATTGAGTACTGCGTTCTCGATATAACATAGACCGCATTTCACAACTGTGGTCTTAGTCATATGCTTCGTAAGACTCAGTTTTTAGTGTATAACTGAGGCCGCAGTTATATTATATCAAGACCGTAGTACCCAACTGTGGTCTCACATTCTTCACATTTTACATTTAGGAAATTTTTTCTCAAATCTCCGAAGATGTAAAATATGTACTTAGACGGTAGTTATGAACTGCGGTCTCGAAATCGAACATGCCGCAACTCAGTACTGCCGTCTATAAAGACTAGTCTATTTTCGAAATTAGTTTGGACACTCAGTTATCTTGAAAATTAGTTTCAAAAAGTGGGTGGGTCAGTTCGGAAAAAGTTCTTTACGCAGAGGGTCATTGTAGCACACAGTTGCTTGTACGGTCTCTACATGTATAAACAAGTTCTTACTATAAACAAATTCGCACCACAATGTTAGTTTTCTTTAGTATCAACTATATGTCTAAGTTCGAAACTTTCACTATAGATGATTGAAAAAACCGAGCAAAACTATCCTGGCAACTGGGCAAAACTATCCTGGCGTTTAGGTAGTTTCGCAGAAATTCCCGGTGATGCGGTTTGTTTTTGGGAAACGTGTGGATGCACCAGGTGTGAGTTCTTACTCGATTTGTATTGAAGGAGGAGACTCCTATGTAGGTGACCCTCAACTGGACGAACGGTACTGGGGTAGGTGGTGTTGAGGTGGAGGCTGATGCTCGGCTCGGATCTTTGGGGCTCGGATCCGAGGGTCTTGTGTACCTGCAGACGGTCTCGGAAGACCGGAGTTGGTTCCGGTGGCAGACCCTCCGACGATCTAGCCAGTCACTAAGGGAGAGTAACAGTAACTAGGGTTTGAGGGGGAAAAAGTTGATTACCTGGAGAAGGAGTAGGGGTCTGGTATTTATAGGAGATGCCAACCGGGTCTGGACCCATTTGGGGCTGGGTCTGGACCCGGTTGCCCATGAAGCTGAAGCGGTGGAAATCTGGGCAGGTTTAGGGCTGACGTGGCAAATGCCCGGGCGGTTTTCGGGCTGAAGTGGCAGCAGCCCGGGCGATTTTCCGATGCTGACGTGGCGGATCCGGAGGATCAGGAGGTGCGCGCATCCTGAGGGGATCCTGTGGCCCAGGACGGGCCACGTCATTCCTAACCCATATCACAAGCCCCACACTCCTGTAGGGCTGGGTGAACCAGCCATGTAGGAGTGATTCTTCGCCTTTGTAGGAAGAGCAGGGTGGATGTTGGGGTGAGAAAGTAGGATCTGCTATTTCCCGAAGAGGCGAGGGGGTAGGAGGAAGGGATCCCTCCTTGGAGTTTGCACAGGAGGCTAAGTGCAGAAGAGTAGGAGAGTCAGAGCGACGCTCGCTGAGGCTTGGGGTCGGCAGACGAGCCCTAGGGGTCGGCGGACGAGCTCCAAGGGTCAGTAGATGATTCCCTTGCTAGTTGGAAGAGCGAGGGGACGTCGAGGCCTCCCGTTGGGGCTCGATTTGTCGAGCACTAGGGGTCGGCGGACGAGCTCCGAGGGTTGGTGGACGATCTCCTCGCTAGTTAGAAGAGCGAGGGGACGTCGAGGTCTCCGGTTGGGGCTCGGTTTGTCGAGCACTAAGGGTTGGTGGACGAGCTCCGGTCATCGGTAGATGATCCCCTCGCTAGTTGGAAGAGCGAGGGGACGTTGGGGTTGATTTTGTTGGAGATTGGCTCACCGAGTACTTGGGGGTCGGCAGACGAGCCCCTTGTGACTGGGGGAGGGCTCATGGGGCTCGCGGTGCCGTCTGAGCTCCGAGCCCCTCTGAATAGTGGGGGGTAGCTGGGGCTCGCGGTGTCATCCGAGCCCCGAGCCCTTCTGCTTAGCAGAGGGTGGTTGGGGCTCGCGGTGTCATCCGAGCTCCGAGCTCCCGTGAGCAACAGAGAAAGTAGTGGCTCGCGATGCTATCCGAGCGTCGACCCTTCTGTGAAATAGAAGATGAATTATTGGCTCACGATACCATCCGAGCTCCGAGCTCCCCTGAGCAACAGAGAAAGCAGTAGGGCTCGCGATGCTATCCGAGCGTCAACCCTTCTGCGAAATAGAAGAGGAATAATTGGCTCGCTATACCATCCGAGCTCTGAGCTCCCCTGAGCAACAGAGAAAGCAGTTTGGCTCGCGATGCTATCCGAGCAGTCGACCCTTCTGTGAAATAGAAGAGGAATTATTGGCTCGCGATACCATCCGATCTCCGAGCTCCCCTGAGCAACAGAGAAAGTAGTGGCTCGCGATGCTATCCGAGCGTCGAGCTCCCCTGAGCAACAGAGAAAGTAGTGGCTCATGATGCTATCCGAGCGTTGACCCTTCTGTGAAATTGAAGATGAATTATTGGCTCGCGATTCCATCCGAGCTCCGAGCTCCCCTGAGCAACAGAGAAAGCAGTGTGGCTCGCGATGCTATCCGAGCGTCGACCCTTCTGTGGAATAGAAGAGGAATTATTGGCTCGCGATACCATCTGAGCTCCGAGCTCCCCTGATTTGTCGAAAAAGTCTGTAGGAGGAAAAAGGCCTGGGGGTAGTGGGGTAATTTCACGCCCACTGCTGACGTCAGGAGCGTAAGGATCGAAGCGTTTCAAGATCTTGGTGGCCGTTAGATCTTGGTAGTTAAGATCCAACAGCCAGATCTTTTTTGCGGAAATCGAGGAGTCGCTTTCTCCTTATAAATCCCCTTCCCCCTCTTCATTTCTTCTTCTTCATTTCTTTACTCACTCTCCAATTTTACAAGAGTAGGATCTTACTTGCCGTCGGCGATTCTTTCCGGTGATCGTACACTCTTACGCTTCAGGTTAGTATTTCCATTTTAGTAATGTCGCGCACTCAGTCCGGATCCAAGGCTAGCTCGTCAGGACGTTCCGTGGTGGAGTCCGAGTCAGAGACGTCTTCGTCTTGGAGCAAGTATAAGGTGAAGGAGGAGGTTCTGACCGACCCTGGGTTGGATGGTGGTGACGACGTAGTCTACGTGGTGTCCCCGCTGAGATCCAGAAGGCCGGAAAAGGAGCCAATGGACGAGGGCGAAGAGGAGGAAGGGGAAGAGGGGGACGGTGAGGACGAGGAGCGGCAGGATCAGGAGGATCAGGAGGAGGGGGGCGACGAGGAAGAGGGAAAGGAGGAGCAGGGTACCGAGGGTGAAGAGGAAGACGAGGAGGGTCAGGATCCCGAGGCCCAGGATGTTACCGATAAGGAGGATGATGGTGATGAACAGGAGGCTGCTCAAGAGAGCACTGGCCAGGGTACGGCAGGAAGGTCTGTTGGGGTCGGAGAAAACCTCCCCCCCTTCCCCCTTTGTCGATGCCGTCTCCCGAGCGTAAGGCTCGCCCTCGTCGGAAGAAGAAGGTCTTGACCATCCCACACAGCCCTTCCTCACCAGATGAGTATGCACCCAGACCGGGTCGTGAGTTTCCCCCGATCTCCTTCAAAAATCCAGGATCGATTCGGATGTATCCCGATGATATCAAGGACATCGAACCAATCCTTCCTGTGTCGGGCGAAGACACTCGGGTGAAGATTCGTATGGATAGCATTCCTTGCATCTTAAAGGCGGACTACCTCTACATTCTGATGGCCGCCTACTTCATTCCGACGGAGTTCGAAGTCTTTATTCCGAGCCCAGGCATTCGGCCCACAACGGTTCTCACACCGGGCAACTGTATGTTCCCCGAGGATGCCTTCCTCTCGGGCCTGCGGCTGCCACTGCACCCTTTCGTTAAGAGGGTTTTGAATTGGGCGAAGATGTGCCCCATGCAGTATTGGCCGAACTCTTGGAAGCACTTAGTCTGCTTCATCCTAAGGTGCCAAGAGAAGAGGGTGAAGCCGAGGTTGACGTATTTCCGGGCCATCCTAGGAATTAGCTCGCTCGGAGATCAGGAGGGGATTTTTTATTTCTCGCCGAGGCCGCACAAGAAAATCATGTACGGCCATCCGGATTCCATCATGGGATGGAAGGAGAAGTATTTCGTGGTTCGGAATGAGAGGCCTTGGGGGATACCCACCAAGTGGAATTTTTTCAAACCGAACCACAAGCCCCCGAAGAAGAGTGACTTGACAGCCAAGGAGTGGAAGAAGGTGGAGAAAATAATCGGGGGGCATAGTATCGCGTGGCCTCGAGTGACCGAGCTACACCTTGCCCGGGCCGGACTGAGCCCTGCCGACCCTAGTATGTTTCTTTCCAAATTTTTGCATCTTTCAGCCTTCGTGTTGACGTTAGCCTTTCCTTTTTTATTTTTGCAGGGATGACTTCTCAACAGGCGGATGACAGGCGGGCGCTGTTGGTTACCGCCGAGAAGGTGAGGTCGGAGAAAAGGAAGAAGGCCGAGCAGGAGAGGCTGGCGGCCGAGAAGGCGAAGATGGCGCCCACAGCCGGGGCGTCCTCCAAGGGACCGGCCCCGGTAGCAGAGGAGCCCTCCCTGGCGAAGAAGGCCAAGAAGCATCACCCCCAAGCATCGAAGGCAGCTTGGGACACCGGGGGTAGCTCGGGCAAGACCGTTGAGGCCCCAGAAAAAAAGACTCCTACCAGCAAGGCCTTCCGCCGAGGAGATGGTGGGTCAGCAGGGGCTGCGACCCTATGCCCCTGACCGGTTGATCATGCAGGGGGATAGTCTGCTGGATGGGCCCGTGTCGATTGAATTCGTCACGAAGGCTGCCACCGAACACGATCGTATGGCACTGGCAGTGCAGACGGCGGACCAGGCCTTCATGCGGTGGTCCCAAGCGCACATCTCGGTAAGCCGGCTCGGTGCTGCATATATTTTCTTTTGTTTTGAAGTTGGAATTTTTATAACCTCTTCCGTCTCGACAGGCGATGCTTCATGGCCAGCACTTCCAAAAGTGCTTGGAGAAGGAGATTTACATCGAGAGGAGGAACGCGGAGAAGTACCTCCACGAGCTGAACAAGGCGAATGACGACCTGAAGGAGGCCCAGACTATGGTGAAGGTCCACGAGGCGCAGGTGGCCTCGCTCTCCGACATCCACATGGCGGACGTGGATCGTCTCAAGGAGAGGATTGAGGAGGAGGCGGAGAAGGGGCGGAAGGCCCTAAAGAGGATGGAAGCGGCCTCAGCGGAAGCTCTGGTCATAGCGCAGGACGAGGCCTATGAGCAGGCCAAGACGCACTTCCGGCAGATCTACCCCGAGCTGAACGTGGACCACCTCTCCTATGGTTGGGAGGCGAACCTTCTGCCGACCCCGAGGGGCGACGAAGCGGGGGGCATCCAGGCCGAGGATGAGGTGCCACCCCCCCCTCAAGAATAGAATAGTTTTCTTTTTGTTTTCTTTGATGTAAATGCCTCGAGTGGACTGGCCACCGCGGCTTTTGTATCAATTTTTGAAAGAAATGAAATTTACTTTTTTAGGCCGAGGCTTTGTGACTTGTGCATTTTTCTAGCTTTCCTTGTGATTGTTTGTTTCTTGTCCTTGGATAGACGCACGAGGCCCGGGTCGCCGACCCTGTTGCTGCCAAGGTACCTCCAATTCAAGCGGGGGAGGAGGCCATGGAGGCGGTGTTGGTTCGGCAGCGAAAATAGGCTCGGGACCGAGCGGCTGCAATTAATTATTTCCTGAACAAATCTAAAGAGCTCGGTCTGGAGGTGGCGCGCCTGAAGAAGGCCATAGCCGACCGGGACTGGTGGGTAATTGAGACGGACTGGTCCCTATCGGATGCTTCGAGCGGGCGGTCGGCTTCGGAGTCTTTTCTTCGTGAAGCCGTGGTCGAGAAAGAGCTAGAGATTCGTAGGCTGAAGTTGGTGTTAGGCGCGGGTTTGATGGAAGATGCCAGCAACTCGACCCCGGGGCGATCTCCGATATTTCTATTGGATGAGGCCCAGCCCAGTGATGCAGGAAGCTCGGTGGCGGGAGTAACTTCTCGGGCCGGTCCAGCCGAGCGTGAGAAGAGCCCCGAAGGAGGCGCCGAGTTTGAATTTCAGGCCGAGTGCGAGTGAGTGAGTTGTTCTTTGTATTTGTACCGACGTTCATTGAGTTGTAAGCAATGAGTAATAATAATAGCATTCGTTTTCGTGAACCTTGATTGTCTCGGTTGCCGAAGGTAGCTTCTATGTCTGCTGCGAAGGGGTCGCCGCCGAGGCGACTGGGTCACAAATGGCGACGTTTCGCCTTCCCATGAGCATTAATGGCGACGTTTCGCCTTCTGCCGTTTCGCATTCCCAGACGTAATAACTGCCCCCCTCAGGGGGTTATATAATCCCCACTTCCCCCCAACTGATTGCTAAGAAATGAAAGTCGCTTGACTTGGGTGCCTGCCGAAGGCGGGCACCCACAAACAAAATATTCTCCGAATGCTCCGGATCAGGGGGCACACAAATTACCCTCAGACTATTCGGGGTTCGGGCTTGAAGAGCTACGAGACACCGGGTAGTTCGTTGGTGAGTGGTAGGCCAGCTGATCGGTTTGGGGGTTCGGGGAGAGTCGAGGCTTGGCGGCTCTCCTGCCGTCCTCGAACAGTTCGGGGTTTCGGGCTCGCAAGAGCAGGAAACCCCGGGTTGTTCGAGGGCGAGAGGAGGGTCGTTTGAAAGCATAGGGTCAGTCCGTGACGGCGAAAGCAGAGGGTCGGTGGCTCCCCTGCCGTCCTTGAACAATTCGGGGTTTGGGCTTGCGAAAGCCGTAAACCCCGAGTTGTTCGCAGGGCGAGAGGGTGGTCAACCAAACGACTCGAAGCTTGGGGCATCTGCCGAAGGAGGACGCTCTAAACCTTAAATATCAAATTTTTCTGAATCGTGGCACTAGGCCGTAGCCGAGCGTATTGGTCGAGCGGCTTCGAAGGAAGCCGCGGCCTAGCTCTGGACTGACGACGTGTCGTAATCTCTTGGGGATGGCGGTGTGGGTGGTTGTCGCCTCGGGCATCGGTTGATGGGCTTGAAGAAGCCCAAACCGAGCGAGGGACGGGTGCCGAGCCCCCACACCGGGAGAGAAAGCCAGTAGCAGGCGTAGTAGAGGGTCGCCGCCGAGCGTCAAGGCCGAGGGGCTTTGAACAAGGCCCCTGCCTTGCTCGAGGTTGACGCCGCCCTCCCGCACTTGTTCTCAGGAAAGACGGTGCAGGCGTGGCTGGCGGTTGTCGCCTCGGACATCGGTTGATGGGCTTGAAGAAGCCCAAACCGAGCGAGGGATGGGTGCCGAGCCCCCACACAGGGGAGAAAGCCAGTAGCAGGCGTAGCAGAGGGTCGCCGCCGAGCGTCAAGGCCGAAGGGCTTTGAAGAAAGCCCCTGCCTTGCTCGAGGTCGACGCCGCGCTCCGGCACTTGTTCTCAGGAAAGACGGTGCGGGCGTGGCTGGCGGTTGTCAGCTCGGGCATCAGTTGATGGCCTTGAAGAAGCCCAAACCGAGCGAGGGACGGGTGCCGAGCCCCCACACCGGGGAGAAAGCCTGTAGCAGGCGTAGCAGAGGGTCGCCGCCGAGCGTCAAGGCCGAGGAGCTTTGAAGAAAGCCCCTGCCTTGCTCGAGGTCGACGCCGAGCTCCCGCACTTGTTCTCAGGAAAGACGGTGCGGGAGTGGCTGGCGGTTGTCGCCTCGTGCATCGGTTGATGGGCTTGAAGAAGCCCAAACCGAGCGAGGGACGGGTGCCAAGCCCCCACACCGGGGAGAAAGCCAGTAGCAGGCATAGCAGAGGGTTGCCGCCGAGCGTCAAGGCCGAGGAGCTTTGAAGAAAGCCCCTGCCTTGCTCGAGGTCGACACCGAGCTCCCGCACTTGTTCTCAGGAAAGACGGTGCGGGCGTGGCTGGCGGTTGTCACCTCGTGCATCGGTTAATGGGCTGGAAGAAGCCCAAACCTGAGCGAGGGGCGGGTGCCGAGCCCCCACACCGGGAAGAAAGCCAGTAGCAGGCATAGCAGAGGGTCGCCGCCGAGCGTCAAGGCCGAGGGGCTTTGAAGAAAGCCCCTGCCTTGCCTGAGGTCGACACCGCGCTCCTGCACTTGTTCTCAGGAAAGACGGTGCGGGCGTGGCTGGCGGTTGTCGCCTCGAGCGTCGGTTGATGGGCTTGAAGAAGCCCAAACCGAGCGAGGGACGGGTGCCGAGCCCCCACACCGGGGAAGAAAGCCAGTAGCAGGCGTAGCAGAGGGTCACCGCCGAGCGCCAAGGTCGAGGGGCTTTGAAGAAAGCCCCTGCCTTGCTCGAGGTCGACGCCGCGCTCCTGCACTTGTTCTCAGGAAAGACGGTGCGGGCGTGGCTGGCGGTTGTCGCCTCGGGCGTCGGTTGATGGGCTTGAAGAAGCCCAAACCGAGCGAGGGACGGGTGCCGAGCCCCCACACTGGGGAGAAAGCCAGTAGCAGGCGTAGCAGAGGGTTGCCGCCGAGCGTCAAGGCCGAGGGCCTTTGAAGAAAGCCCCTGCCTTGCTCGAGGTCGACGCCGCGCTCCCGCACTTGTTCTCAGGAAAGACGGTGCGGGCGTGGCTGGCGGTTGTCGCCTCGGGCATCGGTTGATGGGCTTGAAGATGCCCAAACCGAGCGAGGGACGGGTGCCGAGCCCCCACACCGGGAAGAAAGCCAGTAGCAGGCATAGCAGAGGGTCACGCCGAGTGTCAAGGCCGAGAGGCTTTGAAGAAAGCCCCTGCCTTGCCCGAGGTCGACGCCGGGCTCCTGCACTTGTTCTCAGGGTGAGTAGCTATCCCAAACATGTAGGGAAGCTTTTCGGGCTCGCGCTGTTATCCGAGCGCCGAAGCCTAAGCTTGTAAGAGAAGCTTTTCCAGCACGCGCTATTATCCGAGCGCCGAGCCCCAAGCTTGTAAGAGAAGCTTTTTTAGGCTCGCTCTGTTATCCGAGCGTCGAGCCCCGAGCTTGTAAGAGAAGCTCTTCAGGCTCGCTCTGTTATCTGAGCGCCGAGCCCCGAGCTTGTAAGAGAAGCTTTTCAGGCTCGCGTTGTTATCCGAGCGCTGAGCCGCAAGCTTGTAAGAGAAGCTTTTCAGGCTCGCGCTGTTATCTGAGCGCCGAACCCCAAGCTTGTAAGTGAAGCTTTTCAGGCTCGCGCTGTTATCCGAGCGCCGAGCCTCAAGCTTGTAAGAGAAGCTTTTCAGGCTCGCACTGTTATCCGAGCGCCGAACCCCATGCTTGTAAGAAAAGCTTTTCAGGGTCGTGCTGTTATCTGAGTGCCGAGCCTCAAGCTTGTAAGAGAAGCTTTTCAGGCTCGCGCTGTTATCCGAGCGCTGAGCCTCAAGCTTGTAAGAGAAGCTCTTCAGGCTCACTCTATTATCCGAATGCCGAGCCTCAAGCTTGTAAGAGAAGCTTTTCAGGCTCGCGCTGTTATCCGAGCCCCGAACCCAAGCTTGTAAGAGAAGCTTTTCAGGCTCGCGCTGTTATCCGAGCACCGAACCCCGAGCTGTAAGAGAAGCTTTTCAGGCTCGTGCTGTTATCCGAGCACCGAGCTTCAAGCTTGTAAGAGAAGTTTTTCAGGCTCGCGCTATTATCTGAGTGCCGAGCTCGAGAGGTCTTTTATTAAGAACAAAATATGAAGCCATAAACTTGTTTTAAGAAAGTTGGCATATTTACAGCAGAAGGGATTCTTACAAAAAACAAGGCACAACGTGCCGATTACATTTCTTCATAATTCACATTGGGAATGGAGGCTAATCTCCTCCTAGGAACTTGATGAGGTGTTCCGCATTCCAGGGCCTCTTGATGGCTTTGCCCTCTGAGTTGGTCAGGCGGTATGTCCCTGGGTGCACGACCTCCGATACTTTGTAAGGGCCCTCCCAGTTCGGGGACAATTTCCTTTTCTGACCGGGACTGGACGCCGCCAGTTTTCGGAGAACGAGGTCTCCGAGTTTGATGTCGGCGGGATGCACCTTCTTGTTGTAGAACTTCTCAATCCTTTGTTGGTAGATGCTTCTTCTAATGGCCAACTTCTCCCTGACCTCGTTTACGAGGTCCAGGTCGGCTCGTAGCTGAGCGGAGTTGGTGGCCTCGTCGAACACCATGATTCGGGGTGAAGGGATCCCGATTTCCAAGGGAATGACGGCCTCCGCCCCGTACATCAGATTGAAGGGAGATTCTCTCGTGGGGATCCTCTTTGTTGTTTGAGGGGTCCAGAGAACGCTTGGCAACTCGTTGACCCATAGCCCCTTAGAAGAGTTATCGAGTCATTTCTTAAGGCCGTCGAGGATTTGGCGGTTCGCGTTCTCGGCTTGACCGTTAGACTGGGGGTGGCATATGAGAAGCGCTGCTGGACCCCGAGATCTTCGCAGAACTTGCAGAAATGCTTACCCGTGAATTGAGTTCCATTCTCTGTGATGAGCAGCTGCGGGATCCCGAACAGACAGACGATGTGTTTCCAGAAAAACTGCTGGGTCTGTCGCTCGGTGATCGTTGCTAATGGCTCGACCTCGACACACTTAGTGAAATAGTCGGTCGCCACAATGAGGAACTTTCGCTGGCCCGTTGCTTTTGGAAATGGGCCCACCAAATTCCTCCCCCACATTGCAAAGGGGGTCGGACTGGCCATGGACCGGAGGTTCGCCTGAGGAGCCCTCTTCATGGGGGAGAACCGTTGGCAGCGGCCGCACTTCTTCACTAGATTGAGGGCGTCTTGCAGCATAGTGGGCCAGTAATACCCGTGATTTAGCGCCTTCCGTGCTAGCGAACAGCTTCCCATGTGACATCCGCCGATCCCCTCGTGCAGCTCTTTGAGGGCGTACTTGGCTTCGTCTGGGCATAGACAGCGGAGGTAGGGTCTGCCATCGGTTGTCGTATAGGACCTTTTGAAGAGGGTGGCATTGATGCCCGCGAATCTTTCAGATCGGACCCTGATCCGCCTTGCTTCAGCCCGGTGTTCAGGGAGCTCTCCTTTGACTAGAAATTTTTTAATAAGAGTGGTCCAGTCGTCGGGAGGAGCTCCGTCTACGACGCACAGAACCTCCGGGGTGTCTGTACTCGGCTTCAACAGGACTTCAATCAGGACCGTGCGGTCGAGGCCTTCAAAGGATGAGGAAGCCAGCTTTGACAGAGCGTCGGCCTGGGCGTTCAGCTCCCGGGGGATCCTTAAGACAGCTGATTCGTCGAAGGACGATAATAGGCATTGGACTATGGACCAGTACGTGATCATCCGATCGTCACGGGCCTCGTAGTCCCCGGTGATTTGGTTGACCACCAGCTGAGAGTCGCTAAAGGCCCTGATCTGTCTGGCACCGGCTTGATGAGCCAGGCTCAGCCCGGCGATCATCGCCTCGTATTCATCCTCGTTGTTAGAGGCCGGAAAGTTGAGGCGGAGACAATATTGGATGAGAAAACCATCCGGATCTCGAAGAATGATGCCCGCACCACTCCCCGTTTCGCAAGAGGAGCCATCGACGTAAACTTCCCACGTCTGGTCAGCTTCTTTGCCTGCGGGTTGTCGGAGATGGTGCATTCTGTGATGAATTCGGCGAGGGCCTGCCCTTTGATGGCCGTTCTTGGTTGATAGCCGATGTCGTACTGGCTATGTTCGATCGACCATTTGACTAGTCGACCAGAGTTCTCGGGTTTGTAGAGCACGGCCTTCAGGGGTTGATCCGTGAGTACCTGGATCGAATGCGCCTGAAAGTAAGGGCGGAGCTTCCGTGCGGCTATGACCAAGGCGTACGCCACCTTCTCCATCCTGGAATACCGGGTCTCGGCGTCGAGCAGGACCTTGTTTACATAGTACAAGGGCTTTTGAACCCCTTCCTCTTCTCGGACGAGGACGGCGCTGAGCACGTTCTCCGAAGCGGAAAGGTAGTGCCAGAGTGGCTCCCCTGGTTCGGGCTTGCTGAGGAGAGGGGGGTTGGCGAGGTACTCCTTCAGCTGTGCGAAGGCCTCTTGCTGTTGAGTACCCCACTCGAACCTTCTGGTGCTGCGTAGCGCCTTGAAGAACGGGAGGGACTTCTCTCCATACTTGGAGAGGAAATGGCCGATGACCGCCAGTCTCCCCGTTAGCCTCTGGACTTGTTTGACGTTCCTGGGAGGGGCCATGTCTATTATGGCCTAGATTTTTTCGGGGTTAGCCTCGATGCCGCGCTGGCTGACGATGAACCCTAAGAACTTCCCCGAGGAGACGCCGAAGGTACATTTCGTCGTGTTTAGCCACATATTGTGGGTTCGAAGGACCCCAAAGGCCTCTTCCAGGTTGGCGACGTGGTCCTGTTCTTGTTGACTTTTGACGAGCATGTCGTCGACGTATACCTCCATGTTACGTCTGATTTGATCTTTGAAGACTCGGTTGACGAGCCTCTGGTAGGTGGCGCCAGCATTCTTCAGCCCGAAGGGCATGACCCGGTAACAGTACAGCCCCTGGTCCGTGACGAAGGATGTCTTGGCGATGTCGGGAGGAAACATCCGGATCTGGTTATAGCCGGAGAAGGCATCCATGAAGGATAAGAGCTCATGGCCCGAGGTGGCATCTATCAGGGCATCAATGCTGGGGAGAGGGAACTGATCCTTGGGGCATGCCTTGTTGAGATCGGTGAAATCTATGCAGATCCTCCAACTCCCGCTCGCCTTCCTGACCGTGACGACGTTCGCCAGCCACTCCGGGTAGCTGGCCTCTTGTACGAAATGTGCGGACAAGAGCTTGTCCACTTCCGCGTTCACTGCCTGTTGTCACTCCGGAGCGAACTTGTGCCGCTTTTGGACCACTAGTTTTGACCTGGGGATCATGCTGAGTTTGTGCAAGATGAGATCCTCGGAGATACCGGGCATGTCAGAGGGCTTCCAGGCAAAGAGATCGACATTGCGGCGAATGCAGGCGATTAGGGTGGACTTGAGGTCGGGCGCGAGGGAGCAACTTATGCGGAAGTGCTTCGACGCATCCCCTATCTCGAACGAGACATCTTCTAGCTCGTCTGCCGGCTCTAGTTCGGGTTGGGTCCTCTCAGGCTCGAGCTCGACGGCGTCGAGGGGAAATACCCCGCTTCCGATCGCAGTCATGTAGCACAAACGTGCAGCTTCTTTATTCCCTCGGACAACTCCGATGCCAGTGTTGGTAGGAAATTTCATTTTCTGATGGTAGGCCGAAGGGACCGCCTGGAGGGAGCAGAGCCCCGGACGGCCGAGGATGGCATTGTACGCTGCCTTGACATTCACAACCATGAAATCCATGGACTAGGTCCTTCTATTCAGGGTCGTGCCTGCCGTTACGTCTAGGGTGACGATCCCCTCTATAGTCACAGGGACGCCGGAGAACCCGTGCAGGGTGTATCCGGCCGGCTTTAGTTTCTCACGGGAGAGCTTTAGGTTCTCGAACGCTTCTAGGAACAGAATGTTGGTCGAGCTCCCATTGTCCACGAGGATTCGCCAGACCTCGAAGTTTGCCATACTGAGGCTGATGACAAGTACATCACAATGAGGGAGCCGGACCCCTTCCAGATCCTCTCCTGAGAAGGAGACAGGAAGTTGCTGGACCTGGGGGAGAGAGAGGGCCCTGGACGGTGTTGACATCCCGAATGAAGGCCGTGCGGGAAGTGTTGGATTCTCCTCCCATGGGCCCTCCGTGGATGCAATGCAGGATTGCCTGGCCTTCAGGCTCCTCGGGCTCCAGATCCCACTCGGGACGCCGTCGGTGCGCTCGAGGAGGAGGGGAAATCCCTCCTGTTTCTGTTGCCTTCCCTTTTGAATTCTCAGAGGTACCCTCGTTGAATGAGGACCTCAATTTCGTCCTTCAGGGCACGGCAGTGATCTGTGTCGTGCCCGTTGTCCCGGTGGAAACGGCAGTAGAACCGCTGATCCCACTTCTTGCTGGTGTTGTTGGACGGTCGAGGAGGGTATTGGACGAGGTCACTGTCTTCAATCGCTAAGAGGATTGTCGACACGTTCTGCGTCAGGGGAGTGTACCTCTCGAAGCGGGGGATCGGCGGAACTTTCTTCACGGCGCCTCCGTCTCTCGGAGTTTTCTTCGCCGGCTCAACCTCGTCGGCCTTGCATTTCCCCTTCCCGTGAACTTCCTTTTGGTCCTCCGGATTAGGGGCTTCTTCGGCTCGGATATATTTTTCAACCCGGTTGAAGTGGTCGGGGAAGTCTATCGGCGGCTTCTTTTCCAGGGAGGCCTTCAACTGTCCATGTCGGACGTTGTGCCTGAAGGCAGCCGAGGCAACCCCGGGGTCAAGGGACGAGACCGACAACGCCTCGGCAGTCAACCTTCGGACGAACACCCTGAGTGACTCCCCTTCCTTTTGCCGGAGTCCAACCAGGGACGCACTCGTTCTTTCGGCCTTTCGGCTGGTTACGAAGTGGGCAAGGAAGCTGCCCTCTAGCTGGTCGAAAGAATAGATGGAGCCGGGGGTGAGCTTGGAGAACCATTCCCGAGCCAGACCCCGAAGTGTGGCGGGGAAGGCTCGGCACAGGAGGGGATCCGATGCGCTGTGAATCATCATGAGGGTTTTGAAGCCCTCCATGTGATCAGCAGGATCGCCCTCACCGTCATATGTCTCGAATTGAGGCGGACGAAAATTGTGGGGTATCTCTGCCTACAGGATGAGGGCGGAGAAAGGAGGGCGAACCGGTCTGTACCCCGGAGGGGTCCTTGGGTCGCCGTTGCCAAAGTGGTCGAGGCGATCCTCCATCTCTTAGAGGCATTTCAAAATGTCGTCATCATGCTCTGGTGGGATTGTTGAGGGGCGAGATACGCTAGCCTCAGCATCCGACCGTGTGTGGGAACGACGGTCGTTCTCATTGACGGGGACCACTCGGATGGCCCCCAAGCTTTCCCTCCGGAAGTCCTGGAACTCCTGGTGGGTAACCGGGGCCCGCTCGGCCCGGTTTGGTTGAGCGGGCTGTTGTCGACCGACACGGCTGAGCGCCGGTTCCCGCCCTTGGGACGGAGGTTTGGGGTGGTTTGGAGCTGAGTTGGAAGCGGCTCCTCCCCTGCTGTGGCCAGCCTACCGATTCACGATCACCCCTCGTAGGTCGGGCTCGATCGGACGGGAGGCATTCGGCTGGGGCCCGTGGTTGATCCCTCTGTTGTTCGATCATGGGCATTGGCAGCGATGCCTTGTGGAGGCACGTCCTGCCAACGTGCAGAGGTAACAGTTTTCGCGGCCTTGGGCGCCATGTGAGCTCGGTTTGACGGGGGTACCATCGGAAACAGAGCTTGTGTCGGCGTCTACAGGGGTACCGTTAGAGGCAGAGCTCGGGTTGGCGTCTACAATAGATAGTTTCCTACAAACGGCGCCATCCTGATGCGGTTTGTTTTTGGGAAACGTGTGGATGCACCAGGCGTGAGTTCTTACTCGATTTGTATTGAAGGAGGAGACTCCTATGTAGGCGACCCTCGACTGGACGAACAGTACTGGGGTAGGTGGTGTTGAGGTGGAGGCTGATGCTCGGCTCGGATCTTTGGGGCTCGGATCCAAGTGTCTCGTGTACCTGCAGACGGTCGCGGAACACCGGGATTGGTCCCGGTGGCTGACCTTCCGACGATCTAGTCAGTCACTAAGGGAGAGTAACAGTAACTAGGGTTTGAGGGGGGAAAAGTTGATTACGTGGAGAAGGAGTAGGGGTCTGGTATTTATAGGAGATGCCAACCGGGTCTGGACCCGTTTGGGGCCGGGTCTGCACCCGGTTGCCCGTGAAGCTGAAGCGGTGGAAATCCGGGCGGTTTAGGGCTGACGTGGCAGATGCCCGGGCGGTTTCCGGGCTGACGTGGCAGCGGCCCGGGCGGTTTTTCGATGCTGACGTGGCGGATCCGGAGGATCAGGAGGTGCGCGCATCCTGAAGGGATCCTGTGGCCCAGGACGGGCCACGTCATTCCTAACCCATATCACCCGTCATTTTTTTAAAAGCGCCGGCAGAGTTATTAGCTACCCGGCATTTTAGAACTCTTTTATTGAACTCTTTTAAATTTTGTAAATTAAACTTGTGTTTAATTACATGACTAAATAATAAATTTCGTATCTACGTCAATGAATTAATGTTACTTTGAATTTTGATATATTATGACTTTGGTGAAATGGTTATGAAATATATCGTATTGAACAATATTATGAATTGTGTATAAGATTTTTTTTTATTTTAAATATTGTATTTGTTTTTCGTATTTTCTAACAGCACAAAAAAAAAAAACAAAACAACAAAACAACAAACCCGGCATTTTGTGAACGCCCGAAACAATAAAATATGGAAAAAAATAAAATCAAAAATAAAAAACATACCCTGCATTTCATAATGCCGGGATGGATAAAACGTTTAGAAATTTAAAAAATTTAAAAACATACCCCGGCATTTTAAAATGCCGGGGTTGAGAAAATGGCAGGAAATAAAGAAATTAAAAACATACTTGTGCTATAAGTGCAGGGGACGGAGCTCGAAAATGCCGGGGCTTCTTTAAATAATTTCCGGCGCTTGCAAGCATTGGGGTAGCGCGAAACATACTCCGGTGGGGGCAAGGCCGGCGTATACGGCGGCGCATTATGAAGTGCCGGGGGGTTAAACCCCTGCATTTATAAATGCCGGGAAATGCCAAAAAGAAAAAGATGCCGGGCTTTTTTATCCCCGTTTGTAGTGTTTGAAACACGATGCTTCTCCATTCGGAAATAAAAAAACAAGCCCATTTCAATGCTTTTGCCTAATAGGTTTAATTCTGCTTATTTACATGAAAGAACTCCAAGAATATGATGGGTAGTTTTACATCGTTGATTAGTTTTCCTTGTTGATTGTAATAAATAAGTTCCACACATTTATTTCTACTGATCTCATTCTTTTGTTTATCTTCATCTTCTGTTATTATATTGTTCCACTGCTTGACTAAATAAAAGAACAACAAGAACTTATAAATAAGTTGTAAACATTTATTAGTTCCTCTTCCGGTTAGTATTGCACAATTTTGTTAATAAACAATTTCAATGTTTGGTTCCATTTTTACCCATAGTTCACTCAATTATTTTGTAGTTTGCTGAACTAATAGTATCAATACGAAGGTTAAACTCTCGAATTTAATAAGAGGAATAAAAAAGGAAAAAGAAAATAACTTATTTGAATGACTACATGAAGAATGGATCTTTGTGCAAGGGGTAGAGCTCTTTTGTTGTATTTTGGTTGTGGAAGAGACATGATTGAGAATTAATTGTGTAATTGTTAATAGACCTTTTTTCCTAAGAGATGATAGAATAGTTGTCTATATAGTTAGTGTAGCAAATATTTATAGAATATTGAAGATCATTGTTATGAGCTAATAATCAAAGTATAATGTAGTTGATATGGGTCGGATGACGTGGCCCCTCCTGGGCCACAGGATCCCCTCAGGAAACGTGCACCTCCAGGTCATCCGGATCCGCCACGTCAGCGTCAGAAAACCGCCCGGTCCCCTGCCACATCAGCCTGGAAACCGCCCGGGCCTCTGCCACGTCAGCCCTATACCGTCCGGGTTTCCACCGCTTCAGCCCCACGGGCAACCGGGTCCAGACCCGGCCCCAAACGGGTCCAGACCCGGTTGGCTTCTCCTATAAATACCAGACCCCTACCCCATATCCTGGTAATCGATCTTTTCCCACTCAAAACCCTAATTACTGTTACTCTCTCTCAGTAGCTGACTAGATAGTCGGAGGGTCTGCCACCGGGACTAACCCCAGTGATCCTAGACCGTCTGCAGGTACACGAGCCCTCGGATCCGAGCCTTCTGATCCGAGCCGAGCATCCAGCCTCCACCTCACTACCGCCTACTTCCTTACCGTTCACCCGGCTGAGGGTCGTCCGCACCAGAGCTTCCTCCACCAATACAAATCGAGTAAGAACTCACATCTGGTGCATCCACACGCCTCCCAAAAACAAACCGCATCAGATTGGCGCCGTCTGTGGGAAATCTCTATTGCAGACGCTGAACCGAGCTCAGCCGTCAACGGTACCCCGTCAACCCGAGCTCACTTGGCGCCCAAAGCCACGAGAGCTGTTACCTCAGCGCGTCGGCAGGACGTGCCTCCACAGGGCATCGGCGCCGATGCTCAGGCATCCAACAACCCGAGGGTCAGTCACAGACTTCAACCGGGTAATCCAGCCTAACCTGTCCAGCCCGACCTGCGGGGGGTAATCCAGAATCGATAGGCAAGCCGGAGTAGGGGAGGGGCCGCTTCCAACTCGGCCCCGAACCACCCCAAACCTCTGTCCCAAGGGCGAGGGCCCGCACTCAGCCGCATCGGCCGGCACCCACCGGCTCAGCAAAATCGATCTGAACAAGCTCCAGTCACCTACCAGGAGTTTCAAGTCTTCCAGAAAGAAATCATGGAGGCCATCCGGGGACCCCCCCGTCGATGACAGCATCTGCCGCTCTCGCTCCCGCTCGGATGCCGAGGCCAGCGTGTCTCGCATCCGACCGTCCAGCCGGAGTATGACGAGGACGTCTTGAAGCGCCTCCAGGAAATGGAGGACCGCCTCAACCACTTCGGGGACAGCGGACCGAGACCGACCCAGGGATACAGGCCCATCCGACCTCCTTTTTTCCACAACCATCCTGCGGGCGGAAATACCCCTGGAACTTCTGCCCACCTCAATTCGAGACTTACGATGGGGAGGGCGATCCTGCTGATCACATGGAGGGCTTCAAAATCCTCATGATGATTCACAGCGCATCGGATCCCCTCCTCTGCCGCGCCTTCCCTGCCACCCTCCGGGGTCCGGCTCGGGAGTGGTTCTCGAAGCTCATCCCCCGGCTCCATCCATTCCTTCGACCAATTGGAGGGCAACTTCCTCACCTACTTTGTGACAAGCCGAAAGGCCGAAAGGACAAGTGCATCCTTACTTGGCCTCCAGCAGAAGGAAGGAGAGTCGCTCTGGGTATTCGTCCGAAGATTCACCGCATAGGCAAGATCGGTCTCCTCCCTCGACCCCGGGGTCGCCTCGGCCGCATTCCGGCACAACGTCCATCATGGACAACTGAAGGCCTCCCTGGCGAAGAGACCCCCGATAGATTTTCCCTGACCTCCTCAATAGGGTCGAAAAGTACATCCAGGCTGAAGAGGACCTGAATCTAGAGGACTCGAAAGAAGTTCCCGGGAAGGGGAAGCGCAAGGCCGACAAGATCGAGCCAGCGAAGAAAGCTCCGAGAGACGGGAGCGCTACGAAGAAGGTTCCGCCGGTCCCCCGCTTCGAGAGGTACACTCCGCTGACGCAGAACGTGTCAACAATCCTCTTAGCGATCGAAGACAGCGACCTCATGCAGTTCCCCCCTCGACCGTCCAACAACACCAGCAAGAATAGGGATCAGCGGTTCTACTGCCGCTTCCACCGAGACAATGGGCACGACACAGATCGTTGTCGTGCCCTGAAGGACGAAATTGAAGCCCTCATCCAACGAGGGTACCTCTGGGAATTCACAAAAGAAGGTGTTCGGGAACAGAGGGATACCAGAAATAGGAGGGATTCCCCTCCTCCTCGAGCACCCCGACAGCGCCTCGAGCGGGATCCGGAGCCCGAGGAGCCCAAGGGTCAGGCAATCTTGCATTGCGTCCACAGAGGGCCCATGGAAGGAGAATCTAACACTTCCTCCAAGGCATTCGTCCGGGATGTCAACACCGTCCAGGGCCCTCTCTCCCCCCAGGTCCAGCAACTTCCTGTCTCCTTTTCAGGGGGAGGAGCTGGAGGGGGTCCGGCTCCCTCATTGTGACGCACTCGTCATCAGCCTCAGCATGGCAAACTTCGAGGCCCGATGAATCCTCGTGGACAACGGGAGCTCAGTCAACATCTTGTTCTTGGAAGCATTCGAGAACTTGAAGCTCTCCCATGAGAAGCTAAAGTCAGCCGGATATACCTTGCATGGATTTTCTGGCATCCCGGTGACAATAGAGGGGATCGTCACCCTAGATGTCACGGCGGGTACGACCCCGAACAGAAGAACCGAGTCCATGGACTTCATGGTTGTGAACGTCAAGGCAGCCTACAATGCCATACTCGGTCGCCCCGGGCTCTGCTCGCTCCAGGCGGTTCTCTCGCCCTACCACCAGAAGATGAAGTTCCCTACCAACACTGGTGTCAGTGTTGTCCGAGGAAATCAAGAAGCAGCACGCTCGTGCTACATGACGGCCATCGGGAGCGGTGTATTCCCCCTCAATGCCCTCGAACTAGAGCCCGAGAGGACCCAGCCAGAACCAGAGCCGGCAGACGAGCTAGTGGATGTCTCATTTGAGACAGAGGACGCGTCGAAACACTTCCGAGTGAGCTGCTCCCTCGCGCCCGACCTCAAGTCTGCCCTGATCGCCTGCATTCTCCGCAATGTCGACCTCTTTGCCTGGAAGCCTTCTGACATGCCCAATATCTTCGAGGATCTCATCATGCACAAACTCAGCGTGATCCCCGGGTCGAAGTCGATTATCCAAAAGCGGCGTAAGTTCGCTCCAGAGCGACAGCAGGTGGTGAACGCAGAAATAGACAAGCTCTTGTCTGCGCGTTTTGTACAAGAGGTCAGCTACTCTGAGTGGCTAGCGAACGTCTTCATGGTCAAAAAGGCGAGCGAGAGCTGGAGGATCTGCATAGATTTTACCGACCTCAACAAGGCATGGCCCAAGGATCCGTTCCCCCTCCCCAGCTTCGATGCCCTTATCGACGCCACATCGGGTCACGAGCTCTTATCCTTCATGGATGCCTTCTCAGGATACAACCAGATCCGAATGTTTCCTCCTAACATCGCCAAGACATCCTTCATCACAGACAGAGGACTTTACTGCTACCGGGTTATGCCCTTCGGGCTGAAGAACGCCAGTGCTACTTACCAGAGGCTCGTTAACAGAGTCTTCAAAGATCAAATCGCGTAACATGGAGGTGTACATCGACGACATGCTCGTCAAAAGCTAACAGGGTCAGAATCACATCGCTGACCTGGAAGAGGCCATTGGGGTACTTCGAACCCACAACATGAGGCTTAATTCGGCGAAGTGTGCATTCAGCGTCTCCTCGGGAAAGTTCCTCGGTTTCATCGTCAGCAAGCGCGACATCGAGGCGAACCCCGAAAAAATCCAGACCATAATAGACATGGCCCCTCCCAGGAACATCAAAGAAGTCCAGAGGCTAACGGGGAGACTGGCAGCCATCGGTCGTTTCCTCTCCAAGTCTAGAGAGAAGTCCCTACCGATCTTTAAAGCACTGTGCGGAACCGAAGGGTTCGAATGGGGTACTCAGCAACAGGAGGCCTTCGCCCAATTAAGGAGTATCTCACCAACCCTCCTCTCCTCAGCAAGCCCGAACCCGGCGAGCCACTCTGGCTCTACTTCTCGGCTTCGGAGAACGTGCTCAGTGCCATCCTCATTCGAGAAGAGGAAGGGGTCCAAAAGCCCATGTACTATGTGAGCAAGGTCCTGCTCAACACCGAGACCAGATATTCCAGGATGGAGAAAGTAGCATATGCCTTGGTCATGGCCGCGCGAAAGCTCCGTCCATATTTCCAGACACATTCGGTCCAGGTACTCACAGATCAACCCCTGAAGGCGGTGCTCTATAAGCCCGAGAGCTCGGAGCGACTAGTCAAGTGGTCGATCGAGCTCAGTCAGGTTGACATCGGCTACCAGCCAAGGACGGCCATCAAAAGGCAGGCCCTCGCCGAGTTCATCACAGAATGCACCATCTCCGAGCAGCCGATAGGCAAGGAAGCCGACCATACGTGAAAAGTTTACATCGACGGTTCCTCTTGCGAAGCAGGGAGTGGTGCAGGCATCATTCTGCGGGGGCCAAACAGTTTTCTCCTTCAATACTGCCTTCACCTCAACTTCCCGGCCTCTAACAACGAGGCCGAGTACGAGGCCATGATCGCCGGGCTCACCCTGGCTTATCAGGCCGGTGCCAGACAGATCAGGGCCTTTAGTGACTCCCAGCTTGTGGTCAACCAGATCACTAGGGAGTACAAGGCCCATGACGATCGGATGATCAGTTACCTGGCTGTGGTTCAACGTCTATTAACATCCTTCGACGAATTGGCCATCTTGAGGATCCCCCGGGAGCTGAACGCCCAGGCCGATGCCTTGTCAAAGTTGGCTTCCTCATCCTTTGAAGGCCTCGACCGCACAGGTCTTGATTAAAGTCCTGTTAAAGCCAAGTACAGACTTCTCGGAGGTGCTATGCGTTGAGGATAGAGCCCATCCCAACGACTGGACCACTCTTATCAAGAAATTTCTAGTCAAGGGAGAGCTCCCCGAAGACCGAGCTGAAGCGAGGCGGGTCAGGGTCCGATCAGAAAAATTCGTGGTAATCAACAACACCCTCTTCAAAAGGTCTTACACCACAACGGATGGCAGACCCTACCTCCGTTGCCTAACCCCTGACGAAGCCAAGTTTGCCCTCAAGGAGCTGCATGAGGGGATCGGCGGATGCCACATGGGAAGCCGCTCGCTAGCATGGAAGGTGTTAAATCACGGGTACTACTGGCCCACTATACTGCAAGATGCCCTCGCCCTAGTGAAGAAGTGCGGTCCCTGTCAACGGTTCTCCCCCGTGAAAAGGGCTCCTTAGGCGAACCTCCGTTCAATGGCCAGTCAGACCCCCTTTGCAATATGGAGGATGGATTTGGTGGGCCCATTTCCAAAAGCAACGGGCCAACGAAAGTTCCTCATTGTGGCTATCGACTACTTCACGAAGTGGATCGAGGCAGAGCCATTAGCAACGATCACCGAGCAACAGACGCAGCAGTTAATCTGGAAACACATCGTCTATCGGTTCGAGATTCTGCAGGTGCTCATCACGGACAATGGGACTCAATTTGCGGGTAAGCATTTCTGCAAGTTCTGTGAAGATCTCGGGATCTAGCAGCGCTTCTCCTCAGTATGCCACCCCCAGTCCAATGGTCATGCCGAGAACGCGAACCGCCAAATCCTCGACGGCCTCAAGAAACGACTAGATAACTCTTCTAAGGGGTTATGGGTCGACGAGCTACCAAGCATTCTCTGGGCCCACCGGACAACAAAGAGAATTCCCACGGGAGAATCACCTTTCAATCTGACATACAGCGCGGAGGCCGTCATTCCCTTGGAGATAGGGATCCCTTCACCCCGGATCATGGCTTTCGATGAGGCAGCTAACTCCAAATAGCTGCGAGCCGATCTGGACCTCATAGACAAGGTCAGGGAGAAGTCCGCCCTTAGAAGGAGCATCTACCAATAAAGGATTGAAAGGTTCTACAACAAGAAGGTGCGTCCCACCGACATCAAACTCGGAGATCTAGTTCTCCGAAAACTGGCGGTATCCAATCCCGGCCAGAAAAGGAAATTGGCCCCGAACTGGGAGGGCCCTTACAGAGTACCGGAGATCGTGCGCCCAGGGACATACCGCCTGACCAACACAGAGAGTAAGGCCATCAAGAGGCCCTGGAATGCGGAGCACCTCATCATGTTCTTAGGAGGAGAGGACTAGCCTCCATCTCATGTAAATTCTGAAGAATGTAATCGGCACGTCGTGCCTTGTCTTTTGTAAAACTTCAAGTTGTTGTAAATATGCCAGCTTTCTTAAAAAAAAATTTTATCTTCTTTTTCACTACCATTAAGAGAACACGGCTCGACACTCGGATAACACCTCAAGCCAGAAAATCTTCTCCTACAAGCTTGAGGCTCGGCATTCGGATAGCACCTCGAGCCAGAAAAGCTTCTCCTACAAGCTTGAGGCCCAGCACTCGGATAGTAGCTCGAGCCAAAAAAGCTTCTCTTACAAGCTTAAGGCTCAGCACTCGGATAGCAGCTCGAGCCAGAATAGCTTCTCCTATAAACTTGAGGCTCGGCATTCAGATAGCACCTCGAGCCAGAAAAGCTTCACCTACAAGCTTGAGGCTCGGCATTTGGATAGCACCTCGAGCCAGAAAAGCTTCTTCTACAAGCTTGGGGCTCGGCATTCGGATAGCACCTCGACCCAGAAAAGCTTCTCCTACAGGCTTGGGGCTCGGCACTCGGATAACATCTCGAGCCAGAAACGCTTCTCCTACAAGCTTGCGGCTCGGCATTCGGATAGCATATCGAGCCAAAAAAGCTTCTAGTACAAGCTTGAGGCTCGGCACTCGGATAGTAGCTCGAGCCAGACAAGCTTCTTCTACAAGCTTGAGGCTCGGCATTCGGATAGCACCTCGAGCCAGAAAAGCTTCTCCTACAAGCTTAGGGTTCGGCACTCGGATAGCATCTCGAGCCAGAAACGCTTCTCCTACAAGCTTGCGGCTCAGGCATTCGAATAGCATCTCGAGCCAGAAAAGCTTCTCTTATATGCTTGAGGCTCGGCACTCGGATAGCAGCTCGAGCCATAAAAGCTTCTCCTACAAACTTGCGGCTCGGCATTCGGATAGCACCTCAAGCCAGAAAAGCTTTGCCTACAAGCTTGAGGCTCGGCATCTAGATAGCACCTCGAGCCAGAAAAGCTTCTCCTACAAGCTTGGGGCTCGGCGCTCGGATAGCATCTCGAGCCAGAAAAGCTTTTCCTACAAGCTTGTGGCTCGGCATTTGGATAGCAGCTCGAGCCAGAAATGCTTCTCCTACAAGCTTGAGGACTCGGCACTCGGATAGCATCTCGAGCCAGAAAAGCTTCACATAAACATCTTTCTGAGAACAAGTGCGGGAGCTCGGTGTCGACCTCGAGCAAGGCCGGGGCTTTCTTCAAAGCACCTCCTAACGCTCGGCGACACCCCTCAACTACACCCGCTACTGGCTTTCTCACCGGTGTGGGGGCCCGGCATCTTTCCCTAGCATGGTTTGGGCTTCTTCAAACCCATCAACCTATACACGAGGTGACAACCTGCCGGCCACACCCGTACCGTCTTTCCTGAGAACAAGTGCGGTAGCTCGGCGTCGACCTCGAGCAAGGCTGGGGCTTTCATCAAAGCACCTCGACCTTAATGCTCGGCGACGACCCTCAGCTACGTCTGCTACTGGCTTTCTCACCGGTAAGGGGGCTCGGCACCCGTCTCTAGCATGGTTTGGGCTTCTTCAAGCCCATCAACCTATGGACGAGGCGACAACCGCCGGCTACAACTGTACCGTCTTTCTGAGAACAAGTACGGGAGCTCGGCGTCGAACTCGAGCATGGCCGGGGCTTTCATCAAAGCACCTCGACCTTAATGCTCGGCGACGACCCTCAGCTACGCCTGCTACTGGCTTTCTTACCGGTGTGGGGGCTCGGCACCTGTCCCTAGCATGGTTTGGGCTTCTTCAAGCCCATCAACCTATGCACGAGGCGACAACCGGCCGGCTACACCCGTACCGTCTTTCCTGAGAACAAGTGCGGGAGCTCGGCATCGACCTCGAGCAAGGCCGGGGCTTTCTTCAAAGCACCTCGACCTTAACGCTCGACGACGACCTCAGCTATGCCTGCTACTGGCTTTCTCACCGGTGTGGGAGCTCGGCACCTGTCCCTAGCATGGTTTGGACTTCTTCAAGCCCATCAACCTATGCACAAGGTGACAACCACCGGCTACACCCGTATCGTCTTTCCTGAGAACAAGTGCGGGAGCTCGGCATCGACCTCGAGGAAGGTCGGGGCTTTCTTCAAAGCACCTCGACCTTAACGCTCGGCGACGACCCTTAGCTACGCCTGCTACTCGCTTTCTCACCGGTGTGGGGGCTCGGCACCTGTCCCTAGCATGGTTTGGCCTTCTTCAAGCCCATCAACCTTTACACGAGGCGACAACCGCCGGCTACACCCGTACCATCTTTCTTGAGAACAAGTGCTGGAGCTCGGCGTCGACCTCGAGCAAGGCCGGGGCTTTCTTCAAAGCACCTCGACCTTAACGCTCGGCGACGACCCTCAGCTACGCCTGTTACTGACTTTCTCACTGGTGTAGGGCCTCGGTATCTGTCCCTAGCATGGTTTGCACTTCTTAAAGCCCATCAACCTATGCACAAGGCGACAACCGCTGGCTTCACCCGTGCCGTCTTTCCTGATAACAAGTGCGGGAGCTCGGCGTCGACCCCGAGCAAGGTCGGGGCTTTCTTCAAAGCGCCTCGATCCAAACGCTCGGCGATGTCCTACCCCCACGAGTGCTTCAACAAAATTTTTCATTAAGGTTTAGGTTGCCCGCCTTCCGCGGACGCCCCGAACTTTGAGTCAATTGGTAGACACTCCTCTCGCCCGCGAACAACTCGGGGTTTACTGCTTTCACAAGCCAAAAACCCAAATTGTTCGATGACGGCAGAGAGCCACCGACCCTCGGCTCTCTCCGAACCTCCGAACCGATCGGTTGGCCCACCACTCACCAATGAACAACCTGGGGTTTTGTGGCCCCCAAGGTCCGAACCCCTAATTGTTCGAGGGTGATTGGTGCGCCCCCAATCCGGAGCCCTCAGAAAAATATTAATTTCAGGGCACCCGCCCTCGGCAGGTACCCAAGTCGAGCGACAGATCAGTCACTCTCACTTCTTAACAACCACCAAGGGGGAGTGGGGATTATATAGCCCCTTGAGGCACGCAGTTATTGCGTCTGGAAATGCGAAACGGCGGAAGGCGAAACATCACCATAAATGCTCATGGGGAGGCTAAACGTCGCCATTAATGACTTATCAAAAGGCAAAAATGCCGCAACATATGCGCCCATTGCGACAAGTCGCCTCGGCGGCGACCTCTTCCGCAACAAGCTCTGCGACCATCCCCAGCAACCGAAGTAATCAAAGGTTCAGAAAGTCAAATGTTCTTATTATTACTCATTGCTTACAACTGAGTGAATGTCAGTACAAATACAAAGTCCAGCTCACAACTCACTCGCACTCGGCTCGCAACTCAAACTCGGCACTCCCTACGGGGCTCCTTTCAAACTAGGCGAGACCAACCAGGGAAGAAACCCCTACCACCGAGCTTCCCGCATCATCAGGCTGGGAACCCTCCAATAAGAATGTTGGAGACCACCCCGGGGTCGAGTTGCTAGCCTCTTCGATCAAACCCGGGCCTAACACCAGTTTCAGCCTACGGATCTCCAATTCTTTCTCAACAACGGCCTCACGAAGTAAGGACTCCGAGACCGACCGCCCACTGGAGGCATCCGAGGTGGACCAGTCCGTCTCGATTATCCACTAGTTTCGGTCGGCTATGGCTTTCTTCAGACGAGCCACCTCCAGACTGAGCTCCCTAGACTTGTCTGTGAAATAGTTTACGGCGGTCGCTCGGTCCCGAGCCTATTTTCGCTGGCGAGCCAAAGCTGCTTCCATGGCCTCCTTCCCTGCTTGGACCAGGGATACCTCGGCTGAAATAGGGTCGGCTCCCATGGTCTCGTTCGTCTATCAAAGGAAGAGAGAAAATAAACATCACAAACAAGCGAGAAAATATGCAAGTCACGAAGCCTCAGCCAAAAAAGTATATTTCATTACTTTCAAAAAAAAATGTAATACAAAAACTGCGGTGGCCAGTCTGCACGAGGCATTTACAGGAAAAGAGAAAAGAAAAAACTATCTACTCTTGAAAGGGGGTGGCACCTCTTCTTCAGCATGGATGCCCCTCGCCTCGTCGCCGCCAGGGGTCAGCGGAAAGTTCGGCTGCCAGCCGTAGTGGAGATGGTCGACCTTTTGCTCTGGATAAATCATCTGGACGTGCTCCTTGGCCTGATCATACGCCTCGTCCTACGCTATGATCAGGGCTTCCGCCGAGGCAGTCTCCATCCTCTTTAACGCCTTCTGCCCTTTTAGCGCCTCTACTTTGATCTTCTCCTCAAGGCGCTCCACGTCCTTCTTGTGAATGTCGCAGAGCGAGGCCATCTAGGCCTCGTGGAAGGCCGCCATACTTTGAGCCTCTTTCAAATCGTCGGTGGCCTGGTTCAGCTCGCGGAGGTACTTCTCCGCGTTCCTCCTCTCCACGTAGATCTCCTTCTCCAAGCACTTTTGAAAGTGCTAACCATGGAGCATCGCCTGTCCGAGGGGGAAAAGATCAAAAAAATTTCACCGAGTTCAAAAACAGAAAAGAGTGTCGTACTAACTCACCGAGACGTGCGCCTGGGACCACCGCATGAAGGCCTGGTCCACCGTCTGCACTGCCAGAGACATCCAATCACGCTCGGTGGCAGCTTTCGTGACGAACTCAATCGCCATGGGTCCTTCGAGCTGAGTGTCCCCCTGTATGATCGACCAATCGAGAGCAAAGGGCCGCAACCCATGTTGGCCCACCATCTGTTCGGCTGTGGGCTTTGGCGGGGGAAGCCTCTTCCCCAGGGGCATCGACAGTTTTGCCCAAACTACCCTCAGCGTCCCGAGCTGCCCTCGGCGTAGGGGGGTGATGCTTCTTAGCCCTCTTCGCAGGAGAAGGCTCCTCGACCACCAGGGCTGGTCCCTTACCGGACCCCCCCGCACTGGCGGCCAGCTTCTCCTGCTCTGCCTTCTTCTTCTGCTCTGCTCTCGCCTTCGCGGTGATAGCTAGCAATGCTTGCCTTTTGTCCACCTGTTGGAAAGTCATCTTTGAAAAAATGAAAGAAAGAAGGCTAACATTAACACGAAGGCAGAAAGATGCAAAAATTCAAAACGAAACATACTAGGGTCGGCTGGGCTCAGTCCGGCCCGGGCAAGGTGCAGCTCGGTCACTCTAGGCCATGCGATACTGTGCCCCCCTACTATCTTCTCCACCCTCTTCCACTCCATTGCTGTCAAGTCGCTTCGCTTCGGAGGTTTATGATTCGGTTTGACAAAACTCCACCTGGTTGGTATCCCCCAAGACCTCTCACTCCGAACCACAAAATACTTCTCTTTCCACCCCTTGATGGAATCCGGATGGCCGTGCATGACCTTCTTGTGTGGCCTGGGCGAAAAGTAGAATATCCCCTCCTGATCTCCGAGCGAGCTGATCCCTAGGATGGCTCAGAAGTACGTCAACCTTGGCTTCACCCTCTTCTCTTGGCACTTCAGAATTAAGCAAATCAAATACTTCCAAGAGTTTGGGCTGTACTGCATGGGGCATAGCTTCGCCCAGTTCAAAACCCTCTTGACGAAGGGGTGCAGCGGCAGCCTCAGTCCCGAAACAAAGGCATCCTCGGGAAACATGCAGTAGCCTGGCGCAAGAGCCGTGGTGGGTTGAACGCCAGGGCTCGGAATGAAGACCTCAAACTCTCGCGGAATGAAGTTGGAGGCCCTCAGAATGTGGAGATAATCCGCCCTTAAGATACACGGGATGCTATCCATCCGAATCTTCACACGGCTCTCTTCACCCGGCACAGGGGGGACAGGGTCGATGTCTTTGATATCATCAGGATACATCCGGATCGACCCCGGATTTTTGAAGGAGAGCCCGGGGAAACTCGAGCCCCGGTCTAGGTGCATACTCATCCGGTGGAGGGGGACTGTCCGGAATACTTAGCTTCCTCTTCTTCCGACGGGGACGGGCCTTCCTCTCGGGAGACAGTGTCGACAAGGGTAGAAGAGGTGAAGGTCATCACCGAGCCCGACTGACCTTCCTGCTGTGCGTTCTCCATCACCTTCTTGGGCGCCCTCCCTTTCGTCTCCAACATCCTCGTCATCTACGGCGTCCTGACCGTCGGAATCGTCTTCATCCTCATCCTCGACATCCGGATCCTCCTGATCCTCGTCATCTCCTTCTTCCTCTTCCTCCTCTTCACCTTTGGCATCCTGATCCTCCTGGTCCTCGTCATCCTCGTCATCAACCTCTTCTTCTTCCTCCTCCTCTTCGCCCTCGACCACTGGTTCCTTCCCCGGCCTTTGGGATCTCAGCGGCGATACTATGAAGGCTACATCATCACCACTATCTGACCCAGGGTCTGTCAGGATCTCCTCCTTGACCTTATATTTACTAAGTGACGAAGATGTCTCTGACTCGGATTCCATCGCGGTGCGGCCTGGCGAGCTAGCCTCGGATCCGGACTGAGTTCATGACATTACTGAGATGAAATACTAACCTGAAGCGTAATCCGTGCGATCACCGGAAGAAGTCGCCAACGGCAAGTATGACCCTGCTCTTGAGAAATTGGAAAGTGAGTAAAGTAAAGGAGAAGTGAGGAAGGGGAGGGGGGATTTATAGGGAGAAAGCGACTCCTCGATTTCCACAATTAGATCTGGCCGTTGGATCTCAAATCATCAAGATCTAACGGCCGCTAAGATTTGGAATCACTTCGATTCTTGTGCTTATGACGTCAGCAGTGAGCGTAAAATTACCCTACTACCCCAGGCTTTTTTCGAACAAATATTTTTCGGTGCTAAGTCTAGAGGGGTCGACGCTCAGATGGCATCGCAAGCCACAATTCCTTTTCTATTTTTACAGAAGGGTCGACGCTCAGATGGCATACAATTCCTCTTCTATTTTTACAGAAGGGGCGACGCTCGGATGGCATCGCGAGCCACAATTCCTTTTTTATTTCATAGAAGGGTCGATGCTCGGATGGCATCGCAAGCCACAATTCCTCTTCTATTTCACAGAAGGGTCGACGCTCGGAAGGAATCGCGAGTCACCACTCCCTTCTCTATTGTTCAGGAAGCTCGGAGCTCAGATGGCATCGCGAGCCACAATTCCCTTTCTATTTTCACAGAAGGGTCGATGCTCGGATGGTATCGCGAGCCACAACTCCCTCCTCTATTGTCCAGGAAGCTCGGAGCTCGGATGGTATCGCGAGCCACAATTCCCCTTCTATTTTCACAGAAGGGTCGACGCTCAGATGGTATCGCGAGCCACAACTCCCTCCTCTATTGTCCAGGAAGCTCGGAGCTCGGATGGTATCGCGAGCTGCAATTCCCCTTCTATTATCACAGAAGGGTCGTCGCTCGGATGGCATCGCGAGCCACAATTCCTCTTCTATTTTTACAGAAGGATTGACGCTCGGATGGTATCGCGAGCCACAATTCCTCCTCTATTTCACAGAAGGGCCGACGCTCGGATGGTATCGTGAGCCACGACTCCCTTCTCAATTCCTCCGGAAGCACGGTGCTCGGATGAAAGCGCGAGCCCCAGAGCCATCCCCTATTCACAGGGGGCTCGGAGCTCGGATGACATCGCGAACCACAAACATCATCCCATATCTCGCGGTAGGCTCGGAGACCGGTTACCAATGCCAGCCGTCAAGACTTCTACTCCTAAAAGCATTAAATGAGATGAAATCATTTAGTCGCTGCTACCAAAGTGCAAGGGCTCGGACCTCGGATGAAAGCGCGAGCCCCAGAGCCATCCCCTATTCATAGGGGGCACAGAGCTCCGATGACAACGCGTTCCCCAAAGCACCTCTTCTATTACAACAGGGGGCTCGGAGCTCGGATGACACCGCGAGCCCCAAGCACTCTCCTCTATCAAACAGGGGGCTCGGAGCTCGGATGACACCCTCCTCGATTCACAAGGGGCTCGGAGCTCAAATGGCATCGCGAGCCCCAAAAACCCTCCTCTGTCCACCAAGCAGGGGGCTCGTCTGCCGACCCCAAACGCTCGGCAAACCGAGCTCCAACCCAACAAACCTCGACGTCCCCTCGCTCTTCCAACTAGCGAGAGGATCGTCTGCCGACCCTCGGAGCTCCTCTATCGACCCTAGACGCTCGGCAAACCGAGCTTCAATCAGACAGACCTTGACGTCTCTCGCTCTTCCAACCAGCGAGAGGATCGTCTGCCGACCCTCGGAGCTCCTCTACCGACCCCAGACGCTCGGCAAACCGGGCTTCAATCGGACAGACCTCGACGTCCCCTCGCTCTTCCAACTAGCGAGAGGATCGTCTGCCGACCCCCAAGGCTCGTCTGCCGACGCTAAGGCTCGGCAAGCGTCACTCCGAATCTTCTACACTTAACATCCTGCGCAGACTCCAATAAGGGATCCCTTCCTCCTACCCCTTGGCCTCTTCTGGAAGTAGCAGATCCTACTTTCTCACCGCACCCTCCACCCTGCTCTTCCTACAGAGGCGAAGGACCACTCCTACACGGCTGGTTCACCCAGCCCTCCAGGAGTGTGGGGCTTGTGATATGGGTCGGATGACATGGCCCCTCCTGGGCCACAGGATCCCCTCAGGAAACGTGCACCTCCAGGTCATCCGGATCCGCCACGTCAGCATCAGAAAACCGCCCGGTCCCCTGCCACATCAGGCTGGAAACCGCCCGGGCCTCTGCCACGTCAGCCCTATACCGTCCGGGTTTCTACCGCTTCAGCTCCACGGGCAACCGGGTCCAGACCCGGCCCCAAATGGGTCCAGACCCGGTTGGCTTCTCCTATAAATACCAGACCCCTACCCCATATCCTGGTAATCGATCTTTTCCCACTCAAAACCCTAGTTACTGTTACTCTCTCTCAGTAGCTGACTAGATCGCCGGAGGGTCTGCCACCGGGACCAACCCCGATGTTCCTAGACCATCTGCAGGTACACGAGCCCTCGGATCCGAGCCTCCTGATCCGAGCTGAGCATCCAGCCTCCACCTCACTACCGCCTACTTCCTTACCGTTCACCCGGCTGAGGGTCGTCCGCACCAGAGCTTCCTCCACCAATACAAATCGAGTAAGAACTCACACCTGGTGCATCCACACGCCTCCCAAAAACAAACCGCATCAGTAGTCATATCCGAAGGCAGTTAAAAAATTAAAAAATAAAAAAATAAATAATAATAATAATAATAATAATAATAATAATAATAATTCTTGTTTTCTCTACAATGCAATTGTGATATGTATAGCCATGGCCGGCCCTGAGTTCCCGGGGTCCTGAGGCGAACTCCCGAGATAGGGCCCCCCCATACAAAAAAATAAAAATTAAAAATAATAAAACAAATATACAAAAAATTTTCACATTGTTGAAAACAAAATATTCAAAACATTTAAATTTGTTTAAAATCACCCAACTTTAAAGTCTTAAATTCAATTAAAGTTTTCAAGCCTAATCCCAAATAATTTTTAAAAAAAATTTAAAGGCTCAAATAATTATTTTTGGGACCCCTAATAACAGTATTTTTTACGTGCAAAATACGTACCTATATTTACAAGGGAATTACAAATTTGGGACCCTTAAAATTACAAAAACACCAGGGGTTGAGGCGGTCGCCTCACCCGCCTCCACCCGCCTTAAGAGTGGGGCGGCCCTGTTTACAGCAAAGGGAAGATACCGTTACCATAAAAATACCACAATTAATTTCTGATTGCAATGATGAGGCCTGGATCCTGGTACGCGTGCATGCACCTTATCTTAGATGAAAATTTTGAGATAAAAAACCAAGTTTGCTCCTGAATTATGCCAGTTCGTTAACATAAAATTTGAGAATTTGAAAGCATTCATCTATAACTATTATATCTATATATAACTATTATAATGGGAGAGATGGGATTGGAAACAAATAAACAATTATTTATTCTTTTTTGTATGTGTGTCAACACGTGCAGCGCACGTGTTGGTAGTTTTTTTTGTCCTTTTCATTTTCCTCCACGTGCATCGCACGTGCATGATACTAGTTTGTTTTAATTGGTCTTTCCGTTTCCACAATGCTAATATAGAATCTAGCAGCTGAGAGAAGATACCATTATTATATGTACTCTTGCATAAAAGCTAAAAAGAAATGAGATGTGATCGGGTGTAATGAAGTCATATTATGAAGATTATAAAACTCGAAGGTTTACAACTCGAAATTTCTGTTGAATATCTTGGCATTTGAAAGTTTTCATTGTGCTCGGATTTGGCCTGGCCGAATTGCAAGATGTCAACATGAACAAAGCTTATTAAACCTGCATAACTATGTCTACGTCCATTGAATTGTTTATTTGGGAATTGGGATGAGCCATTGATTTTGTTGCCGAGAGTTCTAATTGTAACCAGGGTTGGTCTTGAGATCTATATGGCCTTGTGCGAAAAGGTAAAGAACTGGGGTTTTTTTAAATATTCTACTACAATTTTACTTTATTTAGATTTTGATATCATCTATATATATTTATATATATTATAAGAATTCATTACAAAAATATAATTATGGTACGTTCTGTTTTTTAAAAAATTTATATGAATTCATTTTAAAAAATAGCTTCCAAATTTTATATCATTGGAGGTTCCAATACCTGGTACGACTTAATCAATATCTTGAATTAGTCGTCTTATCAATTAAGACGAAATAATATAAATATGATTAAGGATCTTCATATTCTTGCAACGCAGGAAATAAATGATTAAAAACAGACAAAATAGTATAAATGTGGTTAAGGATCTTCATATTCTTGTAACGTATGAAATAAATGATTTTAAAAAGCTTCACGTATTAAGTCAATCTCAACAGTTAACGAAAAACTCTCTCTCTCTCTCTCTCTCTCTCTCTCTCTCTCTCTCTCTCTCTCTCTCTCTCTCTCTCTCTCTCTCTATATATATATATATATATATAATGAAAAATGAAATCGTCGACAGCAAGGTTCGAACCTGCCACGGGCCAAGCCCAACAAATTCCATGTCTATCTCCTTAACCACTCGTGTAACGCCCCGAATTTTCAAAATGCGGTAATTGGTAGCACAACAGGATCTTTACTTCATTTCGTACAATATTACAAGGAACTTGAAAACTTTTATTACATCGAGTTCTTTTACAATAACGCAGTGGAATTTAAATGAAATACAACATGGTATAAATGTAGAATTTAAACATCAGCAACTTAAAACGGAAAGTAATCTTTAGCATCAATCATCTTTATCTCTCCTTACAAATCCAATGCCTGCATTTGAAACTGTGGGCACGTCAGTTGCTTACAAGCGATGCAATATTATAAAACAGCGATCCTCACTATGCTGTAATATAACGATTTACTTACTTTAGAAACCACATACTTGAATGCATTATAAAGTATAAATGTGACTATCGTAAACATCTCAGTATATGATATGCCTTATATGCATAATGCAGACTTTCACTACGATGCACTAGTGCATACTCGTTCGGATTCTATGTATCCCATACTACATAGGTATGAGGGCAAGCCTTTAAGGTACTTCTCATTATAATGTTTATATCTCACGCTATGCAACCTAACCCAATGAATATACTCTAATACGTAGTCACCAAGGAGTCACACCCCCAGGATATTGGACCTTACCGGCCTACCCCTAGCCCACTTCAGTGGATTTACCGGGCGTATCCTTAGCCACGAACCCTATCAAGTGGATCTCTCGTAACTACGAACCAGGCCTACCTCTAATCCACCTCGGTGGATTTTCCGGCGTATCCTGTCCGTCCCGAACATTCCTATGGACTGCAGTCTCTTTACCGGCCTTTTCGATGATAGATGGTCGTACCCCTAGCCCGTTTGCATGGATTTACTGGGCGTACTCCTTGATCTCGGACCCCTAGAAGCTGCACATCCTTTACCGGACCTGTTCGTCGTTGTTTCTATCATATCTTCTTCTAGCATCTTCCCTTATGTTTAATTAACGTCATCACAACCTAGATGCTAGTATACCCCTGTACCGGTCGTAACAAAATACCAAGAACGATGACCCCCTATTGGCCACTTCTCAAAAAACCAAATCTCATTTCATAACTTTGCCGGTACAAGAGTCTTACCTAGCCTCTAGATTCCAACAATATTCTCACTATAGAGATCAATATATTATAACCAACCTCAACATAAACATCTTACTCTTTATTCAACATTCATTCACTTTATCCACTTTCTTCACATTTATAGATCATGCAATAGTTAAACTTCTTTTAATAACATTAGATAACAATTTCTCAAATCGACTTCTTAAAGACAAACACTTGATTAATTCGCCAAATTATTCACTTTTAACAACCCCCAATATTCTTTTGATTTCCCAATGATATTTTGAATTCATTTTCTAATACAAAGTTCTTTAAATCACTTATTGAAATTTCACTAGAACGTTGATTTAAATTTCACATTGATACTTTGATTCAATTATCAATCACTTCAACTATTTCTCTAACTCATAACCTTGTATTCATGAAATTTCACAAAAATGCTTTAATTCATATCCTACAACCAATTTATTAACTCATATACATTTCTCATTTTTAATATTATTCCACAACTCATTAATATGATTGTGATATTTAATTCCCAACATATAACCCTAAAACAGTAAGAAATTATCTTTAATTGTTTAGAAAATATTTAGAAATATTTCTATAACTTTTCCCAAAATTTGAAAAGTAAAAAACATACAAAATACCAAAAATAAACATTAAAATGCACATATGTGCAATTGTCTCACTATAGAGATCAATAGGTTATAACTAACCTCAACCTAAACATCTTACTCTTTATTCAACATTCATTCACTTTATCCACTTTCTTCACATTTATAGATCATGCAATAGATACTTCTTTTAATAGCATTATATATCAATTTCTCAAATCGACTTCTTAAAGACAAACGCTTGATTAATTCGCCAAATTATTCACTTTTAACAACCCTCAATATTCTTTTGATTTCCCAAGGATATTTTGAATACATTTTCTAATACAAAGTTCTTTAAACCACTTAATGAAATTTCACTAGAACCTTGATTTAAATTTCATATTCATAATTTGATTCAATTATCAACCACTTCAACTATTTCTCTAACTCATAACCTTGTATTCATGAAATTTCACAAAAGTGCTTTAATTCATATCCTACAACCAATTTATTAACTCATATACATTTCTAATTTTTAATATTATTCCACAACTCATTAATATGATTGAGATTTTTAATTCCCAACAAAAACCCTAAAATAGTAAGAAATTATCTTTAATTGTTTAGAAAATATTTAGAAACATTTCTATATCTTTCCCAAAATTTTTAAAGTAAAAAACATACAAAATACCCAAAATAAAAATTAAAATGCACATTTGTGCAAATCTGGATTCGAACCCAGGACCCGCGCTCCATCGAGCGCCACGTGACGAGCACAGGCGCAATCACGCCGCCACTAGCCACTCGGCCAAGCGCCCATACTAATTACATATGAGTTTATATTATTATAACCCCAGTCTCTGTTTATTCTTCTATTTTAACTTCGTGTTCTACAATTTTATTTGTTTCCCCCAAAATAATAGTTTAGAAAACATATTTACAAATCTCCAGAAACTTTTATTTACTGATTTTAACAACAATAAAATTAGTTTATACATACATATATTGTAAATGGTGATTTTGGAAACAACATAAACATACACTTTCATTTATTAATAAAACTACATCTTTTAACTACAATTCAAGACTTCTTATTTTTCCTTCTTCTTTTTATCAATTTCATGAGAATATCTCATCTCCCATCAATCTATAACTCTCCCATTGTTTACCCAATTCATTTGTATAATTTAACAACTTGTGCATAAAAATCAATTTCAATTCATTCAACCTAATCAAGGCACACTATTATGTACCCAACAACTCCCCAATAACTCTACATGAATTTTCAAGTTACTAACATGACAAATTATAAAGAATCTTTCCATCTAGCATACAATTGCTACCAAAAAGATCAATACCACATGCAACATAACAATACTAGAAATCAAAGAATTATGTTACATATTCATTACAACTAATTAAGCCTACATGCTACAATTATCTAGAAAGTAAGGAAATCACCCACCTTTTATGAAACAAAATGTAGAAAACCTCCTAGAAAATTGTCCCAAAGCTCCACACCAACTAGCGTTCTCCTCCAAGAATGCACAATCGAACTCCTAGGCTCCAAGGATCAAAACCGGCCACTCCTTGCCTCTCTTTCTTTTTCTCTCTTTTGATTTGATAAATTTTAGTGCAAATGTTTCATGAATAGGTGTATGTATTTATAGGACATTTGTGTGGTGGCGAATGATCCCACTACTCACATAACCACCCACTCACACACAACTCACTCTCCACTCTCCCTCTTTCTTTACTAGGCCGGCCACCTCCCAGGGGTGCATACACGTGCACGTGCACCCCATGTGCACACTCTTTCTCAATCAATTAATTAATTATTATTAGTTATACCCTAGGTGCTTGTTACAAGACAAGTGTAGGAAAGGTGTACAGAAAATAAATATAGGATTTTAGTTGTGGGCTTTTATTATTTTTATTTTTCTAATGGGCTTAAATTAATCTTTTAGGCCTATAGACTTTAATCATGAATAAATAATAAAATGAGACAAAATAAACAAGTAAAAATTTGTGCATAAATTAGAAAAAAATTAGAACAAAAAATGAAACAAAATTGTATGTGAGTTGCACGTGCAAAAATAAAAAAATGTACTTTTATTCTAAAATTTCTCCGAAATGTTACAACACTCCCTCCTTGGAATAGTTCCGTCCTCGGAACTACACTTTAAAGAGTGAGAAAACAAAAGTAAGAAAATTTACAGATTTAATTAAAAAGTTCATAATGATCTCTCAACATCCTTTCCTCTAATTCCCAGGTGGCCTCCTCAGCCAGTTAATTTCTCCATAAAACTTTGACCATAGGTATAGTCTTATTTCTCAAGACTTTCTCCCGTCGATCCACAATCTCAACTGGATGCTTAGTGTAGCTCAAATCCAACTGCAGACCCTCTGCACTTCGGGGAAATGATGACTCGGATTCGAATTATAACCTCGTAACATGGACACATGGAAGACATTGTGTATTTTGGCTAACTCTTCCGGTAGTTCCAACTGATAAGCCGTCTTCCTAATTGTCTTCAATATCTTATAAGGACCTATGTATCTCGGGGCTAGTTTCCCTCATTTTCCAAACCGGATCACTCCCTTGGTTGGAGACACTTTCAAGAAGACATATTAACCTTCCTCGAACCCCAGATCTCTCCTCCGGTTGTCAGCATAATTTTTCTGAATGCTCTATACGTCAACTAACCTCTTCCTGATCAACTCGATCTTTTCTGAGGTCTGTTGCACAATTTTCGGCCCATACATCCGTCATTCCCCCACTTCATACCAACACAAAGGTGTTTTGCACATTCTTCCAGCCTGGAAATTGTTGTTGTAGGCGAATTCCACTAGAGCTAAATGCATCTCCCAACTGCAGCCAAAGTCCAACACCCAACACCTTAGCATATCTTCCAGTACCCAGTTGACCCTCTCAGTCTGCCCATCAGTTTGAGGATGAAAAGCAGTACTGAAATTGATCTTGGTTCCCAAGACTGCCTGAAAACTCTTTCAGAAATGCGAAGTGAATTGCAACACCCCATATTTTTATTTTAATTATAAATGCATTTTTTCACGTATGATGCACGTGCTAATTTATCCATATCTTTTTCTTACTCTCATTTATTAATTTATCATGCATAATTTTATTTAGCCTTTTTATTTAACCCATGGACCTAATATTAAATTCTAGCCCATTAGATTAATTAAAAGGAAATCCCACTAGAATAATTAAGTTAGTTAATAAAAATGAAAGCCCATGGGACAAGCCCATTAATTAAATCCTATTTTAAGTTGTGCATGGACTAATACATGACATGTAACAAATTTTACTACACATTTTTAAACTATAGAAATTGTATTAATTTTTGTGCATGTGTGTGCACTAGTGCACAACACGTGCACGTGGAATTTGAGGAGTCTAGGGGGGTTGGCCGGATTGTAGTAGTGGAGGAGGGGGTTGAGTTTTTGAAGGGTTGGAAAGGTGGAAGGTTTGGAGTTTTAGGAGTTAGGATTGTGAAGGGTTGGAAGAATTAAGAGAGCACTTTATTAGGTGGAGATTTATGCAAATTAAACCCTCCCATTATCCTATAAATACACCCTCATTTTTTCCTCTCTTGTCACACCAAAACTTAACAAAATTTATAGAGAAAATGAAAGAGAGAAAGAGTACCTTGGTGCTTTGGAGGCTTGCTTGGAGGAAAAGGACAAGGACGTGCTAGTGGAGCTAGGAGCTTGAAGATGACTCTTTCATTGTGGTTTTTCATTCTTCTTAGAGGTGGGTGATCTCTTTCATTCTAAAGTAGAAATTGCATGCTAATTATTTTAAATATGTAGTATAAATTGAATGTGATGTGAAATATGTAGATAAAATCCATGCTACTATAACATGCAATAATCTTGTTGAGGCTTAATAAATAATTGATACCATGCTAATTAAAAAGAAGAGTTCGACTAAAGAATTAATAATTTGAATCATGTTAGAATGCTTGTAAATCTATGTATGTCGAAAGTGTAATTTGTATGAGAAATTTTTAAAGAATGTTATATTTCAACATATGCTTTAGAGACATGATGATTAAGAAAGAAGAAAGAAAGAAAAAAAAATTTAGTTACTGCCATGAAATATGTTGACTTATGTCGAAAATACAAATTTTGCATAAAATAATTCTCTTTAAGATATTCATGGTTGATTAAGAGACATGCTTGGTTTTATTACAAAAATTTAACTAGTATAATGGAGTACATAAACTAATTTTAATAAACATGATTCTTAATTTCGAGTTTTGAGAAAAATACAAATTTGTATGTAAAAAGAAAAGAAAAACTATTTGAAAATGGAGATATATTTTAAAAATAAGTTTGAACTTGTTGGTTACTATTTTTTTAGATTCATCTCAGTCCAAAACAGAAGTTTATTCCAATATCCTAAAGAATTGGATCATTGGATAAACGAGTTTTTCCAAAGAGAACTAATTACTGAACTGTATGAACAAAAGTGTATTAATATAACTCATAGACAGAATTCACACTTGGACTTACTGGTTAGCCAGTGCACCACAGAGCACTATTGGTGAGAGATCTTGGTTTCGAAACTTGATAGTCACATTTTATTTTATTTCACTCATCAAAACCCAGTACAGTACTGTTTGTATAAAGTGTTTTTTTATGCGGTTTATAACAACAAGTCCAAATGAACTTGGTGGTTAGCTCCTTGGGCCTTGGGCGCTGCTGTTGTGTGTCGGCTGACCCTGGTTTGAAACCTTAAGCCACCTTTTATATTTTGTTTTTGAGTTTGAGTTATTTTCAATTTTTTGGGGACTTTACTGATTTGAAAAAGTTTGGAAAAAATTCATTTTTTTCATCTAAAATCACATAAAGATTATTAGAAATAGTTTTAAATTTAATCTTGTATATTTTTTTGAGAAAGTGAAAAAGAAGTTGAAATAGTAAATGCGCTTTGGGCCTTGGGGGCTGCTGTTGTGTGTCGGCTGACCCTGGTTCGAAACCTTAAGCCACCTTTTATATTTTGTTTTTGAGTTTGAGTTTTATCTTCATTTTTTTTGGGGACTTTACTGATTTGAAAATTTTGGGAAAAAATTCATTTTTTTCATATGAAATCACATAAAGATTATTAGAAATAGTTTTAAATTTAATCTTGTATATTTTTTTGAGAAAGTGAAAAAGAAGTTGAAATAGTAAATGCACTTTGTTTCCAAAATTATTATTTGAGTAAGTGACTCTCATTTTTTTTTTGAAAAGAAAAAATATGTGATAAGTTATGAAACTCTCTCGTTATAAACGTACCCTTTTTGTTGAATAAGAAATGTTAAGTGAGATTAAAATCTAGTGAAAATTCAAATAAAACATTGGGAAGAATTGTTATATCACTTGATTGCCTTGATGAGACTATACGAATATGCTTGTTTGTGGTTAAGAATTTTTATGTGGTTAAATTCCTAAATGATATTTGGATCTATGCGATAAGCTTATGAAAACAATTATTGCCTTAGAAAGATAGTGAATGAATTGAATGAATAATGCTAAAACAAGACATATACCAAGTTGTGAATAAGTTGAAGATAAAGAATACTTTGAGTTAAGACATGATTATTGAAGGGTATGAATACCCATGATTCTTGTACATGAAAAATTATGATTTAGAGTTAGTAAGACCTCGGATACCGGCACTATTGAAATAAAAGATTTGAGATATAATTTTGAGATATTGCCATGAAGCTATCTCGTATTTTTGTGAGTAAGTACGGTAGGAGGTAAAACTAATTCTAGGAATGATAACTTATTCATGTCTTGAACTTAAAAATTAGGCACTTAAGAGAAGTGTAGTAAACCTAGGCAAACGTAAGTGGGGCACTCTCTATAGTTGGGCGGTGTACTCCGAGCATATAGACCTAATCGGGCGGTGTACTCTGGGACTGAGGTTGCTTCGATGTAGATGAACTTTTATTTTGAAATCCGGGACTATGCGTAGTCGGGCAGATACTTTATCGTATTCCAGTGTATATACGTATACCGAGGTTAGAGGGGCACTTACGAGGTATTCGCACGACAAATAGTCTGTATAACAGTCGGGCGGTGTACTCCAGGGCTAGGATCCGTACTCATGGAATATCTGAACCTTGTTCTTACTACTAGGTAGTATCACGGCGAGGGATGGAACCCTACAATGTGGAGTACGTAGATGCTTGCCCTCGGACCTATATAGTATGGGATGCATAGAATCCGAACAAGTATGCATTAGTGTCATCTTAGAATAAAATTGTGTGCATTAGGCATTAAGGCATCACATACACTTACATGTTTAGAATAATCACTTTTGACACTTTATTGTTCATTCAAAATTGTGATTTGATAAAGTATTGAGATCGTTATATGTACGGCATAGAGAGGATGGCCAAGTACATTTTCCTCAGTTGTAAGTGACTGACGTGCTCACAGCTTAATATGCAGGTAATGGAATTTTTCATGAAGAAGTAAAGTTGTTATCATGCAATTGATGATTTACATTGATAAAGTTGTATAAGTTGTATTTTATTTTCAATGTTGTAATTTTTTATTCTTCCGCTGTGTAAACAAAATGTAAAGAACTCTGATGTATGTTGAAAATTTTTAATTTCCTTGTAAAATTGTACGAAGTGAAGTATAAAGATCCTGTGAAATCTCGAATTCGGCCTTATTTGGAATTCGGGGCGTTACGGATGGTATCAGAGCCAGCTTCACAAGTAGTACAAATTTATAAGGAACGACACCCTAGAGTGGATACTAGAGTGTGAGTTTCAACTTATAGAGATTTAAACTTATATTTGTGTTGCTCTATGAGATGACATTTTTCTCCTCCTTTTTCCTATAAGATGGCCAATCAGCATGATCTCCAGAATGAGGCGCATTAGTCTGTTGCCTTCGAGGATGAAGAGGAAGAACCAATAGAAGAAGAAGATGACCCAGATGAAGAGGGAGAAGAGAAACCAGTGGAGATAGAAGAGGAATTCTCCGAGTCCATGGAGATTACTCCACCTCCGCCTGATCTCCCCGAAGAATCCTCAGACGAAGAACTCGTTCCAAATGACCCGAATGATATTGTTGCTTCTCTTCGACGAGAATTGGATACCCAAAAGTGGAGAGTTAATCACTTAGAGGCGCAGCAGGCCGAAGACAAAGAGCGCATCTAGGTGCTAAACTTCCAAGTGTGTGAGCTCGAGAAGGTCCAGTACGTGAATGATCGACACTTTGCCAAGTTGGACCACCTCACTCGCTGGGACAAGTAGGAACAGCAACAGAGCTTTGAAGATATGAGACAGGAAATCCAGGAACTACAAGAAGAGCTTAGAGAAGCCAAAAAGAAACCGTGGAATCTAGGATGTTTTCTGTAATGAATGTATTGGAACAAAGTTTTTCTTTCTGAAAGTAAAAAGTTTTATTTTGGAATGAATAAATTTTGTTGAAACGATGTTATTTGTGTTATTTATGATGATTAATGATAAATTTTATTACTCAAAAATGGCACAAAGGATCATGAATGGTGAAGAGAATAACGGTGAAAACGGGCTAGATCTGGAGACTGAACTAGCTTGAGTATATCAGACCCTAAATGTTGTCGCCGTAAACATCGCTGGAAACAGGGGACCAGGACCAAAAGTGCATGTTCCCGAGGTAATTAGGTTGGTTGAATCGTTCAAAAGAATGAAGCCACCTGTGTTTGAAGGACAGGCCATTCCAGACGCAGCTGATGACTGGATCAGACAGATCGAGATAGTTTTTAATGTGCTCGAAACCCCAGAGGCTAGCAAGGTGAAATTGGCCACCATCCAACTAGAAAAGGATGCAGGTGTTTGGTGGAAATCGCTAAAAAAGACCTTGGGCAATGTACAACTTACTTGGGAGGAGTTTCTTGATGAATTTAGGAGTCACTACTTTCCATTGGATGTCCAAGAAAAGAAGGCGATGGAATTTCTGAGCTTGCAGCAGAGTGGCATGTCTGTGCAGGAATATGAGACCAAGTTCAACCAGCTCTCAAGGTACGTGCCTGAAATGGTACAGGATGAAGCCAAGAAAACACAAAAATTCGAGCAAGGGTTGAGGCCAAGTGTGAGATCCCGGATGATACCCCTAGGTATCCGCAGATTTGAGAAGCCGGTCAGAAGAGCTGCCGCTACTGAGTCAGACATGAACCAGTTTCAGGCAGTACAGGTCAAGGAACAATTAGAGCATGGGCAAGAGGCCTACAGCCCTAAGCAATTTCAGAAGTCAGCCCCAAGCACAACGCTTCAAACCAACTGGAGCCAATGCTGTTGCAGTGTCCGGTAGGGTACCCATGTGCTTCAAATGTGGAGAATCAGGCCACTTAGCCGCAGGGTGTACCAAGCTGCAGCCGATCAGGAATTGTTTTCTTTGTGGCAAGGAGGGCCACATCAAGTCATTTTGTACTCAGCTTCAGCGGGGAAGACCGAGTCAGCAGCAGTCCAACCCAGGGCAAAAGCAGTTCCGACAAGGGGGAGTGTTCGCTTTGACAGAGGCAGATGCTGATGATGTAGACAACATCATCACGAGTATGGGAGGCGAAGCTTAGTTGTCTTGTTGCTTTTTCCACTTATGTAATAAATGTTATATAATGAGAGTACTCTTATGTAACAGAAGACATTCAAATAAATGGAATAAAAGCATCAGTGATATTTGATACGGGATCATCGCACACTTTTGTGTCACCCTCATTTGCAAAACGATTGGGAGTTGAACCAAAAAAAAATTCATGGCAAAGTTCTATCTGTGGCTACTCCGTCAGGAGAAAACTTGACTACCGATCGATATTATGAAGGGTGTAATCGTGAAATCGGAGGTAGGCTCTTTGGCATCGACCTCATTGAATTGGCAGTTTTGGGAGTCGACATCATTATTGACATACACTGGATGTCAATTTACAGTGCCACTATTGAATGCAAGAGCAAAAAAGTTATGGTGAAAGCACCACGAGGACCAGCAGTTACATTTCAAGGTAAGAGGAAGTGTAAGCAGTTGGTAGCAGCTTTGTCAGAGCAGAAAGTTCCAGAAGAAGTGAAGTAGATCCGAGTGGTTCGAGATTTTCCAGCAGTGTTTCTTGATGATCTACCAGGAGCTTCTCCCTCATCGAGATGTAGAGTTCAGCATCACTATTTAGCCAAGAAGTGCACCTATTTCCAAGGCACCATACAGAATGGCACGGTTGAACAAGATGAGATCAAGAAGCAGATTGAAGAGCTATTAAGAAAAGGATTCATTAGGCTAGTGCATCACCTTGGGGAGCCCAAGTTCTTTTGGTGAAGAAGAAGGATGGATCAATGAGGATGTGTATCGACTACAGAGAGTTGAACAAGGTTACAGTACAGAACAAGTACCCAATCCCTCGAATCGATGATCTGTTCGACCGTATACAAGGAGCAGCTGTTTTCTCCAAGATAAACTTGCAGTCAGGATATCACCAAGTCCGAGTGATAGAAGAAGATGTGCATAAGACGACATTCCGAACTAGGCATGGTCACTATGAGTTTCTAGTCATGCCATTTGGAGTCACTAATGCACCGGCTGTTTTTATGGACATGATGAACAGAGTTCTACGGCCATTTATCGATTCTTTTGTCGTTGTGTTCATCGACGACATATTGGTCTATTCCAAGTCAGAGGAAGAGCATGCCAAGCATCTAGAGAGGTTCTAAAGAAGCAGCAGGAGCACCAACTGTATGCGAAGCTATCCAAATGTAACTTTTGGAAAACCGAAGTCGCCTTCCTGGGTCACATTCTTTCTAAGGAGAGAGTGGCTACTGACCCGCAGAAGATCGAAGTAGTAAAAGATTGGCCTAGGCCGATCACAGTGAAAGAGATCAGGAGCTTTCTGGGTTTAACTGGATATTACAGAAGATTCATTCAGGGTTACGGCCAAATAGCTGTGTCACTCACAGGTCTTACAAGGAAGAACGTGAGTTTCATTTGGTCAGAACAATGTGAAGCGAGCTTTCAAGAGTTGAAGGGAAGGTTGACTACCGCTCCCATTTTTCCTTTGCCACGAGCAGGAGTCGAATATGATGTCTACAGCGATGCTTCCCATCGTGGTTTGGGCTGTGTGCTGATTCAAGAAGGGAAGGTAATCACTTATGGGTCTAGATATCTGAGACCACATGAAAAGAATTACCAACCCATGATCTGGAGCTGGTAACAATAATCTTTGCTTTGAAGCAATGGAGGCATTACGTGTACGGAGAGAAAGTTAACATGTACACGGATCACAAGAGTCTGATATATATCTATCAGCAGAGGGACCTGAATCTGAGACAGAGGAGATGGTTAGAAGTGTTGGAAGACATCCGACCTGAGATTAAGTACCATCCAGGCAAGGCCAATGTTGTGGCAGATGCGCTCAGCAGAAAAGGCAGTTTGTCCAGACTAATCACTGCTCAGGAAAGGTTGGCAGAGGAGCTTGATCGAGCAAGAATCGAGGTGGTTTTGCAAGGTTTGGGAGCTTCTTTAGCTCAATTAAGGATTCAACCCACTTTGAAAGACAGAATCATCAACAGTCAGAAGGCAGATCCAGAAGATGATAGAGCAGGTTGGTGTTGGCAAGTTGGCAGAGTTTAAAGTAAAAGATGCAGTGTTGTGGTATGGAGAGCGACTAAGCGTGCCAGATCTAGCGGAACTGAAGGAGAGTATTCTTCAGGAAGCGCATGCTACCATGTTATCCGTACATCTAGAGAGTACCAATATGTACAAGGACATAAATCTACACTTCTGGTGGCCAGGCATGAAGCGTGATGTAGCCGAGTTTGTTGCCAAGTGTGCAGTTTGTCAGCAAGTCAAAACAGAAAATCAGAAGCCAGGAGGTTTGTTGCAGCCTTTACCCATCCCGGAGTGGAAATGGGATTGTATCAGCAGGGACTTCATCACAGGTTTGCCCAAGAGTTCCAAAGGCAATGATACAATTTGGGTGACAGTGGACCGACTCACCAAATTGGCTCACTTTTTGGCGATGAAGCTTACTTGGTTAATGGAAAAGCTGGCAGAGATGTATGTTGGCAAGATTGTGAAGCTTCATGGAGTCCTGCTATCAATAGTATCCGACCGAGATGCGCGTTTCACTTCGCATTTTTGGAGAAGTCTTCAAGCAGCTTTGGGGACGAAGACTGATTTTAGTACGGCCTTTCATCCTCAAACTGATGGGCAGACTGAGAGAGTCAATAGGGTACTGGAAGATATATAAAGATGCTAAGTGTTGGACTTTGGTAGCAGCTAGGAGAGGCATCTAGCTCTTGTGGAATTTGCCTACAACAACAGTTTCTAGGCAAGCATTGGGATGGCTCCGTATGAAGCTTTATATGGAAGAAATTACAGGACACCGGTTTGTTGGTATGAAGTAGGGGAACAACAGTTGTATGGGCCGGAGATTGTGCAGCAGACCTCAGAAAAGATCGAGCTGATCAGGAAGAGGTTGATCGACGCACAGAGCAGGCAAAGAGTTATGCCGACAACCGAAGGAGAGACCTGGAGTTTGATGAAGGTGAATTTGTCTTTGTGAAGGTGTCTCCAACCAAAGGGGTGATTCGGTTCGGAAGGGAAGGAAAGTTAGCCACGAAATACATTGGACCTTATAAGATATTGAAAGAATTAGAAAGACAGCTTATCGGTTAGAATTACCAGAAGAGTTGGCTCAAGTGCACAATATCTTTCATGTATCCATGTTACGTGGTTATAACCCAGATCCGAGCCATCATTAGCCAGAAGTGCCTGCAGGTTTACAACTGGATTTGAGCTATGCTGAGCGTCCAATTGAGATCATGGATCGTCGAGAAGATGTCCTGAGAAACAAGACAATACCTATGGTCAAGGTCATTTGGAGGAACCAATTTGTTGAGGAGGCCACTTGGAAATCAGAGGAAAAGATGATGAAAAATCACCCTGAACTCTTCAACTGAAAATTTTGTAAACTTTTTCTTTATTTTTCTTTGTATTTCTCCTCACTCTTAAGAGTAGTTCCGAGGACGGAACTATACTAAGGAGGGAGTATTGTAACACCCCATATTTTTATTTTAATTTAAAATGCATTTTTGCACGTATGATGCACGTGCTAATTTATCCATTTCTTTATCCTACACTCATTTACTAATTTTAGCATGCATAATTTTATTTAGCCTTTTTATTTAACCCATAGACCTAAAGTTAAATTTTAGCCCATTAGATTAATTAAAATGAGAGCCCACTAGAATAATTAAGTTAGTTAATTAATGAAAGCCCATGGGACAAGCCCATTAATTAAATCCAATTTTAAGTTGTGCATGGACTAATACATGACATGTAACAACTTTTAATACATATTTTTAAACTATAGGAATTGTATTTATTTTTTTGCATGTGTGTTTACTAGTGCACAACACGTGCACGTGGAATTTGAGGAGTCTAGGGGGGTTGGCCGGATTGTAGTAGTGGAGGAGGGGGTTGAGTTTTTGATGGGTTGGAAAGGTAGAAGGTTAGGAGTTTTAGGAGTTAGGATTGTGAAGGGTTGGAAGAATTAAGAAAGCAATTTATTAGGTGGAGATTTATGCAAATTAAACCCTCCCATTATCCTATAAATACACCATCATTTTCCCTTCTCTTATCACACCAAAAATTAACAAAATTTAGAGAGAAAAAGAAAGAGAGAAAGAGAGTACCTTGGTGCTTTGGAGGCTTGCTAGGAGGAGAAGGACAAGGAGGTGCTAGTGGAGCTTGGAGCTTGAAGAGGTCTCTTTCATTGTGGTTTTTCATTCTTCTTAGAGATTGGTGATCTCTTTCTTTCTAAAGTAGAAATTACATGCTAAATTTTTAAATAAGTAGTATAAATTGAATGAGATGTGAAACATGTAGATAAAATCCATGCTAGTATAACATGCAATAATCTTGTTGAGGCTTAGTAAATAATTGATACCATGCTAATTAAAAAGAAGAGTTCGACTAAAGAATTAATAATATGAATCATGTTAGAATACTTGTAAATCTATGTATGTCGAAAGTGTAATTTGTATGAGAAATTGTTAAAGAATGTTATATTTCGGCATTTTCTTTAGAGACATGATGATTAAGAAAGAAGAAAGAAAGAAAAATAAATTTTAGTTATTGCCATGAAATATGTTGACTTATGTCGAAAAATACAAATTTTGCATAAAGAATTCTCTTTAAGATATTCATGGTTGATTAAGAGACATGCTTGGTTTTATTACAAAAATTTAACTAGTATAATAGGAGAACATAAACTCATTTTAATAAACGTGATTCTTAATTTCGAGTTTTGAGAAAAATGCAAATTTGTATGTAAAAAGAAAAGAAAAACTATTTGAAAATGGAGATATATTTTTAAAATAAGTTTGAACTTGTTGGTTACTATTTTTTTAGATTCATCTCAGTCCAAAAGAGAAGTTTATTCCAATATCCTAAAGGATTGGATCATTGGATAAATGAGTTTTTCGAAAGAGAACTAATTACTGAATAGTATGAACAAAAGTGTATTAATATAACTCTTAGATAGAATTCACACTTGGACTTACTGGTTAGCTAGTGCACCACAGAGCACTGTTGGTGAGAGATCTTGGGCTCGAAGCATGAAAGTCACATTTTATTTTATTTAACTCAATAAAACTCGGTAATGTACTGCTTGTATAAAGTGTTTTTTTATTCGGTTTATAACACAAAGTCCAAATGGACATGGTGGCTAGCTCCTTGGGCCATGGGCGCCGCTATTGTGTGAACCTTAAGCCACCTTTTATATTTTGTTTTTGAGTTTGAGTTTTATCTTCATTTTTTTGGGGACTTTACTGATTTGAAAAAGTTTGGAAAAAAGTTCATTTTTTTCATATGAAATCACATAAAGATTATTAGAAATAGTTTTAAATTTAATATTGTATATTTTTTTGAGAAAGTGAAAAAGAGGTTGAAATAGTAAATGCGCTTTGTTTCCAAAATTATTATTTGAGTGACTCTCATTTTTTTTTTTTGAAAAGAAAAATATGTGATAAGTTATGAAACACTCTCGTTATAAACGAACACTTTTTGTTGAATAAGAAATGTTAGGTGAGATTAAAATCTAGTGAAAATTCATATAGAACATTGGGAAGAATTGCTATATCACTTGATTGCCTTGATGAGACTATACGAATATGCTTGTTTGTGGTTAAGAATTTTTATGTGGTTAAATTCCTAAATGAGATTTGGATCTATGCGATAAGCTCATGAAAAGAATTATTGCCTTAGAAAGATAGTGAATAAACTAAATGAATAATGCTGAAACAAGACATATACCAAGTTGTGAATAGGTTGAAGATAAAGAATACTTTGAGTTAAGACATGATTATTGAAGGGTTGAATACCCAAGATTCTTGTACATGAAAAATTATGATTGAGAGTTAATAAGACCTCGGGTACCGGCACTATTGAAATAAAAGATTTGAGATATAATTTTGAGATATTGTTATGGAGCTATCTCGTATTTTTGTGAGTAAGTCCGGTAGAAGGTAAAACTAATTCTATGAATGATAACTTCTTCATGTCTTGAACTTAAGAATTAGGCACTTAAGAGAAGTGTAGTAAACCTGGGCAAACGTAAGTGGGGCACTATATATAGTCAGGCGATGTACTCTGGGACTGAGGTTGCTTCGATGGAGACGAACTTTAATTTTGAAATTCGGGACTATGCATAGTCGGGCGGATTGTTTATCGTACTCCAGTGTATATACGTATACCGAGGCTAGAGGGGCACTTACAGGGTATTCGCACGATGAGCAGTCTGTATAACAGTCGAGCGGTGTACTCTTGGGCTGGGATCCGTACTCGTGGAATATCTGAACCTTGTTCTTACTACTGGGTAGTATCATGGCGAGGGATGGAAACCTACAATGTGGAGTACGTAGGTGCTTGCCCTCCGACTTATGTAGTATGGGATGCATAGAATCCAAACAAGTATGCATTAGTGTCATCTTAGAATAAAATTGTGTGCATTAGGCATTAAGGCATGACATACACTTACATGTTTAGAATAATCACTTTTGACACTTTATTGTTCATTCAAAATTGTGATTTGATAAAGTATTGAGATCGTTATATGTACGGCATAAAGAGGATGGCCGAGTATAACATTTTTGTCAGTTGTAAGTGACTGACGTGCCTACAGCTTAATATGCAGGTAATGGACTTTTTCATGAAGAAGTAAAGTTGTTATGATGCAATTGATGATTTACACTGATAAAGTTGTATAAGTTGTATTTAATTTTCAATGTTGTAATTCTTTTATTCTTCCGCTATGTAAACAAAATGTAAAGAACTCTGATGTATGTTGAAAATTTTAATTTCCTTGTAAAATTGTACGAAGTAAAGTATAAAGATCCTGTGAAATCTCGAATTCAGCCTTATTTGGAATTCGGGGCGTTACATGAATCGCGCATTTCGGTCGGATACAATAGATAAGAGAACTCCATGTATCCTCACGATCTCCCCAACATACAACTCAGCCAGCTTCTCCATTGACCAAGTGAGCTTCATTGCCAAAAAGTAAGCTGATTTGGTGAGTCGGGTCCACTATCACCCAAATTGCATCGTTTCCTTTGGAACTACTGGGTAATCTGGTAATGAAGTCCATGCTGATGTTATCCCATTTCCACTCTGGAATGGGTAACGGATGCTACAAACCCCTTGGGTTCTGATTCTCGACTTTGATCTCTTGACAGACTGCACATTTAGCGACAAACTCAGCCACATCCCGCTTCATCTCTGACCACCAGAAACACTGTTTGATGTCCTTGTACATCTTGGCACTCCCTGGATGTACAGATAATAGAGTAGCATGTGCTTCCTGTAGAATACTTTCCATCAGTTCTGCTTGATTCGGTACATACAACCGCTCTCCAAACCATAGTCTTTCATCTTTCACCTGGAATTCTGCCAACTTGCCGGCGCCAACTTGCTCTTTCATCCCTTGGATCTCCGGATCCTTCTTCTGACTTTCAATAATCCTTTCTCTCAGTGTGGCTTGAAGTCTCAACTGGGCTAAGGACGCCCCCAATCTTTGCAACCCCACCCCGATTTCAGCTCGAATGAGTTTCTCTACCAACTTCTCTTGAGTCGTAATCAGACAAGATAAGCTGCTCTTCCGGCTGAGCGCATTAGCCACCACATTGGCCTTGCCAGGATGGTACTTTATTTCGGGACGAATATCCTCCAATACTTCCAACCATCTCCGCTGCCTCAAGTTCAGATCCTTTTGCTGGTATATGGATTTCAAACTTTTGTGATCTGTGTACATGTTGACTTTTTCTCCGTACACATAGTGTCTCCACTGTTTTAATTCAAAGATGATTGCCACCAACTTTATATCGTGTGTTGGGTAATTATTCTCATGCGGTCTCAGTTGTCGAGACCCATAAGCTATTATCTTCTCTTCTTGCATCAGCACAAGCTCAGTCCGGGATGGAAAGCATCGCTGTAGACATCATAATCGATCCTGCTCTTGGCAAAAGCCAGTATGGGAGCGGTAGTCAACCTCTTCTTCAACTCCTGAAAGCTAGCCTCGCACTATTCTGTCCATTTAAAACTCACATTCTTCCTTGTAAGCCCCGTGAGATGCACAACTATCTGGGCGTAGCCCGGAATGAATCTTCGATAGTAGCCAGTTAAACCCAAAAGGCTTTTGATTTCTTTTACTGTAGTTGGTCTTGGCCAATCCTTTACTGCCTCAACCTTTTGCGGATCATTGGACTGTAATATCCTGAATTTTCATTTGATGAGAAATGTTGTTTTTTTATGTGTTGTGCACGTACAAATTTTGTATGCATATTTTCTTATAAAATTATCTTTTATAACATGGACAATTATTTCTTTCTTTCTCTTTATTTTTCTAAAAAGCCTATTTTATAAAGCCTAAACTTGTTTTCTTATTTTTAAGCCCACCCTAATAAATTACATATTTTATTAAATAGCCCATAAGCCTAAAGCCCACTATTTTTCAAACCCACAACTTAATTAATCTTTTAATTGTCACAACTTGTCATGTAGACACAATTAGTGAACAATTGATTAATTAAATGTGTACAACTTTTAATAGGAGGGTACTAGAAAGGGCACGTGCACACACTAGAGTGTGCAATGCACACCCTAGAGGTGGCCGGTTTTGAGCAAAGATAGAGGGAGAGTGGATGGAGTTGAGGGGAGTGGTTATGTGATCATAGAAGTTACTACAACTTTCCAATTCATCTTGGTCCTTAATCTCTAACTTCTTGATTGAATCCTAGCCTTCTATTCTCATCCTAAATATGTATAAATACCCCTAGCTATTCTTCTCATTAGTGCACTAAACTTTTATTAAAAGAAAAGATAAGAGAGGGAAAAGATTGAGTAGAAATAGTGAGTAAAAGATTAGAGGGTGAAACTTTTGTGTGTGTTCCAACAAGAGGAGGCTGGCCAACTATCCAAGGAAGCAAGGAGTTCGGGTTCCATCAAACACAAGGAGGTGGAGACAATTCGCTACACTATCTATGAGGAAAAGGCCACTTTTCTTGCATTCAAGGAGTTTTCAATTCGTTTTCTCCAATAGGTGGGTGTTTCTCATGCTTCTAGATATAGATGTCATGCTAGGGATGTTTGATAAAATAGTTGAGAAGAAATTGATAAATTATAGTCCCATGGTTGGTTGATTAGAGATAAAATAGTAGTTCAAAGAATGATTGTTAAGATGATTGTTAATGGATAAAGATGCGAAATTGAAATGCTAGAATCTATCTCATCATCATGCTTTATGTTTACAAACTGTGCTATGTGAAACAAATTTGTACTTATGAGACACAAATTGACTAAATGCATCTTGTAGAATTAGAACAACTCAATTGTACAGAACAAGATCTAGTGCTCGAATCATGGTAATGGGTTAATGAAGTATTAAATAGAGACATAAATTGAATTTTGGAAAACTAGATTTATAAATTATGTAGAAAGGGAAAGTGTTTTCAATGTTGAAATTATGGACATAAAACACAAAATATGACTCAAATATATGTTTTTATAAAGAAAATAATGACTATAAACTGGTTTACTGTATTTTCATATAATTTACATTCTTAAAATTTTGAGTCCAAAAAGAGAAGAAAAAGAATTAAAAACGTTTTTGGAAATTTTGAAAACTAGTAATGAACAGAAAATCTGATCAAAAGGATTCTAATTCATTTTGAAACGATATGGTCACTTAGACCAGTTGGTCAGGTTGGTCTTAGTCGGTACAATAGCAAGGGGGGCTTGGTCTCTGGTCTCGGGTTCGATCCTGAGTAGGGGTACTTTGTTTTTATTTTGAAAAAAAAGGATAAAACCCAAATTGTCGAGAATGAATATAAAAGAATTAAAACTCATTCTCTATCGCTCTAGCGGGTTGGCGCAGTGGTCTTGGGTGCTGTCTTTGGGGCGCTGGTTGTGGGTTCGAGGCCGGGTGTGGGCTTTGACTTTAAAAAACATTTTTTAAAGAGTGTATTAATGAAATTGGGTTATAAAAAGAATGAATTATAAATTGGAAAAAAATGTCGGAAATTACTTTAAATTATTTAGTCTTCATGAAATAAATTTATATGACTTTTGATGAAAAGTAACAGAGAATTTGAGACTAAATTTCAAGAATGAGCTTGTGTTTAATTATTAAATTAAATTGTCTCTTTTGATGAAAGAGAAAAAAAATGGATTATTTTGGGAGTTTAAAATGAGATTTTTGTAAAGATAAAATTTAGTTTGAATTTGTGAAATCAAATGAAATTGTGATTGTGAATTTGGTATTGATAAAAGGAGATTAAGAGCATTATGTGGGAGATATGAACTATTAATTGTGATACGTTAGAAGGATTGAATTAAATTGTTTATGCGTGATATTGTGTATGAAATTGAATTAATTGACATGATGAGTTATGAAGAAATGCAAATGTGAATACATGAATACTATGAACATGAAATGTGAATTATGATTAATCATGAAAAGGCTTTATGAGTATGAAAACTCGACATTATTATTATGAGTGAAATTAAGAACTAGGGTGTAGCTAAGCCTCATACCGGCAAATGAAAGAAATATTGAGATGATATATAAAATGAAAAGACCAAGTTTGGGCAACGTGAAATAAATGAATAAGACCGGTATAGTGGGAGTGCTAACCCTAAGGAATTGATTTTGTTCATGATTCAATTAATTTAAGGACTAGTTACATAGTGAAGATGTGATGAAAGTAAGAGAAAAACATTGAGTATGAGGGCCATTGGATTGGCGGCGTGAGAGTATCCACAGGATGTCCCATGATGAGTCATGAGTAGGACGTGGATACTGCTCCAGAGTACCGTCCCGATGGTGACGCTCGTGGGGTATTTGGCGACTGCGGGTGGTGTCATGTCTATGGTAAGAGGTGAATTACCACAGAATGCCTGCATGATGAGTCATGTGTCAGTACGTTGGGATTCTCTCCAGGGTGCCTATGTTAGTGTAGGTGCCCTAGAGGCAATACAATGATATTATGTAATCAGTATTATTGACATTATGTTCTTTTGATTATATTAATAATTTGTTATGCTTCGTATTTACTGCGTTATAAATATTAGCATGATAAATGTCCTTAGATTATTAATTCGAACTATATGAACATGAGATTATATATAGTATAATAATCTTAAATGTCCCTAGTCGAGTATTATTATTATTAGGACAGTAATAATACATTGAGACTAGTATGTTGATTGATTGATGACCACCTCTCATGGGTCATTAGTATAGAGATACTAAAATCAATACATAGGTAAATGTAAGAGTACATTGTACTGGACAGACCCACTGTGAGATTCTACATGGAATGAATTAATAAGTGTCATAAGTAATCTCACTGTGATAATGGTGTAATGGTCCTCTGACCTGAAATCATTATATTTCTACACGAGAATTAATGTACTTTGATTCTATCAAAAGTTATCTTTAATCGGATAATGATAAAGATAGTATTGGGTTCATTATGAATCGTGTGAGAAATATAAATGATCTAGAAGGAATTTAACCCTCCTAATTTTAGGAGCGATATTATCGGCCTCTTGTTTGAGTGAGACTATGAAATGCATGGCCATGCTCAAATATTGATTTGTTTGAATAGTCTACTCATCGATCAAGAAAATAAAGATTAAATTATTAAGAGGATGACACGTCCCATGCCTCTAGTTTAATCTATAATATCAAGGTTAAAATGATTATATTACATGGAGACATTAGTCACGAAAGGTTTAATTGAATCACCAATTATTATTATTACTTGGGTAGCAATGATGTATTACTAGATGCCGCTCATTGTTTATAATTTTATTATAAGATAATAAAATTATTGCCAACGTAATAATAACCTAAAGGGTCACACACTTAGAACGTTTAAAAGGAGTATTAATTTAAATTCGGAATTTAAATTAAATGATTCGAAATTAGTTATTTAATTAATTGAGTTGGACTTAATTAATTAAAGGATAATTCGAATTTAAATGATAAAACCAAATCAGATTGGTCTTATCAGAAGCCAAACTGATTACGGTTAAGCCCACCTCTTATCTCTCCTTATAAATACATAGAGATGTATTGGTTTAGGATTATCTTTGAAAAATCCGTTTTCCACAGAAAACCCTAGCCGCTCAACTGTTGAGAGGCAAAAGAGAGAGAGAGAGAGGCAAGCATCATCGGCTAGTACCGGCTCCCTTGATCGTTGGACGATCGGACGTTCGTGTGGACTGCCTTAGAGACGCGGATCTAGCTACTAGGGCTGCGTGGTGATTGCAACCTCCATCTTTCAGCCTTCGTAAAGCTCCGAAAGGTAAAATTTTATTTCTCCATTATTAGCCATGTCTTGTACACGGATCCTAGGGTTAGGGTTTCGGATCTGTTTTCATTTCTTTTTCGCTGCGTTTGTGCCCCGAAACCCTACAGCCTAGGCATAAGTTCGAGTGCGTAGAACATCTAAGATACTTACCGTAGTTACAGAATTAGATTAAGTCATAACGAGGGATTGAACCCTAAGATGAAGAACAATTAAAGGCTTGCCCTCATACCTATGTAGCATGGGATGCATAGAATCCGAACAAGTGCGCATTAGTGTCATATAACATAAATAATTGCATTATGGACTAAGTGCACATTCACAACACGACATCAATAGGATAGCCCCTTTAGCTTTGTTTGTGAACAAGTTTGTGATTGTTTAAGTTTTGAGAATCGTTATACTGTTTCCGGCATAGAAAGGATGGCTGTGTGTAATATTTCGTCAGTTGAATGAACTGACATGCCCACAGTTCTTATGCAGGATAAAAGTACATAAAAAAGACTAAAGAGGAATTGATGATTAAAGATTATTCAAGTGTTATTGTATTTCATTCATGTAATAGTTGTAACATTGCTTTCGCTGTTTTTAAGGTTTAAATGTAAATGTAACTCTAATGTAAAGTAAAGTTTTATTTTCTTGTAAAATTGTATGAAGTGAAGTGAAAAGATCCCGTGGAACTCGAATTCAGTTGTATTTGAAATTCGGAGTGTTACAGAGTCGTATTAGAGCCACGCTTCCAAGTAGTACAAATTTATAAGGAACGGCACCCTAGAAGTGGACATTAGAGCGTATGTTGAGTCTAGAGATTTAAATGTAAGTCACTTACATTTGTGTTGCTCTATGATTTATGCTTCTTCTTCTCCTTACTTTAAGATGGTGGACCACTTCGACCCAGCTGGAGGTGACGATTGGCACATAATTAAAGAGGATTACTAGCCCGAGCAAGCTAATTCAGATGAAGAGGATCCTGAAGAATTTGAAGAGGAATGGCCTGAGCCCAGAGAGATAACTCCACCTCCGAATTCATCTGATGATTCCTCCGACGAGGAAGAACCAGTTTCGAGTAGTCTCATTATGTCTCTTCAGAGGCAGGTAGAGACTCAGAGGGAGAGAGCAGAGCTGTTGCGGGCGCAGTGTGCGAAGTGCAAGGAGAGCATCGCAAATCTCAGTCATCGTATTTGGGAACTCGAGAAGAGGAAAAACATGTACGATGTACTGAAGGAAGAGGTGGCAGAACAACGGGAAGAGCTTCGAGAAGCCAAGAGGAACCGTAGGAACGAGACTGTTGTATTTTCTTACTGCTTTCGTTTGATGCCAGAAATGTTTTAAATTCGAATGTATAAAGTTTGAAATTCAATGAAATGAAAAGTTGATTTAAAATTCATGTTCTATACTTCGAATTTAATAGATCTTTTGCATCAGAATATGACTAGAAGAGGAGCTCGAAATGGAGAAGGTCTAGACTTGGAAACAGAACTAGCGAGGGTCTATCAGATACTCAATGCCATTGCCATGAATTAGAATCAAGGAAGGGTGCATGCGAATCCAGTACCCGAAGCAATCAAACTCGTGGAATCATTCAAGCAGATGAATCCACCGGTGTTTGAGGGGAAGTCAGACCCTGACACGGCTGACAATTGGATCCGACAGGTTTAGACTATCTTCAAAGTCTTGGAGACTCCGGAGGGCAGCAAGGTGAAGCTGGCTGCATTGCAGTTCGAGAAGGATGCGGCTGTTTGGTGGCAGTCAATGAAGCAGACGATGGAAAATGTTGTTCTTGGCTGGGAAGAATTCTTGGATGAGTTCCGCAGTCATTATTTTCGATCAGATGTTTAGGAGAAGAAGGCCATGGAGTTTCTAGCACTGCAGCAGGGCGGCATGTCGGTTAGGGAGTATGAGACAAGATTCACTCAGCTCTCTAGGTATGCACCCGAACTGGTGATGGACAAGGTGAAGAAGGCTGGAAAGTTCGAGCATGGGTTGAGGCCAAGTCTGAGATCCAGGATGATACCTCTCAGTATCAGGAGGTTTGACAAGCTGGTCAAACGAGCGGCAGCCACGAAGGTAGATATGGAGCAGTTCCACGCTGTTCAGAATCGGAGGAACAACTGGAATGTAGGGAAGAGGCCCGCTGTTTCTGGCAATTTCAGGGGACAGCCACCGGCTCAAAGGTTCAAACCGACAGGGACGAACGCTATTAACCTGGCTGGAAGACCCGAGAATGGTTTTGTGAGACCTCCTATGGTGACTTGCTTCAACTGTGGTGAGACGGGACATTACAAATCTCAATGCCCCAAGCCGCAGAGTGTCAACCGTAGTGGACCAATGCAGCAAGTTGGGAAGAAGCCATACCAGCAGGGACGAGTATTTGCCTTAACTGAAGCTGACGCTAATGATGTGGATCACGTCATCACTGGTACGAGTGAAGGTGTTCAGGAGTATTTTTCTATTGTCTCTTTTCCCGCTTATGTAGTAAACTTTTATGTAACGAGTCTGTGTTATGTAACAGGAGAACTTTATTTGAATGGAAAGAAAGCTGTTGTTTTGTTCGATACTGGGTCCTCTCATACTTTTATATCACCTAAGTTTGCTAAAGTTCTGGGAGTTGAACCGAAGATATTTCCAAGCAAGGCCTTAGCAGTAGCTACTCCGTCAGGGGAGACTTTAACCACTAATCGGTACTATGCGGACTGTGAGATCGTGATTGGGGATAGAATTTTCGAGATTGTCTGATCGAGCTGAATGTCTTGGGAGTCAATGTTATCATTGGCATTCATTGGATGTCAGTGTACAGTGTGAGCATCGAGTGCAATACCAAGGTAGTAACAGTGAAGGCCCCAGGTGGACCTGAAGTCACTTTCCACGGGACGAGGAGATGTTCAGATTTGGTGGCTGCTATCAGTCAAAAGTAAGGGATTCCTGTAGAGGTGCAGCAAATTTCGGTGGTTCGGGACTATCCGACTGTGTTCTTGGATGATTTGCCTGGGTTACCTCCACAACGTGATGTACAGTTCAACATCGCTATTCAACCTGGGAGTCACCCATTTTTAAGGCACCATATAGGATGGCGCATGTGGAACAGGATGAGATCAAACGGCAGATTGAGGAATTGTTGGAGAAAGGCTTTATTCAATCGAGTGCATCGCCTTGTGGAGCACCGATGCTGTTGGTAAAGAAGAAGGATGGATCGATGAGGATGTGTATCGATTACTGAGAGCTGAATAAGGTCATTGTTCAGAACAAGTATCCTATTCTCCGAATTGATGATTTGTTCGATCGTCTACAAGGAGCTGCTATTTTCTCCAAAATAGATCTTCGATCAGGATATCATCAAGTTCGAGTGAAAGTTGAAGATGTGCAGAAGATTACATTTAGAACTCGACATTGGCATTACGAATTCTTAGTTATGCCATTTGGAGTGACGAATGCACCTGCAATCTTCATGGACATGATGAACAGAATTCTAAGGCCGTTCATTGATTCTTTTGTCGTGGTGTTTATCGATGATATTCTTGTGTACTCCAAGTCAGAGGAGGAGCACAAAGAGCATCTTGCAGCAGTTTTGAAGAAGCTGGAAGAGCAGGAATTGTATGTCAAGTTATCCAAGTGCGATTTCTGAAAATCTGATGTGGCATTCCTAGGTCACATCCTTTCTAAGGAGGGAGTGGCAACTGATTCGCAGAAAATAGAGACAGTGAAGGATTGGGCAAGGCCTACTACAGTGAAGGAAATCATGAGTTTTCTTGGGTTAACTAGATACTACAAGAGGTTCATTCAGGGCTATGCTCAGATAGCCGTGTCGCTCACTAGTCTGTCCAAGAAGAATGTGAATTTCAAGTGGACCGAGCAGTAGAGGCAAGCTTTCAGGAGTTGAAAGAAAAGCTGACTACTGCACCTATTTTGGCGTTGCCTAGAGCAGGTGTTGAGTATGATGTTTACAGTAATTCTTCACATCGTGGACTTGGTTGTGTCTTAATGCAAGAAGGAAAAGTGATCGCTTATGGGTCGAGACAACTACGACCGTATGAGAAGAATTATCCGACTCATGATCTGGAGTTGGCTGCGATTATCTTCGCCTTAAAGCAATGGAGACACTATGTGTACGGTGAGAAATTGAACATGTACACGGACCATAAGAGCTTGAAATACATCTATCAGCAGAAGGATCTGAATCTGAGGCAGCTGAGATGGTTGGAAGTGCTTGAAGACATTCATCCTGAGATCAAGTATCATCCTAGGAAGGCTAATATTGTTGCTGATGTACTTAGCTGCAAGAGCAGTTTGTCAAGTTTGATTACGACTCAGAGGCATCTGGCAGAGAAATTGGATCGGGCTGGTATTGAAGTTGTCTTACAAGGATTGGGAGCATCCTTAGCTCAGTTGAGGCTTCAGCCTATGCTGAATGAAAGGGTTATTGCAAGTCAGCAGGAAGATGCTGATATTCTGAAGATGAAGGAGCAGGTGATGCAGGCAAGTTGCCCAAATTTCAAATCAGGGGTGGAGTGTTGTGGTTTGGAGAGAGGCTGTGTGTTCCGGATCAGTCTGACTTGAAAGAAAGTATTCTTCAGGAGGCACATGCTACTTTTTTTTTGGTATATCCTGGGAGTACTAAGATGTACAAGGACATTAAACAGCATTTCTGGTGGTCAGGTTTGAAGCGGAATGTGGCTGAATTTGTGGCGAAGTGTGAGATTTGTCAACAAGTCAAAACCGAGAATCAGAAACCCGGAGGTCTATTGCAACCGTTACCTATTCCGAAATGAAAGTGGGATAACATCAGTATGGATTTCATAAAGGGTTTGCCCAAGAGTTCAAAGGGAAATGATGCGATTTGGGTCATAGTCGACCGACTGACCAAGTCCGCTCACTTCTTGGCGATGAAACTCACTGCTTCAACGGACAAGTTAGCTGAGCTGTATGTTGGTGAGATTGTCAGGCTTCATGTTGTTCCGTTAACCATTGTGTCTGATCGAGATACGCAGTTTACTTCGCATTTCTGGAGGAGTCTTCAGATAGCTTTGGGTACCAAGACGGATATCAACACTACTTTTTATCCGCAAACCGATGGACAGATCGAGAGAGTCATCCGTATTCTTGAGGATATGCTTCGGTGTTGTGTGCTAGACTTTGGAGGTAGTTGGAAAAGGCATTTAGCTTTGGTAGAGTTTGCCTACAACAACAGTTTTCATACTAGTATTGGGATGGCACCGTACCGTACGAAGCTCTGTATGGCAGGAAGTGCAGAATGCCTGTTTGTTGTTTCGAAGTTGGGGAACGTCAGATGTTTGAGCCTGAGATTGTGTAGTAGACCTTTGAAAAGATTGATCTGATCAGGAAGAGGTTGGTGGATGCTCAGAGTATGCAGAAAAGCTATGCAGACAACCGGAGAAGGGACCTTGAGTTTGAAGAAGGTGACTTTGTCTTTCTAAAAGTATCGCCCAGTAAAGGTGTGATCTGATTTGGCAAAGGTGGGAAGTTAGCCCAAAGGTTTATAGGCCCGTATAAGATATTGAAAAGAATTGGAAAAACTGCTTATCGGCTTGAGTTACCAGAAGAGTTGTCTCACGTGCACAATGTCTTTCATGTGTCTATGCTGAGAGGTTACATTCCAGATCCCAGTCATCATTTGCCCGAAGTGCCGGAAGGTTTGCAGTTGGATCTGAATTACATTGAGCTCCCAGTTGAGATTGTTGATCGTCGGGAGAAAGTCTTGAGGAATAAGACGATACCGATGGTCAAGGTAGTCTAGAGAAACCATTCGGTTGAAGAGGCTACTTGAGAATCTGAAGAGAGGATGTTCAAGGATCATCCTGAGCTTTTTGCTTGATTTGTATTTTTTGTCTTTTCTTTGTTGTCTTGTTTTGTTTCTCACTCTTTGATTGTAGTTCTGGGGACGGAACTATTCTAAGGAGGGAGGGTTGTAATATCCTGAATTTTCATTTAATGAGAAACGTTGATTTTTTACGTGTTGTGGACGTACAAATTTTGTATACATATTTTCTTATAAAATTATCTTTTATAACATGCACAATTATTTCTTTCTTTCTCTTTATTTTTTTAAACAGCCTATTTTATAAAGCCTAAACTTGTTTTCCTATTTTTAAGCCCACCCTAATAAATTAAAAATTTTATTAAATAGCCCATGAGCTTAAAGCCCACTATTTTTGAAACCCACAACTTAATTAATCTTTTAATTGTCACAACTTGTCATGTAGACACAATTAGTGGACGATTGATTAATTAAATTTGTACAACTTTTAATAGGAGGGTACTAGAAGGGGCACATACACACACTACAGTGTGCAATGCACACCCTAGAGGTGGCCGGTTTTGAGCAAAGAGAGAGGGAAAGTGGTTGGAGTTGAGGGGAGTGGTTATGTGATCATGTATGTTACTACAATTTCCCAATTTATCTTGGTCCTTAATCTCTAACTCCTTGATTGAATCCTAGCCTTCTATTCTCATCCTAAATATGTATAAATACCCCTAGCTATTCTTCTCATTAGTGCTCTAAACTTTTATTAAAAGAAAAGATAAGAGAGGGAAAAGATTGAGTAGAAATAGTGAGTAAAAGATTAGAGGGTGAAACTTTTGTGTGTGTTCCAACAAGAGGAGGCCGGCAAACTATCCAAGGAAGCAAGGAGTTTGGGTTCCATCAAACACAAGGAAGAGGAGACAATTCGCTACACTATCTAGGAGGAGAAGGCCACTTTTCTTGCATTCTAGGAGCTTTCAATTCGTTCTCTCCAATAGGTGGGTGTTTCTCATGCTTCTAGATATAAATGCCATGCTTGGGATGTTTGATAAAATAGTTGAGAAGAAATTGATAAATTGTAGTCCCATGGTTGGTTGATTAGAGATAAAATAGTAGTTCAAAGAATGATTGTTAAGATGATTGTTAATGATTAAAGATGCGAAATTGAAATGCTAGAATCTATCTTATCATCATGCTTTATGTTTACAAACTGTGCTATGTGAAACAAATTTGTACTTATGAGACAAATTGACTAAATGCATCTTGTAGAATTAGAACAACTCAATTGTAGAGAACAAGATCTAGTGCTCTAATCATGGTAATGGGTTAATGAAGTATTAAATAGAGACATAAAGTGAATTTTGGGAAACTAGATTTAAAAATTATGTAGAAAGGGAAAGTGTTTTCAATGTCGAAATTATGGACATAAAACACAAAATATGACTCAAATATATGTTTTTATAAAGAAAATAATGACTATAAACTGGTTTACTGTATTTTCATATAATTTACATTCTTAAAATTTTGAGTCCAAAAAGAGAAGAAAAAGAATTAAAAACGTTTTTGGAAATTTTGAAAACTAGTAATGAACAGAAAATCGGATCAAAAGGATTCTAACTCATTTTGAAATGATATGGTCACTTAGACCAGTTGGTCACGTTGGTCTCAGTCGCTACAAAAGCGAGGGGGGCTTGGTCTCTGGTCTCGGGTTCGATCCTGGGTAGGGGTACTTTGTTTTCACTTCGAAAAAAAAGATAAAACCCAAATTGCCGAGACTGAATATAAAAGAATTAAAACCCATTCTCTATCGCTCTAGCGGGTTGGCACAGCGGTCTTGGGTGCTGTCTTTGGGGCGCTGGTTGTGGGTTCAAGGCCGGGTGTGGGCTTTGACTTTAAAAAGCATATTTTTTAAGAGTGTATTAATGAAATTGGGCTATAAAAAGAATGAATCATAAATTGGGAAAAAATGTGGGAAATTACTTTAAATTATTTAGTCTTCAAGAAATAAATTTATATGACTTTTGATGAAAAGTAAAAGAGAATTAGTGACTAAATTTCAAGAATGAGCTTGTGTTTAATTATTAAATTAAATTGTCTCTTTTGATGAAAGAGAAAAAAAAATGGATTATTTTGGGAGTTTAAAATGAGATTTTTGTAAAGATAAAATTTAGTATGAATTTGTGAAATTAAATGAAATTGTGATTGTGAATATGGTATTGATAGAAAGAGATTAAGAGCATTATGTGGGAGATATGAACTATTAATTGTAATATGTTAGAAGGACTGAATTAAATTGTTTATGCGTGATATTGTGTATGAAATTAAATTAATTGACATGATGAGTTATGAAGAAATGCGAATGTGAATACATAAATACTATGAACATGAAATGTGAATTATGATTAGTCATGAAAAAGGCTTTTTGAGTATGAAAACTCGACGTTATTATTATGAGTGAAATTAAGAACTAGGGAGCCTGCATGATGAGTCATTTGTCAGTGCGTTGGGATTCTCTCCAGGGCACCTAGACATGAGTTCGTAGTGCGTGGAACATTTAGGATACTTACCGTAGTTACAGAAGTAGATTAAATCATAACGAGGGATTGAACCCTACAAGATGAAGAACGATTAAGGGCTAGCCCTCGGACCTATGTAGTATGGGATGCATAGAATCCGAACAAATGCGCATTAGTATCATATAACATAAATAATTGCATTAAGGACTAAGTGCACATTCACAACACGACATGAATAAGATAGCCCCTTTAGCTTTGTTTGTAAACAAGTTTGTGATTGTTTAAGTTTTGAGAATCGTTATACTGTTTCCGGCATAGAGAGGATGACCGTGTATAATATTTTGTCAGTTGAATGAACTGACGTGCCCACAGTTCTTATGCAGGATAAAAGTACATGAAAAAGACTAAAGAGGAATTGATACTTAAAGATTATTCAAGTGTTATTGTATTTCATTCATGTAATAATTGTAACATTGCTTCCGCTGTTTTTAAGGTTTAAATGTAAATGTAACTCTGATGTAAAGTAAAGTTTTATTTCCTTATAAAATTGTACGAAGTGAAGTGAAAAGATCTTGTGTAACTCGAATTCAATTGTATTTGAAATTCAGGGTGTTACATGGACACTCCCTCCTTAGAAAGGATGTGACCCAGGAAGGCGACTTCTGTTTTCCAGTAGTCACAATTAGATAACTTCGCATATAGCTTCTGTTCCTGTAGCTTCTTCAGTACCTCTACTAGGTGCCCAGTATGCTTTTCTTCTATCTTGGAGTAGACCAAAATGTCGTCGATGAACACTACGACGAAAGAATCGATGAACGGTCGCAGGACCCTGTTCATCATTTCCATGAAGATAGCAGGTGCATTGGTCACTCCGAACGGCATAACTAAGAACTCGTAGTGACCATGTCCAGTTCTAAACGCCGTCTTGTGCACATCATCTTCCTTCACTTGGACCTGGTGATAACCCGACTATAGATCTATCGTAGAGAAAACAGCTGCTCCTTGCAGATGGTCGAATAGATCATCGATTCGTGGAATCGGATATTTATTCTGCACTGTCACCTTGTTCAATTATCTGTAATCGATGCACATCCTCATCTATCCATCCTTTTTCTTCATCTATAGGACTAGCGCTCCCCAAGGTGGCGCACTCGGCCTGATAAATCCTTTGCCCAATAGCTCTTCAATTTTCTTCTTGATCTCATCTTATTCCACTGGAGCCATTCTGTATGGTGCCTTAGAAAATGGTGCACTCCTGGCCGAACGGAAATGTAAGCCCTGTTTTCCCAAATACATATTTTCTGAATATTTCCTGTATTTTGACTAATTATAAATTCACTTTTTTTTTGAAATTTTTTTCGGATATTTTATTAAAGCGTTTTCTAATCGAAAACTATATTTTGTTCGAATAATGGCATATTTTAATTTCTATTTCTATTTGATCGGTTAATTGTATTTTTACTCAATTTCAATTTAAATGTGTTGTTGTTGTGTTATTTTGATAAATGTATATTTTGTTATATAAATCTTATTATTATTATGATTATTATTATTATTATTAGTATTATTTTTGTAAAGCCCAAATATGCTTATTCAATTGTATTTTTATTGTGTGATTTGATGTATGTTTATCTATACATTTTAAAAACCCTATAATGCTAATTATTTTTGTTCTCCTATTGGATCTTTTAATTAAACCCCAAATCCTATTATTTATTTTATTGGATTTTAAACCCTATAGATTGTAATAACCCAAACCCATTACCCATTCACCTATTGGATAATCTACCCAATAACCCTAACCCCACACTATTTAAACCTAAAACCTACTTAACCCTAACCCTAACCCCTATTACGGTGCAAACCCTAACAACCCAACCGCTACCTTCTTCCCCGTCTTCTTCTTCTTCCATTCATCGAACCCAACTCCCGATCGCCCTAGCTTCTCCGACCACTTTCCACCGTCACCATCCCCTCATCCTCATTGACCCTCGTTTACACCGCCATTACCCCGTCCTCAACTCCAAACCCATCACTTGTCACCCTTAACTACCCATCTTCATCCATCGCCATTACCCATCATCGCCTTGTCCCTCATCCTCACCGTGCATCCCCCTTCATCCTCCGGAGAACCCCCACGTTGCCTCATCGTCATCCAAGCCCCGTTGAAGCCCTGATTCGTCGCTGTCGTTGCTCCCCTGTTTTCAAACCGAAAACAGAGCTGCCGGCGTTACGTCGCTTCCCGACCATTTGCCGCCTCACGTCGCCGCCGCCACTGCATCGCATCGCAATCGTCGTGCCATTCTCGCACCGTTCGCCCACTCTCTCTCTCTCTCGCTGTCGTGAGGAAGAAGACGATCAGTGAGTGATCAGTATCGTTGTTCGGTGTTCGGGTGCCTCCGATCTTCATCCGATATTCGCTATTCTGGGTTGGATCCGATGTGAGGAAGGCTGTCCATTGGTGGGTTTCGCTGTTCTGTGTTCTGGGCACAGGGGATCCACCGCCGCTTGCTGTTCTGGGCAGATCCAGTGTGGGGTTTCTATTAGTTACTGTTGGTTTCTTCGCACGGCCTTCACACGTGCTTTTAAGAGATTTTGCCCGGGATTTTCGATCTCGTTACTTCCAAATTATCGGATCTAATCGTCGTCCTAAAGGCAGGTATTCTCCTCGTACAATTTATTGTCCTAGTACAAGTATTTAATTGAAAATACCGCAAATAGATAGTAGTTGTAGCGCCCCGATTTCCAATACTAGGAAACCGTGACACGAGCCAAGATCTTTTCTTCAATTAGTCACAATACATAGAAAAACAGGAGAATTTAAAACTTTTATTTCAACACCCAATGTATTACAAGTCTGAATATTATACAACTGCAATACATTACGATAGAGTTACAATGTTACCTTTACATTTCCAAATATTACAACCTTCAATATCTTACATCAGAGTATAAGGAATGAAGAACAACACTTGGTAACTTTCACTTGAGTACTTCTCAACTAATAGATAATCAATACATATACTGCAGCGGAACTAAACATAACACTGACTCCTTGCTTTCCTTGCCTTGAGTCCTCCTGAATCTCGCCCTTGTACTTCGGCGATCCAGTACCTATGGAAGTGGGGACGTCAGTATTCACTGACGCTTAAAGGCTGATCATATAGCAGCGAATCTCCCAAACAACATACAAAATATAGCAATGGTGTTGGAGTAGTTTAAGTGTTCGTGAGTGCAAAAACATAGGGATTTGGACCCGCGTTATGAACTCTAATTGTACACAACCTGTTCCTGACATCTACACGTGGCTAATGAGGTTGCAGATGTGGTCAAGTCCCACTAATGCAGTTCGCCAGTGGTGTCTATGTTCGCCACTGCGACCCGGCTAACCGGACCTCTCTCAAAACAGACGAACCCAATGTATCGGGCGTTATTCCAAAATCAAACTATAGGGTTTCGCAAGCGCAGGGTGGCGCGACGCCTACCCTGTGGCACCCTCTGGGGTTTCGCAAGCGCAGGACTGCACAATGCATCCTGTGGCACCCCAGCCACGGTGGTTCAGGAATTAACAGCGCGAGATACGCAACCCGTGTCCTCAACTTGTGAGACGGCACCGTACGTATCCCTTTGATGGGAAGGTAGAACTAGGACGCCTCCTATTCTAATATCAGCAAGTTTCCGAAAGCAACATGCAGCCCATACTACATGCGACTCCATCTCAAGCCGTTTCTCCATATATAGGGATTTGAACCCGCGTTAAGAATTCTAATTGTACACAACCTGTTCCTGACAATACTCCATGACTCTGTGAGGTTGCAGAAGGGGTCAAGTCCCCCCCCATGCAGTCTGCTTATGGTGTCTCCGTTTTCCACTACTACCCGGCATGCCGGACCTCACTCGATCCCAGTATATCGAGCATCGTTCCAAAATCAAACTATAGGGTTTCGCAAGCGCAGGATAGCTCGAAGCCTACCCTGTGGCACCCTCTGGGGTCTAGCAAGCGCAGGACTGCACCATGCATCCTGTGGCACCCCAGCCACGGTATTTCAGGAATTAACAGAGCAAGATACGCAACCCGTGTTCCCAACTTGTGAGACGCACCGTACGTATCCCTTTGACGGGAAGGTACAACCCAGTGTCACCACCTAAGGCCTCCCTCAAGGGACAAGTTGGTCGTAAGGTGCCCCCTACAACCAACTCCTCTCTCTTCGGCAAGGGTCTGAGCAAAATGACCTTTATAAGTCACTACCTTAATGATGTCCCTGACTCGACGATCCTAGGGACGATAATATTATAACATAACATGCTAGGCCTTAAATTAGGCTTCGCAAGACAACTCTACTAGGCTGCTCAACCTAGACTTACCAGAACCCCTCAGGATCCGGTTCGTAGCTCATCGATCCAAGACTTCGACCCTGCGAATATACATGCAAGTCGCTACCCTATGTCTTGATGGTCGATAGCCCTTAGGGTGGTAATATCACCCTAGACGAGCACAACGAACTGTGTACTAGCTAACAAGCTATACACGAGTAACAACCACATACGAGCCTAATAAGCTACGTATGAACAATAACTACCTACGAGCCAGGTGGTCCCGTAGGAGATAACCGCGTACATACCAGCCAAATAAGCCGCGTATGAGACCAACAGCTACGCACGCGCCGGTCGAGCCGCGTACGAGACAACACCCTACATACGAACCAAATAAACTACGTATGAGACTCACAGCTACATACGGGCCAGTCGAGCCACGTACGAGCACAACCGTGTGCAAACAACCATACAGGTAATCAATCCTAGAAGCAACCAAGCGTGCTTACTAGCAAACTCGATCTTCTATTATTAGAAGCAACATAAGAATCTACTAATAGTCTATGGTCGGTATTCTACTAAGGAAGAACCGAAGGCGACATAACAGCCTTTATCAACTAACTATTACTAGTGGTCTTCCCAATCTTATTACTTCGACCTATGGCGCCTTAAGTATGGCACACAATTGCAAGCATCTTCCTACGACAATCTAATCATATAACACAACCACTCACCATGATACTCCTAAGTATGAATATGATTAAGTTTGTGCTTACATCGGGCTTAATCATGAAAATCACCACGACCTAGACATGAAGTCTACTATAGTCAAGCGTAGGTTATAACTTGAGCGTGAAAGCTTACTACTTATCATGACTAATCACCACAACCCAAGCATGGATATATAACTTAGTATGAACATGCAACATTCCAAGGCATAGTAGTTATTCTAACATTAACCCTACAACACTCTAAGCATGTATCTAAACTTTAACATGGTATACCTCATTCCTAGACATGGCATGCTACTTTCACATTAACATATAGCATGGTATATAACTCTCCTATAAGCATGTAAGCATGGATAAATTTATATATCATGATATCCACTTTCCTACAACTATCTAGGCATAGATAAATGAAACTAGCATGGTATACTACTTTCCCACTATCATCCAAGCATGAATCTTTATTAAGCATGAATAACTACTAAGCATGAATGTCTTACTAAGCATGGGTAACTACTAGTATAAACATACAACATTCCTAAGTATATATATATATATACATATACTTCTATCATGGTAAGTAATTTTATCATGGATCCTACAACATTCTAAGCATAATTAAATTAATCTAAACGTGGTAGGAAACTCTTAGAATGAATCCTACAACATTCTAAGCATAAATCGACTAATCTAAACATGGTAGGAATTTTAGAATTAATCCTACAACATTCTAAGCATGATAAGATATTTTTAGAAATAATCCTACCACATTCTAAACATAAAGCATGATAGGATATTTTTAGAAATAATCCTATAATATTCTAAACATAAAGCATACTAGGATATTTTTAGAAATAATCCTACAACATTCTAAACATAAAGCATGATAGGATATTTTTTAGAAATAATCCTACAACATTCTAAACATAAAGTATGATAGGATATTTTTTTATAAAACATCCTACAACATTCTAAACATGATAGGATATTTATAGAAGAAATCCTACAACTAACTAAGCATGAAAACATGGTAGGATATTTTTTAGAAGAAATCCTACAACTAACTAAGCATGAAAACATGGTAGGATATTTTTTTGAAGAAATCCTACAACTAACTAAGCATGAAAACATGGTAGGATATTTTTTTGAAGAAATCCTACAACTAACTAAGCATGAAAACATGGTAGGATATTTTTTTAGAAGAAATCCTACAACTAACTAAGCATGAAACATGGTAGGATATTTTTTAGAAGAAATCCTACAACTAACTAAGCATGAAAACATGGTAGGATATTTTTTTGAAGAAATCCTACAACTAACTAAGCATGAAAACATGGTAGGATATTTTTTTGAAGAAATCCTACAACTAACTAAGCATGAAAACATGGTAGGATATTTTTTTAGAAGAAATCCTACAACTAACTAAGCATGAAACATGGTAGGATATTTTTAGAAGACATCCTACAACTAATTAAGCATGAAAACATGGTAGGATATTTTTAGAAGTAATCCTACAACTAACTAAGCATGAAACATGGTAGGATATTTTTAGAAGACATCCTACAACTAATTAAGCATGAAAACATGGTAGGATATTTTTAGAAGTAATCCTACAACTATCTAAGCATAAAAACATGAAGGAATATTTTTAGAAGATATCCTACAACTATCTAGGCATAAAAACATGAAGGAATATTTTTAGAAGATATCCTACAACTATCTAAGCATAAAACATGAAGGGATATTTTTAGAAAATATCCTACAACTATCTAAGCATAAAACATGAAGGGATATTTTTAGAAAATATCCTACAACATTCTACTACTACTACTACTCCTATTTTAATCAAAACATACACACAACCATCTACTACTACTACTACTTCATTCTTATCAAGAACACAACATACAACTTACTACTACTACTTCATTTAATCAACATACCACTACTACTTTATTTAATCAACATGCTACTACTACCTCATTTAATCACATACTACTACTTTATATTTTAGCATACTACTACTTAGTTGCTTACTAGTCTTTATTATTACTAGTGATAAAAGAAAAGATCATTTTTATTTTATTTTACTTTACAACTAGTAAATATGAAAGAAAAGATCTCTTTTTATTATTTCTACAACTAGTGATTAAAAGGAAAAGATCTTTTTAATAGCTACAACTAGTGATTAATAAAAAGAGAATATCTTTTTAATCTACAACTAGTGATCAATAAAAGAAAAGATCTTTTTAATCTACAACTAGTGATTAATAAAAAGAGAAGATCTTTTTAATCTAAGAAAGAAAATACAATAAAACATATGCTCATTATTATTAGTCCAAGTTTAATCAAAGTCCTACAACCCACAATGGTTGTAAAATGTATTCATATGCTTATGTGTAGTTCTCATCCAAGTCCTACAACCTTAAGTGGTTGTATGTTCAAGATCATATGCAATATGTGAATTTTTAGTCCAATAACATACAAAACAACAACTACAATAATAAAGATGTGATCTTTATATGTTAGTAGTCACTACTATTACTTTCTTTCTTTTATTTACCACAACATACAACACACTCATTCATAAGAACAACCCAAAAAAAAACAAAACAAAACAAGAAGGTAGGAGAAGAAGTCAAACAACAAAACAAACAAACAAACAAACAAACAAACAAACAAAGAAGCATGAAGAAACCCCCACCTTAGTTTTCTTTGAAGGAAGGACTTGCCTAGCACTCCTTCTCCTTCCCCTTAGCTTCTAAGAACTCCTAACAAAACCTACAAATAAAACTCTCAAGTTAGTATGAGACTATCTCTCTTTCTTTTCCTTTCTTTCTTTCTTTCTTTTTGATCTTTCTAAAATGAGAGAAGGAGGAGAAGGAGGGGGTATTTATAGGTGGAGAGAAGGGTGGAAAGTGCAAAAATGGCACTCACACATTTACACATAAGCCCTCCCCTAAAATATGGGCTGGCCATACCTAGGAGAAGGGGGAAAGTGGGGGAGGTGTTATGTGAGGGAAGATTGATATGGAGGAGGATTTTTCTAGAAGAAATCTTAAGCCTTTATGTCTTTGTAACCCTAGGATTAACCACTTATAAACCCTAACACTCTACTAGGTTTTGTCATAACAAAACAAGTGTTGTCCAAAAATACACAACACACAAATTGTATAATATACTAATCGACATACTACTCGTACGTGCACATATATGTCTGTATACCGAAAATCTTCGCATAATCCGTATAAAAATAATTTGATCTCGGAAATGATAATAAAATAAATTATATTATCAGTTCGGAAGATCACGGTATCAATTTGATACAATACGGATGTGTACTGACTGATATCTGGGTACAGATGATGTCTATGAATAAACCGGGTGAAAATCACCAAAATAATTCAATTTTGGAATTAAAACAAAATAATAATAAAATAATAATTTATATACGGTAATATCCGTCCGGGATATTACAGTAGTTGTGACTCCTTCCTATCTCATCATTTGTTGATCTTGATTTATATTCATCATCGATCCCATGATCTCAAGAGTCACAACCCATTGTTGATATATTATAAACTACTTGGACTCATTTTATCTCCTAGTCACTTGAACACATGAAACTAAGAAACCCTAGACTTGTAGATATGTGTTGTATCATGTATGTGATGATCTTGCATTCCTTGAGTTGAGAAATAGATGTTACTTGCTGATTTGGTAACCACTATATCCGTATTTGTATCACACATTAATCTAGACTCATAGTGACCAATTATCATGCCACTTATATATGAAAGACATTCACACTTATTGCTATCCTGAACTTTACTTACTGTTTCGACCCCTTTAAATTCAAAATCTGAACTTGAGCCCTGAATATGAAATGTATCTCTAAATGTTTAGTTATCGATAGCATCCAGAATTTTTGAATTCCGAGTTACCGTTTAGGAGATATCGCAGTTTTACTGCTGCTGTGTCGGTAGTCACAGATTCACAAAAAGCTGCTACACCTCTTCAATTTACAATTTTTTAACTATTCTAACAGTAAGTAATTGACTTGAAATTTTGCATGCTATTGCTAGACACCCTAGAGAACATTTCCTAATTTTCTTAGAATTAATTAGTAATTTTTCAACCCTGATTCACATGTATAAACTCAGATTCACAAATTCTGGCTGAACACAATAGCTGTATAGTTTGCTGTTTTGACACATGTTACCACAACTTTTATGTACCTTAATTATGTGCGTTGGAACCGGACAGGAGTCTAGTTTTCAGAACTCCTAACGGATCCACATTTGCTATCTTGTAGCAACGAGAATCGCAGTTTTGGTACAGCAACGTCGTGCTGTCCAAATTTGAGATTTTCGTTGTTCTTGATATTTTGATTTGTGTTGACCCTCGAATATGCTATATAAATATCTTAAACTTGTTCCATGTTCATGATTATGTTTACTTGACTTGTTTCGCACACTTTCATGCTTGGTTAATAATAATAATAAATAACAAACCGAGATTTAAGGGAAAGACCATAGTAGTGGACAATATAGGTAAGTGTACTCGAAAGGGGACCCGTGTTTTCCACTTGATACATGTCTCATGAACTAGTATATTATTATTCGATTCATGAACTAGTATATTATTTTATTCATGAACTAGTATATTATAAATCAATTCATGGACTAGTATATTATTGATCCATGAACTAGTATATGTATGATTCATGACTTGTCTTGTTATGACTTGACACATGAACTAGTTATATGATTACCCGATTCATGAGCATGGCTTGCTTGATACTTGATACCTGAGTACACCGCCCTATAAACTCCATTACTAGGCCTAAATGAAATTGCATTGGCTGTAGCAACCATGTAGTAAAAGTATGGATGCATGAAGTGCTACCTAGATAGTAATAACCACAAGACTTGATACATGAAACGTGAACTTGATACATGTTCACTTGATACTTGATGACATGATATATGAAACTTGATACTTGTACTTGAAAACTTAACACTAAACTTGAGACTTGTTACTTGACACTTGTACTTGATACTTGTCACTTGATGCATGATACCATTACATGTTCACTAGCCACTTGTTCTACTATTAGTATTTGTTACCCTATCTGGTCACTTGAGTTGTCTTACTTGCTAGCTAGTTCTTGAATTCCCACTACTTGTTGCATCCATATTATATTCTTGATTCTAAATCTTGTTCCATATTTCTTGTACTTACTTTTACTATTTGTGGCCCTAACTTGCACTAAGGGCGTTTGTCTTGTTTTCTCTATTTTTTCCTTTTGTATATATTTTTATATACAGACATTGGAGACGTGTTGCCTGCTGGAATTGGTGAGCAGACATTTTAGGCTTCAAATGGAGAAAGGACATGCTTAAATTGTTTATTTCCTTTGAGTTATTTATTTCTTGCTACTTAAAACTTGTAACGGGCTTTTGTTCTTGAGTTTTATCTTTGATCCAGAAATTAAAAACTATTTGGACATTATTATTTGTTTCAATTGTTTTCTGTTGCGTAATAAATTATTCATGCATGCTTGGTTGTGTATATCTTGTTATATTCTTATTGTGATTCTGAGTCGATCCTACAGCTTATGGATGATGTTAAAATCATTCGCTGGGCTTCATCACGTGCTCGTATTCCATATTTTTGGGAAGCGGGACGTGACAGGAAATACTGAACTCTATATCCGAATGAGGTGGAAGTCCGGGTAGATCTTCTAAGAACACTGTTGGAAAATTTTGGACTACATGAATCTGCTTAACTCCTTCAGGAACCTTTTGCTTAAACATAGCTGCAATCAACTGCTTGCATTTCCTCTTCCCTTGAAAAGTAACTTTTGATCCTCCCGGTGCCTTTACCACAACCTCCTTACTCTTGCACTTGATACTGGCACTGTAGATGGACATCCAGTCTCTTCCAATGTTCGATCCCCAAAACTGCCAGCTCGATGAGGTAGATACCAAATACTCTGCCTCCAATCTCGAGGTCACACCAATCATAATACCAATCGGTCGTCAATGTTTCTCCAGAAGGAGTAGCTACCGCTAGAACCTTGCTAAAAAAAATTCGGCTCAACTCCTAATCGTTTTGCAAATGAATGTGACACAAATGTGTGAGATGACCCAGTATCAAATAAAACGATTGCTTTTATTCCATTAATTAGAATTTCTCCTGTTACATAGTGAACGCTCTTAGTACATAACATTTATTCTAATACAACTAGAAAATAACAGCAGTTCTATTCGAGTGCTCCCATACCGATGATGACGTTATCTGCATTGTCTGCATAAGCTTCAGTCAGAGCAAACACTCACCCCTGCTGGTATGGCTTCTTTCCCAGGTCGGCTTGCTTCTGAATCGACATCCTCGCTGGAATTGAAGGCAGTTTGGCTGGATGTGACCCTCCTTCCCACAATTTAAACAGGTTACTCCCTTCCTCCTGTTCGGGCACTCCGACTTGTAGTGGCTATTGTTTCCACATAGGAAACAGGTACCTGGTGTTCCTACTACAACAAATACATTGGCTCCGGTAGGTTTGAAACTCTGCACTGGGGGCTGTCCCCTGAACATGCAAGCCTCTTGCCAGTGTTCTAGGTGTTCTTCCTGTTCTGTGCCACATTGTAGTGCTCCATGTCGGCCTCTTTGGCTGTTGCCCTCCTGACCAGCTTATCAAGCCTTCGGATACCGGGGGGTATCATCCGAGACCTTAGGCTTGGTCTCAATCCCTGTTCAAACTTTCACGCCCTCTAGGCCTCGTCAATAATTATCTTTGGCGCATACCTCAAGAGTTGATTGAACTTCATCTCATACTCTCGCACTGACATGCTTCCCTATTGCAGACCCAAGAACTCCATAGCCTTCTTTTCTTGTACGTCCATCGGGAAGTAGTGGCTGCAGAACTATCCCAGGAATTCCTCCCAAGAGCTCTGTACATTTTCCAAGGTCCTCTTCATCGATTGCCACCAGACCACTACATCTTTTTCCAGCTGGATAGTGGCCAGCTTCACTTTACTTGCCTCTAGAGTCTCCAGAACTTCAAATACTATTTCAATTTGTCTGATCCAGTCGTCTGCTGCATCTGGATTGGCCTGGCCCTCGAAAACAGGTGGCTTCATTCGTTTGAACGATTCCACCAATCGAATCGCTTTTGGGACATGTAATGCTGGTCCCACCCTGGTGTTCCGGCAACATTTGTGGCGAAGGCATTCAGAGTTTGGTATACTCGAGCCAGTTATGTTTCTAGGTCGAGTCCGTTGTTCTCACCACTGGGTCCTTCGCCATTGCGGTTCCTTCGTCCGACCATTTCTGTGTCATAAAACTTTCATTAATCACCATAAATAGCAACTACTTACATTCTTCTTTCAACGAAACTTTATTCATTTCCAAAGATAAACTTTATACATTCGGGAAATAAACTTGCTCAAACATCCAATACATAACTTCAACATAAAGACAACCTAGATCCTACGATTTCTCTTGGCTTCTCTGAGCTCCCCCCATAGTTCATTGATCTCCTTCTTCATCTCATCGTACTTCTGATGACATTCCTGCTTTTCCCAATAAGTTTTTTTGTCTAGTTGGGTGAAGTGTCAGGGCATTCTTGTGTCGGAGCTTCTCAAGTTCCCATACTCGGTAACTCAGTGCCACGATGCTCTCCCTGTCCTCTGCCCGCTGTGCTTCCAAGTGGTTTACTATCCACTTATCAGTAGCCAATTCCCTCCGAAGGTAAGTAACAATGCAGTCTTGGTCATCTCGAACTGTCTCTTCGCATGAGGATTCATCGGGGGAATCAGGTGGAGGTGGAGTGATCTCCCGGGATTCGTGCAGTTCTTCCTCTATTTCTTCTGGGTCTTCCTCCTCTATGGGTTCTTCTTCTTCGGGATAAACCATTCTACTTCACCCTCTGGGTCATGATGATTAGTCATCTTTTAGGAAAAAGGAGGATAAACATCAGCGTATAGAGCAACACAAATATAAACTACTTACATTTAAATCTCTATAAACTGAACTCGCACTCTAATGTCCACCCTAATGTGTCGTCCTTGTAAATTTGTACTACTCAATGAACTTAGGCTCTGATACCACTCTGTAACACCCCGAATTTCCAAAATGCGGTAATTCGTAGCACAACAGGATCTTTACTTCATTTCGTAAAATTTTACAAGCAATTTGAAAACTTTTATAAGATCGAGTTCTTTTACAACAACGCAGCAGAATTTAAATGAAATACAACATGGTATAAATGTACAATTTAAACATCACCAACTTAAAACGAAAATTAATCTTTAGCATCAATCATCTTTATATCTCCTTGCAAATCCATTGCCTGCATTTGAAACTGTGGGCACGTCAGTTGCCTACAGTCGATGCAATATTATAAAACAGCGATCTTCACTATGCTGTAATATAACGACTTACTTACTTTAGAAACCACACACTTGAATGCATTACAAAGTGTAAATGTGACTATCATAAACATGTCAGTGTATGATATGCCTTAGATACCTAATGCAGATTTACACTACGATGCACTAGTGCATACTTGTTCGGATTCTATGCAACCCATACTATATAGGTTCGAGGGCAAGCCCTTAAGGTACTTCTCATTATAGGGTTTTTCCACGCTATCAACCTAAGCCTAATGAATATACTCGGAGAAGGAAGGCCAGACCTGCTTCGTCCTTATTTTGTCACAGTGCTCAATGCTCTCATCTTTGGCGACCAGCAAACGGAGGAGCGCGCTGCCCTCCTAAGGCGAATCCAAGCCAACCCACATTATTGACTAACTACGATCTTTGGCTCTGAAACTGAATCATTTCCGCGTAGTTATCGAGGAATCACACCCTGAGGATATTGGACCTTACCGGCCTACCCCTAGCCCACCTCAGTGGATTTACCAAGCGTATCCTCAGCCACGAACCCTAGCAAGTGGATCTCTCGCAACTACGAACCTTGCCTACACCTAGCCCACCTCGGTGGATTTAACGGGCGTATCCTGTCTGTCCCAAATATTACTAAGGACTGCAATCTCTTTATCGGCCTTTCCGATGATAGATGGTCGTACCCCTAGCCCATTTGCATTGATTTACCGAGCGTACTCCTCGATCTTGGACCCCTAGGAGCTGCACATCCTTTACCTGGACCTGTTTGTCATTGCTTCTATCATATCTTCGTCTCTTTCCTTATGTTTAATGAACAACATCACAACCTAAATGCTAGTTTACCATCCTACCGGTCTTAACAAAATACCGAGAACGATGACGCCTTATTGGCCACTTCTCAAAACCATCTCATTTCATAACTTTGTTGGTACAAGAGTCTCACTTAGCCTCTAGATTCCAACAATTGTCTCACTATAGAGATCAATATGTTATAACTAACCTCAACATAAACATCTTACTCTTTATTGAACATTCATTCACTTTATTCACTTTCTTCACATTTATAGATCATGCAATAGTTAACTTCTTTTAAAAGCATTAGATAACAATTTCTCAAATCGACTTCTTAAAGACAAACGCTTGATTAATTCACCAAATTATTCACTTTTAACAACCCCCAATATTCTTTTGATTTCCCAAGGATATTTTGAATACATTTTCTAATACAAAGTTCTTCAAACCACTTAATGAAATTTCACTAGAACCTTGGTTTAAATTTCATATTCATACTTTGATTCAATTATCAACCACTTCAACTATTTCTCTAACTCATAACCTTGTATTCATGAAATTACACAAAAGTGCTTTAATTCATATCTTACAACCAATTTATTAACTCTTATACATTTCGCATTTTTAATATAATTTTCACAACTCATTAATATGATTGTGATTTTCAATTCCCAACATATAACCCTAAAACAGTAAGAAATTGTCTTTAATTGTTTAGAAAATATTTAGAAACATTTCTATAACTTTTTCCAAAATTTTTAAATTAAAAAACACACAAAAATACCCAAAATAAAAATTAAAATGCACATTTATGCAAATCCGGATTCGAACCCAGGACCCCCGCCCTAGCGAGCGCCACGTGGCGAGCCCAGGCACAATCACGTCGCTGCTAGCCACTCCACCAAGCGCCCATACTGATTACATATGGGTTTAAATTATTATAACTCAGTCTCTGTTTATTCTTCTATTTTAACATCTCAAGTGTTCTACAATTTTATTTGTTTCCCCCCAAAAAAATAGTTTATAAAAAATATTTACAAATCTCCGTAAACGTTTGTTTACTGATTTTAACAACAATAAAATTAGTTTATACATACATATTGTAAATGGTGATTTTCGTGAATTAATTAGTTTATTTACTGATTTTCGTGAATTAATTGTCATGATTATGAAATGTCTCATTAATGTTGAAATTGCATGCTGATAATTAAATAGAGCTTTTGTTATTTAATTGCCATGAAATTGCATGTTTACATGTTTTATTGATGATTCATATCTATCTATTTGCTGGCCTGTTGTCTGCCTCATTTTGCATTAAACTTTTGAACCAGTTGCTGTAGGAATTTAATGAAACCTTGTAAATAAAAATTGTAGCTCTGTGAGTCTACTTTTCAGAACATTCGACAGATTAGAATTCTGATTCTTAATCTGCAAGATATTAGACTTTTAGCATTGCTATGTCTGGATTTCCAGATTCGCAATTATATGTATATCATCATGAATAGTTAAGGAAAAGAAAATATTCATAGTAGAATTAAAATATGAAATTAATCTGGTTGAGACTAGACATGATTAGGAGTCACCCTAAATTTTTGTGGAGTTAATTGATTAATTTTCAGACCCAATACATACATGTTAACATGACCTTTAACTTGCTGCCTGAACATAAAATTAGTTAAGAATAAGATTTTACACCTAGTTTCTGTGATTTCAATAGGTCGTGTGTATATGGGTTGGAACCATCAGAGAGTCTAGTTTCTAGAACTCCTAGCAGATCCTGATTTTCTTGCATGTAGAAACATTAATCCCTGTTTTTGTACAGCAACGTCTTGCTGTCCAGAACATATGTTTATTTTACTGATTGGGTATAAACACTTTTGCTTTGCATGTAATGAGTAGAATTAGCTACACCTTGAATTACACAACCTTGACATCTTCTTGCATGCTCACATTAGAATGTAACAAAATATTAATAGGCCGAGGTATTAAGGGTTGACTTGGTAGTGAACAATCGGATACTGTACTCAGTAATTGTCCATCTTGTTTACATGGATTATTGTTATGGAAGGTCTTGATATCTTGTTATCTTGTTATCCAAGTACACGATCTGCTGGTTTAGCATTACAGTCTAAACGGTCACTGTTTGCATGCACCAAACTTGTGGTGTGGGACACAGTATTACGTGCATTAGATAGGTTAATAAAAAGAATAATAACCTAGACTGACATTACATGCTTGATCCCGTATATTGTCATTGATATTGATCATGAATTTTAATTATTGATTATTGCATAATTAAATATAGACCACTGACTTTATCGTCAACCGTTGTTTTGTTCCTTGAGTTTGATCCAGTCCTTTTTCTCGATATAGCATGCTTTTATTATTCTCTGTTTCCCCCTACTTGTTGTCCGTGACTTACTCTAACGGACATTATTTTTTTATTTTATATCACGAGTTTGCTAGGTACTCAAGGAATAATACCCAAAGGACTTGGTGAGCAACAATTCTAGATAATGAACCTCAAAAGAATAGACTGCATTGATTATCTCTTTATGCTATTTTCTTTGAACATTGCTATTATTATTGTACTTTTTTTTGGGCTTTATGACCCGAATTTTGTTTTCCCGGATGTTGGATATTATATTTTGGATTATATCATTGATTATTGAAGTTATTCTTCGTTTATGTGATTATTTGTTCTAGCGTGGTTGTGATTATTATTTATATTGTTGAGTTAGACTGGTACATCTTATGGATGATACTTACATCATTCGCTAGTGTAATATTCAAGAAAAATTATTTTTTAATATTTTGCACGTGCATTGCGCGCAAAATTTTATGCACATTTTTATTCCAAAAATTTTCCTTGAGTCATGAACATTTTTCTTCTTTTTTTAGTCACAGTTGTATGTTTTATTTTTAATAAAACACATTAGGCCTAAATCCACTTTTGAAGCCCACTAAAAATTAATTACAAATTGAGGCCCATGATTAATTCTACATCTAAATAAATATTTTAAAATCTAGTACACTTGTCATGTATAACATACACCTACATCTAATTTAATAACAATTAATAATAGAATTTATATGAGAAGTAGTGTGCACATAGAGTGCACGTGCACATGTTTGTGCTCATGGAGTGATTGGCCGACCATACATGGGGGTGAGGAGAGAGTGGGAGAGGTTGTGAGTGAGTGGGGAGTTATTTTGGGTAGTGGGAGTCATCCCAACCACTCATTATTCCCAACCACTCATTGTTCCTATAAATAGCCCCCTCCATTAAACTGAACAACACACAAACTCAAAATCAAAATTTAAAAGAGAAGAGAAGAGGGAGATTTCGGTGGTCATTGCTAGAGGAGGAGAAGGCCTATTCTGGGGGAGCTTTGGAGCATTTTTCTAGGAGTTCTACTTACTAATTGCATCAAGAAAGAGGTGAGTGTTTCTTTTACTTTCTAATTTTTTGTAGAACGCATGCTTAGATAAATTGTGCTTGAAATAGAAAGTTTAGCATGAGTTCTTTAGTTTTTAAACTTGTTATGATGTATGTTGTGTTGACATCTAGAGTTTTTAGTAGTAATGATATATGAGAAATTAATGCTGCTAATGGGAAATTTCAATAGAGAATTGTGATGTTGACAAATTAAACTCTATTTAGAGCGTGTTGTAGTGATGTTAGATGTATGGTAGTATGTCATCATGTATACAAATTATATGTGTGTAAAAAGTTGTTAAGTTTCATGTGCAATTAGGGGTGAACTATAAGTTAACGGAGACGTGAGATTTTTCATAAACTAAGAATAATGTCTAAAAGAAAATATATATATTCAGGCTAGTTTGTCAACTTTACAAATTTAAGCATATAAATGTAAGATTTCTGAAAGTGACTATTTAAGTTAATTTGTGAACAACTTCATGCCACTATTGATAAAATTAAGGGAAAAGCATTTCTGAAAGTTTAGAAATCTAATTTAGTAGTATTAATTATGATGCAAAACAATAGAAATCAAAATAGATGAACAAATTAAAAGGAGATGAAAACAGAGAGTTAAGTTAAAAGATTTTGAACCCATATACTATCAGCTTAGAGCTTGGGCTTAGTGGTTAGCGCTGTGCTCGGGGGGTCTCATTGGTCTCAGGTTCGAAGACTGGGATGCCCTGCCTTTTTGTCATTTTTTTGAAATAAATCAATTGGCGCTTCTAGGTTACGAAAGTAACTCAGAGTGGTTTGTATCACAAACTGTGTAACACCCCGTAATTTCAAGAGATATAATAGAATTATATATATATATATATATATATATATATATATATATATATATATATATATATATATATATATTTCTATGGGGGGTTCCTATTGGGATTTAAATGAAAAGATGAGATCTGATTTGGCTTTGGGCCTGCCGTGCTTTGGATAACGTAGGGGTGAGATGTAGTGGGGCACAAGGGAAGGAAGGGGGCAGCTCTGTGTCGTCGCATGTGCGTGCTGACGTGGGAATGGGAGCTCGCCCGAGGGGGGCTCTGCGTTGTACGTGCAAGTGAGGAGAGAGATTTCAAACAGATGTGGGATTAATTGATACCATATCAGGAGATAAACAAGATTAATTAATAAAAAATATAATTGCCTATGATCAAGAGACACCTAATTGGTTAACCACATTTTGAGAGGAAGCTTGTGGTGGGCAGTTGTACTAATAAATAATTAAATTGTCTGAGTTTGGGGATGGGGTGTTGCAAATGGTTTCAAAGCCGAATTTCGACATCGAGGGTGGGTCAGGGTGGGTATGCCTGAGAGGGAGCTGAGGTCAGTACGCTGGCAGTTTGGCCAAGGGCAGTATGCTAGAATTAGTTGAATCACGGTACGACATTCCACACCGGCTAGAAAGGAGATCCTACACTAGGTTGCATGGCCCGTACTCAGCGAGGATGCTGATTTCTAAAGGGTGGGTATGTAACACCCCGTAATATCAAGAGATATAATAGAGTTTATATATATATATATATATATATATATATATATATATATATATATATATATATATATATATATATAAGTTGGAGTTGCCAGAGAATTGGCACAAGTACATGATGTGTTCCATGTGTCAATGATAAGAAAGTATGTGCCAGATCAGAGTCACCAGTTGATGGAAGTGCCCGAGGAGTTGTAGCTGAACTTGAGCTACTAGGAGCAGCCGGAAGAGATTGTGGACCATCGAGAGAAAGTTTTAAGGAATAAAGTTATACCTATGGTCAAGGTATTGTAGTGGAACCAGTTGTTCGAGGAAGCCACTTAGGAGCCGGAGGACCGTATGAAGAAGGATTTTCCCGAACTATTTATGTAATTTTCTTCTTATGCTTGTAACTGTTTTGTCCCTACTAGCGATAGTTCTGAGGACAGAACTATTCTAAGGAGAGAGTAATGTAACATTCTGGAATTTTTAAATAATATTTTAGAATTTATAAATGAATTACAATGAATTTTTGTAATTTAATAAATATTTTTCTGAAATTTATCTTTTTGCACGTGCAAATATTGTCTTGGGAAACACAAAGTCAGAAAAATCTATTTGGGATATCTAACATTTATTAGTAGATATTATTTATAAATTTTCTAGACTTTTTTGAAAAACTTATGACACATTTGCAAATACTCAAAAATATAGAACTTTTGTGCAAAATTGCCACTTGGAGTAAAAAATTCAAATTTTGAAATTTTGAGCTGCATATGCTATCGACCAGATCCAGAGATGTGAACGGATTTAATTTTATTTTATTTTAAATTAATTTGATTAACTAATAATTGGAAGGGATCCATTTATGTAAATAAATAATCTTCTTGGGGGTAATTTTGTAACTTTTCTGAAACCCTAAAAGGCCAATCCCGACTTATATTAGGGGCAGCAGCCGCCTATCCCTATGCGAACTCAAAACAAAATTTCTCATTATTTTCTTAGAGTTTAAAGCTTGGATCTTGGACTTTTACAAGGAAAAAACTTTTTTTTATTACTACTATTGTTCTTCAAGTTGATCTTCTTTGAGGTGAGTGATACTTCTCATCTCTTTATGTGTTCTACTTATATTATCATGATGAATCTAGTAAAGATCATGCTAGGGTCTATTGTGAATTTGTAGATCTATGTTTTGATAGCTTAATCATGATGGTTGCTATGCTTGATGAATGAACTTGTAGATGTTTACATGAACTAAAGATACAATTTTTATTAGAGATGATCATGTATTATTAATCGTGAATGTTAAATATTGATGATGGATGAAAAATCTAATTTGGGATCTACAAATTCAATTGTATATGGTAAAGATATGTAGAGATAACTATAACTTGTTATATGCTCTTAAATTCGTGTTTGATTGATTATAAAGTTGAGTTCTTTCCATGTCATTCGTTGTTTTTAATTATCAAATTTGAAACTTAATATTGGTGTTTGAATAATTGTTGTATGGATCGAAAATAATTTATTTTGAATAAAGTGGTTTATGCATGAAAGATTGATATTTTGCTTAAAGAAATAAACCTAATGAGAATATAGGTGATTGTGGTGGTTGAATCTTGGTGGTTAATTCAATGGCATGTTTAAAAAGATTAAAAGATGAATTTTTAGGTTTAATTCTCTGTTTTAATGCAAATAAAGTTCTTGATGATAAACCCTAATTATTCATGCATACAAAGAGTATATGGAAAGAAATATAGATGAAAATACATTCAAATACACTGGGGCTAGGGTTTGGAGGTTTGAACCCTAGGTTAGGGCTGTTGGGTCTCGGGTGAACAGTATCAAGGGTTACTATTCACGAGTGAACAGTAACCGAGGGTATTGTTCAACTCGTAGCCTGTTGGTTGCTGTTGTGTATTCGATCATCTTTTGGTGTTTTTGTGTGGTTTTCGAGCGTGATTTTGTGTGCTATGTTTGGGGACTCTAGTGTACATATGGGAGCATCTATATATGGGTTTAAAAGAATATATTTGAGTGGGTCGAATGAGTTTGGCTGAGATTTCAAGACATTGTATGGTCTGGACTGCTGTCTGTTCCAGATTCGAACGAGATTTCGACATAGTTGTTGATGATATTACCTAAAACTTATTAAATAGAAATTGTAGAACACCATGTCTAGTTTCTAAAACATCTGACGGATCCTCAATCTTACTGATAGATTGTAAAATATACAATTTCTACCACTGTACTGTCATAGTTTCATATTTTTGATATAACGGTTAGCTTTCAGAATTTATTGAATATGAACTCTTTAAACTAAATTATTTAGGGTCCAGATTTTTATGGTGAAATCCTCATTATGTGCTGAATTTAAATTGATTTTTCCAGAATTTAATATCAACTATAGAATGTACTGTTTTGAGGAACGAAATCATATAACTTTAAGAATTTTGGATGAAAGATAGTTTTCAGAATTTATTGAATATCAACCCTTTAAACTAATTTATTTGAGTCCAAATTTTTATGGTGGATTCCTTATTATGTGCTTGATTTAAGTGAATTTTTTTAGAATTTAATATTGATTTTAGAGTGTACTGTTTTGAATAAAAAAATCAAATAATTTTTAGATTTCGTAAAAATCTATATTTTCATAGATAAAATGTGTTTCCATACATATAAACGAGTTCTTATCGAAATATTGGTTGATTAAAAGGAATGTGATTAATGAAGAGTATTTTTGCATAATGAAAACTAAGATGGGTTTGATTTGATATTTATGGTTATGATGTAGACCCTAGAAAGACTATTATTGATACTTTGGGTTGTGAGACTCTAGAGGTTGAGTGGGACCCTTGTATACCGGCAGATGCGATTTTTGTGGAAGTTGTGACCAGTTGGGGTCTTCGTTCTTGGTTTAGTTGTGTTATGTCTGGTTGGGTACATGAACTCTAGAGAGACTGTGTTTTAATTAATTAATTAAACATAATAAACATAAGGACATGCACTAGTGGAGATGTGATAGATCTTGGGAAACGTAAGTATGGGCTCTGTAGCCAGTCGCACGGATGTATTCTGGAACTGTGTGTTTGTTGTGTCTCTCTAGTATGTTCGTGGTCGAGGGTCGACAGGCCTGTTCGTAATATCTAGAAGTGAGACGGTTTTGGTATGTTCGCTTGTCGAGGGTCGGCAGGCCTATTCACGGAATGTACAGTATATTCGCACATCGAGGGTTGGCAGGCCTATTCGCAGAATGTACAGTGTATCTGGGTCGGCAGGCCTATTTGCAGGGTACATGGAAGGGAGGTGATTCTTCGGATTTAGAAAAATGCTTACATGATGCTTGCACGTCGAGGGTGCTAGTCTGGCGGGTAGATACTGGGACTTAGGCCTATTCGCAGAGTATTCTAGATCTTGTTTATTTACCATAGTAGGATTAGTTGCATAGCATGGGATTAAATCCTATAAAGTGGAGAACAATAAGGGCTTGTACCGGACCTATGTAGAATGGGATGCATAGAATCTGACAAGTATGCAGTAGTAATCATCATGGGCATTTGTGTTTTTCTTGACTTGTATTATGCATGCTTGTTTTCTGTTTTCTTACACTTGACACTTAGCCTAGTTTCACTTGATGATTTATGCTTCATTTATTAATATTTCATGTTTCATCTGTTATTACTGTGTTATTATGTCTCGCTTGTTGACTTATGATTTTATTCTTTATGTTTCCATATAAGTTTGTTTTTCTTTTGAAAATCACTCACACCGTTATAGCTGACCCCTGTAGTTTGGGGTTAGGGATATCTCTAGCCCCATGTTTTACAGGTAGGTATCATTAGCATGGAATTAAGAGCACGTGGTAGAATGTTTAATGTTTATGCATATCTTGTAAAAGCAATGACTGTAAAGAGAAATATTGTCTTTATGGTGCTTTTAAATATTGTTGTGTTGTAAAAAGAATTTTAATTCAAAATGTTTAAATTCTGTTGTGCTTTGTAAAAGAGTTGATGTAATAAAAAGTTTTAATTTTCCTTGTATTTGGTTGTTATGTTTATGATTACAATTGAAGTTGATTCTGGAATTTGTATCACGTATTTCTAATATTATTTATTGGAAATTCAGGGCGCTACAAAGTGTGAGTTAGCTCACTGGTCTGGGCGACTGCTGTGGTGGCTGTTGGTCCTGGGTTCGATCCTGGCCTTGCACAGATTTGCTTTTTATTTTATTTTTAGAGATTTTCAAGTTTTAAAATTGTGAAAATTTTATAGAAATATTTTATAATGTTATTAAAACCCTTGGAAATATTTTCACACTAACCTAAGACATATCTTGGGAATTAAAAGTCATATTCATAATAAATAGTGTATTAGATGAGTTTTGAATTCAAATGCACATGATTAAAAATATTTAAGAGTTGGTTGTAGAATACCAATTTAGAACACTTCTTTTTCAGAAATTTCATGGATATTAATCCATTGAATTAAAGAAATGGTGGAGGTGGTTGATAATAAAATCAGGAATAAAGAGGGTATGAATGAGATTAAGAATGGTCGAGGTGGTTGAAGCATAAGTATGAGATTAAGATCAGGAATTTCTAGTGATTAATCTTAAAGAGGTTTTGTATTAAGAAATAATGATTTTTAATCATAAGGAATTTTGGTATTGAGAAATATACTTGAAATATAGACAAACATGAAGAAGGTTATATTAATCAAAAGAACATTGAATATTATATTAGAGTCAATAGTTTGGTTGGTTAACCAAGAAATGGTCTGCAAGAATTTGATTGGACAGATTGTTATTGAATGTTGCTATAAGAAGTTGAGTACTTCATAAACATAAGAAATGTGAATAAAGAGGGTATGAATAACCCATTATGTTGAGAATGAATGATGTTGATTCTAAAGATTAAGTGAGACCCAGGTGCCGGCAAAGTGATGAAAGGAAATTATTGAGATTTGAAAAGTGGCCAATATGGGCTATCATTCTCGTTAGATTGTTTAAGACCGGTAGGAGGGTAAACTAGCTCTGATGGTTTTATTATTCATGTTTGAACCTAAGAATAGGAACTAAAAGAACATATGAAAGAAACAACGACGAACAGGTCAGGTAAAGAATGTGCAGCTCCTAGGGGTTCGACATCGAGGAATACGCCCGGTAAATCCATGTATATGGGCTAGAAGTATGTCCGTCTATCATCGAAAAGGCCGGTAAGGAGAATGCAGTTCCTAGGAATATTCGGGACAGACAGGATACGCCCAGTAAATCTATTGACGTGGGCTAGGGGTAGGCCTGGTTCGTAGTTGCGGGAGATCGACTTGCTAGGGTTCGTGGCTGAGGATACGCCCGGTATATCCATTGAGGTGGGCTAGGAGTAGGCCGGTAAGGTCCAATATCCTGGGGGTGTGACTGCTTGGTGACTATGCATTTGAGTATATTCATTGGGTTAGGTTGCATGGCGTGGAATGAAACCCTATAATGAGAAGTACGTTAAGGGCTTGCCCTCGGACCTATGTAGTATGGGATGCATAGAATCCGAACAAGTATGCATTAGTGTCATCGCAGTGTAATATCTGCATTAGGCATTAAGTCATATTAGACTCTGAAACGATTAGGGTAGTCACTTTTCCTGTTTGCATTCAAGTTTGTGTTTGCTAAAGTTAAAGAATCGCTATATTATAGCATTTCTCAGTTGTATGCAACTGACGTGCCCACAGTTTCCTAGTTGCAGGAGTTGACCTGGCATGGAAGTCACTATGATGTGTTGATAATGATGATTACTTCCAGATTAAAGTTGTTGAATGTTAAAGTTGTATATTCTTTTGTAACTTCCGTTATGTATTTGTAAAAGAACATGTTGTAAATAAAAAAAAAAATCTTGTAAATGAATTGAAGTAAAAAGATCATGTGCTTGCTATGAATTACCTGTGGATGGAATTCGAGTCGTTACAGATGGTATCAGAGCCAACTTCAATGAGTAGTACAAAATTACAACAACGAAACATTTGGGTGGACATTAGAAGTGTGTGTTCAGTCTATAGAGATTTAAATGTAAGTTGATTTACATTTGTGTTGCTCTATACACTGATGCCTTCTCCTCTCTTTCCTTATAAGATGGATGATAACCAAGACCCAGTAGATGAAGTAGAATGGTTCTTTGAAGACCCGAAGATGAAGAAGAACCCGAAGAAGAAGAAGAACCAGAGGAGGAAGATAGAGAATTGCCCGAATCTCGATAGATCACTTTACCACCACCTGATTCCCCAGATGAATCCTCGGATGAAGAGCCAGTTCGAGACAGGAAGGACCACATCATTTCTTCCCCCTATAAGCAGCTGATTATCCATCAGTGGAGAGTAACCCACATGGAGGTTCATCATGCGAAGGACAAGATAAACATCGCGGCTCTGAGTCAGCGAGTATGGGAACTGGAGAAGTGTTAACACAGGAATGCTCGGCATTTTACCCAGCTAGACAACAAAACTCGTTGGGGAAAGCAAGAATCTCGTCTAGGATGCGAGGAGATGCAGAAGGAAATAGATGAACTACGGGGAGAGCTCAGAGAAGCCAAGAGGAACCGTAGAATCTAGACTGCTTTATGTTTGGAGTTTTCTAGTGTTTTATGTATGGATGTATGGACAAATTTATTTCTTATTGTATAAAGTTTATTTTTGGAAATGAATAAATTATGTTGGGAGAAAAGTCTATGTGTTACTACTTTTTGGTGATTAATGAAGTTTTATGACCCAGAAATGTCTGGACAAAGAACTCGAAATGGCGAGGGATCCAGCGGTGAAGGAAACCGCCTTGATGTGGAGACAGAACTGGCTCGGGTGTACTAAACTCTCAACACCTTTGCCGCAAGTGTGAACCAAAACACCAGGGTGGGGCAGGCAGTGCAAGTCCTGGAGGCTATTAAATTGGTGGAATCCTTCAAGCAAATGAAACCACCCATTTTTTAGGGCAAGGTGGATCTTGATGCAGCAGATCGAAAACTATGTTTGAGGTCTTAGAGACTCCAGAGGCTAGCATGGTGAAGCTAGCCACCATTCAGTTGGAGAAGGATGCGGGGGTCTGGTGACAGTCCATGAAGCGAACCCTAGGAGATGAATCTATTACCTGGGAGGACTTTCTGGAAGAGTTCCGCAACCACCACTTCTCGATGGATGTGCAAGAGAAAAAGGCAATGGAGTTCCTGAGCCTGCAACAAGGGAGCTTGTCAGTTAGGGAGTATGAGATGAAGTTCACTCAGCTCTCAAGGTATGCATCGGAGTTAGTTCTCGACGAGGCTAAGAAGGCGAGAATGTTTGAACAGGGGCTGAGGCCGAGTCTGAGGTCTCGTATGATACCCTTCGGTATCAGGAAATTTGATAAGCTGGTACCGAGGGCTACAGCCACTGATGTAGATTGGAACAGTACCAGTTGGTGCAGAAGAAGAACACCTTGAGTACCAGTAAAAGGCCTGCAACCTCATACAATGTCAAGAGCAACCCCCAGCACAGAAGTTCAAGCTGACTGAGGCAAATGCTGTTGTTGTAGCCGGAATGCCAAGCACTAGTTTCCTGTGTGGAGGGACTGATCACTTCAAGGTAGAGTGCCCGAACATGAGGAGGGAATGATCACTTCAAGGTAGAGTGCCCGAACAGGAGGAGGGAATGATCACTTCAAGGAAGAGTGCCCGAACAGGAGGAAAGGAATAACTTTCTTCAATTGTAGGAAAGAGGGCCATATCAAGCCAGACTGCCCTCAATTCCAGCGGGGAGGGCAGAATCCGAAGCAGGCCGACCCAGGGAAGAAATCGTAACGGTGGGGGTGATTATTCGCTCTGACAGAAGAGGACGCAGAGGATGCCGACAATGTCATCACCAGCATGGGGGCATCTGAATAGAGTTTATTGCAGTTATTTCAAGTCTTGTATTAGGAGAATGTTATGTACTATAAAATAAAATTCATTATGTAATAGGGGAACTTCTAATAAATGGAATAAATGCTATTTTTTTGTATGATACTGGATCATCCGACACTTTTGTGTCTCCTAAATTTGCAAAGGAATTAGGGGTTGAGCCAAAAAATAAATTCCCCGACAAGGTTCTGGCAGTAGCTACCCCTTCAGGAGAAACACTAACTACGGATCGGTTGTAATACCCCGAATAAAATAAACTTATATCCGATCCGTAGTTAGTGTTTCTCCTGAAGGGGTAGCTACTGCTAGAACCTTGCTGGGGAATATGCATATATACAACCGATCCGTAGTTAGTGTTTCTCCTGAAGGGGTAGCTACTGCCAGAACCTTGCCGGGGAATATGCATATATATATATATATATATATATATATATATATATATATATATATATATATATATAGAGAGAGATATATAGATAGAGAGAGAGAGAGAGAGAGAGAGAGTTAGTCTATTATGAGATGGTGAGATGGGCTCCTTATCGTGAGCGGGAGATCACACCCGTTCGATTGCAGGCCGATGGTCAAGATTTGATCCGACAATCAACTGATATGTTGAAGGGCAAAACAGTCATTTCTCAGCTCAGATCTTTCTCATCTGAGCTACTCTCTCTCGTTCTCTCTTTCTCTCCCTGAAGAATCCGAAGAAATCTCAGCCCCCCCGTAAAAAAACCCTAGCTTCGATGAAGCGTCGCCCATCTCACCCGTTCTCTCTCTCTCTCTTCGATGCATCGCTCATCTCTCCCATTCTCTCTCTCTCTCTTCCATGCGTCGCCCATCTCAGTTCCTAAGCATTTTGAAGCTAGGGTTTTTGATTTTGGGTCCATTTTAATGGCAAATGGAGTGTTGGGGTTTTCAGGGGTTTGGCTGCTATCGAAACCCACCCGATCAAATCTCTCTCTCTCTTCGATGCGTTCTCTCATCTCTCCCGTTCTCTCTCTCTCTTTCGAAGCTAGGGTTTTTGGTTTTTGATTTTGGTCTATTGAGGGGTTTGGCTGCTATCGAAACCCACCCGATCGAAACCCTAACTCCACCTTTCTTCTCCACCCCGACATCTTCGAATCAGGTATAATTTTGTGAACATTTTTTTTTCCAATTTTTTTTTCTTTTCAAATCCCTTATTTTGTAAAGGTCAATTTTTAACTGCATTAGTTAGAGATGGATTTATTCAGATTGCTTTGGAAGGATAGGGATTTAAAGTGCACCAAAAATAGTCAAATTAAGAAGCCAATATAAACTCTGGTTGAATGCAGAACTTAGAACAATCCTCTCATTGTATTACGGTTTAATATGCTGGATGTTGGCCATGAAAACTGAGCTACTGCTGAAGTTTGACTATATTTATTTTTTAGGTTGGCAACAAGGTTAAAAGGGGACAGGTGGTCTGCATTATTGAGGCGATGAAACTGATGAACGAGATTGAGGTAATTATATTTGCATTATATTTTTTTTCTAGTCTATCATTAACCTTTCCACAGCCTGCGAATGTAGATATTTTGTAGTGAATTTAGCTGTGCTAATAATAATTCAAAACCCTCCTCAATTTAAGTTCTCTGTTGGAAATTTAAAATGTCTTTCCTAGTGAAAAGCTAGGGGTTTCTGTCTAATAAACTATCATATACATCACACATGTCTCCTTTTTGTGTTGTAGGCTGATCAGGACGGGACAGTCGTTGATGTAGTTGCAGAGGATGGAAAGCCAATGAGCGTTGATACTGTATGTCGCTTCTACATGTTCCTTATGCTTCTTTTGCACGTCTTTTGTATGTCGTATCTTATTCATCTAATTGATTTCACTTTTAGTTTGCAGCCTTTGCTTGTCATTGAACCCTGAAGAAATGCGAGGGCTGTAGGTGTAGCATAGGAAAATTCTTATCAAGGTTTATTTGTTCTTCTATGGGGCCAAAAATATATCGACATTATCCTATCATCTCAACAATAAGGTACTTCATGATCAGTGGAACGTTGTCACCGAGGAGGAAGAAAAACAAGGCAAAAAATTGATGAAGCTCGGCAGCCCTCTAGATATCGTTTGTCTTCATTGTGTTTCTTGTAACTCTATATTTTTCTTTGACTGTAATTTTAAGATGTCGGATAAAAATTTTAAATTTTTTGTTACAGGCTTAAACAAGAAAAGATTGTTATTTTATGAAGAGATAATAAAATTAATGGTTAGCTGTCTTCCTACAAAAACTGAACATGAAGTTCAAAATGTGTAAGCTCAGAACAACAGAAACTGAACATGAAGTTCAAAATGTGTAAGCTCAGAACAACAGAAACTGAACATGAAGTTCAAATTGTGTAAGCTCATAACAACAGAAACTGAACATGAAGTTCAAATTGTGTAAGCTCAGAACAACATAAACTGAACTTGAAGTTCCAAATCTATAAGCTCAGAACAACAGAAACTGAACTTGAAGTTCAAAATGTGTAAGCTCAGAACAACATAAACTGAACTTGAAGTCCAAAATGTGTAAGCTCAGAACAACAGAAACTGAACATGAAGTTCAAATTGTGTAAGATCAAAACAACATAAACTGAACTTGAAGTTCAAAATGTGTAAGCTCAGAACAACAAAAACTGAGCATGAAATTCAAAATGTGTAAGCTCAGAACAATAGAAACTGAACATGAAGTTCAAATTGTGTAAGCTCAGAACAACATAAAACTGAACATGATGTTCAAATTGTGTAAGATCAGAACAACATAAACTGAACTTGAAGTTCAAAATGTGTCAGCTCAGAACAACAAAAACTGAGCATGAAGTTCAAAATGTGTAAGCTCAGAACAATATAAACTGAACATGAAGTTCAAATTGTGTAAGCTCAGAACAACATAAAACTGAACATGAAGTTCAAAATGTGTAAGCTCAGATCAACAGAAACTGAACACCACCAACAACCAACCACCAACCAATGTGTACACCAATTGCCGAAAACAACAGAAACCAAATGGAGATTATACAAAAGGATTAAAAACACAATTGTAACCACAAACTAGTTTTAACTTTCAACTTCCATTATTTCCATTACAATCTATACATGACCAACATACTAAAACACATTTAAACCTCCGTCAAAACATTCTCAATGGGTCAAAAATGGGCAGTCGAAGAGAGTGTCATCTTCACCCTCTCGCAAGCAGTCTTCAGCCTTCTCAAGGCTCTCGGGTTCTCCACTAACATCCTTCTAGTTCTTCCTCTTGAATTCCTGAACAAAGTGATTCACCAAAAAATAAAGAAGCAAGTACATAAATATATGTATTATAATGAATTGCAGGTAAACTTTTGACTTGGAGATATAACCACATACCACTTGGCTGTTCCTAAAGAGTGTTTGATGAACATGGTAAAGCTGGAAATTTTAAATCACAGGGTATCATCAAATATAGGATAGACAGGTATTTGAACAACAACAACAAATTTCAGCAAAAAAAATCTGTAGGCTCAGAATAACAACAGCAGCAAAGAAAACTGTAGGTTCAGAACAACAACAACAGCAAAATAATCTGTATGCTCAGAACAACAACAAGATATGCAAAAAATCTGTAGGCTCAGAATAACACCACCAAAAAATGAAGTTCAAAATCGCAAAATGTGTAAGCTAGTACAACAGAATTTGAATTTGTTAAGTTCAAAATGTGTAAGCTCAGAACAACAGAAACTGAACATGAAGCTGAACACCACCAAAAAAACTATGTATACCAATTGCCGAAAACAGAAACTGAACATGAAGCTGAAATGACTTGCACACTAACATGGTAGGACGGTGCAAAAAAACAAAATCATTTTACTTGTCTTGTATAAACTTTTCATCACTGCCTACAGACTCCAAAAGGGAAAAATTATGGAAAAAAAATTCATGCATAAACTTTTCTTCACTGTCTACTAATAAATCAAGTATAAGTGGCTCAAATGCATAAATATGACGGATAAATAATCAAGCATATATACAACAAACTGAAAAAATTATTTAGATCATCAAGTGTTTCGCATCACTGCCTACACCAACACACCAAGGTGAGAATCAAACCCCAACAGGCTTAAATGAGTATCCAAATCATACGCATCCAATGTGAGTTACAAAAATATAGTGATAATAAATCAAAGTAGTGCTTGTCATCATCGCCTCGCCTATACCAACACACACAACATAAGGCAATTTCTACAAATTTAAAAGCATTGTTTTAGATATAAGCTATGTTTGGCTACATAAGAACCATCGAAACCACTTGCAACCATGAAACTCGAGTTTCAAATAGTTTGAAAAAACATCCTAAACCCTTCTTTCCAGTTTGTAAATATCGTTCCGATCTCTCCAACCTCGATAAGCAGTATCCACCATACTCAAAACCCACCAAAACCCAAACTTCAGAACAAACACCAAACCCCTCCAACGAAGAAGCGAACTCACAATCACATGAATATAACAGACTAGTATACTACTATAGCATAATAAAGTCATGGTTAACAGTAAACCAAACATAAAATAGAATGATACTGATTTGTCTCACATCGTGAACCACCACCAATCGAACTATCAACAATCAAACCTAAAATATAGAAAGACCAAACCCCAAAATGCATAAATGGGATTCGAATACTTCCCTGACATATTGTAGCTGATCATCTTGTTCCACATACTATTCTTGAGATGCAAACATTACATGACAAATTAATTTTCAAAGCAAGCAATTAATTTACAAAATTAGGGATTTGAAAAAAAAAATTTGGGAAAAAAATGTTCACAAAATTATACCTGATTCGAAGATGTCGGGGTGGAGAAGAAAGGTGGAGTTAGGGTTTCGATCGGGTGGGTTTTAATAGCAGCCAAACCCCTGAAAACCCCAACACTCCATTTGCCATTAAAATGGACCCAAAATCAAAAACCCTAGCTTCAAAATGCTTAGGAACTGAGATGGGCGACGCATGGAAGAGAGAGAGAACGGGTGAGATGGGCGACGCTTCATCGAAGCTAGGGTGTTTTTACGGGGGCGCTGAGATTTCTTCGGATTTGTCAAGGAGAGAAATAGAGAGAACGGGAAAGAGTAGCTCAGATGAGAAAGATCTGAGCGGAGAAATGACGGTTTAGCCCTTCAACATATCAGTTGATAGTCAGATCAAATCTTGACCATCGGCCTGCAATCGAACGGGTGTGATCTCCCGCTCACGATAAGGAGCCCATCTCACCATCTCATAATAGACTAACTCCATATATATATATATATATATATATATATATATATATATATATTGTTTATTAATTGAACTATATACATATATACATAGGTTGAAGTTGATTGCGTATATGAATAATATGAATTGATATGGATTGTATGTTCATACTTGTGCATAAGGGTTAGGGTTAAGGTCATTCTTTTTTACCCAGGGTTTGGTGACCTAGGGTTAGGAACTAACCCTACTCATCAATCTTGATTAACCTAGGACCCATCTTGATGAAATCCAATGGATGATTTTGGCCATGAAAAAAAATCTTTATGAATTTCCAATATAAGTCTTGAATGTTCTAGCAACCTTGTGTGTTGGCACACCCTCCCTCCATTTCCTATAAACTCCTCCTTTGGTTCTTTCATTTTTAGGTTGCTTTCAAAAAAAAAAAAAAGATTTTTGAGAAGTAGTAGAAGAAGGAAAAGAGTAGTGAGAGTTAGCCAACAAAGCATCACTCTTTAGTTGTAGGAAGAATCAAGTAAGTCAACTTGGAGAATGAAGGAAGGAAGGAAAATCTTAAGCTAGGATTCTTTTGCTACTTAGGGTGGCTGATTTCTTAACTCTAAATTAGTATTTTTTTTTGTAAATTAGTGTATAGTAGTAGCTAAGAAGGCATGTTTACCATGTATGATAAGATAAATTAAACTTGTATGATAGTATAATTCATATCATGATTCATGTTGAAGAACATATACGTAGCAAGCTGACTTAAGAATTTCTACAGAGAAAACGAATCAGAATCTGGTCAGAAAATTTTATTGGCATGTTCTAGGATGAGTTTGGAGCATCCTATAATTTTTTCAGAATTTTTTTCTGGGTTTGCTTAGTAGCACAAACAATTATTTTAGTCTCGGGCAGTAAGCAGTAAAGAACTGCTATATTTTGTGATAACTTGGGTGCTCTTCCAAAAATTGTATCTCAAAATTATTAGGGTATTTTAAGCCCAAATTTTTACTAGGATTTCTTGAATGTGTTAGCAACTATAGTTTCAAATTTCATATTCTTCTGAGTTCATTTGATACTTCAAAAAAATATAATTTGGCAACTGGTCCAAAACTGAAAGTTGGTTCAGCTCTGTTTGAGAATTGAAGTTCATAATAACTACCTTTTGGAGCAAGATCTTGCAATGAAATATTTACTATAGTATGTGGTATGAGTCTAGATCGTGATTCTAAAATTTTAGAATTGTTAGACAACATTTGATGGAGTTTAAAAAATAATTGTCATAAAGAGGTAGACACCCTGTCTGAAAACAGAAAGGAATTTTATGCTAAGTTCAAAAAGCCATAACTTCTGTGTGTTATGAATCTGAATGCAATTTTCGAATATGTTAGACTTGCATATGTCTATTTACTGAATCTAAAATTTCATAAGCTTTGGACTTATGGTTGATTTTTTATTGAATTTTGACTAGACTATGTCCAGTTTCAGCTCAGATTAGCTATTCTATGAAGTTATGTTTTTCTGGATTAATGTGTTTAGAATCTGCGAAAATGATTAACTAGAGATTTGGAGTAGGGACTCTTAGCTTCAGAAAAAGTCTAGAATCATGTAATTCCAAGTTGTAGAGTGATTGATATAAATTTTTGAAGTATTGGACAGATCTATTCTTATTGAAAGTTGTCACTTTTGGCATGTATGTGATTTTTCTCAACTTCTAAGTCTTGGATTGAGAGTTAGTGGTATTTATATACCTTAAATGCTTATCTTTTTCATGTCTTATATTTTTAAGGCATGGGTGGGGGCTTGAACATTATTTGAGTCATTAGGATTGCCTAGGAGGTTACCCTATAGCTATCGACCCTTTGGCTAGGATTGAGACTTCTGCCTCAAGTTTGGACGGTCAATTCTTATGCACCGACGGGGTCATAAAGAGTGATCATGGGCCGAAGTTGTGGGAAAATCCAAGATAGGGGAAGTGGCGAGCAAGGTGATCGAGTCGCCAGAGCCACAGGTCGACAGACGGGAGCTAGAGATTTTGGTAAATCTGATAGGATTAGGAGTGACCTAGTATAGTGGTTAAGTCTTGTTGGAACCAAACCCTTATAACACATCTAGGGTAGGCTCAAGTATTAGCTAGAAATACCTATGAATCATATTAGTTTCTAGCAAGCATTAGTCGGGTGTTGTACTCTCCTATCATTAGAGATACGTGCTACAGTGTGTACTCTATTGATTCCTGAAGAACCGTGGTAAGAATGGGAGGGATTCCTATCGAAGTTAGGGAGGTAGACCCTACACTACCGTCAAGTTCTAAGTTGGTGGATACGAGCGGATCATGGGGTGCGATCTCATGGATGTTCGGCGCAATGGGTATACAGCGGTGTATCTGTAAGTTAGTCACAGGCTTTTGAGAGAGGTACGGGCGTCGGGCACTAGTGGCAAACGGGGACACCACTAAGTGACTGCAGGTAACGGATTGAACCGATTAATCTGCAACCTCATTAACCATGTTCCATCTATCAGGAACAGGACGAGTACAAGAGTAGGTTGCATGGTGGGGGTTCGAAACCCTGAACTTGGAGACAACGGCTTGATTTGGGGCTTATGTAGTATGGGATGCATGCATTTCCAAAATCTCGCTTGCATTAGAATATGTGCATCTTGACCTGTGCATTAGATGACTAGGTCATGTCATACACAGACACCTTTAACCTAATTACACGTTCCTATCTTTTAGTCACTTTTCCTTGTGCATCAAATCTTGATTTGTCAGTTTGGAGATCGCTGCTTTTATCAGCATTGCGTCAGTCAAAGTATTGACGTGCCCACTCTTTTAGGTGCTAGACGCCGATCCTTGAGGTGCATGAGAGCTCAAGCCAGATGGTGCGTCCGAGTGATAGTATCAAGTGTTCATTATTCACATTCATTATGTAAACTCTGATTTGTAATTTTTGGAACATTGTATATTTGTAACACTTGAGACTTGTAAACATTATGGACTAAAATTGTTTAAATTCTTCTGTATTATTCTGTATTGTGACTATGTGAAGGAAATATTCTGGTTTGTGTCATGAATCGCCAGTATAGGAATTTGGGGTACTACATCGGTACTATGCTGGTTATGACCTTGATATCGAAGGAAGTGTTTTTGGAATCGATCTCATAGAGTTGGGAGTCCTGTGAGTCGATATAATCATTGGAATAGACTGGATGTCGATCTACAATGCCAGTATCAAATGCAAGAGCAAGAAAATTACGGTAAAGGCACCAAGAGGGCCAGTAGTAACATTTCAGGGGAAGAGAAAGTATAAAGAGTTGATGACAACTTTGACCAAGAAGAAGATTCCTGAGGAAGTCAAGAAGATTCCTATAGTCCGGAACTTTCCGAGTGTATTCCTGAAGGACCTACCTGGACTACCACCTCATCGGGATGTGGAATTCAGCATTTCCATTCAGCCAGGAAATGCGCTGATATCCAAGGCACCATACAGAATGGCACCAGTGGAATAGGATGAGGTAAAGAAGCAGATTGAAGAGCTTTTGCACAAGGGTTTTATCAGACCGGGTGTGTTGTCTTTATTGGTGAAGAAAAATGATGGATCGATGAGGATGTGTATCGAGTACAGGGAGCTGAACAAGGTGACTGTCCAGAATAAGTATCTTATTCTGCGAATCGATGATTTGTTTAACCGACTTTGAGGAGCAGCAGTTTTCTCCAAGATAGATCTTCGGTCGGGTTATCACCAAGTTCATGTTAAGGAAGAGGATGTGCATAAGATAGTGTTCCGAACTCGACATGGGCATTACGAATTCTTAGTTATGCTATTTGGAGTGACGAATGCACCAGCTATATTCAAGGACATGATGAATAGGGTCCTACGACCCTCCATCGACTCTTTCATCGTGGTGTTTATCAACGATATTCTGGTATATTCCAAGTCAGAATAAGAGCATGATGTGCATTTAGTAGAGGCATTGAAGAAGCTACAGGAACAGAAGTTGTTTGCCAAATTATCCAAGTGTGACTTCTGGAAGTCCGAAGTCGCGTTCTAAGGTCATATCCTTTCTAAGGATGGAGTGATCACTGATCTGCAGAAGATAGAGACAGTGAAGGAGATCAGAAGTTTCTTGGGTTTGACTGATTACTACCGGAGGTTTATTCTAGGCTATGCTTAGATAGTCGTGCCACTCTCGGGGCTTACGAGGAAGAATGTAAGTTTTAAGTGCACGGGGCAGTGCGAAGCAAGCTTCCAAGAGTTAAAGGAGATGTTGATTACCGCTCCAATACTGGCTTTGCCGAGAGCAGGGATTGATTATGATATCTACAGTGATACTTCACATCGAGGTTTGGGCTGAGTATTGAAGCAAGAGGGAAAGGTAATGGGTCTAGACAATTGAGACCGCAAGAGAAAAATTACCCAACCCATGATTTGGAGTTGGCAGCGATCATATTCACCTTGAAGCAGTGGAGGCATTATGTGTATGGAGAGAAAGTCAATTTGTGCATGGATCACAAGAGCCTGAAATACATCTATCAGCAAAGAGATCTGAACTTGAGGCAGAGGAGGTGGTTGGAAGTGCTAGAAGATATCCGTCCAAAGATAAAGTATCACCCGGGAAAGTAAATGTGGTGGCAGATGTGCTCAGTAGGAAGAGCAGCTTATCCTGTTTGGTTAAAACTTAGGAGAAACTAACAGAAGAGCTCGATCGAGCTGAAATTGAAGTGGTGTTGCAAGGATTGGGAGCATCTTTGGCACAAATGAGACTTCAGCCAACACTGAGAGAGAAGATTGTCGATGGTCAGAAGTCTGATCCAGAAATTCAGATGATGAAAGAGCAGGTTGGCGCAGGCAAATTGTCAGAATTCCAAGTGAAGGACGAAGTGCTGTGGTTTGGGGAAAGATTGTGTGTACATGATCAAGCAGAATTGAAGGAGAACATCTACAGGAGGCGCACACTACTTTATTTTCAGTGCATCCAGGGAGTACCAAGATGTACAAAGATATTAAGCAGCATTTCTAGTGGTCGGGAATGAAGAGAGATGTGGCAAAGTTTGTAGTAAGGTGTCCTAACTTGTCAACAAATCAAGGAAGAAAATCAAAGACCAGGAGGATTGTTGTAGCCGTTACCCATTCTGGAGTGGAAATGGGAGAATATCAGCCTGAATTCACAGGGCTACCTAGAAGTACCAAAGGGAATGATACGATTTGGATAATAGTGGATCGATTAACCAAGTATGCTCATTTCTTGACGATGAAGATCACTTGGTCAATGGAGAAATTGGCAGAATTGTACATCGGGGAGATTGTAAGACTACATGGTGCACTGTTCACGTCGCACTTTTGGAGAAGTCTTCAGGCAGCTTTCAGAACCATGACTGACTTCAGTACTGCCTTCCATCTTCAAACTGATAGGTAGACTGAGAGACTAAATTGTGTGTTGGAGGACATGTTGAGGTGTTGTGTGATGAATTTTGGTGGCAGCTAGGAGAGACACTTAGCTCTGGTAGAATTTTCCTACAACAATAGCTTTCAGACTAGCCTCGATATGGCCCAATATGAGGCTTTGTAAGGGAAGAAGTGTAGAACACCGGTGTGTTGGTATGAAGTGGGAGAAAGGTAGATGTATGGGCCGAAGATAGTACAACAAACCTCAGAGAAGATAGAATTGATCAGGAAGAGTTTGGTTGATGCACAGAGCAGACAGAAAAGCTATGCTGACAATCGAAGAAGGGATCTCGAGTTCGAAGAGGGTGACTATGTTTTCCTGAAAGTATCTCCAACTAAGGGTGTGATTTGATTTGGGAAAGGAGGAAAGCTAGCCCCAAGGTACATAGGACCATACATGACACTAAAGTGGATTGGGAAGACAACTTATCGGTTGGAACTACCGGAAGAGCTAGCCCAAGTACACAATGTCTTTCACGTGTCTATGCTGCGAGGCTACATTCCTAATCCAAGTCATCACTTACTAGAAGTGCCAGAAGGTCTACAGTTAGATCTGAGCTACAAGGAGCGTCCAGTGGAGATCGACGGAAAAAAGTTTTCAGTAACAAAACTAGACCTATGGTCAAGGTTATGTGGATGAATCAACTAGTTGAGGAAGCCACCTGGGAATCAGATGAGAGGATGATGAGGGACCATCCCGAACTTTTTGCTTAAACCCTGTAACTTTATTTCTTTTACTTTTCTCACTCTTTTAAGCGTAGTTTCGAGGACGGAACTATGCTAAAGAGGGTGTGTTGTAACATTCCAGAAAAATTAATTTTAATATTTTGCACGTGCATTGCGCATAAAATTTTATGCACATATTTATTCCAAAAGTTTTCCTTGAGTCATGAAAATTTTTCTTCTTTTTTCTTTAGTCACAATTGTATGTTTTATTTTTAATAAAACCCATTAGGCATAAATCCACTTTTGAAGCCCACTAAAAATTAATTACAAATTGAGGCACATGATTAATTCTACATTTAAATAAACATTTTAAAATCTAGTACACTTGTCATGTGTAACATATGCCTACATCTAATTTAATAACAATTAATAATAGAATTTATATGAGAAGTAGTATGCATATAGGGTGCACGTGCACGTGTTTGTGCACATGGGGTGATTGGTCGGCCATTCATGGGAGTGAGGAGAGAGTGGGAAAGGTTGTGAGTGAGTTGGGAGTTATTTTGGGTAGTGGGAGTCATCTCAACCACTCATTATTCCTATAAATATCCCCTCCTTTAACATGATCAACACAAACTCAATCAAAATTTAAAAGAGAAGAGAAGAGGGAGATTTCGGTGGTCATTGCTAGAGGAGGAGAAGGCCATTTTGGGGGAGCTTTGGAGCATTTTTCTAGGAGTTATACTTACGAATTGCATCAAGAAAGAGGTGGGTGTTTCTTTTACTTTCTAAATTTTTGTAGAATGCATACTTAGATAAATTGTGTTTGAAATGGAAAGTTTGGCATGAGTTCTTTAGTTTTTAAACTTGTTATGATGCATGTTGTGTTGACATCTAGAGTTTTTAGTAGTAATGAAATATGAGAAATTAATGCATGCTAGTTGAAAATTTCAAGATAGAATTGTGATGTTGACAAATTAAATTCCATTTAGATCGTGTTGTAATGATGTTAGGCGTATGGTAGTATGTCATCATGTATGCAAATTGTATGTGTGTAAAAAGTTGTTAAGTTTCATGTGCAATTAGGGATGAACTATAAGTTAATGGAGAGGTGAGATTTTTCGTAAACTAAGAATAATGGCTAAAAGAAAATATATATATTCAGGTTAGTTTGTCAATTTTACAAATTTAAGCACATGAATGTAAGATTTCTAAAAGTGACTATTTAAGTTAATTTGCGAACAATTTCATGCCACTATTGATAAAATTATGGGAAAAGCATTTCTCAAAGTTTAGAAATGTAATTTAGTGGTATTAATTATGATGGAAAAGAATAGAAATCAAAATGGATGAACAAAATAAAAGGAGATGAAAACAGAGAGTTGAGTTAAAAGATTTTGAACCCATATACTATCTGTTTGGAGCTTGGGCTTATTGGTTAGCACCACGCTCGGGGAGGGGGGGGGTCTCATTGGTCTCAGGGATGATGACATGGAGGCTCTGTCTTTTGGTGATTTTTTGGAAATAAATCAATTGGCGCTTCTGGGTTACAAAAATAACTCATAGTGGGTTGTATCACAGAGTGTGAGTTGGCTCACTGGTCTGGGCGACTGCTATGGTGGCTGTTAGTCTTGGGTTCGATCCCGGCCTTGCACAGATTTGTGCCTTCCACTGAGGTGGGCTAGGGGTATGCCGATAAGGTCCAATATGCTGGGGGTGCAACTCCTCGGTGACTACGTGTTGGAGTATATTCATTGGGTTAGGTTGCATGGCGTAGGAATTAACCCTATAATGAGGAGTACGTTAAGGGCTTGCCCTCGGACCTATGTAGTATGGGATGCTTGGAATCAGAATAAGCATGCATTAGTGTCTGCAGCTCCCCAAATTTCGAATATAATATCTCAGAAATACGTGGCACAATTCCAAGTATCTACCTCAATGTAATAGTAAACATAGTCAAACACAGATAAATTTTTCAACTTTCATTACACCAATTCTTTACAAAGCACAGCAGAAAATTAAACACCTTGAATTACAATCTTTTACAACACATTCATTTACAAATTGCATAAGCCACATTATTATTCTACCACATGCATCCACATCCCAAGCTATAGGTACCTACCTGTAAAACATGAGGCTAGAGATAACTCTAACCCCCAAAACTACAGGGGTCAGCCATAACGGTGTGAGTGACATCAAAGAAATGAAATATAAATAAAACATAAAGAATAAAGTCATAATCAACACATACCAACAGTAGTAACAAATGGAAATGAAATAAGAATAAATAAAGCATGAAAACATCAAGTGAAACTAAACTATGTGTCAAGTGTAGAAAAATAGAAAACAAACATGCATAAAACCAAGTCAAGAAAATACAAATGCAATATGATGATGACTCGCTAATGCATACTTGTCGGATTCTATGCATTCCATATTACATAGGTCCGGTGCAAGCCCTTATCGTTCTCCATAGGGTTAGATCCCTCGTTATGCAACTAATCCTACAACGGAATTAGAAACAAGATCCAGATTACTCTGCGAATAGGCCTGACAACCCTCGACGCGTAAGCATCATGTAAGAATAGCTCTGACCCACCGGAGAATCACCTCCCTACCGTGTACCCCACGAACAGGCATGCCGACCTTCGACGTGCAGATACACAAGTACATCCCGTGAACAGGTCTATCGACCCTCGACATGCGAATGCACCTATATGTTCTGTGAATAGGCCTGCAGACCCTCAACACACGAACAACCAATGTCCTCTCAAGACAGAACAACACACAGTCCTGGAACGCATCCGTTGGACTAGACCCCTAGAGCATATACTTACGTTTTCTAAGTTCTATCACATCTCCACTAGTGTTTGTCCTTAGGTTGATTATTATTAATTAAAACACAATTTTCCCTTCTCTAGAGTTAGTGTATCCTGCCGGACTTAATTCCGCAAAACAACCCCAAGACCTAACTGGTCAAAATCCACAAAATCTCATTTGCCGGTTCAGAGTAATCCCACTCAACTCCTAAAGACTCACAAATCGAATATCAACACAAAACCTTTCATTAAAACTCTTAATTCCATCATCAAAATGTTTATATCAAGAAAATTTCTTTAATCAACAAAAATCCAAATTCATCCAAACACTCACAAAATTTCCAAAACTAAAATAAAATATAAATCAATTAAATAACTAAGAATCATAATTTGAAGTCGTAGAAAATCACATAACATAATTTCCTTCGAAAACTGTATATAATTCACTTCATAAAGTCATAGAAATACAATTTAAATTCTATTATAGTCAAAACATAACTCTTTGTAAAATATTATAATCTATAGAGAAAACATCATCTAAAATAGTAGATCAATAATCCATAAGTTCGAAGAAATAGTCGTTCGAGAAAACAACAGAAAAACTCAACAAAACACTCAGCCAAACAGCTGACGGTCGACTGTCAAAACCAGTTAAAAAAGCGATGGTCGACTGTCACGCTAAATTTCCAAAACCTAAGAACTGCCAGTCGACCAACATTTCATGTGTTATTTCGTGTGGTCGACTGTCATGTTCGAAAATTCACAGCTTTGAATTTCATGCACTTTTCTACTGATACATCGTTTAATCTTTGTAAAATCATAAATTTGTAAAACAAAATTCCTGAGATGATCAAATACAACTTGTCTAACATACTGGAGTTTATAAAACTAATCAAAATCTCATCAAGATCATAAAAGAGTAATTTTTATCAAAACTTTTTCAAAAACAGATAATATAAATATATGTGTATATATGTTCATACATAGGTTAGTAAACTCAACATGTGTCAGTGTATATGAATGTTGTATTGTCCAATTCAATCTCAGTATCCATATAAATCAAGATCTAATTGAAAACATCACAAAAAACTCAAAATCCCCTTTCGGCCCACAAAGCATCAGACCCGAAGCATGAAATCCTTTAAAACTTGATTCTTTTGATCCAAAAATCAATCTTGCAACATGATTAAACACAATCACAACTAGTTATAATAGTTTTTCAATGATTATAAGCATCTACTACATTTATTCACCAAGTTTTACTCCTTAAAACTCTCAACATATCATATATTCAAGCATACATAGTAAAGAACTCTCCTTTAATCAATCTTGTTTATTATAAGTCCTACGACTCATTACAACCAATCAAATAAGTATGCATATGAAAGAAAGCGACCTACCCATGATTTCTATTAGGTTCTTAACAATTCCAAGTCATCCATGTAAGGTTTTAATCATCAATAGCATAGTCTTCATGAAAAGATTCAATCTTTATTCATCCATCCATCAACAATTTATTATATCATCATTCAATCCTCTAACATCTTTTCTAATAGAAAAATCATCACATACAACATGCATAGAACGGTAAGAAAGCAAACATATGTCACTCACCTTATTGAAGAATCAACCGAAATAATAAAGAGAATAAGAAAAGTCCTTCCTTTCGCAAGAAATCCAAGATCCTCGCTTCAAAAATCCAAGAAATCAATAATAAATAAAATCCTTTGTTTTGTGCAGCGATGAGACAGCAGCAACGTCTCTTTTAATAGGCCGGAATTCAGGTATTAGGGTTTTGAGAAGATTTTGCCAATTATCCCTTTAGAATATATATTTACATATATAAATCTTTATACCAGGAAATTAGATTAACCAATTCAATTGAGATTTAAAATCAAAAATAACTACCCTAATCTGGCCGGCACTGTTTGCAAACCCAGAAAATAAATTTTGTAATTTTTACCTCTAAGTGGCAATTTTGCAAAAAGACCCTTCTTTAACAAATTTGCAAAATAAACCAAATCTTTTAGAACAAAAAGTAAACTCTTTACCTCTGAGTTGGCTAGCCATCATGGTCAGCCTAGAAAATAAAATTCTGAAGTTTTTACTCCAAGTGATAATTTTGCACAAAAGCCCCTCTTTTGGTAATATTTGCATATATGTCAAATAATTATCAGAAAAATCCAGAAAATTTATAAATAATACCTACTAATAAATATTAGGTTCCTCCAAAATAATTTCTGACTTTGAACTTCCCAGGAAAATATTTTCACGTGTTTTGCACGTGTAAAAGATAAATTTCATAAAAATGTTTATTAAATCACAAAAATCATTTTAATTCATTTATTAATCCCAAAAACATTATTTAAAAATCTAGGGTGTTACATAACTCCCTTCTTAGAATAGTTCTGTCCTCAGAACTACAACTAATAGGGACTAAACAATATAAGCAAAAGAAAATGCAATCACATAAATAGAAATATAGTTTAAGGAATTCAATTACACAAGAGAATATAATTCAATCAAAAGAATACAATCATACAAAAGGCTCGGGAAAATTCTTCTGCATGCGATCCACCGGCTCCCAAGTAGCTTCCTCAAACTGCTAGGTTCCTCCAAAATACCTTGACCATAGGTATCACCTTATTCCTCAACACCTTCTCCCTATGATCAATAATCCTTACAGGTCGCTCCTTATAACTCAAGTTCAGCTGTAGACCTTCAGGCACTTCCACCAACTGATGATTCTGATCCGGCACATACTTTCTCAACATCGGCACATGGAACACATCATGCCCTTGCGTCAATTTCTCCGGTAGCTCCAACTTATATGTCGTTTTACCAATCCTGCCCCAAAATCCTGTATGGCCCGATGTACCTTGGTGCCAACTTGCCTCCCTTTCTAAACCTGATCACTCCTTTAGTCGGAGACACCTTGAGAAAGACTACATCCCCAACCTCAAACTCCAAATCCCTTCGTCGAGTGTCTGCATAACTCTTCTGCCAACTCTGAGCCTCGACCAACCTCTAACGAATCAGCTCGATCTTCTCCGATGTCTGCTGAATAATCTCAGGCACAAACATCTACCTCTCACCAACTTCATACCAACAAACAGGTGTCCTGCACTTTCTCTCGTACAGAGCTTCATACGGAGCCATCCTGATACATGCATGGTAACTGTTGTTATAAGCAAACTCAACCAATGCCAAGTACCTCTCCCAACCACCCCCAAAATCCATAAAACAAGCCCTCAGGCATATCCTCCAATACCCGATTCACCCTTTCAGTCTGACCATCGGTCTGCAGATGAAAAATGGTACAGAAATTGGTTCTGGTACCCAAAGTTGCTTGCAAACTCTTCCAAAACCTCGATGTGAACCTCGTATTCTTGTTGGGAATAATCGACACAGGAACTTCATGAAGTCCCACAATCTCATCAATATACAGCTCTGCCAGTTTCTCCAACGACCAAGTAATCTTCATGGATAGAAAGTGAGCTGACTTGGTCAAACAGTCAACAATAACCCAAATTGAGTCATTGCCCTTCGGACTCCTCGACAACCCTGTGATGAAATCCATGCTGATTGTCACACTCCGCTTTCCAAAAATACGGAATACGAGTACGTAACATTGGCCCAGCGAATAATTTTCATCATCCATAAGCTGTTCAAGAATCTTTATAATATATCACAGAAATAATCAGAGTCGGAAGCCAGAAAAGTCAACCACATGCACATATGAACCAAATACCAACAAGAATATTTGAAATAAAATATATTAATCTCAAATAGTCATGATCTGAATAAAACAAATATCCCGGGTCATACTGCCCAAACACAAAGAATACAAATAACAGATACATTATTCAAAATGAGCAATAGGAAATAAATGAAGATAGCAAAAAGCTCCAGCCAACTAGAACTTTAGATCACATACTCCATCGGGTAGCTGATCACCAAAATCTGCAGTTTGACAATTTGCAGGAGAAGGAAAGAGAAAACAAGTACCCGTCAATTGCAAGTTACGGGCCACTTATAATGTAGGATACAAGTATATGGGGAAAAACTAAATAAATCTAATTAATAGCAGAAACAGACCTAACATGGTATAGTAGAATCAACTAGCATGGTATACTAAGATGTGTCAAGTATCAAAGTCAAAAGACATATAGACAATATACAGATAGTGTCAAATATGGTGTCAAGTGATAATGTCAGACAGATAGCAGATAATCAGATAATCAGATAACAGATAGCCAGATACATATAACAGATTCGGATTCAGATTTGAGAGACTGATACAGATTTTTATAAGTCTTGTATTAATTACTAACTATGTAGCACTTCATGTGTCATCCTTTTATCACATGGTTACTACATTCAAAACAGTTACGTTTGTAGATTTCGTAGGGGATCATATAGGGCCGTGTACTCAGGGTTCAAGATATCAGATAATCAGATCAGACAGATAGAACATAGTGGTTCTCTTCTTCTCTACACCTTCTATAGGAAGTAATGTAGACAGGGTCAGATAACAGATTCAGACAGACAAATAGAACCTAGTGCTTCTCTTCTCCTCTACACCTTCCTATAGGAAGTAATGTAGATAGGGACAGAATAACAGATAATAGATAATCATATGGGAAACATGGGCCCCCTTCTAAGTACACATTTCTATGCTTTCCCACTAGTAGATCTTTTCCATAAACTCCGACTTGATTACTTTTATTATGGTCATCAAACAGGCATGAATGTGTACGGAATAATGTCAAATTAACATGGTATAATCAGTATTAGGTTTAGGGAAACAAATAAACATGCATAGATAATTTACAATCACATAAACGAGCAAAACAGTGTATGTTCATATTCAGGACAGCAAGATAGTACAGTACAAAAATAGTGAATCCCGTCGCTATAGAAATGCAAATCTGAATCCATCGAAGAATCTGGAAACTAGACATCCACACGAATCTAGCGAATATAATTAAGTCATATAGTGTTTCAGAAGATCATGACTCAAAACTGATTTGAAAATAGAAAACACATTCAGCCAGGAATCAGGAAAACGAATTCAAAGTCAAGAAAACAGCATCAAAACTCATCAAATAAATCCACGAAAAATCTGGGGTATTCCCCTATATGTCTAGAATCAAAATATAAAGTTTCATAATATTCCAGTAAAATTTGTTTAGTCATCAAAAATAAGAAAACATCAAAAAACAGTAGTTTGGCAAATCTGGAGTTCCCAACACTGTTGTATGAAAACTGAATTATCTCGCAACCAGTGAAACGAAATCCAAATCCTCCAAAGGTAGATGAAAATAGACAAAATATATTAGCTTTCATATTTCACGAACATTTTTCATACACTAAAAAGAATCAGGGTGAAAACACAAATCTTTACAGAACAGCGAGCAAAATACAGCAAGTATGACTTTTGTAAACATGCATGAAACGACATATAAAACTCTTCAATAAAATCTACCAAAATTCTGGGGAATCCCTAGATAGGTATAGAAAAACTGACCAAAGTTTCAGATCAAAATAATATATGTAGCATAGTTCTTTAAAATAATTTGTCATCAAAATTACCGAAAAACATAATCTGAAAAAGATCGACACCTCTGTAGTAAAACGGTCATAACTCACTCATACAAAATCAAAATCAAGCAAGGTCAGAGGCTTTTGAAAAGAGACGAAATTCTCTAAAACTCATGTTTTATACCGAAATTAGGATACTGACTTTAAAATAGTCCAAAACAGCAAACAAAACAGAACAGCGACAAAATACAGATTTTTCACTTAAAAACAAAATCAACATAGATTCAAGAAAATTGATCCAAACACATCCAAACATGAAATCGAGTCTACCAAGTGTCTAAACATCATGAATTAAGGTATTTAGAATGTCCACACCAAATATAACACATGAGTCTTAACCAAATCACGAATTCTCACAAAAGTCTCACATACGTGTTCAAAATCAAGAACGGGTAAAACCTAAGTTAATTCATGTCAAGATTGTGTCGTGAGGCAATTATGGTCAAGTTTTCACAATAGAGACAAAACCCATCAAGGAAATCACAAACAAGAGTCGTCTCTAGACCCAACTACACTATAGGTGAACTTTTTGACTTGTATCAAACAAATGAATTGGAGTACAAGTTACTTGCCTTAACTGGGGATGAAAGCACGTAAATCAAGAATAACGGGAACGGATTTCCAGCAACGAACCAACGAACGGATCGAACACGAACCATGATCACGAACAAGATCATGAATCAAAAGAATGAATAACCCACAAACACGATCGGACAGCTGAGATCAAAGATCAAGATATCAAGGCGATCAGATCAGATCGAACGACTCTGATCGAAGATCAAGATCAAGATCGAGATGTGATCAGTATCTTGATGATGAAGATGATGATCGGATTAGATCGACGATCGGACGGCCACCAGTCAAAGCAATCAAGAACTCCATGATGACAATGATCATGATGATCGACGGACCAAAACAAAGATGATCAAGAACTCCAAGATGATCAAAACTCCATGATCAAGAATCCCACGAACAGCCAAGATCAAACCATGATCAAGAAGATCAAGAAGATCAAGATGAGATCGCGAAGATCCGACAGCCTACAACAAGATCAAGAATCAAGATCAATCGGATGGCTAACGATGCACTCCATCAAGATCACGATGATCAAGTCGATCGGACGGCTAATATTCAACATGATCAAAAACCCAACAAACATCAACACCAAGCACTGGCTCCGACGGGAGAAGGAAAGCATCGGGGCACTGCAGCACTGCAGAGCGGGGGAGCAGGGTGGCACAGGTGGTCGACAGCAGTAGAGGGCACTGCCAGTAATAGGGCATCGGAAGGGTGCACAGCAGTGGGTGTTGCTGTCAGGGTGGTTGTCGAGGGGACTGGCTGGCGCGTCTTGCTGGCGAAACTGCGGTCGGCTGATGCTGTGGAGGAGCACCACTGCAAGGGCGACGCTGGTCGCACAGGGGAGGAGGAGAGGAGACGGGACGAGGGTGGACTGTGGGAGAGAGTGCAGGAGGAGTACCGGAGATGGGTTAGATGGTCGGGAGGCTGGCGCGTCGCGAGCGACAGGAGGAGGGGATGAGGGAGACGAGAGAGAAACTCATGAGTTTGCAGTGGGTTAGGAGGAGCTGGAAGATGTAGGGGCGGCTGCATGGTAGGGGGTAGATGAAGAGGCAGGGGGTTAAATAGGTTGGTTAATATTAGGGTTGGGGTGACGGCTGTATAGGGTGCACAGGTATCAGGTTGGGTTTTTATAAGTAATGGGTTTGGGTTTAGAGCTTAATGGGCTTTAGGGTGTATGAATGGGTTAGGGGTTTAGGGTGAACAGAGAAATGGGATTAATTTAACGGGACTGTTAGTATAGGAAAATGGGTAGTTTAAGTTAATGGGTTTAAAACGGGTTATAGGGTATAAAATGGATAATAGGGTTCAAATGAATGGGTATATGGGTTAAAATGGGTTCAATAAGAAAATACAATAACTAATAAAATATAATTTTTTGGAAAATAATATAATTTGCATTAAAAGTATAGAATCTATTTGAAATAAGTACAAATATAATTAATACATAAAATGGATTTTTAATAAACATTCAAAAACAACAATAATAACAATAATAATAATAATAAGGCCATGATAAAAATAATAAGAGTAATAATAATAAAAATAAAAATTATGTTACAATATAAAAATTATCGAAATAGTTGCAAATAAATTTATTGATCGAACACAGGTTTTAATAGGAGAACCATTAATACAATTTGACAAAAGAATCTGGAAAACCGAATTAAAAATAATTTGCGAAAATTTTTAAATACAGAAAATACACAAAAATACAATTTTGGAAAAACAGGGGTTACACTGATATTCTCCCACTTCCATTCCGGAATAGGCAATGGTTGTAACAAACCTCCAGGCCTCTGATTCTCTGCTTTGATCTGCTGGCAAGTCAGACATCTTGCCACAAAGTCTGCCACATCCCTCTTCATATCGGACCACCAAAAGTGTTGTTTGGTGTCCGTTGTACATCTTTGTGCCTCCAGGATGTACTGACAATAAGGTAATGTGTGCCTCCTGCAAGATACTCTCTCTCAGATCTGGATTCTCCGGTACACACAACCTTTCACCCATCCATAGAACTCCATCTTGGACATGGAACTCTGATAACTTGCCTTTGGAAACCTGCTGCAACATCCTCTGAATCTCTGCATCTGATTTCTGACCCTCCATAATCTACTCTCTCAGAGTAGGCTGCAACCTCAACTGAGCCAAAGATGCTCCCAAATAATGCAGTACAACCTCGATACATGCCTGATAAAACTTTGCTGCCAACTCTCTCTGAGTAGTGATCAAACTCGACAAATTGCTCTTCCGACTAAGCCCATCGGCCACCACATTTGCCTTGCCTGGATGATACTTGATCTCAGGACAAATGTCTTCCAACACTTCCAACCACCTTTTCTGCCGAAGATTTAGATCCTTCTGCTGATAAATATACTTCAGGCTCTTGTGGTCGGTATAAATGTTGACCTTCTCTCCATATACATAATGCCTCCACTGCTTCAAGGCAAAGATAATATCTGCCAACTCCAAATCATGTGTCGGATAGTTCTTCTCATGCGGACGCAACTGCTTCGAACTCTATGCAATAACCTTACCTTCGTGTATCAAGATGCACCCCAAACCTCTGAGTGATGCACCACTAAAGATATCATAATCCTTTCCAGCTTGTGGAAAATCTAAGATAGATGCAGTCGTCAACCTCTCCTTTAGCTCAAAAAAACTCGCCTCACACTTATCAGTCCAAGTGAATGACACATTCTTTCGAGTTAACCCTGTCAAAGAAACTGCGATCTGTGCATAGCCCTGAATGAATCGCCTTAGTACCTAGCCAAACCCAGTGAAGGAAGAAACTTCTGACTTTCTTCACTATCGTTAGCCTGAGCCAACTCTTCACTGCTTCGACCTTATGAGGATCGGTGGCCACTCCCTCCTTAGAAAGGATATGACCAAGGAAAGCTACCTCAAACTTTCAAAACTCACACTTCGATAGCTTGGCATATAAGTTATGCTGCTGTAACTTCTTCAATACCTCTGCCAAGTGCTTAGTGTGCTCTTCTTCCGACTTCGTATATACCAGAATATCATCAATGAATACCACCACGAAGGAATCAATAAACGGCCGCAAAATCCGATTCATCATATCCATGAACACTGTTGGCGCATTCATCACTCCAAATGGCATTACCAAAAACTCATAGAGCCCATGACGAGTTCTGAAAGCTGTTTTACTCACATCTTCCTCCTTAACTCGAACCTGATGATACCCTGACTACAGATCAATCTTCAAAAATACAGCTGCTCCCCGAAGCCTATCAAATAGATCATCAATCCGTGGAAGTGGATACTTATTCTGAATAGTCACCCAGTTCAACTCCCGGTAGTAAATGCACATCCTCATCGACCCATCCTTCTTCTTCACTAACAACACTGGTGCTCCCCATGGTGAAGTACTCGGCCAGATGAATCCCTTACTCAGTAATTTCTCAATCTACTTCTTAACTTCATCCTGCTTTACAGGTGTCTTCCTGTACGGAGCCTTAGAAATTAGAGTACTTCCCGACTGAACATTAATACAGAACTCAACATCTCGCTGCGGCGGTAATCCTAGTAAATCTTCCAAGAATACCGTAGGAAAATCCCTGACAACTGGAATGCCTCTGACTTCATCTGGAATCATCAACTTAGATACCATTACAGTCACTTTCGGGTCCTTCTTCTTCTCCTGAAAAGTCACTACGGGACCTCCTAGTGCTTTCATCAACACCTCTTTCTTCTTGCATTCAATTGTGGCATCATATATTTCCATCCAATCAATGCTCATAATCACATCCACATAAATGACTTGCAGTTCAATGAGATCAATGCCAAATAATCTCCCATCAATCTCAATATCACAGCCCTCGTAATATCGATCAGGAATCAATTCCTCCTCCGATGGTGTTGCCACTAACATGACTCTGCTTGAAAGTACCTTAGGTTCCACAACCAAAACTTTAGCAAAATTGAGCGACAAAAATGTATGCGAAGAACCAGTATCAAATAAAACTTTTTCTTTTATTCCATTAATCAAGACAAATCCTGTTACATGAAGAATGATACTCAAATCTCCAATTTATTCTTAAACAAAGTTTTACTTAATACATCAAATAAATGAATTTAAAATTCTTGCATACCCTGGATCACATCCTCTGAGTTACCGCATCCTCCTCAGTTAATGCGAACACTCGCCCCTGCCTCTGAAATTTGCCTCCGCCTGCACCTTCCTTTTTCAACTGCGGATAGTTTGGTCTGAGATGCCCTTCACGACCACACTGATAACAATCATGTGCCTTAAGTGGCTTGGTGCAAGCAGACTGATAGTGTCCTGCCTCTCAATAGTTGAAGCAAGTCAGGTCTTGAATTGCGGGTGCCTTATGCTCCGGTCTACTAAACCTGCCCTACTTCACTGGGAACTTCTTCTCGCTCTGACTTACTGCTGGCCTCTTGTTCCTGTTTCAGATCTCCTGCTTCTTTTGGAACTGCTCCATATCTTCTTCTTTCAATGCTGCTCTCCTGACCATCTTATCATACCATCTGATGCCCAACGGTATCATCTGCGACCTCAAATTCGGCCTCAAGCCCTGCTCAAATTTCTTGGCCTTCTTCGCTTCATTAACAATCAGCTTCGGTGTATACCTTGACAGTTGGGCGAACGTAGTCTCATATTCGCGCACTGACATGTTGCCTTGCTGCAGATTCAAGAATTTCGTTGCCTTCTTCTCCTGAATATTTAGAGGAAAAAAACGATCCCTAAACTTCTCCAAAAAAGCCTCCTAAGTCACCTGTTGATCCCCAAAAGTCCTCTTCACTGACTGCCACCAGACGCCAGCATCCTTCTCTAACTGCATTGTAGCCAATTTTACCTTATTGGCTGCTAGGGTTTCCAAAACTTCGAAGACCATCTCCAACTGTCTAACCCAATCATTAGCCTCATTTGGATCAGACTGCCCCTCATAAACAGGCGGCTTCATCCGCTTGAAGGACTCGACCTGCTTAATTGGATCAACATTAATAAGCACTATCCAGCCCCTTGATTCTGATTCTGATTTTGTGCCATGTCGGCTGCCATGAACGTGTTCAAGGTCTGATACACCCTGGCAATTTTAGTCTCAAGATCAAGTCCAGCCCCATCACTATTTCCACCATTCCTGGTCCTGGGTCCTGCCATTATACTGATTACTTCAAAATAAGGGAAAAGTTAGAGCATCACAACACAATTCATATTCACATCAATACCCCATGGCAAAACCTCAATCATACCCCAAATCATTTAGTCTTATTTCAATTTTATGTTATACTCACACTCTGATGTCCACACCCAGGTACTCATGCTCTAATGTCCACCTAGGTTTATTTTTATACCATATTTATCATTACTATTGAAGCATGCTCTGATACCAATCTCTGTAGCACCCAAAATTTCCAATACAATATCTCAGAAATACATGGCACAATTCTCAGCATCTACATCAATATAATAGTAAACATAGCCACACAGATAAATTTTTCAACTTTCATTACACCAATTATTTACAAAGCACAGCAGAAAATTAAACACCTTGAATCACAATTTCTTTTACAACACATTCTTTCACAAATTGCATAAGTCATATTATCATTCTACCACATGCATCCAAATTCCAAGCTATAGGTACCTACCTGTAAAACATGAGTCTAGAGATAACCCTAACCTCCAAAACTACAGGGGTCAGTCATAACGGTGCGAGTGACATCAAAGAAATGCAAAACATAAAGAATAAAGTCATAAACAACACATACCAATAGTAGTAACGAATGGAAATGAAATAAGAATAAATAAAGCATGAAAACATCAAGTGAAACTGAACTAAGTGTCAAGTGTAGGAAAACAGAAAACAAACATGCATAAAACCAAGTCAAGAAAATACAAATACAATATGATGACTCTCTAATGCATAATTGTCGGATTCTATGCATTCCATATTACATAGGTCTAGGTGCAAGCCCTTATCATTCTCCACTTTATAGGGTTAGATCCCTCGTTATGCCACTAATCCTACTACGGTGATAGAAACAAGATCTAGATTACTCCGCAAATAGGCCTGACAACCCTCAACGCGCAAGCATCAAGTAAGAATAGCTCTGACCCACTGGTGAATCACCTCCCTGCCATGTACCCCATGAATAGGCCTGCCGACCCTCGATGTGCAAGTAGATCCCGTGAATAGGCCTGCCGACCCTCGACACGCAAATGCACTGTTATGTTTCGTGAATAGGCATGCAGACCCTCGACACACGAACATACCAATGTCCTCTCGATACAGAACAACACAGTCCTGGAACGCATCCATTGGACTAGACCCATAGAGCATATACTTACGTTTTCCAAGTTCTATCACATCTCCACTAGTTTCTGTCCTTAGGTTGATTATTAATTAAAACACAATTTCCCCTTCTCTAGAGTTACTGTATCCTGCCGGACTTAATTCTACAAAACAACCCCAATACTCCAACTAGTCAAAATCCACAAAATCTCATTAGCCGGTTCACAGGAATCCCACTCAACTCCTAGAGACTCACAAATCGAATATCAACACAAAATCTTTCATTAAAACTCTTAATTCCGTCATCAAAATGTTTATATCGAGAAAACTTCTTTAATCATCAAATTCATCCAAACACTCACAAAATTTCCAGAACTGAAATAAAATATTAAATCAATTAAATAACTGAGAATCATATTTTTGAAGTCTTAGAAAATCACATAACATCAATTCCTTCATATAGAAATACAATTTAAATTCTATTATAATCAAAACATAACTCTCTGTAAAATACTGTAATCTATAGCAAAAACATCATCTAAAACATTAGATCAATAATCCATAAGTTTGAAGAAATAGTCGTTCGAGAAAACAACATAAAAACTCAACAAAACACTCAGCCAAACAGCTGACGGTCGACTGTCAAAACCAGTTCAAAAAGCGACGGTCGACTGCCACGCTAAATTTCCAAAACCCAAGAACTTCTAGTCAACCGACATTTCATGTGTTATTTCGTGCGGACGTCTGTCATGTTCGAAAATTCACAGCTTTGAATTTCGTGCACTTTTCTACTGATACATTGTTTAATCTTTGTAAAATCATAAAACAAAATTCCTGAGATGATGTAATACAACTTGTCTAACATACTGAAGTTTATAAAAATAATCAAAATCTCATCACGATCATAAAAGAGTAATTTTTATCAAAACTTCTTCAAAAATAGATAAAATAAATATATGTGTATATATGTTCATATATAGGTCAGTAAACTCAATAAGAGTCAGTGTATATGAATGTTGTATTGTCCAATTCAATCTCGTTATCCATATACATCAAGATCTAATCGAAAACATCACAAAAAACACAAAATCCCCTTTTCAGCCTACAAAGCATGAGACCCGAAGTTTGAAATCCTTTAAAACTTGATTCTTTTGATCCAAAAGTCAATCTTGCAACTTGATTAAACACAATCACAACTGGTTATAATAGTTTTTCCATGATTATAGGCATCTACTACATTTATTCATCAAGTTTTACTCCTCAAAACTCTCAACATATCATATATTCAAGCATACACTGTAAAGAACTCTCCTTTAATCAATCTCGTGCATTATAAGTCCTACGACTCATTATAACCAATCAAATCAGTATGCATATGAAAGAAAGCAACCTACCCATGATTTCTGTTAGGTTCTTAACTATCTCAAGTCATCCGTATATGGTTTTAATTATCAATAGCATAGTTTTCATGAAAAGATTCAATCTTTATTCATCCATCCATCAACAATTCATTATATCATCATACAATCCTCTAACATGCTTTCTAATAGACAAATCATCACATACAACATGCATAGAACAGTAAGAAAGTAAACATATGTCACTCACCTTATTGAAGGATCAACCGAAATAATAAAGAGAATAAGGAAAGTCCTTCCTTTTGCAAGAAATCCAATATCCTCACTTCGAAACTCTAAAAAATCAATAATAAAAAAAACTCTTTGTTTTGTGAAGCAAAGAGACGGCTGAACTTCTCTTTTAATAGGCCAGAATTCAGGTGTTGGGGTTTTGAGAAGATTTTGCAAATTATCCCTTTAGAATATATCTTTACATATATAAATCTTTATACTAGAAAATTACATTAACCAATTCAATTGACATTTAAAATCAAAAATAACTACCCTGATCTAGCTAGCTCTGGTTTCAAACCCAGAAAATAAATTTTGTAATTTTTGCCTCTAAGTGGCAATTTTGCAAAAAGACCCTTCTTTAATAAATTTGTGAAATAAACCAAATCTATTAGAACAAAAATTAAACTATTTACCTCTGAGTTGGCTAGCCATCATGCTCAGTCCAGAAAAACAAAATTCTGAATTTTTTACTTCAAGTGGTAATTTTGCACAACAGCCCATCTTTTTCTAATATTTGCAAATATACCAAATAAATATCAGAAAAATCCAGAAAATTCATAAATAATACCTACTAATAAATATTAGGTTTCTCCAAAATATTTTCTGATTTTGAACTTCCCAAGAAAATATTTGCACGTGTAAAAGATAAATTTCAGAAAAATATTTATTAAATCACAAAAAATTATTTTAATTCATTTATTAATCCCAAAAACATTATTTAAAAATCTAAAGTGTTACAGTGTCATCGTAGTGTAATGTCTGCATTAGACATTAATTCATATCATACACTGAAACGATTAGGGTAGTCATTTTTCCTGTTTGCATTCAAGTTTGTGTTTGCTAAAGTTAAAGAATCGTTGTATTATAGCATTGCGTCAGTTGTATGCAACTGACGTGCCCACAGTTTCCTCATTGCAATAGTGGACCTGGCACGGATTTGAAGTCACTATGATGAGTTGATATTGATGATTACTTTTAGATTAAAGTTGTTGATTGTTAAAGTTGTATATTCTTATATAACTTCTGCTGTGTATTTGTAAAAGAACATGTTGTAAATAAAAAGTTTTAAATTTTTTTGTAAATTTGTACGAATTGAAGTAAAAAGATCTTGTACTTGCTATAAATTACCTTGGATGGAATTTGGGGCGTTACAGCTCGGCCTTTGTTACGCGCTCGTATTTCCATATCTTGGGAAGCGGAGCGTGCCATGGTTTTTAGTGGTATCAGAACCCAGGTTTGGCCTAATGTGTTAGTCATGTTTGGCTAATATGTTAGTCAAATTTGATCTAGCTAGGTTAACTCAATAATATGCACACCACACTGATCACATGAACATATAATAACCAACATATAATCTGGGTACTGACCATATTTGATTTTGTTGCAAGGCTATGGCTTGCGGAGGTTTTTCCACTTCTCTTTCAAGGGATGAGCAGCCAGATAATGCTGCTATCCTCCAGACTATGCATCATCTGTTGGCCCTCAGCAAGAACATAATGAGCTGATGAGGGCTACATTAGAGGTGGCCAACCGAACTACAGCTGGACCTGTACCGGGGCTACTGCCACCAAGACCCTGGCACGGTGGCAGACTTCAGGAGGCTGAACCCGGATAATTTTTCAGGTATGGAGATGCCGCTGGAGGCTGAGCAATGGATTATCCGGACGGAGCAGTTGTTGATTACAGCTCGGATCTCCAATGTGGATCGTGTGGATGTGATAAGCATCCAGATGGTGGACCTCACCCATATCTGGGGGCGGGCCGAGACTGAGAGGCTCGAGAGACCCATCACTTGGGCTACTTTCACGGAGAGCTTCATGGCGAAATTCTTCCCCAGTGTTACCAAGGTTGAGTTGGAGCAACGGTTTGTTTCCTTAACTCAGGTCAGTCAGAAAATGTTATTTAATGTCATTTGTTGTTGCCTACTTCACATGTGATCATATTAATTTAAACATTATCTTGACTCAGGGGAATCATTCTGTGGACGAGTATGCTGCGGAGTTCACTCACCTTAGTCGCTTCCCTGCTGCCCTATAGCCACAGATGAGGACAGGGCTCGCAGGTTCCTGATGGGCTTGAACTTCCACATTCAAGACCGTTTCGTTGCCCACCGGCTCCGCACCTATGCAGATTTTCTAGATGCGGCCAAGATCCAGGAGCAGAGTCTTAGGAGGTTGGGTGCTGCTCAGTGGACTGTATAGCACCCTATTGCAGCTCGGCCTACTGGAAGGCCTATTCGGAAGCCAGTTCCGACCCCTCCCATGAGGGCGCAGCCGTATCCGCCTGTTGCCTTGAGAACCGTTCAGACTTGTGACTACTGTCATAAGGTTGGACACTCGCAGCAGGTTTGCATATTAGCCTATCGGTTATGCCTTGCATGCGGAAGCAGTGATCATATGATTCGAGACTGTCCCAGGAACAGGGCTCCTGCACTGATTGGAGGTGCAGCTTAGCAGGGAGCACTAGCTTGTGATCAGGGCAGACTGCCTTTTCCACCGTAGAGTCTAGCCTTCGATCAGAGGAGAGTGGCTCCAAGGGGAGGTCAAGACTAAAGGCCGTTGTTAGGCCAATTACCTGACTGCTGAGGAAGCTGAGACAAATGTTGGAGTGGTTGCAGGTATGTCATAGTAATTGTATTATTTATTTCTTTATTTAATTTCTGCATTTTATTCTTTTTATTTTGTACAATTATTCGTGCATGTATTCTGCTTTCACCTCATTCCTATTCTTTGATTATCTTTTAGGTGTCATCTTGATTTTCTCTCTTCATGCTCATGTTCTGTTTGACTCCAGTGCCATCCACCCCTTTGTTTCCTCCTGCTTTGTTGATCAGCATCATTTGGCAGGCGAGGCCATGCCTGCAGCTTGGGACATAACCACAGGTGGAGGTGTCATTGTCTGTTATAGGGTGTGCAAGCAAAGCCCTTTGCTGATAGGTGGTGTGGCTTTCAAGGCTGATCTTATTGTGATCCCTAATTTTGGCTTTGATGTTATTCTGGGGATGGACCAGCTGGGTGTTACTCAAGCCGTGATTGATTGCCGAAAGAAGAAGGTGACTTGCAGGCTTTCAGGACACCAAGAGTTCGAGTTTCATATGGGTGAGACACCGTTTGGATGTGTCAAGAGCTCGATGAACCCGACAGCTGTTGCAATTGAGTCGTTGTGCAGTGATGATGCAGTTGCACATATTGTTGTTTAGAATTTCCTCGATGTATTTCCCGAAAAGTTGCCCGGATTACCGCCAAACCGAGATGTGGAGTTCGGTAGTGATGTTCTGCCGAGTACGGCACCTATCTCGAAGAGTCTGTACCGCATGGCACCACCAGTTGAATTGGCAGAACTGAAGGTGCAAGTCTAGGAGTAGTTGGATAAGGGTTTCATCAAGCCGAGTGTTTTGCCTTGGAGAGCCACAGTTTTGTTAACAAGAAAGATGGTATTTGCCGACTCTACATTGACTATCGAGAGTTGAATAATGTCACTGTGAAGAATCGGTACCCATTATCGAGGATTGACGACCTGTTTGACCAGCTGGGGGTGCTTCAGTTTTCTCAAAGTTGGATCTCAGTTCCGGTTATCATCAGGTGAAGGTGAATTCAGAGGATGTTCAGAAGACCGCATTCTGGACAAGGTACAGGCATTATGAGTTCTTGGTAATGCCGTTCGGAGTTACCAATGCACCAGCAGTGTTCATGAGTTTGACGAACAGGGTATTCTCGCCATTTTTGTATAAGTTTTTCGTGAGCTTCATTGGCGACGTCTTAGAGTATTCTCGGAACTGGGAAGATCATGCTGAGCATTTGAGGGTTGTCTTACAGACCTTGAGGGAGAACTGGGCGTATGGGAATCTCAGCAAGTGTGAGTTTGGCTAAACCGTGTTGTCTTTCTGGGTCATGTTATCTCCGGTGATGGTGTTTCTGTTGATCCGTCGAAGATCTCTGCGGTCAAGAATTGGCCGGTTCCGAAGTTAGCATCAGAAGTACGAAGCTTTCTTGGATTAGCAGGGTATTATCGAAAGTTCATTCAGGATTCTCGAAGATAGCTGGACCCTTGACCAATTTGATGAACAAAGAGCATAATTTTGTTTGGGATGGGTCTTGTGATGAAGCTTTTCTGGAATTGAAGGGTCGGTTGACGTTAGCACTTGTACTGACTATACCCGACAGTTCGGGGCGGTTTTGTGATCCACTGTGATGCTTCAGGTAGAGGTCTAGGAGAAGTGCTAATGCAGCGAGGCCGAGTTGTCGCCTATGCATCCAGGCAGTTGAGGCCTCATGAGAAGAACTACCCCACGTATGATCTGGAGCTTGCAGCCGTGATTTTTGCTTTGAAGTTATAGAGGCATTATCTGCTTAGGGATAGGATCGAGATTTTCACAGATCACAAGAGCCTCAAGTACGTGTTCACACAGAAGCAGTTGAACATGAGGCAAAGGAGATGGTTGGAGCTTATGGTAGAATATGACATCAACTTGCAGTATCACCTGGGCAAGGTGAACATGGTACTTGATGCTTGAGCAGAAGACCTGCTGCTATATTCCTTATCAAGCAGAAGGAAATAGTGGAGGATATGAGAAGGCTAGGAATTGGATGTGATACTTCCTAGTTCAGCACAACAGTGCATGATGTTGCAGTTGTAGTCTTCACTAGTAGAGAAGATCAAGGAAGCCCAAGTGGGTGATCAGCAGTTGCAAAAGTTCTCAAGCGAAGTGAAAGCAGGTTTGAGAACCGACTTGGTCGTTTATTCAGACGGATCGCTTTGGTTTGGAGCTAGGTTGTGTGTACCTAGAGGAGAAGTCAGGCATAGGCTACTTGAAGAAGCTCATCGGTCTCCATATTCTGTTCATCGTGGAGGTACTAAGATGTATAGAGATTTAAAGCAACATTTTTTGTGGCACGGTAAGAAGAGTGTTGTGTCAAGATTTGTGTCGTAGTGTTTGATCTGTCAGCAAGTGAAGGCAGAGCATCAGAGGACCATGGGACTTCTGCAAACTTTTCCAATCCCAGAGTGGAAATGGGAGAACATCGCGATGGATTTTGTGACAGCTTTGCGGATAAGTCCCAAGGGTCATAATGCTATTTGGGTAATAGTAGACCGGTTAACAAAGAGTTCACACTTCATTCCTTTCATAGTGAGTCAGTCCACTGAGAGTTTTACTGAGAAGTATATTCAGGAGGTTGTGAGACTGCATTGAGTGCCTGTCAGCATCGTATCGGACAGAGATACGAGATTTAGGTCTCAATTTTGGGAAAGTCTTCAGTGGAGCTTGGGCACTAAGTTAAGCTACAGTACAGCGTTCCATCCACAGACAAATGGACAGTCAGAAAGGATGATTCAGATCCTGGAAGACATGCTGAGATCCTACATTCTTCAGTTTGGAGGTTCGTGGGAAGATCACCTGCACTTGGCCAAGTTTTCATACAACAACAGTTACCAGGCAAGTCTCAAGGCAGTACCATTTGAGGCTCTGTATGGGTTCAAGTGTAGATCGCCGGTCTGTTGGGATGACTGATGTGTCTAATTTTTATATAAATGTTTGTACTTATTTACCCATAAAAATTTCTTTTATTCGTCTATATTGTTAATAATTTATCTTATTTCCATAGATTTCAGTTGATTTAATATTTTTGAAGAAATAAGATATTTTGATGCAAAAGGTGAATATTTTCAGTAAAAATCAACAAAGAAAACAAGGAGAATGAGTGATTAATTTTTATTGATTTGTTGAATTTTGAATTTTACAATTTGGCCATGTGAAAAGCAAAATAAAAATTTTAATTGCCAATAGAGGGTGAAAATGAAATAAACAAATTTAAAAGGGTTTAATTGAGCTAATGTGATTATTAGTTAGTTAATTATTTTAAACTAATTATTTTTATTTTTATTTTTAAATCCTAAATTCTTATTTTACTTTTTGTGTGTGTGTGCAGCACGTGTTTCAAAAAAATAGGAAGAGAAGAAAAAGAAGCAAGAAATAAAGAGAAAATCAAACAAGGAAAGAAATAAATGAAGATGTGGGATTTTTTGCAAAATTAAATCCTAATACCCACATTCGGATCCCTATAAATAGAAGAGCCAAAAGCAACAGAGGGGCACGCTTAAAAGAAGAGGAAGAGCGACGGATACCTCTAATAATAAAAAAATATTATAAAAATATTATTAAAAAAACATATTTCAACAGAGAGAGTAGCATGGGCTCTCTCTTGCGGCGTGAACTTCAAAGGCAAAAAAAGATAGAAAGGCAGGTGGGCCTGGTGCGGGTGACGTCAACGAAGGAGAAAGAGAACAAAAGGAGTGAAAGGCTTTGCGCAGGCGGCGCAGATTCAGAGGAGCTGACGTCAGCGCTGACTTGTGGCGGCTCGGTTTCCAAGACAGAAGAGAGAAGGAGGAATGACTGAACGTCGGTTTTGACTTGGCAGCATGCTAATCGAGGCGCCTCGGTTTGAAATTTTTTTTTACAAAACAAAGTTCTTTCTGTCTTCTTTTCTTTCTCTAATTTTTATTATGCAGTCCAAAGCAGTGAATGTTAGTTGTAATTTTATTATGAACTAAATTTTATTTTTCTAAGGCTTCGATGTAGCCTAGTTTTGAGAACACAATTTTAATTCATTATTATTTTTCTATTTTTCCATGGTTTTATGTTTAATTTTTGTTCTTAATGCTTACAATTATTTGGACAACTTTTGTATGATCTATTAAATTATGGAGAGACCGAACTGGTAATTTGTGATTTCGAATTAATAAACTTAAACACCGTTACAAGAGCGAACTGCTGTTAATGTGACCGTTAAGAAATCCATAGATCTTAACGAATTTTCAATTAGTAATTTGTGCATGAACTATGACAAATAATTAGTTGAGAATACTTTTGATATTGTTTGAGAGAGAATATTGAATAATTTTGGGATTTTGGTCTACAGCTTGGAAAAATAATATTTTTATTCACATGGAGTTATGAATTGTGTGGGATTAACTAGGTGAAATCAAAAGCCCTAGAATTAGTTTTGCAATTAATAAACAACAAAATTTCAGATTCCGCTCCTTTTAATTAATTTAGTTAGTTCTTTAGATTAATTTAATTTAGTTGCTTTTTTTATTGAATTTTGATTTTCCAAATAGTAATTCATCTAGTAAATTTTGGTACTCAATAAAATAATTAGTCCTTGTGGTTTCGATACTCTTTTCACTTATCTATACTACTTATTGTGATTTTGTATACTTGCAACTAATTCACATCAAGTTTTTGGCACCGTTGCCGGGAGCTAATTATTATTTTATTGATATTGATAATTGCTAGATTGTTACTAATTTGGATTTTTCTATTTATTATTTATTATTTAAGTTTTTCTGTTATTTAATAGCTATATTTCAGGACATAGAAGTATATCACGATGGCATCCAACAATTACCAATGGTCTTCAGAAAGAACAATGGCAAGAAAAGTGGCTGGAGTTTTTGAGCTTGATCCTATTACTACTTTAACTGCACAAAATGCTACTTTATCTAAACAATTAGGTAATATGAATGTTAATTCCATTCAAACTAATATTATCTGTGATAATTGTGTAGGAAATCACCCAAGTATTGATTGCCAGGTGGCAAATCCTTTTGCTCAATCAAATTTCAATCAAGCAAATTACGTGTCCAATTTCCAACATCAAAACTATCCTTATTTGAACACGTATCATCAAGGATGGAGAAACTACCTCAATTTTTCTTGGAACAACAATCAAGGAGCAATTAGACCACCTCAGAATTTTCAGCATCAAGAAAAGAAGCCAACACTTGAAGAGATGTTTATGCAATACATGCGGAAGACAGATTTCGTAATACAAAATAATACGGCATCAATTCACAACCTTGAGGCTCAGATTGGTCAAATTTCAAATATTCTAACAGAAAGAACAGCAGGAACATTACCTAGTATCATAGTGGTTAATTCCAATGAGCATGTCAAAGCAATAACACTTAGAAGTGGGAGAACAATTGAGCAGCCACAAGAAGAAAATGCCGAACAAAATATGGTTGAAAAGCAAAGTGAGAACGAGCAAAGTGTGGAGAAACAAACGCAGCAAGTGGCCAATCACCATTCTAAGAAGGATAAAGGAGTTTCAAGCCAAACAATTTCAGGGGAGTTTAATTCTGACACTTATCCTAATTCACCTTAAGATCCACATATTCCATTTCCGCAAAGACTTAAAAACAATAATCTTGAAAATCAATTTTCTAAATTTTTAAATATTTTTAAGAAATTGCATATTAATATTCCTCTTATAGAACCTTTGGAACAAATGCCTAAATATGCTAAATTTTTTAAGAATATTTTATCAAATAAGCGAAAATTGGAGGAACATGAGACGGTGATGCTAACTGAAGGGAGTAGTGCAATTTTACAGAAGAAGTTGCCTCCTAAACTTAAAGTCCAGGGAGTTTTACAATTTCTTGCACTATTGGAAATTCTTTTTTTGATAAAGCATTATGTGATTTAAGAGAAAGTATTAATTTTATGCCTTATTCTATTTTCAAGAAATTAGGTATTGGAGAAGCAAAGCCTACCACAATTTCCTTACAATTGGCGGACAGATCTATCAAATACCCAAAAGGGACCATTGAGGATGTTTTGGTAAAAATAGACAAGTTCATATTTCTCTGTCTAGAATTTTAACACAAATCAGGGGAGAAATTATGAACTTTTTGCATTCTTTTTGTTTTTCCTTTTCCTTACCCATTAAGGACAATGTGATATTCACGTTTGGGGGAAGGGGTACAAATTTATATATATATATATATATATATTTGAAAGAAAAATAAAACAAAAAGGGATTTCAATTAGGCTTACCATTACACTTTTGAGTTCTTTATTGTGCTAAAGCATTGAAATATTTTTTTTAGGGTAGACAATATCTTATGAGGCAAGATTAAGTATACTTATTTACTTTAGGATTATTGAATTTCAAAATTCCTTACACAATTGTCACAGTCATGTGATTATTCATAAAAGAAAACTGTGATGCTTTTTCTTGTGATTATCCCTCTTTGATCTAGTCCTAAACAGAGTTTAAGCAAATTGAGTGATAATAATAAAAAAAATTATGAATAAAGTCTATCTACACCAATGTTTTGAGTTGCTTAGTAACGAGGGTTATTCATCAACAATTTTTACTTTTACGTCAAACGGCAACTTGAAATATGAGTATGCGAGCACTCTAAGTTTGTAACTTGTTGAGTAACTGGGTGAATTCATCACAAATGTTTGCATTCGCGTCAAAAGGCAAGTGACAACTTAGAGAAGATAACTTAAAAAAAACTCTAGTTTGCTACTCGGTTTGTAGTAGTGAGAAGGGGTAATTACAGATAGAGTAGTTACATGATAGTACATTAATTGTATGACAAATATGAATGGGTTGGGAATTATGAATGAATAATTGCACTAGAGAAAGTGAGTCTGCTTGGTTTTACTTTATTTGCTATTGTTTATATTTTAAATTAAAATTTTGATGCTTTCATGATAAGATCTTTTGGTGTGATGAGTTGAGCTTATTATTGATTATTATTTCTTTATTCGTGGTTTTACTTTTTGCTCGAGGACAAGAAAAATCTTAAGTTTTGGGGTATTTGATGTGTCTAATTTTTATATAAATATTTGCACTCATTTACCCATAAAAATTGCTTGTATTCGTCTATATTATTAATAATTTATCTTATTTTCATGGATTTCAGTTAATTAATTATTTTTGAATGAATAAGATATTTTAATGCAAAAGGTGAATATTTTCAGTAAAAATCAACAAAGAAAACAAGGAGAATGATTGATTAATTTTTATTGATTTGTTGAATTCTAAATTTTACAATTTGGCCAAGTGAAAAGCCAAATAAAAATTTTAATTGCCAATAAAGGGTGAAAATGAAATAAAAAATTTTAAAAGGGTTTAATTGAGCAAATAAAAAAATTTAAAAGGGTTTAATTGAGCTAATGTGATTATTAGTTAGTTTAATTAATTTAAACTAATTATTTTTATTTTTATTTTTAAATCTTATTCTGATCTTACTTTTTGTGTGTGTGTGCAGCACGTGTTTCAAGAAAAAGGAAGAGAAGAAAAAGAAGCAAGAAATAAAGAGAAAATCAAATAAGGAAAGAAATAAATGAAGATGTGGGGGTTTTTGCAAAAATATACCCAAGTACCCACGTTCGGATCCCTATAAATAGAAGAGCCAAAAGCAACATAGGGGCACGCTTAAACGAAGAGGAAGTGCAATGACTACCTCTAATAATATATATATATATATATATATATATATATATATATATATATATATATATATAACATATTTCAACAGAGAGACGGCGTGGGCTCTCTTGCGGCACGAACTTCAAAGGCAAAAAAGATAGAAAAGCATGTGGGCCTGGTGCGGGTGACATCAACGAAGGAGAGAGAGAAAAGGAGGGCGAAAGGCTTTGTGCAGGCGGCGTAGATTCAGAGGATCTGGCATCAGCGCTGACTTGTGGCAGCTCGGTTTCCAAGACAGGAGAGAGGAGGAATGACTGAACGTGGGTTTTGACTTGGCAACACACTAATCGAGGAATCTCGGTTTGGAATTTTTTTACAAAACAAAGTTCTTTCTGTCTTCTTTTCTTTCTCTAATTTTTATTATGTAGTGCAAAGCAGTGTTTGTTAGTTGCAATTTTATTATGAACTAAATTTTATTTTTCTAGGGCTTCGATGTAGCCTAGTTTTGAGAACACAATTCTAATTAATTATAATTTTTCTATTTTTCCATGGTTGTGTGTTTAATTTTTGTTCTTAATGCTTATAATTGTTTGGCCAACTTTTGTATGATCTATTAAATCATGGAGAGACCGAACTGGTAATTTGTGATTTCAAATTAAAAAAATTAAACTCCGTTACAAGAGCGAATCGCTGTTAATGTGACCGTTAAGAAATCCATAGATCTTAATGAATTTTCGATTAGTAATCTGTGCATGAACTATGACAAATAATTAGTTGAGAACATTTATGATATTGCTTGAGAGCCCAAGTCTACTACTCACCAATCTCTAGCAACTTCACCAACTGTTCCAAAGGTGGCTGTCACTGCAGCACCTGATTCCAAATGGCCTGAATGGAAGGTCAATCCTAACTTTTCTTCAGGCTGGGACAAATTCAAAACTTCGGTTCAAAGTTCACCTTCATCGGCCACCAAGCCTCTATTGGCCCCTCTTAAATCTTCTGCTCCTACTCCAGCAGACAACTGGACTCTCTCCGATGATCTCCTGGCAGAAGAAGAAAAAGATCTGGTTACTTCTAAAAACCCAAGCAATGTACTTATTCCCGTTCGTTTTACTGAGTTTAACTTTTTCTCTGTGTCTAATAATGTTTTGCACTTACGTTATGCTTTTAACTTCATTACTTTTTCTCCCATTCCTTCCTATTATGTTTAATTTTACTTTCCCTTTTCCTTTTCGCTGTTGGTTGATAACCCCACCTCCTATCATCCATTCTTAAAGAGGATTATATTATTCTAAGTAAAGAAGAGCTGACCCGTTCTAATCCTTCTCTTCTTCCCTTCCCCCATCGGAAATTCGCAGCACTTGCTCAGATTCTCCTTAACCCTTCTCTTGGACCTTCTCAGTCTGAGCAACTGGCCCCCAATCAGGACATTCACCTACCATTTGTTCTCTTAAATTCCACCCTTTCTGGCAGTGCACCTACCTTTTCTACCATGCCGCATAAGGCTCACCTTAAGTATCGTATTTTTTCTCCTAAGGAGCTAAAATCTTACGTGCCTGTTATTCGTTCAACTGCACATATCCGCGCTCAAAAAGATGCACATTTATCATCAGCGTCCAAGGCCTCCTTAGCTGCGAAGATCCGTAACCTTGAAATTCCGCCCTTTGTTCCGGATAGAAAGAACCTAACCAATCTTGGTTTTGTATATCAGGTTCAATTCGATTCCCTTTCTAATTCAGACATATTACATCTTGCCTCTGACATGGGTTTTATCTTAGACCCGACCAAAGTGTCAGACTTTGATTCCTTACGTCTCCTTGAAATTTCGAGAGCTGAAGAGTCAATTCATTTTCATGATTAGTCTCTCTTGGAACATTTACGGTCTTAGGTGTACTTCTAAGCAGCAAGCCCTGTTCCATCTTATCACATCATCTCGTTGTGATATGATATCTATTCAGGAATCTAAACTACACTCCATTTCCTTTTCTCTTCTTCGTTCCATTGGGGGTTCTCTTAAATGGATTGCGTTAGACACTATTGGCTCTCGTGGTGGGATCCTTTTTGGATTTAAGAAGTCCTGCTTCTCTCTTATTTCAGTTCACTGTCTCAAATTTTTTCTCAGTGTTAGTCTGCATTGGATCGAATTCAATTGTAACCTCACAGTAGCTTCGGTTTACTGCAGATCGTCGCAATTTATTTTGGAGTGAATTCGACTCTTTGCGGGGCTGTATGAATGGCTTTTGGATTTTTTCTAGTGATTTTAACGTCACTAGATTTGCCAACGAAAGGATGGGTAATTCCTCTTCTAATGTTGATTCTCTTCGTTTCAATGATCATATTAGATATCTTGATCTGATTGACCTATCTCTTAACGGCAGATCATTCACTTGGTCTAATATGCGGATCGTGCCTTCTATGGCCTAACTTGACCGTTTTCTAGTATCCCAAGATTGGATATCCTTCTTTCACAATTCTTTCGTGCGGGCCATGCCTAATCCATCATCGGACCATGTGCCTATTACGCTTCACTCTAACTGTAATTTCTCTAAACCTTTCAAATTCCACTTTGAAAAATTCTGGTTGCAGGACCAGACCTTTGTAAACCTCATCATTAGTTGTCTCTTTTCAGTTACTGGCTCTCGCGGCCTTAGTCGGATCCTCCTTAAACTCCATGCTGTCAAACATGGTTGTAAGATTTGGCGTAAGGATAGATTCGCTAATGCTATCGCTCTCAAGGACTATTTCTTGTCTTCGATTAATTCCATTGATCAATTGGAAGAGAACGGCCCCATTTCTGATTCCCTTCGCTTCGAACATAATTCTTGCAAGAGGGAGTTTGCTTTCCTTCTCAATCTAGACCACATCAAATGGGCGCAACAAGCTAAAATTCGTTGGCTCAGAGGGTGATGGTAACACCTCTTTTTTCCACAATTTTACTTCTCACCGTCAGCAATGCAATCGCATCACTTCCAACATTGACAATGGCACTGATCTTACTACTAATCCTGATTTTCACGCCACTTTTCTTCATTTCTACAAAAACTTATTGGGGTCTCCTAAACAATGTTCCATTAACCTGGATTGGTCCCAGCTTTATGGTAATGAATCACATAATGTGGACAGCCTTGAAGCACCGTTCTCCTTGGACGAGATTAAAACTACAGTTTTTTCTCTTAAAAGCGATGCGGCTCCTGGCCCAGATGGGTTTCCTTCCTTTTTCTTCCAAAAATTCTGGGACCTTCTGAAAGAAGATTTACTTGAGATGTTCGCTGATCTGCACCAGGGCCTTTTTTCTTTTGATCGCATTAATTATGCTCATATTGTTCTCATCCCCAAGATCATGGGGGCTAATTCGATGACTGCGCTCCGCCCTATTTACCTTCTCAATACTACTTTTAAGATCATCATGAAAGTTCTTTCAAGCCGCCTCAGTCTGGTCATTTCCCCTCTTATTGATCCTCCCCAGTGAGGATTTATTAAAGATCGATTTATTCTTGATAGTGTAGCTTGTGCTCAAGAAATCATTTCAGAATATCACAGATCTAATTCGGAAGGCATTCTTTTTAAATTAGATTTTGAAAAGACGTACGACAAAGTAAGTTGGGATTTTCTTTTCGATATCCTTATCCATCGAGGTTTTGGTCCTAAGTGGATTGTCTAGATTAAGTTCAGTCTTTTCGCTGGCACTTCTTCTATTCTTATTAATGGAACGGAGGGTAACAAATTCAAATGCAAATGTGTTCTTCGTCAAAGTGACCCAATTTCTTCTCTGTTATTTTCTCTGGTTGCTGATGTTTTCCTGTAAACTTCTTCGAAATGCTTGGGAAGGTAACATTATCGAAGGATTAGGTGGTTCCCAAAGTTATCGCAGAGCGCTTAATTTATAGTATGCCGACGACACCATTATTTTTGCTAATCCTAACAGTTTGACCCTTCAGAATCTTAAACTACTACTTTATATTTTCGAAAGGGCTTCCGGCTTATCGATTAATTTCCTTAAAACCTCCATTCTTTGGCTTGGCGGGTCAAACAATCGTCAAAACGAGATCGCTCATTTCTTCAACTGTGCTTCCACTTCTTTCCCCATTAAGTATCTAGGTCTCCCTTTGAGATGGGGCAAGTTGCATAAATCTGTTTGGCAGCCTATGATTGATAAAGTTGAATCCAGACTAAACATTTGGAATGGTAGGCATTTTTCTCGAGGAGGTAGATTGATTCTAGTTAACTCCGTTCTTTCATCGATCCCCTTATATATGATGTCCTTTTTTTATATCCCATATTGGGTTATTAAGAGAATCGACCGTATTAGAAGGAATTTCTTCTGGTCTGGCTTCGATATTTATAGAGCGGGGACCCGTCTTTGCAACTGGAAGTTAATTTGTACTTCTAAGCCGTCTGGGGGCTTGTTAGTTCTTGGTTTGAGGAACCAAAATTTAGCTCTGCTGGGTAAATGGCTTTGGAGAATTTTGAAAGATGATAATTTACCCTGGGAAAAATTGATCCTCCATAAATGTCATTCGAGGCATAAAATTTGGGAGTTATTCTCTCCTCTCCCTTCAACGGCCTCTCCCTTCTGGAAGTGTGTGTGGAAAGTGTTAGATCCTTTTCACTGTAGCATCTTCAAAGTGTGTGCTTCCGGATCGAAGACGATGTTCTGGACCGATCTTTGGATTGGTAATTATAAAATTGCTTCAGTTTTCCGGGACCTTTTTAGGATTGCTCTTAACCCCCATGCCACTGTGGCAGATTATCTCTGCACTCTAAATGGCCATAGAGAATGGGTGATCCCCTTCAATACTGCCCTAACCCCTTCTTTACTTCCTTATTACATTCAACTTCTTTCTAGTTTAATCGTCTACTCCTGGCATCCTAAAGAGGATGTCGTCTGGAGATGGAATTCCTCGGCTTCTTTTTCAGTCAAATCCTTTTATAATTTTCTTAACCACCGTGGTGTTCTTTCCCCTTTCGCTAAGGCCATTTGGAGTTCTTGTGCTCCCTTGAAAGTTAAAATTCATGTTTGGCTAACCATTAACAACAAACTGCTTACGATTGAGAATCTCAACAAGAGGAACTTAGCCTTGGGTCAATTGTGTGTGCTATGCAATTCCCAACATGAAACTTCGGAGCATCTCTTTTTACAGTGTGATTTTATTCGTCCATTAGGGACGATCTGTGTGAATGCGTGGCTTGTTCAATCTGCCCCCCCCCCCCTTTCTATCCTGTCTTGGTGGACAGGGTGGAGGCCTGGGTCCGTTAAGAAAGTGTTTTGTGCATCTTGGGACCTTACTATGATGGCCCTTATCTGGATCATTTGGAAAGAAAGAAACAATCGCATTTTCTCTAATACCTCCCGCACTATTGATTATCTCATTGATTAGTTAGTTTTCTTTACTAAATTTTGGGGCGTAAGGATAGATTCGCTAATACCTCTCTGTCGCATGAGAAAGTGGAAGCCCCTTCATCTTTGTCGCCTCTAAGAGGCGGCAGATTTATCCCGTATTTCTAATTTTCAACCACCCCGAGTTCTAATCCTTCTCTTTGTTATTTTCCTGCAGAATTGAGTTGGTTGTGGCTGGATTTTACTGTTTTGCTCCCCTACAGGTGTCTTCACACCGGCTTCAATTTTGCTTTGCTGATGTTTTGAGATTCTGGGTGTTTTTTTATCTCTTTTTGGAGGTCGGGGTTGTAGACACGGTTGTGGGTTCAGTTGTGTTGTTAAGCTACTTTGCTTTTTACCTTTTGCTCTTAATCTTTTTGGTTCTATCACTATTTCCAACACAGTTTGTTGCAACTATTTATTCTACCTTTACGTTACTTTTGTATGTTATTATCACTGATCTCGGTAGTTTTTAGCTACTTGTTCTATCATACTGCTCTACTCCCCTTCTATTCTATTTTTATACTTTACTGCTCATTCTTTTATTGATGTTCTATTGGCTTGTATTTGTAGTTGTTTGATTGGTTCTGTTCGGCGGGGGTTCTGCTCGTTATTTTGGGGTTGAGTCTTGTTGAGGGCAGGCTCATCATCTCTTTTCTGTTGTCTCTTAGGTTCTCTTGAAGGATTGAGGGCCTTTATGAAGGTTTAGTTGTATTGTCGTCCTTGTTTTTGTGGCGTTGGTTTGGCTGCGCTCTAGCAGTCTTTTCTTGCTGCTCTTATCCAGGTGAGATTGAGGCCTCTGCTTTGGGCTTGGTTGAGCCAGCTCTTGGGGATGGCGGCATTCGCTGTTTCTTTTTTGTTGTGTTTGGTTTTGTTGCTGCTCGGGTGTGCCTATTGTGCTGGTGTGCGGCTTTCTGTGGCCTTCGGCTAGTCATCTGTTGTCGTCATTTTGTTTGTATTTGGTTAACCCCTTGTTTTACTGGAGTTTGTTTATTGCGTGCAATGCTCTTCATTGCCTCTTCATGTACTAATGTTGTCTCTTTTCCCGCTTTCATTCCAGTTTTACTGCGTGTAAAATTCCTTTCTTTGTACATATTCTTTTATTAATTTTTATTTGGGCTAGAGTCGGTGGACTCTATCCTCATTATCAAAAAAAAGATATTACTTGAGAGAGAATATTGAATAATTTGGGGGTTTGCAACTTGGAAAAATAATATTTTTATTCACATGGAGTTATGAATTGTGTGGGATTAACTAGGTGAAATCAAAAGCCCTAGAATTAGTTTTGCAATTAATAAACAAAAAAAATTTCAGATTCCGCTCCTTTTAATTAATTTAGTTAGTTCTTTAGATTAATTTAATTTAGTTGCTTTCTTTATTGAATTTCGATTTTCCAAATAGTAATTTATCTAGTAAGTTTCGATACTCAATAAAATAATTAGTCCATGTGGGTTCGACACTCTTTTCACTTATCTATACTACTTGTTGCGATTTTGTACACTTGCAAATAATTCACATCAATGACATCGGCGAGAGGAAACTTTTGGGGCCTGAGTTGATCACGAAGACTGTTGATGCAGTGGCTCAGATTAGGAAGCATTTGCAGGCTACCCAGGATAGGCAGAGGAAGTGGGCAGATGCTCGCTGAAGGCCTTTGGAGTTCGAAGTGGGGGACCATGTGTTCCTCAAAGTGTCGCCATGGATAGGCGTCATCCACTTTGGTGGTGGGGGCAAGTTGAGTCTCCAATTTATTGGGTCGTTCAATGTTGTGGAGCGAGTGGGCAAGGTGGCCTGCAGACTCGCTCTACCCCCGACACTGTCTGGAGTCCATGATGTATTCCATGCCTCCCAGCTCAGAAAGTACATCAGGGATGACAGTCACGTGTTTACTACTCGGAGTTGCTGAACTTGTCCTACGAGATTCAACCAATCTCTATCTTGGACAAATGAGAGAAGGTATTAAAGAATAGAGTCATCAATTTTGTTCGAGTTTCTTGGAATCCTCACTCGCCGGGTAGGTCGACTTGGGAGTTGGAGGAGGAGATCCAGAAGAAGTTCCATCATCGGTCCGAGTAGCTTCTTTGCTTTCTTTCTTTTCGGGTTTACCCTATGTACCACTTGTATGAATTTCGAGGACGAAATTCTTCTTGTAAGGTGGGAAGGATTTGTAACCCCTATCCCTAATTGTTGATTTCTCTTTATATTATTATTCATTTCTTTTTCTTATTTATCTTTTCTAAATCTCTATAATTTTGCTAATTGAATATAAAATTTGTTGTTTGCTTCCAATTCGATTTATTCTTCCAACCAATTTTATTTTCTATTGAACCCTAAAAATTTTGTTGTTCAACCTATTTAAATTTTCATATTGAATACTCCGATTTGATCTATATTAATCCTATTTATTTTCCCTATTGGATTTGAACCCAAACCCTACAACCCGTTAACCCTAATCCAAACCCATTATCCTAAATTCCCTATAAATACTCAGTTAAACTAACCCTAATTGTTATCACCCTGATTACTTCTAATCCCCAACCGCCTACTCCTACCCCCCCCCCCCCCCCCCCCCCCGCCCCCCGAATCTTCTTCTTCCTCTTCTCATCTGCCTCCGAAACCTAATGCCAGCACCATCTGCCATCACCTCCAATCACCGCACCCCAGCCTCCTCCACCCTCTGTCTTCATATCCACGCCACCGATACCCTTCGCTGAACCCCACCCTCGAATGCAATTCCACAACAACCCATCATCCTCTTCAACCTCCATCGCCGTCATTGCCCCGCCATTGCCGCTTGCATCCTCCGAATCACCCTCCTGCCCTCTTCACTTTCTTCCTCCTCATCGCCATCCCCTAGCCTCATCTTTCAGCCAGTCGAGAGCATCGCTCGACATCCCTGACACCCACCACGACCGTAGCTTGCCTTGGTCGCCGCACGCGCTGTCGCTGTGCTGCTCCTTTGTTGCCACGTTACGGTGTTACTGATCTGCTGTTGTTGGTGTTGACCTTGTTGTTTGCTGTGTGGTGATCTTGTTGTTGTTGTATGCACATGCTCCGCCCGTAGTTGCACGTGTTGTGCCGTCGGGATCCTAATCCCGTTATTCTATCATATTCCATTAACCATCGTGTAAGGCAAGTCCTCTTGAACCAATTTATTATTCGTGTTCAAGAATTCTTTTGATCTCCCGCAAGTAGTTGACATTCCACTTACCTTATATATTTGCTTAATATTTTTTTGAGAGATTATCACGAATTCATCGGCGAAACCAAGTGATAATTCTCCTTTCATGTCGTTATCTTTGACTCGAATCCATGCCCTAATATACATTGCATATGCACGAAATACATGAAAACAATTAGATCTCTTCTATAGAATTGATTGATGACTGGAATGTTCCCGATTGAATATGATTTTCGGGAAATTTCCATGATTATGAAATGTCTCGTTAATATTGAAATTGCATGCTGATAATTAAATAGAGCTTTTGTTAATTAATTGCCATGAAATTGCATGTTTACATGTTTAAATTATTGATGATTCATATCTATCTATTTGCTGGCCTGCTTCTGCCTCATTTTGTATTAAACTTTTGAACCAGTTTCTGTAGGAATTTAATGGAATATAAATAACAATTGTAGCTCTGTGAGTCTACTTTTCAGAACATTTGACGGATCTGATTTCTGATTCTTAATCTACAAGATATTTGACTTTTAGTACTGCTGGGTCTGGATTTCTAGATTCTCAATTATATGTATATCAACATGAATGGTTAATGAAAAGAAAATATTAATAGTAGAATTAAAATCTGAAATTAATCTGGTTGGGAGTAGACATGATTAGGAGCCACCCTGAATTTTTATGGAATTAATTGATAAATTTTCAGACCCAAAATATATATGTTAACATGATCTTTAACCTGCTGCCTAAACATAAAATCAGTAAAGTATAAGATTTTACACCTAGTTTCTGTGATTTGAATATGTCGTGTGTATATGCGTTGGAACCGGAAGAGAGTCTAGTTTCAAGAACTCCTGACAGATCCTGATTTTCTTGCCTATAGAAACGGGAATCCCTATTTTTGTACAGCGACGTCTTACTGTCCAGAACATATGTTTGTTTTATTGATTGGGTATAAACACTTTTGCTTTGCATGTAATGAGTAGAATTAGCCACACCTTGCATTACACAACCTTAACATCTTCTTGCATGCTCACATTAGAATGTAATAAAATATTAACAAGTCGGGGTATTAAGGGTCGACTTGGTAGTGAACAATCGGAAACTGTACTCGGTAAGGGCCCTTCTTGTTACATAGATTATTGTTTGGGAAGGTAAAGTAACGCTTGTTATCTTGTTATCTTGTTATCGGAGTACACGATCTGTTGAGTTTACCATCACAGTCTAAACGATCACTGTTTGCATGCACCGAATCTCTGGTATGGGACACAATATTACGTGCATTAGATAGGTTAAAAAAAAGAATAATAACCCCAGATTGACATTGCATGCTTGATCCTATATATTGGCATCGATATTGATCATGAATTATAATTATTGATTATTTCATAATTAAATATAGACCATTGACTTTATCGCCAACCTCTGTTTTGTTCCTTGACTTTGATCCAGTCCTTTATTCTTGATTATATCATGCTTTTATTGTTCTCTGTTTCCCACTACTTGATGTCCGTGACTTTCTTAACGGGCATTATTTTTCTATTTTAGATCACGAGTTTGCAGGTACTCAAGGAATAATACCCGAAGGACTTGGTGAGCAACAATTCTAGAGAATGGAGCTCAAAAGAATGGACCGCATTGATTATCTCTTTATGCTATTTTCCTTGAACATTGTTATTATTGTACTTTGTTTTTTTGGGCTTTATGACCCGAAGTTTGTTTTCCCATATATTGGATATTATGTTTTGGATTATTTCATTGATTATTGAAGTTATTCTTCATTTATGTGATTATTTTCTCTTGCGTGGTTGTGATTATTATTTATATTATTGAGTTAGACTGGTACAACTTATGTATGATACTTACATCATTCGCTGTGCCTTTTGTAGCGCCCCGGATCCCACTACCAGAAATCCGTGACACAAACCAGAATCTTTTCCTTCAAATGCATCTTAATACAGTAATAACACGGAAATTTAAAAACTTTTTATTGCCAAATAAAAATATTACATCATCAATTACAATCATTATCTTGTTCTTGAACAAGGAATACAAATTACATTAAAGTATTACAAATACTACTCAAATATTCGCCTGCCCTTCAGATCGGTAGTCAACTGATCTTCCACTGCAACTCCACTGAGTGATCAATCTGTTTCCCTGAGATGCGCCTTATAGCTCGAATCTTATGTTGCGCTACTCTGATATTCCTGCACCTGCTCAAATGGTGGATAGGTACATTGCTACTCCACTTGGATGCCCTGTTTTTCTTGAGTCCTCCTGCACTTGCGGCTCGGTATCCAGCACCTAATTGAGTGGGCACTCAATACATATACTAACGCAATGCTCATAAGAAACAGCGATCTCCAACTATCAATCACAACAAGCCTTTAATGGAAACAGAAACATGCATCTTAATTTTCTAGTGTCACTGTATGCTATGACCTGAAGTCTAATGCACAGTACACAATGTACCAAAAACATATGCACTTAGTCTAATTTTAGCAAGACTTTGGACACGCATGCATCCCATACTACATATGCTCCAAATCAAGCCGTCTTCTCCAATTTCAGGGTTTCGAACCCTCGCCATGCAATACATTCTACTATTGTATTCAACCTGTTCCTGATGAATACAATGTGGCTAGTGAATTTTACAGTTATTACTACAAAATACAGTGGTGTCCCCATTTGCCACTAGTGCCCCAATCCAGTTTGGATCACACCAAATGTCATGACGATCTTACAGATACACAACCGCATATCTGTGGCGCTGAAGATCCATAGGACAGCTGCCCCATGGTCCATTCATGTCCACTCAACATAAGAACATGACGGGCTCGAGGGTCTAATCCCTCTATCCGATAGGAACCCTCTCGTACTTACCACGACACTTCAGGAATTAACAGAGCGAGATATGGATCCCATATCCCATTGCCAGGAAGAGACAACAAAGGAGCATGCCGAGGTCAGCACAGTGCTCGGTCTGCACTGTGCAGACCCGGCACTGTTCTACCGTCAGACTCGAACCCCTTTGGAGCCTAAAACTCGATTCTTTTGGTCCATATACACACTATATTATGCACCAATCAACTAGAATTCAATATATAAAATTTTTATTCAATAAAATAGTGAATTAAACATCAAGATCTCCTCCTTAAATTGATCAACATGAGTTTTACGTTCATACAACAAGTTTTACTCAAACTACAGTAATATTCATGTTCATTTAATCAACTCTATGGGTTAAAATTCAATCTTTCATGCTCTGGCATTATATAATATTAAAGAATCTATTATTCATGATCAACTCATTAATAAAATAATTTTACTTCATGATAACAACTAAACTTTATTCATCAAGCATCTCAACAATTCATCTCATGGCAAAACAACAAATACATGCTATACACACCCATAGATCCACAACAAAAATACTAGCATGATATCTACTCAACCATGAATATAAAAACATATCAAGAGAGATGAAGAAACACCCACCTCTAGTTGTAGTCTTTGAAATTTCAAGAAGCACTTCTCCTCCTTAAGCAAAAATCTCCAATCTCTAATTTCCAGGCCACCAAAATCACCCAAACAATGCAAACAAAAACAACCCGCACCCTTACTACCTCTATATATATGGTCCGGATTAGATTAGGGTTTCCAAGAGGAGATTTTGCATAAAAGTCCTCAAGAATCCAATATTTGCAAATTATTTTATTCATAAAATCAAAATGTGATATTTTCCTTATATACGTCAATCAAATAATATATTTAAATTGATCTTCTGATTTCCTTACAGTTGGCCGGCCCCCATATCAGAATAAAAAATATTTTAATCCAAATATTTGTGCTTTGTTATGGTCAAAAATCAATTTTGTCAATATAAATTTCAAAAATAATTCCCTTCATTCAAATAAGTTTGAAAAATAAAAATATTGCAAATTAATGAGAGAAAATAATTATTAATCTTCAAGTGCTGCAAGTCAACCCGATCGTACAAGAGATGCAACATTGGAGAACATAAACTCACCAAAGAAGTATATAAAAAAAAGCGCATGCTACCGTAATGGATTTAGTTGTAGAACCCCATATTTTCAAATATTATTTTAATTATTTGAAAATGAATTTAAATGATTTCTGGAGATTTAATTAATATTTTCTAAGAAATTTATCTTTTGTACACGTGCAAAACACGTGCAAATGACTTTTTAGAAGTTTGAAAAATTAAAATTTCTTTATGAAAAATCATTATTTATTATTTAGAATTTATGTAGTATTTTTCCAGATTTTTCTGAAATTAATTGATACTATTTGCAATTTTTGAGAAAAGAAGGACTTATTTGCAAAATTGACATTTTCAAGGGTTGAAATGCAAAATTGGCATTCTAAACGTTTTGAGCAGTATTGGCTGAGGTTAAGAAGTATATTTTCTATTAGATCCTAATTTAAAGGATTTTTATTGAATTTACAAGACTAATGTATATATGTGTAAGTTGTATTTTTGGGAAGGATTGTTTTGTAAAATGTGAGTAAAACCCTAATAACAATCCGGCATATATAAGGGATTTCTTTCCCAGCCGTCATTTACAAAATATTCAGATTTTGAGATTTGTTTGAGGAGCAAGAAGAGGCTTTTTGGATCTAGCAAGAAATAGAGCTTTTCGTGGATTTTCTTCAAACAATGTGAGTGGTTTGTTTTTGTTTTGCTTGTTTTGTTTTGTTTGTTTGATTGATGAATGACGTAAGATCCTTGTTACACTGTGTTTGAGATCGGTATGATATTGTTTTGTTTGTCTCATTGTATGCATAATATGTATCTTTTATTTTGATATGGATGATGAGAACACTTGTTGATATTTGGACCATGTTTGAGAAACTATCAAGATTTGTTGAGGAAATATTGATCTATGGAATCGTATTATTGGAAAGCATGTTAAGAATTGATTAGGTTGTGATCGGATGATAAACATCTAGATCTTAGGATTTTTAAATCAGATTTGATTATGAGTTGAGGAAGAAATTTTGTTGAGAAACCCTAATGGAAGATTAGTGATTTAGATCATGAGAAGTTGAGATTTGAGGAATTAATTGATGAGTAATGTAATCGTATTGGAGATTATTTGAGAGTTATCATTGGCTTGTGTACGAACTATTGTTTGATAAACAGTGAACCATGATTCTTTAGAAATCCTCAGTTTGATTTTCGTATCCAGATCTATTTTGAAAACTGTAGGCCGACAGTCGACCGGCCTACTGTGCAGTCGACTGGTACGACTCTACTGATTATCTTCAGTCTTTTGAGAATTGTTTGGGACAGTCGACCTAGGCTATTGTCAGTCGACTGGTCTGCTGATTGTAAAATTTGTTCAGTCCTTTCGGGACAGTCGACCTATGAACCTTTCAGTCGACTTAAATACTTAGAATATTTTCTTGAGAATTATTGAAATTTGTCTCGGGGCAGTCGACTGATGACTTCCCAAGTCGACTGATAAGCCTTAGAATATTTTTGTGAAATTCTGGAGAATTGTCCTCTGGACAGTCGACTTACCTCAGCATAAGTCGACTGGCACTGAGGGATCTGTGTGTTTGATTTGAGATATTTTGTTCAGTTTTTGATATTGAGATATTTGTTCAGTATTTGATTTTGAGATATTTGTTCAGTATTTGATTTTGAGATATTTGTTCAGTATTTGATTATGAGATATTTGTTCAGTATTTGATTTTGAGATGTTCAGTTAAGAACACGATTTTGAGATATTCAGTTGAGCCACTTGTTTAGTGGGAATTTATTTAGATATTTGATTTTGAGTCTCTAGAGGTGCATGACCCTAGTATACCGGTGTTGAGTTATTTGTTGAGGCCCATTGAGGCAAATTTTCAGTTATTCATATTTTTAGTCCGGTGGGGTACACTACTCTAGGAGATTTGTTCAGTAACCAAAAATAATAAGGACTTACACTAGTAGTGTCATGACGAAGGGGACATGAGTTATGCACCTCAGTAAGGCTTTAGATGTGGGATTTAATCTCCTGAATTATCCAAGTGGTTAACTTGAGATGTGGGATTTATCTCCTGAATTATCCAGGTAGATGACCTGAGATGTGAGATATATCTCCTGAATTATCCAAGTAATTATCTTGAGATGCGAGATTGACCTACGGAATGATCAGAGTCGAGGCGACGCTCTTGGGATATTATTGTGATGATGAGTCTATGTTTAGATGTGGGTTGATCTCCTGAATTATCCAGGAAAAATACCTGAGATGTGGGATCTATTCCCGGAATTATCAAGCGTGGGCAAATTCTCATAGTTTATCTTCATCTCTTAGTAGTCATCGTTGTCAGCATATAGCATTTGTGTTTTATTGACTCATCTTTATGCATTCGGATTTCCTGTTTCCACATTTGACACTTGGTTTTGGTATCACCTGTTGTTCTATTTGGTATTTTGGTTATTACTTGTTGGACATTACGATTTAAGTTCATTCATGTTGTTGTTTGATTTTATGCCATTCACACCATTTATGGCTGACCCCTTTAGTTTGGGGGTTAGGGTTCAACTCTAGCCTCACTTGTTGCAGGTTATTGCTTAGAGTTGGAGATTGGATGCTTGGGTTAGCTTTTGGGATAAATGGACTATTAAGTGTTCAGTGTTAATTTGTAAAGACCTGTTGAGTTAATTTTGAGTTGTTTAGTCTTCCGCTGTGATATGTAAAAGTTTTGTTGTAATAAATGTTGAAACTTTTAGTGTTGTTTGGTTGTGTTTATTGTTATATTGAAGTGGATCACTGGGAATGTGCCACGTATTTTCTAAGCTCTCATATTAGAAATTCGGGGCGCTACAGAGATTGGTATCAGAGCTCTGCTTCAATGGTAATAATAGACATAGTAAGAAAACCAACCTAGGTGTGGACACTAGAGAGTGAGTACCTAGGTGTGGACATCAGAGTGTGAGTATCACATAGAGTTAAAATATGATGTTAGGTTTGAAATTATGGTTTGAGATATGGTTATGATTTTGCCATAGGGCATTGATATGAGTTTGAATTGTGTGTGTTACTCTAACTTTACCCTCGTTTTGCAGTATTCCAAATGGTTGCACCCAGGGGCAGAAATGGTGGCAACAATGAGGATGGATCAGGTAGTTCTCGAGGAACGGGGATTGACCTAGAGGCTGAATTCGCCAAGGTGTATCAAACACTGAATACGTTGATGGCAATCAACGTGGCGCAACAGCAGCAAGCTCAGCAGCAGCAGAATTCGCCGCCCAATCATGGAGCTGGACATGGATTGGTGAATGCCGACCCCATCAAGCAGATCGAATCCTTTAAGAGGATGAGGCCACCAGTCTTTGAGGGGCAAGCTGATCCAATAGCAGCAGATGATTGGATTAGGAAGATGCAGACGATCTTCGAAGTGTCGGAGACTCCGGCAGCTAGCAAGGTGAAGTTAGCTTCGATGCAGCTCGAGAAAGATGCTGGTGTCTGGTGGGAGTCACTGAAGAGGAATTTGGGAGATCAGCAGTTGACATGGGAAGCTTTTCTGGAGGAGTTCAGAGATCGCTTCTTTCCTCTGGATGTTCAGGAGAAGAAGGCGACCGAGTTCATGAACCTTCAGCAGGGCAGCATGACTGTTCAGGAGTATGAGATGAAGTTTGCTCAACTTTCGAGGTATGCACCAGAGCTGGTCATGGACGAAGCAAAGAAGGCCAAAAAGTTTGAGCAGGGCTTGAGGCCAAACTTGAGGTCAAGGATGGTTCCGTTGGGTATCAGAAGATTTGACAAGCTGGTCAGAAGAGCAGCGATGACTGAGGAGGATATGGACCTATTTCAGAAGAAGCAGGATACATGGAACCGGAACAAGAGGCCAGCATCAGGCCAGAGTGGGAAGGGATTCCCCGTGAAGCAGGCAAAGTTCAGTGGATCGGTGCAGAAGGCACCTGCAGCTCAGGGAGTGACCTGTTACTACTGCAAGGAGGTAGGACATTACAGGTCAGTATGTCCGAAGTTGGCAGAGCATATTTGTTCTCAGTGTGGGCAGACTGGACATTCCAAGCTCCGTTGTCCAAAATTGAAGGAAGATGGTTCGGGTGGAAGGAAATTCCCGAAGAGGCAAGGGCGAGTATTTGCATTGACCGAGGAGGATGCGAGAAACTCGGAAGATGTAATACAGGGTATGCAGGAATTTTGATTTCTTTCATTTTTGAATCAGTGTAATGAATAAAACTTTTATTTCAGAACAATTTAAGATTGAGTATCATTCTTATTGTAACAGGAGTTGTTTTAATAAATGGAATAAAAGCAAAGGTTTTGTTTGACACTGGTTCATCGCATACATTTGTATCACCAAGCTTTGCAAAGATCTTAGGTGTGGAACCTAAGTTATTTCCGGGCAGGGTTTTGTCGGTGGTAACGCCGTCAGGTGAAGAGCTGGTAGCAGATCGATATTACGAGGGTTGTGATATCGAGATTGGCAGAAGGATGTTTGGCATCGACTTGATCGAACTGCAAGTGTTGGGAGTGGATGTCATCGTAGGCATCGATTGGATGGCTATATATGATGCCACAATTGATTGCAAGCAGAAGGAGGTGTTGGTGAAAGCACCAGGTGGACCTACAGTAACTTTTCAAGGGAAGAAGAAGATCCCGATGGTGGCTGCAATGGTATCTAAGATGGCAATCTCGGATGAAGTCAAGGGCATTCCGATTGTTCGAAATTTTCCTCAGGTGTTCTTGGATGATTTTCCAGGATTACCGCCGCAGAGAGATGTAGAGTTTTGCATCAATGTTCAGCCGGGAAGTGCGCCGATTTCCAAGGCTCCATACAGGATGGCACCTGTAGAGCAAGATGAAGTGAAGAAGCAGATTGAGGAGCTTTTGAGCAAAGGGCTTATCAGACCGAGTTCTTCTCCGTGGGGAGCGCCAGTGTTATTGGTCAAGAAGAAGGATGGGTCGATGAGGATGTGCATTGACTATCGGGAGTTGAATAGGGTGACTATTCAGAACAAGTACCCACTGCCGCGGATTGATGATTTGTTCAACAGGCTTCGAGGAGCAGCTGTGTTTTCGAAGATTGATCTGAGATCAGGGTATCATCAGGTTCGAGTCAAGGAGGAAGATGTGAGTAAGACAGCTTTCAGGACTCGCCATGGGCTGTATGAGTTTTTGGTGATGTCATTCGGGTTGACGAATGCGCCAGCAGTTTTCATGGATATGATGAATCGGGTGTTGAGACCGTTCATTGATTCCTTCGTAGTGGTCTTCATCGATGATATCTTGGTATATTCGAAGTCGGAAGAGGATCATTCGACGCACTTGGCAGCGGTGTTACAGACGTTGCAGGAGCACAGTTTGTATGCCAAATTGTCGAAGTGTGAATTTTGGAAGTCTGAGGTAGCTTTCCTTGGTCATATCCTTTCTAAGGAGGGAGTGGCTACTGATCCTCAGAAAGTGGAAGCAGTGAAGGATTGGCCCAGGCCGACGTCAGTGAAGGAAGTCAGAAGCTTCTTGGGATTAGTTGGGTACTACAGGAGATTTATTCAAGGGTATTCTCAGATTGCAGTTCCGATGACAGGTTTGACCCGGAAGAATGTGGCATTTGTATGGACCGATAAGTGCGAAGAGAGTTTCTTTGAGTTAAAGGAAAGGTTGACTACCGCACCTATATTGGCATTGCCGCAAGCTGGGAAGGATTATGATATCTTCAGTGATGCATCTCTCAGAGGTTTGGGTTGTGTCTTGATGCAAGAAGGCAAGGTCATTGCTTATGGTTCGAGGCAGTTGCGTCCGCATGAGAAGAATTATCCGACGCATGATTTGGAGCTAGCAGCTATCATTTATGCCTTGAAGCTATGGAGGCATTATGTTTATGGTGAGAAGGTCAATATGTACACGGACCACAAGAACCTGAAGTATATTTATCAGCAGAGGGATTTGAATCTTCGGCAGAGAAGGTGCTTGGAGGTATTGGAAGACATTCGTCCTGAGATCAAGTATCATCCGGGCAAGGCGAATGTAGTGGCTGATGGACTTAGCAGGAAGAGTAGTTTATCGAGATTGATCACTACTCGAAGGGAGTTGGCAGCAGAGATCGACCAGGCAGGTATCGAGGTGGTACTGCGAGGTTTAGGGGCATCTTTGGCTCAGTTGAGGCTGCAGCCGTCTTTGAGAGAGAAGATTGTGGAAGGTCAGAGATCTGATTCAGAGATCCAGAAGATGTTGCAGCAGGTTTCAGAAGGCAAGTTATCAGAATTTCGTGCCCAAGATGGGATTCTTTGGTTGGGTGAGAGGTTGTGTGTTCCAGATAATGCAGAGTTGAGGGAGAGTATCTTGCAGGAGGCACACAGTACATTGTTATCAGTTCATCCAGGAGGCACGAAGATGTACAGGGACATCAAACCACATTTTTGGTGGTCTGGTATGAAGCGGGATGTAGCAGATTTTGTGGCAAGGTGTCTGACTTGTCAGCAGATCAAGGCAGAGAATCAGAGACCTGGAGGTTTGTTACAGCCATTACCCATTCCGGAGTGGAAGTGGGAGAATATCAGTATGGACTTTATCACGGGTTTGCCGAGGAGTTCGAAGGGCAATGACTCGATTTGGGTTGTTGTGGACCGATTGACTAAGTCGGCACATTTTCTAGCCGTGAAGATTACTTGGTCAATGGAGAAATTGGCTGAGTTGTACATTGGAGAGATTGTGAGACTTCATGGAGTTCCTGTGTCGATTGTTTCTGACAGAGACCCAAGGTTTACTTCGAGGTTTTGGAAGAGCCTACAAGCAGCTTTAGGCACCAGAACTGATTTCAGTACAGCATTTCATCCGCAGACAGATGGTCAGACGGAGAGGGTGAATCGAGTGCTGGAAGATATGTTGAGAGCTTGTGTTATGGACTTCGGTGGTAGTTGGGAGAGATACTTGGCATTGGTTGAGTTTGCTTATAACAACAGTTACCATGCAAGTATTGGGATGGCACCGTATGAGGCTTTGTACGGGCGGAGGTGCAGGACACCTGTTTGTTGGTATGAGGTTGGCGAGAGGCAGATGTATGGTCCTGAGATCGTGCAGCAGACGTCAGAGCAGATTGAGCTAATTCGCAAGAGGTTGGTCGAGGCTCAGAGTCGGCAGAAGAGTTATGCTGACACTCGACGAAGAGATTTGGAGTTTGAAGTTGGGGATGCAGTTTTCCTCAAAGTTTCTCCGAACAAAGGGGTTATCAGATTTGGTAAGGGAGGCAAGTTGGCGCCGAGGTATATTGGACCGTACAAGATTGTGGAGAGGATTGGAAAGACAGCATACAGATTGAAACTTCCAGAGGAGTTAGCGCAAGTACATGATGTGTTTCATGTGTCGCTATTAAGGAAGTATGTGGCCGATCAGAATCATCAGTTGGTAGAGGTTCCCGAAGATCTACAGGTGAACTTGAGCTACAAGGAACGGCCTGTTGAGATCGTTGATCGTAGGGAGAAAGTCCTTAGGAGCAAGGTGATACCTATGGTCAAAGTGTTGTGGAGGAATCAACAGTTCGAAGAGGCTACTTGGGAGCCAGAGGATCGCATGCTGAAGGAATTTCCTGAATTGTTTGTATGAGTGTATTTCTTGTATGTGATTGGGATTCTTTGGATGATGGTGCTATTGACTGACATATGATGTACTCTTTTGTTTTGATTGTGATATTATAAGAAATTGTTTGGATTATGTTCTATATATATGAAACACTATTTCCTTTTGTTTGGTATGTGTTTGAACTCATTAGTAGTAGTTCTGAGGACAGAACTCTTCTAAGGAGAGAGTGATGTAGAACCCCATATTTTCAAATATTATTTTAATTATTTGAAAATGAATTTAAATGATTTCTGGAGATTTAATTAATATTTTCTAAGAAATTTATCTTTTGTACACGTGCAAAACACGTGCAAATGACTTTTTAGAAGTTTGAAAAATTAAGATTTCTATATGAAAAATCATTATTTATTATTTAGAATTTATGTAGTATTTTTCCAGATTTTTCTGAAATTAATTGATACTATTTGCAATTTTTGAGAAAAGAAGGACTTATTTGCAAAATTGACATTTTCAAGGGTTGAAATGCAAAATTGGCATTCTGAACGTTTTGAGCAGTATTGGCTGAGGTTAAGAAGTATATTTTCTATTAGATCCTAATTTAAAGGAGTTTTATTGAATTTACAAGACTAATGTATATATGTGTAAGTTGTATTTTTGGGCAGGATTGTTTTGTAAAATGTGAGTAAAACCCTAATAACAATCCGGCATATATAAGGGATTTCTTTTCCAGCCGTCATTTACAAAATATTCAGATTTTGAGATTTGTTTGAGGAGCAAGAAGAGGCTTTTTGGATCTAGCAAGAAATAGAGCTTTTCGTGGATTTTCTTCAAACAATGTGAGTGGTTTGTTTTTGCTTTGCTTGTTTTGTTTTGTTTGTTTGATTGATGAATGACGTAAGATCCTTGTTACACTATGTTTGAGATCGGTATGATATTGTTTTGTTTGTCTCATTGTATGCATAATATGTATCTTTTATTTTGATATGGATGATGAGAACACTTGTTGATATTTGGACCATGTTTGAGAAACTATCAAGATTTGTTGAGGAAATATTGATCTATGGAATCGTATTATTGGAAAGCATGTTAAGAATTGATTAGGTTGTGATCGGATGATAAACATCTAGATCTTAGGATTTTTAAATCAGATTTGATTATGAGTTGAGGAAGAAATTTTGTTGAGAAACCCTAATGGAAGATTAGTGATTTAGATCATGAGAAGTTGAGATTTGAGGAATTAATTGATGAGTAATGTAATCGTATTGGAGATTATTTGAGAGTTATCATTGGCTTGTGTACGAACTATTGTTTGATAAACAGTGAACCATGATTCTTTAGAAATCCTCAGTTTGATTTTCGTATCCAGATCTATTTTGAAAACTGTAGGCCGACAGTCGACTGGCCTACTGTGCAGTCGACTGGTACGACTCTACTGATTATCTTCAGTCTTTTGAGAATTGTTCGGGACAGTCGACCTAGGCTATTGTCAGTCGACTGGTCTGCTGATTGTAAAATTTGTTCAGTCCTTTCGGGACAGTCGACCTATGAACCTTTCAGTCGACTTAAATACTTAGAATATTTTCTTGAGAATTATTGAAATTTGTCTCGGGGCAGTCGACTGATGACTCCCCAAGTCGACTGATAAGCCTTAGAATATTTTTGTGAAATTCTGGAGAATTGTCCTCTGGACAGTCGACTTACCTCAGCATAAGTCGACTGGCACTGAGGGATCTGTGTGTTTGATTTGAGATATTTTGTTCAGTTTTTGATATTGAGATATTTGTTCAGTATTTGATTTTGAGATATTTGTTCAGTATTTGATTTTTAGATATTTGTTCAGTATTTGATTATGAGATATTTGTTCAGTATTTGATTTTGAGATGTTCAGTTAAGAACACGATTTTGAGATATTCAGTTGAGCCACTTGTTTAGTGGGAATTTGTTTAGATATTTGATTTTGAGTCTCTAGAGGTGCGTCACCCTAGTATACCGGTGTTGAGTTATTTGTTGAGGCCCATTGAGGCGATTTTTCAGTTATTCATATTTTTAGTCCGGTGGGGTACACTACTCTAGGAGATTTGTTCAGTAACCAAAAATAATAAGGACTTACACTAGTAGTGTCATGACGAAGGGGACATGAGTTATGCACCTCAGTAAGGCTTTAGATGTGGTATTTAATCTCCTGAATTATCCAAGTGGTTAACTTGAGATGTGGGATTTATCTTCTGAATTATCCAGGTAGATGACCTGAGATGTGAGATATATCTCCTGAATTATCCAAGTAATTATCTTGAGATGCGGGATTGACCTACGGAATGATCAGAGTCGAGGCGACGCTCTTGGGATATTATTGTGATGATGAGTCTATGTTGAGATGTGGGTTGATCTCCTGAATTATCCAGGGAAAATACCTGAGATGTGGGATCTATTCCCGGAATTATCAAGCGTGGGCAAATTCTCATACTTTATCTTCATGTCTTAGTAGTCATCGTTGTCAGCATATAGCATTTGTGTTTCATTGACTCATCTTTATGCATTCGGATTTCCTGTTTCCACATTTGACACTTGGTTTTGGTATCACCTGTTGTTCTATTTGGTATTTTGGTTATTACTTGTTGGACATTACAATTTAAGTTCATTCATGTTGTTGTTTGATTTTTATGCCATTCACACCATTTATGGCTGACCCCTTTAGTTTGGGGGTTAGGGTTCAACTCTAGCCTCACTTGTTGCAGGTTATTGCTTAGAGTTGGAGATTGGATGCTTGGGTTAGCTTTTGGGATAAATGGACTATTAAGTGTTCAGTGTTAATTTGTAAAGACCTGTTGAGTTAATTTTGAGTTGTTTAGTCTTCCGCTGTGATATGTAAAAGTTTTGTTGTAATAAATGTTGAAACTTTTAGTGGTGTTTGGTTGTGTTTATTGTTATATTGAAGTGGATCACTGGGAATGTGCCACGTATTTTCTAAGCTCTCATATTAGAAATTCGGGGCGCTACATTAGTATTATCCACTTTTGCTTCCTCAATGATACTGCTATGAAAATACTTCTTCAGGAACGAAGTGCATATTCCCTGAGACTTCCAATTAGATACAATTATTTAAGGAAAGAAGCGCTCCTGAACTACTTCGAAGGGGTACTCATTATCGTTACATGGTGCTTTTCCACCCACTCTGATGGATATTCCAGTTAGCATTGTCCAATCTAATAGGGTGAATCTCAAATCACCGCACGACAGTTGAAATGTGTGAGTAGTGTCCCACCATCTCTCAACCAACGCATTGACAAGTCGATAAAATGACTTCTCGGTATCAATTGTAAAAAAAACGATGCCAACCTGCATTGTCAATTATTTGCTTCACTAGTGGCACACGAGAGCATCGCTCGTATGCTTTGATTGGACCTTTCCAACTTCCTCTAAATGTAAAAAAAACCACCGAAAGAGATCTTGTAATATGCTGACAAATATGAGGGCAGTCGTCGACTACACGTTTTCAAAATGTTGGATCGCTTAAATCAATATCTGGAATATCCGATTCAACTTCTTTCCGTGTGTTGCCGTGATTCGAACCGGCTTGAGTTTTCGATTTGATCCTACCAATAAACATTCGGATCAACATATTGTTTGGAGAGTAAATTTTACAGAACGAATTCTCGCTGAGGGAAATAAATTCTTAGTTTGGGACAGAGGATTGAAATTGGAGAGGAGTGAAGATTAGTTGGTATGTTAGAATGAATGAAACCAATATCAATATATAGGAGATAAAGTGGATGAAGGGAAAAATAGTAAGAAAAATTTCTCCAGGACATGGATGAGAAATGATGTAATGTCCTGTTTAATTTTTTTTTTTAAAGGTAGCTATCGGATGAATGAAGAAGTTTCATCCAATGCTAAGATTCCCTCTCAAATGGTCGGGCAGTGTATGACTCCCCGTTTGAAATAATTTTTTAAAAAAATAAAAATTGCATCGGACGGGATATAACCTTAATTTTTTAAAATTAAAAAAAAATTGCTCCAACGGGATATGAATTCCCGTCCCTAACTTTTTAATAAAAAAATTTAAAATTTTTGAACGAGAAGGAAACTCATCTTCTGTCCTTTTTCTTTTTTAACTGAAAATCCATTTTTTAGGGTTTAAGAGCATCCACAGTCGTTGATGGTAAAAATATGCATAAATGGATAAATGGATATAGCAATCTCTTGTTTTGCTGCAGTCGTAGAATGCTATTTTTATCTTTTTAAATTAAAATAAAAATAGACGGTGCTTCATGTTCCGTCGGAGAGGGAAAAAAATTAAAAAACATTTAAAAACGGTGGGACGGCATCTCATGTTCCGTCGGAGAGAGAAAAAAAATTAAAAAACATTTAAAAACGGTGGGACGGCATATCATGTTCCGTCGGAGAGAAAAATTAAAAAATTAAAATGGCAGGGACGGCACTTCTAGTGCCGTCCGAAGGAAAAAATCGTACTCAAAGTGCAAAAAAAAATTACAAAAAAATTACAAAAATTACAAAAAATTACAAAAAAAACAACATAGAGGGTGGGACGGCACTTTCAAGTACCGTCCGAGAGAAGTGGGGGGGGGTTTTTGGTTTTTTATTACGAAAAATATTTTTTTAGGGAGGGACGGCACTTCAAGTGCCATCCGACCATTAAAAAAAAATTAATTTTTTTTTGCGACGACACTTCAAGTGTCGTCCGACAATTAAAAAAAAAAAAAATTTGTGCGACGGCACTTCGAGCTCCGCCGCTTAAATATGCATATTTCTCATTTTGATTCTCATTTATAGCAATCTTCTGTAGCGATTTATGCATAATATGCATATTTGGCCAACGACTGCAGCACTCTTTTTGACCAAATATGCATATTAAATATGCATATTATGCATATTTAGCAAACGACTACAGATGCTCTTAACGACTAAAACTCATTTCCACAATTTCTATTCCTATTTGCAAAATACCCAAATTTTAACTTCCAGCGACTACAAATGCTCTAACCTTCACATATATATTAGAGTCTCTATATGCAGTCTGAGTTCCAATATATGCCTAACCATTTGTATTCATTATGATTCAAAATATTTGTTATGTAAATATTTGGCAGGAATTTTATTAATTTTTTATATATATCTATATAATGTATAGCTGGTACTTTGATTTTTTTATATATAATATAAAATTGTCACGAAAAAATTATATTTGTACATTATATATTTGCGTCTATTGTTATCCCTCTAATTGTCCTCTATAAATAGTTTTTTATTGTGTTCATTTACTTGAAAAATATGGAGAAACAATAACTAAAGGTGAGAGAAACCGACCTACCTAGTAACCCAACCTGACCCGTCAAAATCCGATACCCGCCCGAACCGAACCAAAACTGTTTGGTGCGGGGTTGAGTTTGTAAATAAAGTACCCAATGAGTTTGAGTGGGAATTGGGTTTGGATAAAACCAATGTGTTGTGTATAAAAATTTTTGAACCCCCCCCCCCCCCCCGACTCTACCCGTGCACACTCAGGTATAAGCATTAAGAGGATTGGTGAACTTAAATAAAGCAGGTGGACGAACTTTATTTGTTTCGCAATTCTCTCTTTCTATCTATAAATGAATAAGATTAGGGGTAATGCTACACCTACTACTAAATCTACTACCTTTTTTTTTACTATCTTACGTGGCACACTATTATTAGATGTTTGTACCAACTACTCTACAATAACCTCCACTAATAATGTGCTACCTAAAGTTGTAAAGGGAAAGGTAGTAGATTTGGTAGTAGGTGTAGCATTACCCTAAGATTAGATTATGTACATGTTTTTTTTTTCACACACCAGTACCCAACAAAAATTGAAATTCAATGCTACTTCCCCGGAAATCACTATTTCTACCTGAACCGTGCACACCTCTAAAAGTGATAGAATATAACTATATAAATAAAACAACAATACATTTTTTGGATATATGCATCCAACCCAAAATGTTTATATGGATTCAAATATCTATATTTGAAAAAAATTAAATATACATCATGATCTGCATCTGAATATGAAAAATACTTATTCTCAACAATATTGCATATGTTTCTGAAATCCGTAAGAACCTGGTATTTGGTTCATTGCTTAATAATTTCGGATTCTATTTAGTGTTTGAGTCAAACAAATTTGTTTTGTCGACTAGTGGAATGTATGTTGGTAGAGGATACATTAGTGGTGGAATGTTTAAACTCAATATAATAACCATGGTCAAAAATATCAATAAAACTAGCTCTTCTACTTATATACTTGAGTCTTCCAATTTATGGCATGATAGACTATGACACGTTAATTATGATACTGTAGACCAATTAACTTGAATCATATACCAACATTCCAAATTGATTTCAAACATAAGTGTGAAACTTGCGTTGAGGCAAAACTAACAAGATCATCATTTAAAAGTCTATAAAGAAACATCGTACCTCTTGATTTAATTCACAATGATATTTGTGATTTGAAAATAATAAAAACAAGAGGTGGTAATAAATATTTTATTACATTTATTGATGATAGCACAAAATATTTGTATGTGTATTTGCTTAGAAGTAAGGACGAAGCGACAGAGAAATTTGTAATAAAGACGCTTGCTGTTTATTCTTGATTCAACACATTTCCACTGTATTGTTCGAGTGGATCCTGCTATTTCCTCTCGAACCATACTAAATATTTTGATTTGATCAAATCATTGAATCGTTTATTTCTCTTGAAATCCATTTTATTTTTCCTTTTACACACGTCTTTTTTTGGGAGGTCGACACATGAAACCACAACGCCATATTCTCCTCAGTCCAACGGTGTTGCTGAACGAAAGAATCGTACCTAGAAGGAAATGATGAATGCAATGTTAATAAGTTCTGGTTTGCCACCAAACTTGTGGGGAGAAGTGTAATGCCCCATCATTTTTAATATAATGTTTTGAATTAATAAATAATTTTTAATTTAATTTATTTAATTATTTTGAATTTTTGTGAAATAGTTATTTTACACGTGCAAATATTTTTGAAATGCAATTTTCGGAATTTGAGTTGCTAAATAACTTCTATTATTCATAATTTGATATTTTTGAATTTTTGGGATTTTTGTGAATAAGATAAACGACTTTTGTAGATATTTCAAAAGAAGGGGACTTTTTTGTAAAAAGTCGTTTGGAATTAAAATTTGAATTTCTAAAATTGTTAGCCACATTGGGGGGCCATTTTTTTTCAGTTGAAATTTTTTGGGATAGTATTCATCCATATTTGATTGAATTTTAATTGGAAAGATTGAGTAAATAATTGATTAATACAATTTGGGCTTGTGGAGGGACTTTATGCAAAACTCCCTCAAGAAACCCTAATTTATGGGCCGACCTTATATATAGGAGAAGCAGGTTTCAGACAACATTATTGTAACTATTTTTGGTGATTACGGTGGCTTTGGAGTTGATCTATTGCTTGGGGGAGAAGACTACTAGTTGTATAAATTTCTTCTTGAGGTGGGTAACACTTAAACTCTCTTATTTGTTTTATATTTAGTATCATGCTAGAGATGGACTCTTGTATGTCATGGATTGTTTTGTAGCATGATTGGAGTACCTATTGAGATGTATGCATGATATGAGATTGTTGACTATGGGACATAAAGATTGGATCGTGATTGTGTATGGATCTAAAATGATTTGTTCTTTAACAATGGAATTTTTTTTTTCTATGCATGAAAATCTAATTTTTATTTGTAGAAATAAATCTAATGAACCCATATGTTATTTTACATGTGTAGATCTATATGTATGATTAAGGAATATGTTTTGAGTAATTAAACGATGGGAATTTTGCGAGTTATTCACTGTTTTAATATGAACTTATGATGAGTTAAAAACTATATTTTTATGTTCACAAATACGTGTCAAAATCATCGCAAAATACATGCTTGAAGTGGTAGAACCTAGGGTTAGGGTTTCGGTGTTAAAACCCTCGACCTAAGGTTACCTCGGGGTTGGGCGTGAACAGCGCCGATGGTTGCACAGTGCAACCCCAACCAATTCACACACACACACACACACACACACACACACACACACACACACATGTGTGTGTGTGTGTGTGTGTGTGTGTGTATATATATATATATATATATATATATATATATATATATATATATATATATATATATACACTCTTAAGTACGGGGTGTTACACACACCTCCCTTAAGAACTCAGCGTCCTCGCTAAGTCCAGAACTTGCAACCTTCAGGATCCCTTTCTAGCGGATGTAGAGAGAACTACCCTGATTCTGCTAGTTGAACAGTCCCTACCCGGTGACCTGTACCAACCGCGCTCCATCTCAGGCATACATCTCGTACACACTTGGTGTCGAAAGTCAGGTCTGATACCATTTGTAACGCCCCGAGTCCTGCTCAGATGTGCACGTGACCACACGTTCGCGCAATACGCGAACAAATAAAATCCTAACAACTGCACACCACATGCATGCTTCACAAAAAGAGCTATAACCATTAGGTACCTCTTGATCATTAGCAACTATATTAAAATACTCAACTTCCCAAGCTAATTTTCGACGTGGGACAAAGACCAAACACACACACACACATCTCATAAGCACATACACACCATGTAAAGCAAACACACAGCACATCCCTCCTCTTCTCCCTCCTTCCACGTGCAGCACACACGGGGCCCCACACACACAAGCAGCCAACAGTCACTCTTACTCATCTCCTTTAATACCATGGCCAAATCCCCATGCAACAACCCCATTAAACTCATCTATAGGCCAACCAACCAATTCTCTCACATATTATATATATACTAGATTTGCCCATGGGCACGTGCCTACGACACGTCTTCGGAACGATACAAAACACGAAAAGCCCTGTAAACAGTAAAACAATAGTTATGTTGTAGAACCCCGTATTTTCAAATATTATTTTAATTATTTGAAAAATGAATTTAAATGATTTTTGAGAATTTAATAAATATTTTCTAAGAAATTTATCTTTTGTACACATGCAAAACACGTGCAAATAACTTTTGAGAAGTTTGAAAAATTAAGTTTTCTGTATGAAAAATCATTATTTATTATTTGAGAATTATTTAGTATTTTTCCAGATTTTTCTGAAATTAATTAGTACTATTTGCAATTTTTGAGAAAAGAATGACTTATTTGCAAAATTGACAATTTTGAGGGTTGAAGTGCAAAATGTATTTGCTGGACTTTCCGATCAGTATTTGTTGAGGTTTGGAAATATATTTTTCTATTAGATCCTAATTTAAATAATATTTGATTGAATCTTCAAGACTAAACCTATGGATATAAAGTTGTATTCTTAAAAGGATTATTTTGCAAAAGAGGGAATAAAACCCTAATATACAATCCAGCATATTTAAGGGAAATTCTTTTCCCAGCCGTCATTGAGTATATTCAGATTATTGGGATTTCTTTGAGGAGCAAAAAAAAGGAGGATTCTTGGATCTAGCAAGGAGAAAGCTTTTGTGGATCTTTTCTTCAAATCAAAGGTGAGTGGATTGTTTTGTTTGTTTTGTTTTGCTTTGCTTTGTTTGTTTGATTGATGAATGACGTGAGACCTTTTGTTATGCTTATTTGTGATCATTATGCCATTATTTTGTTAGACGCATTGTACGTATGATATGGATCTTTAATTTGATATGGAGGATGAGAACTCTTATTTGATATTTGGACCATGTATGAGAAATATTAAAATTTGTTGAGGAAAAGTTTGATTGATGAGATCGTATTGTTGGGAGACATATTAGGAATTGATAATGTTGTGATCAGATGATAAACATCTGGATCTTGTGATTGTAAACCAGATTCTGATTAAGATGTGAAAGACATTTGTTGAGAAGAAGCCCTAATGGGAGAATGTAGAGTTTAGATCATGAGAATATGAGATTTGAGAAATTGATTGGTTGAGTAATGTATCCATGATGGAGATTATTGGGAGTTGTGTATTAGCCTGGATACAATTGATTTTATGTTCAGTGAATCTTTAGAAAACTCCAGTTTGATTTGTGTTCAGACCTATTGTTGGAAACCTATAGCCGACAGTCGACTGGACTATAAAGCAGTCGACTGGTACGAGCCTATTGTGTATTTTTAGTCTTTGAGATTTGTTCGGGACAGTCGACCTATGACCCCTCTCAGTCGACTGATATACTTAGAATATTTTTGATGAGAATTATTTGTTTTTGTCTCGGGGCAGTCGACTGACTCCTTGGTAAGTCGACTGATCATGCCTTAGTTTATTTTTGAGAAATGTTGGATTATGTCCTCTGGACAGTCGACTGATCTGATATGCAGTCGACTGGTCCTGAAGGATCTTTGTATTTGATTATGAGATATTTTGTTTAGTGTTTGATTTTAAGATGTTCAGTTGAGAACATGATTTTGAGTTATTCAGTTGAGCCACTTGTTCAGTGGGAATTCGTTCAGATATTTGTTTTTGAGTCTCTAGAGGTATGTGACCCTAGTATACCGGTGTTGAGATATTTGTTCAGTTATTTGTTGAGGCCCATTGAGGCACATTTTCAGTATTCATATTTTTAGTCCGGTAGGGTACACTACTCTAGGAGATTTTGTTCAGCAACCCAAATTAATAAGGACAGGCATTAGTAAAGTCATGACGAATGGGAACATGAGTTATGCACCTCAGTAAGGCTTTAGATGTGAGACTCAATCTTCTGAATTATCCAAGTAGTTAACTTGAGATGTGGGATTTATCTCCTGAATTATCCAGGTAGTTAACCTGAGATGTGAGGTATATCTTCTGAATTATCCAAGTAATTATCTTGAGATGTGGGATTGAACTCCTGAATTATCAAGGTCGAGGCGACGCTTTTGTGGTATTCTTGTGATGATGAGACTGTGTTTAGATGAGGAAAGATCTCCTGAATTATCCAGGGAAATACCTGAGATGTGGGATCTATCTCCTGAATGATCAAGCATGGGCAAATTATCATAGTTTATCTTCATCTCTTAGTAGTCATCGTTGTCAGCATGTAGTCATGATGTTTTTTGTGAATCACTTTTATGCATTTGGATTTCCTGTTTTTACACACTTGGCTTTTGGTTTGGACATCACCCATCATTCTTTGTTGTTACTTCATACTTTAGTGTTTGATTATTATTGTTGGACATTATGTTTTAAGTTCCTTTATGTTATTTGTTTGATTTGTTGCCACTCACACCATTTATGGCTGACCCCGTAGTTTGGGGGTTAGTGTTCAACTCTAGCCTCACATGTTGCAGGTTATTGCTTAGATTGGAGGTTGGATGCTTGAGTGGGCAGTTTGAGATAATTGGATTATTTAGTGATTGGTGTAAAACTGTAAAGGATATTTGAGATCATTTTGAATTGTAAATAAAAAGATTAGTTTGTGTTGAAATGATTAGACTTCCGCTGGGATTTGTAATAATTGTTGTAATAAAAGAAAGAAAATTTTAGTGGTGTTTGTTGGTGTTTATTGTTGTATTGAAGTGGATTACTGGGATTTCGCCACGTATTTTCTAAGCTCTCATATTAGAAATTCGGGGCGCTACATATGTAGCTCAAGCTTGAATAGTATGACAATAATTAGTTATAAATAAAAGTCTATGTTTCCATTAGTATATGTTGAAAAATAATTATAAATGGGGGTATAAAATCTAACTTCTTAGAACTTTAAGTGTGGAAAATAATGAAATTTAATTGTTGAAGAGATATTTGCTATTAAAAATTCTGAAATTTTACAAAACCGAAATCTTAAAATTAAAATTTTTAAGTAAATAAAGAAAGAATGGGAGAGAGAGATAAAGAGAGAGAGAGAGAAACACAGAAATATGAAAAAGTAAAGAGAGAAGAGAGAGATAGTAATAAAGTAATGAGTTTTTTAGGGGGGGGGGGGGACGGGGGGGATTTGGTTTCGGGGTTTGAAATTTTGGAGGGAAAATGTGTTTTGTGAGGTTTGATATGGACCTTTGAGTTTGGGGGGGATTGATTGTGAGCCACTTGATAGCTTGCTTTGTAATTTATTATATATATATATATATATATATATATATATATATATATATATATATATATTCATATAATATTATATATATTACTCTTAAGTACGGGGTGTTACAGAAGTGCCCCTAACCAGACCGAGCCTATTTGCTGTCTGATCTCCTCAATCATCGTGCCAAAGCGTGATTAACGGTTGAGATTAATCAGCCAACAAAAATAGGAATCGGGTCAACAGTCAACGTTGACCGGTCAATGCCATGTGGCGTCACCGTAGCACACCACGAGGGGTCGCCCCCCCCCAGCAGAATCGCCCTCGAGCAGAACAAACGCATTTGTCGTTCAATCTCCCTAATTTTCGCATCGCCCCATGATGAACGTCTGAGATTTAATCAGGTATTTTCTTTTTTAATTGATTCCTTTATTTAATTATTAATTCTCATTAATTATTTAAAATTCCTAAAAATAATTTAAAATACGTGAAATTAATTAATGAATTCTAAAAATAATTAGTAATTTGGAAAAATATTTTTAAATTCCGAATAAATAATTATAAATTTGGAATAAATAATTATATATTTAGAATAAATAATTAAAATTCGAAAATTGATTATTAAAATTTGGAATTTGAATAAAATTTTGAAAAATAATTAAAAATTGGAAAATTTTCAAAAAAAAAAATCCGGAAAAAACTACAAAAAATAAAGAGAACTCTAAAAATAATTCTAGGTATTTTAGAAACTCTTAACAGCATCATTACACCTCGAGCTTGATCCAAATATCCTTGAAAACTCCGAAAATTTATGTAAACCCTTAAAAACGGGCGAACTACTCCTAAAAGATGTGAAACTCAGTTTTCGGAGGGGGGGCATATGATATGGGTAAAATAGAACCAAATCGGAACCGTTCATATCGGAGACGAATCTTAATGCTCTCAGGGATAAAACGGTAAATTTTCCTAGAAACGGGTCCATAAATGGGAATTGGGTCTCTTTCAAACCCAATAGCCCAAAATGTATCTATCTTACTCGGTTGTCATAACAGCCCAGCATAAATGAGTCTATGATTATTCAAAAGATCAGTTGTTTTTATTGTTTCTAAAATAATTCACATAATCTGTTTTCTCCCACACAGAAAAAGCTGCACAACTATGTATATTGAGTTACAGAAGACACAGAACTATCTGCATGTATATTATTATATATTGTGACATATAATTTGTGCTACGAACTATATACCTTTAACATATACAGATAAAGGAGAGGAGAGAGTATAACTAATATACATAATTAGTAGTAGCTTCTAGCCGAGGAGCCGAGAGACTTTTTCGAATATCCAGCTCTGAGCACAATTTGGTGATAACCTGCAGCAATTGCCGCACCAATGCAAGGCCCAACCCAGTATATCCACTGCAAATTTTATTAAACAATCCTGTTATATATATGTCCGAGTACTGGTTAACTTCTTAAAACTATCATAGCTAATATTTTTACTATTATGACTCTAATTGAATGACATTCAATGCTTATATTGCAGTGCTAAGAGCATCCACAGTCGTTTGCTATAATTCCCACTTTCTCAAATTATAGCAAACGAATCGAAAAGTAGTGCTGCAGTCGTTTCTCATTTTTCCATATTTTGAGAAAGTTTCTATTTCCATTTCTCAAATATGAGAAACGAATCGAGCTTTCTCATATTATAAAGGACGGGGTATGATACCCCGTCTCTTCGATAAAAATATTTTTTAATCGTATCAAACGGAGTATCATACACCGTCCCATTAATTTCTGAATTTTTTTTTTAAAAAAAAGCGGACGGACGGGGAATGATACCCCGGACGGGGTATCAAACCCCGTCTCTCTAATTAAAGGCAAAATTTTTTTTAAAAAATGGTTCAAACGGGGAATGATACCCCGTCCGGGGTATCAAACCCCGTCCGCCCAAAAGGATCCACAGTGGACAAGTTGGACTAATTAATGCTGATTAGGAGTATTCCTTAGGTTGAGGTAGTGTAGTAATTAGGTTTAGTTAATATAACATTATTTAATTTAGTTAATTAATATAGTTTAATAGTTAATAATTAATTAATTTTTTTTAATTTCTTTTAAAGTATGAGACGGGGTATCATACCCCGTCGCTCGCTTTTTTCTAAAAAATGAGAAACAATATAGCAAACGACGACTGCAGCGATCGATCCCATTTGCTATTACTGTAGCTGCCATTTTATACCATATGAGAAAAACGACTGTGGATGCTCTAACAAACTATTACTTATATATAGTACCTGATCATCCCAGGACTTCTCCTTATTGTACATGACAGCAGCTCCTAAACTCCTTGCCGGATTAATCCCGGTGCCAGTAATCGGAATGGTCGCTAAGTGCACCATGAACACTGCAAATCCAATTGGAAGTGGAGCCAAAACCTAAAGTAATTATCCATATTTATATATCTCATGATTATTAATAATACTATAACTAATAAAAAAATCTTAAATTTAAAAATAAAATTACCGGAACATGTGAGTCGCGTGCATTGCGCTTGGGGTCTGTAGCGGAGAAAACAGTAAAAACCAGTACAAACGTTCCAATAATTTCAGCAGCCAGTCCAGTCCCCTTGGACACCCCATCGCTCAACATGTTCACGCCACCTCCGTAATGATCATACGTACTCTTTTGGAGGCCCTTAACAATTGCAGCCCCACAAATCGCGCCCAAACACTGAGCGACAATATAAAATGCAGCTCGAATAAGTGAAACTCTTCGGGCTATTAGTAAGCTCAATGTCACCGCAGGGTTAATGTGACCTCCAGATATTCCAGCGGTGCAATATACCAGAATAAATATCATGCCACCAAAGGACCAAGCAATGCCGAGGAGCCCAACACTGTTGCATCCTACGTCGGTGATGTGGGAAGAGTCGCTTTGGTGCTTGTGTCCGATTACAGTTGATATGGATATGTAGAGGAATAACAGAGTGGCGATGAATTCTGCAATTATAGCACGGTAGAGAGACCATTTCCGACATTCGTGTAGGTCGATGAGTGGAGCTGGAGGGGGATCGAAGTAGTCCTTTGTGATGGAGTCACCGGCCTCTATGTCCCTTCTCATCGACGATAGTTGTTGTTCCCTTGTTGATGATGCCATGGTGCAATTTGGAAATTTCGAAGTCGAGGAGGTGAAAGGGAAAAAATGTAGAGGTATTTGAATCTAGGGGGATTTTTTTTTCCTTTTGTGATACCATAATCATAATATATGGGGGAAATTTTGAAATCGAGGGAGTGGGGACTTTTCTGGGAGTAAAGATTGGAGGTAGAGGAGCGTCAACACCACAAATGCTCCTCTTTTGAGCATTGCCAAACACATGTCTGATATTTCTGTCAACGAGTAGTTAAGCATGTTTTGTGCGGTATAACAAGTAAAGTACCTGAAGATTAACGATGGTTAATGGTTACGTATTAGTATAACTCAGTTAACGAACAATAGCGTCAAAATGTACAGAAAAAAATAGCATAGCCACACACTTACTCTTATCTCATAATAAGAGGTCGGTACAAGCGGGGTTCGAACTTCGAACACTCAACCTCTTGCTCCAGTATGCACTTGCAAGCAATGGCATTTCCAGTGGATAAAAATGAAAACAATAAAGAGCACTGACATGCCTATACATATCGAGATCATCATCAGATAATTTAAGACGTGAACCCCTCTCTAGATACTCTTTGAAATGTTTAAGCCTATTTCTTGACCAGTGATAGAGCATGTACATTGCATGTAAATTACTTTGTATTATTTTAATTTTAGAATATCAAGATATACAATGTTTGGTCGGAGTTTTAATTGGGTGATGTAAATGGTTAATATACTTGAACTTAAAAATCTACTAGTATTTTGCACTTACGATGGACGCCTTCTTTTCTTACGATTAATGTTGTAAAAACCTAATCGGACATCCAACCAGAGAGATGACTGGTGTGGTTTTCCTGTGCTTCAACTGAACTCAATGCCGGTTGAACCAAGTTTAATAGCAGATAGGGTTTGATGTAATATAATACTTGTTCATATACTGTCTTGGTGTTAGGAATATGTCTTGAATACTAGTGGTTCAGATTAGAAGAAGGTAAGATGAAGCACGGAGGTTGAAGCGTCGAAGAGAGTAGAACAAAACAGCAGCAGCAAGGTGCAGGCATAGTTGCGGTCGACCGTACCCGTGACTGCACACCCGACCGCAGTTGCAATGGGTTTGACCGAGAGGTGGACGATCGACCGGTCTTGTTAGACGGTCGACCGACCGCGAGGCTGTGTTCGTTTTGGGCCTCAATTTGTTAGGTCGTTTCAGCCCAATCTTCGACTCTAAGTTAGATCGTACGGCTTCTATTCAGTTACTTCTTTTTCAGGTTTATCAGACGACTGAGAATCAAGATTAGACCTAGGTTTCTCTCTTTTCTTCTATATATATTGTAAACTCCTCCAATATGAGAGTAGAGTACTTCATAGATTATTTTCTCTATTGCAAAGAGAGGCTCGAGAAAGAGAAAGTTCTTAGTAAGTGAGTTTAATTCCTTATACTGAGTGAATCAGTAACTCTTTGTAATCTCTTCTAGTTGAATATCAGATCTCCCTATATTTTTCCCCGATTAAGCAAAATCTAACCGGGATAAGTCATCGTTGTGTTTGCGTTAGTTTGATAGATCTACTTGCTTGCTCAATTGATTCATCTCATCTACTTCGACTTCCTCATTGCTCTATTTAGTTCCGCTGCGACAACGGGCGTTGGTTGACACCCTAATCCCAACAACTGATATCAGAGCTTCAGGTTGCCGAGTTCCTTAGTTAAGATGACAGGCCTAAAATATTTTGAAGATCAAGCAGTTTGATGGAAAGATCAATTTCAATCTTTGGAAGACTGACATGCATGATATCCTTGTTCAAGAACGTTTACAGTTAGCCGTTAAGAAGAAAGAAAAGCCAACTGATATGAAGGATGATAGTTTGGAAGATATTTGTGAAAGAGCCATAAGTCTGATCCGACTATCATTGGCGGACAAGGTCAAGTGCAGATTTCTTGAAAAAACTGATGCGGCGAGTTTGTAGAAAAAACTCATAGCTGACTACTCTGGTTTGTCGTTTTTAGATCGGATGCTTTGGAAGAGAAATTTGTTCTGTTTATCTATGAAGGAAGGTACCGATCTCCAAGACCACATAACAGAGTTCAATAAGCTGTTATCTAAACATAAGGCGATCAACGCAAATGTGTGTGAGGAAGATAAAGCTTTCAACCAGATATATTCACTGCCGGTTTCGTACAAGCCTTTGATCACTGCCATGCTACACGGTAGATCTGCCAAGGAGAGTATTTCGGTAGATTGTGTAATCAAAGTATTAAAGGAAAATCAACTTAGGAAGGAGACTCAGAAATCACCGTCTATTCCCACAAGTTGTCTAGCAGTGGATGGTCCTTCAGGAGGAAGACAAAGTGTTTTGCAAAAGGATTCGATCCATTGTCGATATTGCAAGAGGACAGTGCATATCAAGAAAGACTGTTGGAAATTGCAGAATCAGGAGAGCGCAAAGAATGGGAATTCAACCGCTAATGTGGTTAGTGCCATTGATTCAGGTGATTCGTGTCTTCTCATTTCAAATTCTTTAGAAGTGGATTCTAGTTGGTTTCTTGACTCAGGGAGTTTTCTCATATTTGCTCCCGAGAGAAATTGTTTTCTACTTATAAGTCTACTACGGTGCTTTGTATGACAACAGGAACTGGGGATATTTGTGAAGTAGTAAGTGAGGGGACAGTTGAGTTGAAGATGTCAAGTCTAAACATGTTCACTTTAAAGGATGTTTTGCATATTCTTCTGCTGAAATGGAATCTGATTTCCTTGGAAACTCTTGATGCACTGGGTGGTAGGTATACAGCTCGAGGTGAAGTTCTGTCTATTTTTCAGGGTCGTCGTAAGGTAATTAGAGGTATGAGAGTGGTTAGGGCCAAGCTAAAACAATCTCTACAAGCTTTGGGGAATCCGAAATACTTGTGCAAGCATTGCTCCTTTTTCCGTTATTCCCACAAGATCAGCTAGTTTGCCGCAACTAGATTCATCGAGACGAGACCGCGACGTTCGAATATCGTCGAGAGGTGGAGAATGCCTAAGGGTAGGTGGAGTTCGTGCGGAGTTTGACAACTTCGTGAGTACATCTACGGAGGTGTACCCTTGAAGGGGTATATTGGAATTGGTGAGATTGGGTAGAGATCATTTCAACTACAAGAACAAGCTATTGTTCTAAGTTTTCTTTGCAAGTGGAATTAAGTGAAGTTTGGAGATGAATAACACATCATGTGAAAGCATTCGTATGGAATCCAAGGTGGAGTTTGTTAGGACTGTGTCTTGAATAGTCGTGGTTCAGATTAGAAGAAGGTAAGATGAAGTACGGAGGTCGAAGCGTCGAAGAGAGTAGAAGAAAACAGCAGTAACAAGATGCAGGCATAGTTGTGGTCGACTGTCCCAAGTTGCGGTCGACCGCACCCCCGACCGCACACCCGACCGCAGTTGCACTGGGTTTGGCCGAGAGGGGGACGGTCGACTGGTCTTGTTGAACGTTCGACCGACCACGACGCTGTGTTCGTTTTGGGCCTCGATTTATTAGGTCATTTCAGCCCAATCTTCAACTCCAAGTTAGATCGTACGGCTCCTATTCAGTTACTTCTTTTCCAGGTTTTATCAGACGACTGAGAATCAATATTAGGCCTAGGTTTCTCTCTATTCTTCTATATATATTGTAAACACCTCTAATATGAGAGTAGAGTACTTCATAGATTTTTTTCTCCATTGCAAAGAGAGGCTCGAGAGAGAAATAGTTCTTGGTGAGTGAGTTTAATTCCTTGTACTGAGTGAATCAGTAACTCCTTGTAATCTCTTCTAGTTGAATATCAGATCTCATTATATTTTCCCCCGGATTAAGCAAAGGCTAACCGGGATAAGTCATCGTTGTGTTTGTGTTAGTTTAGTGGATCTACTTGTTTGTAAAATTGATTCGTTTCATCTACTTCGACTTCCTCATTGCTCTATTTAGTTCCGCTGCGACAACAGGCGTTGGTTGACGTCCCAATCCCAACACTTGGAACTTTGACATAGTTTCAAAATGGCATACTGGCTGGTGAGAACAAATTATTTGTAGAAGGATCTCATTTAATGTAGGACTAGACTGGTTTATGGGCTGATTCCGGTCTGGTTTCTACAATTATACAACTCCAACTCTTGAGTTACAGTAGTAGAGATGATTGAGATTTAGTTGGCTCTTGTATATTTTTCTCATAGTTGCAACTTACAAAAATGTGCAGTTAAAATTTGTTGAAAAGTATTTAGTCATCAACAATTTACAGAATTCCAACTTTCATCTTTGAAATGTAGAAAGTAAAGAGAAATTATTGTGGTGTGTTTGGTTCGTGGATTGAAGTATCTCCTGAAATGAACTATTCCCATGATTATGATAGAGGTAGTGAGTATTCCCAAGTAAACTATATTACGGGGTGTTCGGATTGATGTAAAAAATATTAAGAATATGTGGAATTCAAGTTTTATGTCTACTTTTGTATTTGGAGGGAGAAAAAAGTTTGGGGAAAATTTATCCATCATAGCATACCTCTTCTAATTAAAATGTTTTCTTCAAAATTGTGGAATACGGTAGAAAAATCATGAAAATTGATTTAGTTCGTTTTAATTATTATTGTTTATTTATCCTCAATTTTCTTTCATTTGTTCATTTTTTCAAAAAACTTTTCTTCAATCCAAACAATGTTTTTTTAGGATAATCTTCTTTCTCTAATTGCAACTAAACAAGATTAGTGAAAATAAATTTTCATAAAAAAACTTTTCAATAGAAGATTTTTTAAGTTTTCAACTCTTACATCAATCCAAACGCCCTCCTACTGCATTTGGTATACTACATTATATTTCCGAGAGTACTCCAATCCTATATATTAATTTTACTAAAATACTCTGCTAATGGTGAAACAAGCAAAGTGAGAGAAAGTGAGCTGTGCAAAGGCAAGCAGTTGTTGAAGTGACGGCGACGGTGGTGGTGGTGGTGGTAGTGGTGGTGGTAGTGACCCTAGTGGTATTGGCAGTAGTCGTAGTGGTGCGGCAACAGTGATGGTGGTAGTGGTGGTTGCGACAATGGTTATGACAGTAGTGGAGATAGACATAAATAAATAGGATGAAATATCCTTTTATAATTTATTTCCAAGGAAGAAGAGAAATCTCACTTTTTTTAGATGAATGGTATTGGGGGTATAGTTTCCCCAAAAATAATATTCATTTCTAAAATATACCTACACTTTGCCAAACAAAAAAATAGATGAAGGAATGAGAGTATTCTGCTCTGTAATCTGCGTACGAAACACACCCTTGGGGTTTTGGTTTTTCAAATTTAATATCTCAAACTGTCATGGACAAAGGAATCGTGACAGAATATTCTTTTACCAAAGCTTTTAGAATAGAAGAGATAAATTATGCATCTTGTACAAGGTAAGGACATCATTTTTCCAAGCCAATATCCAAACTTAATAAGATAGGTGATATGAGTAAAAATCATGGTTGATCTCCGCCGAACGATTCTAGCACAAATCACAAAGCAACAGACTTGGCTTAATGCCAACTTCTCTACTGGTCCAGGCACAGGTAGCTCCACGAGCCTTCCGCAGACCCAATTGCAGACCTGGATGAATCACCCGATGTTTGCGCCAGGCGCTCCATCGGTTACGCCATAACCGCACCCCTAAAACCAAGGATCTGATCGATTCCAAATCCGACATCAAGGAGATTTCAATACCGCCCAGGGATCTCTCCATAACAGATTTTCCCCCAAACCTATAAATACAGCATCTACTGTACAATTACAGGGTGATCACTCTTTTTCTACAGTCCTTCCACTAAATTATTGTCTTTTAACTTAAGAATTGGAGGGTCTGTCGTCGGGAATGCTCCCGGTGTTTCAGGCTTCTTTTTGCAGGCCAGCAAGTCAGCTGCCTCCCAACCAATCCACTGAACACCCCTTTGGATTCAGAACGAATGCCAGGATCACTATCGTTTCCTCGACTACAAAAACTCACATTATCTGTTGCTCCCATACACAAAAAAAAAATTTAATAACAACAGATTGACATCGTCTGTGGGAAACAGCAAGTCGATCCTACTCCTGATTCGAGTTCTAATCCGAAGCAATTTACTCTCATGGCCCCTAAAGCTAAGAAGACCACTGCCACGGGGCCTTGGGTCCACTCCTTTACCGATCCATAGCCCCGTGAATACCCAAGGGTCACGGAGGTAGCGGGCAAAGAATTCGCAGGGACCGGCTCCGAGCTCATCTATCTCTATCGCAAGGCAAGTCGAGCAACCTACGGTAGATGACCTCCGGAACGTCATCAACAACCGACCGAACTAGGGCGACCTTCGAAACCAGCTCAGTCGTTCGAGAGGCGAAGTTGGATCGTCGAACCCGACTCCGAGCCACTGTGTTCATCGATCCCAATGTTGTGATCAATGGTACAACCGCTCTCCAAGGGATCGCCGACACCCTGATGGCCATGGCGAAGAAGGTCACGTTACTCGTGCCGAATTTCGAAAGTTCCAGACCAAAGTCCTACAAGTACTCCGAGACAGAGCTCGGGATGAATGACGTTCAGGCGAGGAACAAATCAAGGATTCTGGGAGAGAAGAATCCCACGGGTCGACTAGATCCAGAATCGGCAGGACGATGTCCGAAAATGTCTTCAAGAGATGGAAAACCCCCTTGCTCGGATAGGAGAGAACGGAGGACAATTCGATCAGGATCGCCAACCATCCCGACCTCCTTTCTCCGCTCGAATCCTTGACACCCCTATTCTGAGAAACTTCAAGCCTTCCCAGTTCGAGACATACAACGAAGAGACAGATCCTAATGATCACATGGAGGAGTTCAAAATTCTCATGATGATCCTCAGTGCCTCAGATCCTCTCCTATGTCACGCATTCCAGCCACTCTACATGGCCCAACTCGGGTATGGTATTCGAAGTTCGCCCCCAATTCGATTTTCTCTTTCGATCAGCTCGAAGAGAATTTCCTCAAGCACTACGTGACCAGCGCTAAGGCAGATAAGACGAGTGCTTCCCTTCTGGATCTTAAATAGAAGGACGAAGTTCCTTTGGGACTTAGACCGAAGATTCACTGTCGAAGCCCGGACAATCTCCACTATCTCGACGTCGGAATCACCTCAGCGATGTTCCAATACAATATCTTCCATGACCAGCAGAAGGCCTCCCAAGCCAAGAAACCTCCCCTCGATTATCCCGACCTTCTCCATTGGGTAAAGAAATACATTTGATCCGAAGAAGCTCTCATTCCCGCCGGTTGGAAGGAGACCCTAGCGAAGGGGAAGAGGAAGGCAGATGAGTCCAAGGCCCCGAAAAAATTGCAAAAGGACCCCATTGGCCAAAGACGTCCACCTCCGGTCCCCTGGTTCGAGAAGTTCACCCCACTCACTGTGTGTGCTTCGTCCATCCTCATGGAGATTGAGGACAAAGGGATAGTCAAACATCCCCCCCCCCCTTCCAACAACAACAATTGGAGGAGGGATCGAAGGTTCTACTGTCGGTTCTATCGGGACCACGGCCACGAGACCGACAACTGTCAAGCTCTTAAGGAAGAGATTGAAGCACTCATACAGAGAGGCCACCTAACCGATTTCACTTAAAATACTAAGCGAGCCTCCCCTCCTCAAAGGGCGGACAAGCATCTGGGAACGGGTCCCGGGCCAGAGGGAGCTGATAGACTAGCTATTCTCCACTGCGTTCATGGTGGACCTATAGGAGGAGACTTAAACACCTCCCGCAAAAGCTTTCGTTCGAGAAGTCAATGTTGTCCACCATCAACCACCCCCCAAGGGTCGGGGGGTATTGGTCTCGTTCTCCAACGAAAACCTCAAGGGTGTTCGGCTCTCGCATTGTGATGCCCTCGTTATCAGCCTCGGTTTAGCCAATCATGAGGTTCACCGTATCCTTGTTGATAACAGGATCTCAGTAAACGTTCTGTTTCTGGCAGCCTTCGAAGCCCTAAAACTCCCCAAGGAATGGCTAAAACCAACGGGGTACACGCTCCAGGGGTTCTCAGGCGCCCCCGTCCAGATCGAAGAAATCGTGACCCTCGACATTACTGCCATGCAAGCTCCAGATTCCCGAACCGAAGCCATGGACTTCATGGTGGTAAATGTTCAAGCCACCTACAACGCCATTCTCGGTCGATCCGTCCTCGCAGCCCTCCAAGCGGTACCCTTAGCGTACCACATGAAGATGAAGTTCAGCACCGAACATGGGGTTGGAGTTGTCTACGGTAACCAGGAGGTTGCCCGAACCTGCTACATGACCGCTACGGGGGTGGCAGTCCTACCCCTCGACGCAGTCCATGTAACGCCCCTGCCCCTAGCTCAGACAATTTATACAATTTAGAAGACAAATTAGATACTATGTAGTACAACTGCCCACCACAGGCTGCCTCTCAAAAGGTGGTTAACCGGATTTGTGACTCTTGATCATAAGCAATAGTATTTATTAATATAATATTCTTGTTTGAAATTCGATATGGGACTAAATTCCATACTCTCTCACTTCAAGAATGCACACAGCCGAAGCCACTTGCATTCTAATACCCGGGTGGGCCCCCTTCTATTGCTGACGTCATCACCAATTCCAACAGAAGCATCTTGCTATTTACAACCTCGTGGGCCCCCCATTACTATTCAACATATTTACCAAAGTGCCATCTTGCCACTTTTAATACACAATCTGCCATTTTCAAATTTTATATATATATATATATATATATATATATATATATATATATATACACTCTTTGAAAATTACAGGGTGTTACACACACCCCTCCCCCCTTCAGAAATCAGCGTCCTCGCTGAGCACGGGCATGCACAACCTAGTGCAGGATCTACTTTCTAGCCGATGTGGAGCATCTGCTCTCCTATCCACCCGACTAATCATGATCCCGGAATCCACCGCCCGATCAATCATAGTCTCGGACTTAATTGAGCTGCCCTCCTATCTGCCCGACTAATTATGATCCCGGAATCACCGCCCGATCAATAATAGTCCCGAATTTTAATTGAGGGTTCACCATAGTTTCGGAGTACACCGTCCGACTGGGTCTATAGTCCCGGAGTACACCGCCCGACTACATGCCCCTCACTCGGTGTCGAAATTCAGCTCTGATACCATTTGTAATGCCCCTGCCCCTAGCTTAGGCAATTTATACAATTGAGAAGACAAATTAGATACTATGTAGTACAACTGCCCACCACAGGCTACCTCTCAAAAGGTGGTTAACCAGATTGGTAACTCTTGATCATAGGCAATAGTATATATTAATATAATATTCTTGTTTGAAATCCGATATGGGACTAAATCCCATACTCTCTCACTTCAAGAATGCACACGGCCGAAGCCACTTGCATTCTAATACCTAGGTAGGCCCCCTTCTATTGCTGACATCATTAGCAATTCCAACAAAAGCATCTTGCTGTTTACAACCTCGTGGGCCCCCCATTACTATTCACCATATTTACCAAAGTGCCATCTTGCCACTTTTAATACACAATCTGCCATTTTCAACTTATATATATATATATATATACTCTTTGAAAATTACGGGGTGTTACAGTCAAGCTCCCCTTTGAAAGGAGTATGATCGGCTTAAAGCCAGTCGACGAACTGGAAGAGGTCCCTTTCTCCAAAGACGACCCATCCAAATGGTTTCAAGTGAGCTGATCCCTTCCTTGGGATCTAAGGTGAGATATCATCGACGACATCTGTTGAAGTAGGGATTTATACGTTTGGGTGCTCTCGGATATGCTTGGGATCTCCGAGGATCTTAGAATTCATAAACTGAGCATCCATTCGGACTCCAAACCATTGCAACATAGGCACCGCAAGTTCACCCTTGGTCAGTCGCAAGCAGTTAAGGAAGAAGTGCAGAAAATCCTCTCCACTAAGTTCATTCAAGAGGTGAGCTACCCCGAGTCGCTGGCCAATATTGTGATGGTCAAGAAGCCCATCAAAAAGTGGAGGATCTGCATCGACTTCACTGAACTCAACAAGGCCTGCACGAAGGATCCCTTCCCCCTCTCGAGCATTGATTCCATCATCGATGCGATGTCCAGGCATGAGCTTCTCAGTTTCATGGACGCTTTTTCGGGCTACAACCAAATCAGGATGTACCCTCCAGACATTCCCAAGACAGCTTTTGTGACCTACCAAGGGCTATATTGCCTACTGCGTCATGTCCTTCGGGCTGAAGAACGCCGGAGCAACGTACTAGAAACTCGTAAATCGGGTCTTCAAATGTCAAATAGGTCAGAACATGAAGGTGTATGTGGACGTCATTGTTGATTCTTGGTTTTGATGACTACAACACAATGCAAAGTTGTACTATCACCTATATATATTGCAGGATGTATCAAAGACAATACCATGGTGAAATACACAAAGGCAAAGTTGATCCAATGAAGCTTTCAAGAGAATCGATCAAACTACACAGATCTAAGTTCAAGTCACATTTGATTAAGCAAGCTTCAAGACATAAAGACAATGGCTCAAGCTCAAGTCAAAGACTCAAGTTCAAGACAAGACTTGAGTGCTTCAAATGTTTTGTATAAAGTATCTTGTAACAATTGTAATTTTTATTCTTTGAGTCTTAGGAACTTGTAATAGCCTTATCACACACACACCCACACACATCTTTTAATAATTGAGTGTTTTACAAAGTTAAAAGGTCGAAACAAGCTTGAATAAGTTCAGCTGTTAAGTACCAGTCACGATTCTTTGGAACCAGTTGACTGTCTTAGTATGAAATTGTCTGAACTCATACAAGCTCTGACCAGTCGACTCATTATGGCAACCCAGTCAACAGTTCAAGTCGTTTCGACAGTATTCTGAATTTTAAAACTTATTTTTCAAATTCAAATGATTTTCTATCCGTTTTAATACGGTTTTGGGAACTGTTTTACAACGTCTCTCTGATTCCTCTCTATAAATAGAGTATAGGAATCACCATGAAAAGGTTCCAAGCATTTTCTTAAGTTTCAAGCTTTTTATTTTTGAGAAGAACAAGCTTTTTAAAAGGCATACATATTCTCTAAGTCTTGATTCTCTGAAAATCAGTCTAGTATAACATCAAATTCATTTTAGACTGATTTCAGAAGTTAACCTAATAGCCACCATACAAAATCACAAATCACAAACAAGGCTATAGGTTATTGTAACTCTTTTTGTTGTTGTTTTCACTCTCGGGTTGTGAGAGTGGTCCTCTCGGTTGGAGAGTAGGGCTCTTGGTTGTAGAGTCGGTTTTTCACTTTATGGTGTAGAGTGGGTTTGCTCTCTCTAGTGGTGAGAGAGGTCTACGGATTTGACATCGTTGTTGTCAAACGCCGTAGGGTATTCTTGTACTTTTTCAAGAATAGTGAAAAATCTCAAGTGGGTTAGGGACTGGATATAGGTCGGGAGGACCGAACCAGGATACATCACTGTGTTCTCTCTGGTTGACTCTCTCTCTCTGTGGTTCTATTTTCTTCACTTGCAATCTCAATTTTGTTAAGTTTTAGTTCAGAAACTTGTCTGGAAAGTCGACTGGTTTCTGCTATAAGTCGACTGGTCAGACTCGTAACTCTCAATAAAATACTCTTCTAATCCGACGCTTCAGTCGACTGGATATCTCTTTTCAGTCAGCTTAACAGAATGAAGAGTTCAATTTCTTAATTAATTTTTATTCAACACTATTCACCCCCCCCCCCCTCTAGTGTTATTTGTCTTGCCTACAGGATCCAACAGTCATGCTCATCAAAAGCCTCAAAGATCGAGATCATGTGAAATATCTTTAAGAAGCATTCGGGGTCCTTCGATCCCACAACATGCGGCTAATGTAACACACCAGAAATTTAAATGTATTAATTTGAATTATAAAATAATTTTAATTTAATGTATTGGACTATTTCGACTACTTTTTGAAATTTATCGTTTTCCACGTGCAAAATACATGCAAATATTGTGGAATGCAAATTCTAAATTTTCATGTCAAAAATTATATCTTCTCATTAAATTACAATATTTTTAATTTTGAATTTATTTTGAATGAGGAGTACTACTTTGAAATTGTTTTGGCAAAATGAAACTTTTTAAAGAAATCATTTTTGGGCCATGAAAAGAGCCAAAAATTAAATTTAAAATTTTGAATTTTCTGATTTGGAGCCGGCCAGGTGTAGGGAATTAGAAGATGAGATCAAGGAGCAAATTTGATTTGGTTATATATGGAAAATATCTAATTGATTTGCTAAATAAACTGATTTATAAAACATAGGATCTTTGGGGACTTATTTGCAAAAAAATTCCTCGAGAAACCCTGATCCAAAATCTTGGCCATATAATAGATAGAAACAGTAGGATTCGGCCTCTTCTTGTTTTTGCTTGTGTTGGTGATTTTTTTTGGAGCAAGGAAAGGAACCTTTTGCAAAAAAATTCCTCAAGAAACCCTAATCCAAAATCTTGGCCATATATTAGAGAGAAACAGTAGGTTTCAGCCTCTTCTTGTTTTTGCTTGTGTTGGTGATTTTTTTTTAGCGAGGAGAGGAAGCTTTTGCTTACGAAGGAGAAGTGCTTTCTAGTTATTCTATTCGGATTCTTAAAGATGTGGGTGTCTCTCTACCTCTCTTGCTATGCCTTTTATCTCATGAATGTTGTAGTATCATGCTAGGACTTGATTTGTGAATCGATGGTTATATTTTAGCATAATTGTGGTGTTTGTTATGAGATAATCATAGAGGTGTGTATTTGATAAATAAATTATTGGTTATATGAGATAAAGATTGAATCTTGAATGTATGATGATCTTAAATAAATTGTTCTTGAGTAATGAATATTATTGTGCATGAAAGATCAAGTTTTATCTACGGAAATGGATTTAATGAATCTATATGTTATTGTGGATGTTTAGATCTTGTTGTATGATTCAAGAACTATGAGTTGAGTAGTTAAAATATGAAATCTTTGAAGGGTATTCAGTGTTATATGTATAAAAATTTTATAAATTTAATTCTAGTCAATTGAGGCATGATTTAGCATATAATAATGCCAAAGAAATCAAATAAATCGAACTATGGTTAGGGTTTGAGGGTTGAACAGTGTCCCCGGGGTTGCATAGTGCCAACCCGAGCACTATGCAGACCCAGGGTTTGTTTTTGTTAGGGTTTTCGCCCTGCAGCATGAGGCTCAGGTTCTGTGGTTTTGGTTGATTTGGCATGGGGTTTCGATGTGTGCTAGGGATTGAGAATCCTAGTGCATGTACAGATATGTATGTGCATGTATAAATCTAGCAATTGTATGAAGATTAATTGATTTTTTAGATCAAGTTTTGAATGTGCAAGTTTCAGATTTTGCGGAAAATCTAATTTTCAGATTTTGATAAAATAGAGCTTCAAACTTTGTGTAATTAGAATATAAATTGTGGGGTTATTATGTTTACAGGTGGAACATAAACTTAAATTTTATAATATATGTTTCAGTTTTGAGTGTTTTGTTTTCACGATTGAGAATATATAAATTTCAGATTTTTTAGAAAACAAGTTTTCAGATTTTATATGTTTGAGATGCAATTTCGAGTGTTGCAAATTCTATAATTTATATGAATACAACTCTCAGTTTTGAGGAGCTAAATGTTCAGTTTTGAACGATGACATTTTCAAATTTTAAAGGGGTTATTTTCAGTTTTTAAGAGACAAAAGTTTCAGTTTTTGGAACTATAAAATTTCAGATTTTGATGGATAAATCCCAGAGTTTATGGAAGATAATTGTTTAGTTTTGATTGATAAAATCCCATAAATTGATTTTGTTTTCAGATATGGAAAGGAGTATTTTAAATTTGAAATAAAGATGTATAGTAAATTTGTTTGTATCTATAAATGAGAGGGGTCTTTATGGTAGCAAATTATCCAAGAATTGAGGAATGAGGTATGGTAGAGATTTTGTGGAAAAATAAATGTTATATATATATATATATATATATATATATATATATATATATATATATATATATATATATATTTGGTATGAGACGATCTTAACTGAAGTGTTGATTCACAAGTTGTGATTTGTGGAGAAATGATATTTTTTCAGAAAACAGCAAATAAAAAATATTTTTTTTATGATTGAGCCAAATGGAGGTTCTAGATAGAAAGTTAGGGTTATTGTGAGAACCTTTGATGAATATTTGAGGCATTGAGTTGTGAACACTAGAGGCTGAGTGAAACCCTAGGGTACCGGTAGTGGTTATTTGATGGTAGGAATTAGCCAGAGGGGCGAGTGTTCCTAGTTTTGGTAAGTGAAGTCCGGTGGGAGTAAGCTTGCTATAGGTGGCTATGGTTACCTATGTTTGAACCTAAGGACAGGCACTAGATTGGGAGTTGTGACGGAACTTGGGCAACGTAAGTACGGGCTCTGTTCAGTTGGGCAGATGTATTCCGGGACTATGTGATTTTTATCTCTCTAGTATGTTCGCGCGATACACTTATAAAGTCTGGCTGATGGTATTCCGGGACTGGGATCTATTTGCGGAATGTCTAGAAGTGAGATAGATTTGGTATGTTCGCGCGGTACACTTGTACAGTTTGCCGGGATGAGTTCCGGGACTGGGGTCTATTTGCGGAATGTATGGTAAAGTTCGCGCGGTACACTTGTACAGTCTGGCGGGATGAGTTCCAGGTTGGGGGTCTATTTGCAGTATGTATGGCAGGAAGGTGATTCTCCCGAGTTAGAGTGATGCTTACGGGATGCTTGCGCATTTAAACTTGTACAGTCAGGCAGAATGTATTCCAGGGCTGGGGTCTATTCGCGGAGTGTCTAATCTTGCTTCTGTCACCAATATAAAATTGCATAGCGAGGGATTAAACCCTCAATGAGGTGAACGTTAATGGCTTTGCCCTCGGACTTGTAGTATGGGATGCATAGAAACCGAACAAGTATGCATTAGTGCGCATCGTGTGCATTGTGTTTTCTTGAACATTGTTTTATGTATCTTTGCTTGTTTTCCTGATACATTCATTCTTTCAGTTTCAATATTAATTGTTCATTTATGATTCTTTTATTATTGTTTTTATTTGTGCAACAAGTGTGGTTGTGAGACTTGGGAGAGTCGCTGCTTTTATCAGTATTGCATCAGTTGCATTCAACTGACGTACCCACAATTTAAATAGTTTTGTGCTTGAACAAGGGTTAAAGCTTGGACTTTGAGAAGACTGAAGTTTAAATGTTGAAATGAGTTGTATTAAATGTGTTTAAATTTCCGTTGTGCATTGTAATATGGACTGTTGTAAAGAAAGTTTTAAACTTCTCGGTAATTGAACGGTGTTTGGTTTACATTTGAAGTAAAGATTCTGGATTTGTGTCTTTTATTTCTATTATGTAACTTCGGGGCGCTACAGCTAAACCCTTCGAAGTGCGCCTTCGACGTAACGTCTGGGAAGTTCCTCGAATTCATGGTCAGCCAACGGGGAATAGAAGCCAACCCCGAAAAGATTCAGGCAATAATAGACATGGCCCCTCCAAGAAATATCAAGGAAGTACAGCGCCTCACGGGTCAGTTAGCAGCTATTGGCCACTTTCTCTCCAAATCCGGAGAGAAGTCACTGCCGTTCTTCAAAGCTCTCTGGGGAGTTAAAAACTTCGAGTGGGGGGAGCTCTAACAGCAAGCTTTCGACCAGTTGAAGGCATACTTCGCCAATCCCCCACTCCTCAGCAAACCCGAGCTGAGCGAAGTTCTCTCTATCTCTACCTAGCTGCTTCCGAGCATGCACTCAACGCTATCTTGGTTCGGGAGGAAAGCGGCGCAGAAGCTGATCTACTATGTCAGCAATGTCCTCCGCGACATCGAGCTTAGGTACTCCAAAGTAGAGAAGATGGCCTATGCACTTGTGATGACGGCGAGAAAGCTTCGCCCATACTTCTAGGCCCACTCCATTCAGGTCCTTACAGACCAACCTCTCGTATAAGTACTCCACAAACCCGACACGTCAAGCCGTTTGATCAAATGGTTAATTGAGTTGAGTCAGTACGACATCAGCTATGAGCCCCGAACTGCAAAGGGTCAAGTGCTCGCTGAATTCATAATCGAGTGTACCATTTCTGATACATCCGAAGTCCAGGAAGACAAGCCAGAGTAGGAGCTCTACGTCGATGGGTCGTCCTACAAAGGCGGGAGCGGGGCCGGAGTCATACTTAAGGGCGACAAGTAAAAGATTCTTACCAGGACCGAAGCCTAAGCCCAATGAGTGTAGACCTCGTCCTAGGCCTCCCTCTCTAGGGACACCGGTTCTCTGGGAGTAGCCAGATTTTTGATCACCTGAGCCGCATTCACGCGGTCCGTCGTCAGATCCACCTCCGTAATAGTCCAGGAGGGAATCAATGCCTTCGTCGGCGATCGCAGCTTCAGTGCCGCCCCACCACCCAGTTGAGGAGTTTCCTCGACGGCGACCGACGACTCCGTACCGTTCGGGGGGTCAACATCCTTGCCTTTCTTCTTCTGTGGAGGCACAACCGAAGAAGGGGAGTGGGAGTGTTTCGAAGATCCCTGCTTGGTTTTCTTTCCTTTGGGGTCCTCAGTCATCGCCATCTCCGCTTCGTCTGACCTAGCCATCCCCCTGACCGCCTTCTTTTCCACTTCTACCTTGGTCTTCGCCCCTGCCTCGGCCACAGCTCTGGCCGCCTTCTTCTCAGCCTTCCTGGCTATGCAGCTTTCCATCAAAAGTGCGTCGAAAACCATGACTGAAAGAAGAATAAAATTGATAGGGTAGCGAAGGCAACGAAGGAAAATCGTGAAGGGAGAGCAGACGGAAGAAAGTAATATATAGGCATGAAAGGGACATCAAATACTGTGCACTCACGTGGCAAGCATGGAACATGTGGGTCCCTACAACGTTGGTTTTCCCGTCAGCGAGACCCTTCGAATTCCCACTCCGAGCATTTTTTGCTCCGAAGTTCGGAGTCCTACACGGTCTCAATCACAAACAAGACCCGAGTCTCCAACGCCTCCACCCAAGACAGCAATCCGACCATGAAGGATCATCAGAAAATTTCAAAGTTCACAGCATAAGATGAGATCCACTACTTCCCGAGCCATCTCCAACTCCATGACGGAGTCAAGGTCCCCCACCGACCAGTCTGGTCTGGAGAGCCCCACAGCCTTGTTGGTGGTGCTCAACAACCTCTTGCCCGGTCACCCCCTCGGAGCCTCCACCAGGCCACGAACCTTCAAAGCCTTGGGTTTCTTCGGCAAGTGCTCCGAGGCGAGCACCTCGATCTTCCTCTTGCCCTTACGGTCAACTGTCGATGCCTCCCGAGGCTCCGACACTAGGGCAACTGTCACACCAGCACCTGTAGAGAATTACAGATATCAGATAAGGCAATATACCAGTACAATAAGCCGAGAGCGAAAGAACGTATGCGAGCCAACAAAACTTAAACCAGTGTCAACCAACCTCTCATCTAACATTTGCGGCCAGTCAACACTAGCGCCCTTCTCGAAAAGTCTGAAACTAGGCACTCTCCTCCGAGCTCAATCATGGGACGTCAGGGGATCCTTCTTCGGCAGGCCCTCGTACGACCATTTCGTGAGAATGTCCTAAGGCTCGGTACCTCGAACGATTAAGTATTTCTTCTTCCAACCCTTAATGGAATCGGGGTGGCCTTGCACCACTTTGTACCCCCGACGCAGCGAGATATACCATCTATAGGGGTGACTCGGCAGTGCTCTAAAACCCAAACACGCCTGAAAATATTTGTGGCAAAGAGGAACCCCTCTCTCGCGACAAACTATGATGAAGTTCGTCAACTGCTTCCATGAGTTCAGCGCATACTGTATGGAGCCTAGGACCGCCCAGTTCAACACTTCATTTATAAAAAGATGAAGAGAAATACATGGGCCCGAGTGAAACATGTCGACGTTCATTATACACAGCGGCCCCGGAAGGTTTCCATTTTGTCGAAGGCCAAAGTTCGGAAGCATCAACTCGAATTGGGGAAGAATACGATAAACCGCCCGAAGTGACTCAAGTTCATTTGCAGCCAAGACGCTCTTTGCCTTATCCACATCTGCTATAGACCTATTTGACGAAAGAGAACACCGAAGCCAGGCTCATACCTTCATGATACCTTCGGATAGACTTCGTCTGTAAAAGCCCCCATTCAGTGGGGAGCTGAATCCCCTTCGATCTCGACGATCCTGGCCTATAGGTAGACGCAACTGACAGGATCTCCACTTCCGGCATTACCTCTTCGAGATCGCCCACAGGACTCTCCTCGCCCTCGACTGACTGATCTTTACCCCCCCCCCCCGAATCACCTCCACCCTCTGACACGTGGGGTGATTCCCGATTTTCCTTCACCAAACTAGTCCCGGCCTCGCCGGTCCTAGTCTCCTTCTCGACTCGACTCGGCTATGATCTTCACCCTCAGAATAGGAGATTCCATCGATATCCACATCCGTCTCTGGCGAGATCTCGCTTGTTGACCCCGAATTCATAGGTTTGCTTCTCGGCGAAGATAGTTGACTTGACGAACTCGTAGCCGATCCACCGTCGTTACCAGAAGAGGACAGGCCATTGATTTCTGCGATCGACATATCTGGAATCACAATCTAGAACAAAAGAATTCCATATAAAGTAACCCCTCACAGTGATAAGAGGGAGCGAATTTATAAAGGCTGGCTGCTTCCGAAACCGTCAGCACGTGCCATCCCCTCGAATTCTGTGAGTGACAGCCCATCGAATGACTACTATCACGTGTCGACTCCTCGAGCTCCATGAAATCTGACGTGGCAAGAAGCCACGTGGGCAGAAGATTTAACGTCCCCCGTCCCATTGACCAGCACAACACTTCGGCTGGAAACAACTCGACACCATATTTCAAGAATGGCGCTTCGACTCCGAGCTTTTCGCAGTACTCACTGTCGACAAAGTTCACACCTCGGACACATACCTCGAAAGTTCACACTGATTCTGAATCTCAGACAGCCATCTGAATCTCAGACAGCCACCATCCGACAGGCCCAAACCTCGAATTCATGATCCCAAACATCATTCCGACCCTTCTCTCGGAACAACACTGTAACACCCCATAATTTCATATATATATATATATATATATATATATATATATATATATATATAAGGCTGCCCTATAGGAGTTCCTATAGGGGGCAATGTATGGAAAGTGTGCTGCACGTGGGGCCCAGGGGCGTAGCAGCAGAGGGCTGCCGCTCGGGTGACATGGCAGCAGTACGTAGGGCCCAGGCCAGGGGGCAGCGCCGCCACGTGTCAGTGCGAGGCCCAGACTCAGCACATGCAGTGATGTGCTAGGTTGAGTGCTGACGTGGGAGTGGGGGGGAGCCACTTGCTGACGTCTTACCTAGAAGAGAAACAACGGTGTGTGATTAAGAATTGTCCCATATCGGGAATATTGCAAAATTAATTAATAATAAATAATAATGCCTATGATCAAAAGTCACCAATCCGGTTAACCACATTTTGAGAGGCATCCTGTGGTGGGCAGTTGTACTAAATAATAAATAATTTGTCTGATAAATTGTATAAATTGTCTGAGTTTGGGGCAGGGGCGTTACACACTTCTACCATAAACTCGGCAATCTAATGCGGCCGCCACGCAAACGCTTTTCCCACGAGTTATCAACTCCTCGGAAACGATCAACAGCTCACTCCCAATAGTAGGGAGCTCATGATATGAGTAATCGTGGATGATCTCTGCCGAACGATTTGAGCACGAATCGCAAAGCAACAGACTCGGCTTAATGTCAACTTCTCTACTAGTCCAGACCAGGTAGCTCTACGAGTCTTCCGCAGGCCCATTCACTCACCCCGATGAATCACCCGCCATTTACGTCAGGCATTCCATCAATTACACCGTAACCGCACCCCTAAAATCAAGGATCTGATCGACTCCAGATCGGAGATCAAGGGAATTTCAGTACTGTCCAAGGATCTCTCCATAACGGATTTCCCCCAGACCTATAAATATAGCATCTATTGTACAGTTACAAGGTAATCAGTCTTTTTGCTACAAATCTCTTCCACTAAATTACTGTCTTCTGACTTAAGCATTAGAGATCTGTCGCCGGGAATACTCCCGGTGTTTCAGGCTTTCTTTTGCAGGTCGGCAAGTCAGCTGCCTCCCAACCAATCCGCTTAACACCCCTTCGGTCCAGAACGAATGTCAGGATCACTATCGTTTCCTCGAAGACTAGAACTCACATAATCTATTGCTCAAATGCCAAAAAAAACTAGCAACAATATGCGACGCCCACTAAATACAACCTGGAAGTAAACTAAAAAAGACACTAGCTTGGACTTGGTGGAACTAATCAGATTATAGATGTCAAGCCTCCACTGAGTGATACATTCAGAAAACCCCAAGAGAACTTTCTGACGTGTTTTCTAACAAGTGCCCTAGCAGAATTTCTCCTGATAGGAAAACGAAATATATCTCACCCAACCCCAATGATAACCAACACCACTTGCATCCTCAAAACACTAAGGGCTTGTTTGGTTGCCGTGCTTGTGCTGGCACCTTGGATGAAATCAAAGTTCTTTCTTTGTTCCAGTTTCTTTGCTGCTTAGCTTAGATAAAAGGTTACTTCTAGTTCCTTTCGGGTAGCGCGAGTCGAAAACCCTACAAAGCCGATCAGTCTTTAAGTTAAGGAAGCTGAGTGGAACAGAAGATAGAGTTTAAGTTCCAGTTAAAGCCCATACTCCCAACAAGTTGGAAAGTGAAGTTCAAGTGCTGAAGTCAAAGAGAAGTTTCTTATTTCTGTGACCACGGTTACAGTTGCAATAAGTACTTTAAAGCTCAACAAGGCTTTAAACGACTAAAGCATATCATGAAAAAAAAAAACAAAAATCACTGTATGAACCGAAATCGAACCGAAAAGCACTATACTGTACACACGGTTTGGTTGGCTTGGATTTGTTTTGGATTTGGAATCGCACTGTACTTACAGTAATTTTCAAATGTGTACTATTTACCTGTTTTCACTTCTGCCTTTTTTGCCCCAAAAATGCCCAGATTAACACTGTTCACATTATTTAAATCATTTATTTCTCTTACTATCTCTCTCCGCTTCTGCACTTTCTTTTGTCTTCTTGTAAGAGCATCTGTAGTCGTTTGCATACCCATTTTTTGCAAAATTTGGGGAAAATAGTGTTGCAGCCGTTAGCTAAATACCCAAATTTTGGGTTTGAGGGGAACAGTAGTCGTCTATATTTGGGAGAAGATATAGGAATTTGGAAAATATAGCTGATAAAAGATTATCTTTCGTCCGTTCAAAATTTTATCCCAAAAAATGATCAAACGAGAGATAATCTTTCGTCCAAATTTTTTTAATAAAATCTAACTGACGGGAAATGATTTACTAGTCGGTGCATTTTTTTTTTAAAGTCTCTGACGGGATTTGATCTCCTGTCGATGCATTTTCTTCCCAAATTTTTAAAGGGTGCTTTCATAGAATTAGGCCTATAAGAATTAGTATGCGCACATATTAGCTTTGAGATTGGTGTAAATTTTGGGATCAAGTGCTGAGATGGAATGAGCATATAGGAATTGTTATGTGTACACATGCGTACAATTTTTTTTATTTTACAAATCTTACTAAAAAAAAGTCTCGAACGGAAGATCTTCTCCCGTTGATCTCCCGTCCGTGCTATCCTCAGGATGAGGATATTTTGTATTTTGTGTCCACCTTCTCTTTTGAGTCTGTATGAACTCTGTTTTGTTTTTGTTGGCTGAGGTTTTCGGACCTCATCCCTTATATCAAAAAAAATATTCAAAGGACAGGATCAAGGGCTGAGATGCAAAATTTTGAACGAAATGATATATCATCCATCGTCCGTTACTATTTTGGGTTAAATACCCGAATTTTGGATTCAAACGACTAGAGCTGCAACTCAAAATTCCTATTTCTAAATGTCATATACCTAAATTTTGGGTTCTAAATTTTGGGTTACAACGACTACAATTGCTCTAAAGACCATATTTAAACTCCCTAACTCTCCTCCCGGGTGTCCCAATGTATAAACAGCAAAAGTCCCCACATGGTTGGTGGTTTCGGGTTTAATTACGGAATTTAATTAGGGATTAGATTAGATTTGATTAAAATTTAATTAAAATTAGATTAGCGATTTGATTAGATTAAGATTTAACTAAGATTAAGCCCTAATTAGATTAAGATAAATTAAGATTAAGAGTAAGATTTAATTAGGGCGGAATTAGTTTTTTGTCTCAGTTTTTTTAGCTTCAATTTTTCTTTTTTGGGTTTTGGTTTTTTTTATTTTCAGTACTTTGGTTTAATTTAATTAAGATCAATTTAGTTTAATTGATTTAAACCCTAATTAATTGAGATTAATTTCAAATAAAACCAAAAGTTAAAAAGTATTTTAATTTACTTTCGCTAGAATATTCATATAACTCAAACAAATCAAATCTTACAGGTAAAACTATTCCTGCTACAGTAAATCCACATTCAACCAATCCACTTTTTCAGAACTCATTTCCACTTTTATTTTTCTCTACAGTAATATTACAACCATGAAAATATTTTACAACCAACCAAACATCCTCTAAAGAGTCCAAAACTACATGAGTGTCTTATCTCCAATCCCTCTTAAGTCTCCCTACAAATATCAATGTGATCAATGGCTACATTCCTCCCACAATAGATGTTACTCTTTGTAATTAGGAAATAGGGAAAAGGTATGGCCATGAGTAAGGCAGCAAATTCGTGAGCTACTCGGCTCGAACTCGGTCAAACCACCGCTGGAGCTTAAAAATCGAGCTCGATGGCTTAACGAACCAAGCTCAAGCTTTGGCATGCTATGATTGATAGGCTAAGTGGCAAGTAGCTCGGTCAAAGCTCGGCTCGAAACGAGCTCGAGCTTGAAAACTGAGCTCGATAACTTAATGTGTTGAGCCCGAGCCTCAAAATACTCGGCTCGATTCGACTCGTTTGCAGCCCTAGCCACGAGAAACATACCCGCCCATTACTCATCATATCTTGCTGCAGTTACCCTCAATCCAAAAAGCTTTTTCTGGGTAAAGATCATGTGCTCGACAAATACCCTCCCTAAAAGCACTTTTCAACTCTACCAACCAAAGTCTAAATCATCCATGCCGGATCATCGAATGTGTTGACAAATAATTCAAGGAGCCGGCAGTGCAGCGAAATGTGTAGACAAATAATTCAAAGGAGCTAGCAGTGCAGCAAATTGCCATTTGAAAAGAGGGCAAGAAAATGAGAGTTTTATGCATGCACAAACATCTAAAATGCAGAGACACCAACAGAAAGCATGACACAGAACGCACTGACATTGGAAATTTAGGAAACCAACAACATAAGTCTCATGCTGCTTTTGTTAGGCCATAATTGGTGTCCGACACATATCCAATGCAAACAACTACTAAATAAAAATATGCACTCAAGAAAAGTAGGCATCTGAGCTTCATAATATACAGATGACCAAAGTAAATAAAGTAAGAATTTTCCTGCAAAAAATATAATTTTTTTTTTTTGCTGGGCGACTATTTCTTTAAAGAGAAAAAAATTATAGAAACTCAAAAAGGAATAAATTTGTAGAAACACAAAAAATAAGTTTTGAACACATTTAGGTTTTAATTTAAATTGTTTATTTAACTAGAAAATAAGTGGAAAAAAATAAATTACCAATTCTTTTTTTTAAGAAATTAGGAAATAGTTTACAATAATTATTTTTTCCCTAGTTTGGTAGAGGCAGATATAAGGGTAATCACAACCATTTACCCTTTTACAAGGAAAAGTATAGCCCATGCAATCTTTTAAATTATATTATCCATGTTCTAGGATTCTCCTTTCCTTTTAGAAGGAAAGCATTTTTCCTTTTTCCTGCAAACCCGATGTGGCACATTATTTTGTTGTCAACTTTTCTATTTAAACAAAAAAAAAAAAATTTAAAAAAAAAACCTCTTCAAACTAAAAAGGAAACTAATTTGGGCAGAAAAAAGAGGTTTTAACCCTATTTCTATCGAAACAAACAGCCCGTCATATACAGCAAGGAGGTTCTTCACAGAGAGATAAGTGCTGGCTTCCTAGTGTAATATCTACAACAAAAGCTCAATAAGAGTGAGCCAAAACAAACAAAGCATTCCCAAAACTTGGAACTTAGCTACAAGTGCAGATTCTCATTCGTTCCTTCCCTCCAATCAAATCTGCTAAAGCAATAACAGCAATAACAATCTTATTCCTACACAATTCATTTCATTTATATCTATCCTGGATAACTATGAATTTGAACGAAACTACTTTTAACTGGACTGGGCACAAATCAATCTGCAATCTCACTCAACTGACTCAAGCTCCCCGAATATTTGGAGCCAGCTACAAGTTCGCATTAGCATTCTCATTCACTCCATTCAGATCTGCTAAGCAATAACAACCATAATACCATTGTTCCTATGCAATACAGTTTCAGTTGTCTTTCCTGACTATCCCCTTCTTTCAACTTGGCACAGATCAATCTGCAATTCACACAATCAATCTAAACATACAATCTACCTCCCTCCTATGTACATTAAAAATCAGTTTCCAACTAAAAGCTATACTGGACATGGACAGATTTTTAACATTACCGATTCACACTGGAATCAATTAAGATCTCTAACATAACCAAAATATGCATCAGATATAATAGCAGCATAACTAAATAGATCACATGAATCAATGGACGAATAAATGAATGAATAATAGGAATATATAAATATCAGGTAGGTCAACTAATTCAACAAAGCCCAGTAACAACACTAGTTAGTATGAGCAGAGGCCAAACATCTTTAATTTTAAATGGATGGTTGATATAACTTCACCTTACAAATGTGTGGTTGAGATTGATAAAGACCCGTAGTGTCCACAAAAAAAAAAGACAACCCTAAGAGCATCCACACCAATGGCCATTTTAGGTTGCCATTTTCAAATTTGGCAACATAAATGACAAATTCTCCCCCACACCAACGTTTCATTTGGGTTGCCAAATTTTGGCAATGCCATTTTTTCTCTCAAATTTGGCAACACAAATGGCATTGTCAAATGTCCCATCATCACACTTTTTTCTCTTTTTCTCTTTTCCCTCCAAATTTGAATAGCCAAATTAGGTTTGCCAAAATTCAAAATGGCAACCCATGGGTGTAGAACCTCTCATTTTTTAGAAATATTATCATTTAGATTGCCAAAATTCAAAATGGCAACCCAAATGAGAGGTGCATTGGTATGGATGCTCTAACTCTCCTGTTATAACTAGAGTACCTCACGAGCAATTATGCCCATGCCAAGCTATTTCTACCATTCCCCTTAGTGGATGGTTTATATGACTTCAACTTTAATATGCGGTTGATATTTAATTGGCTAATTGATATTAAGTGGACTAGTAATTTAGCACGTGCAATGCAGGTTTTAATAAACATATAGTTTTTAAAGTAATATAAATATAGGACGTGTGAGGCACGTGTTAATAAATATATCTCTAATCTCTAATATTATAATGGGAGAGTTGGGGTTGTCATTTGTAGACATTCAACCATCTAATGTCAACCATTCATTTTTAAGTGGAAGTTATATTAACCATTCATTTGCTCAACTGTTGTTAGTTACCATAATACCCTCAAAGTTCAAATTTATTTACAACATAATTATTTATAAAAAATTAAAAATGCCACTCATTTAAAATAAAAGTTTGTGCCACAAAGGGTAATTTGTAAAGAGTATGTATGAGTAAAGGAAGTTCTCAAGTTCGAGGTCAAATTATGTCTTATTGTTTGCTTTATAAAATAAATAAAAAATTGATTAGATCGTGCATCGCACGCGCAGGTTACTAGTATTTTTTAAAGTAATATAAAGAGTATAATAGGGTAGTTGGAGTTGTACATACAATGCACGTAGGTTGGTATATTTAAATAAAATGTATAATGGAAGAGTTAGAGTTGTACGTGTGATGCAGGTAAGATGATAGATTTACAAATGACTACTCTTCTCCCATTATAATATTAGAGATTAGAGATGTTATCTCCTTAAGGCATTTTTCCCATTCAGGGTGTACTAGATAATTTGCAGCAAGAAACACATCCTCATGCTTAGTTATATAGTAGATAGTAGAAATTTGAAAGGAAAAAAAACAGCAATCTGCCGTTCCAACAAGCGTAAGATATTCGAAGCAAACCATGAAAACCAAACAACAACAACAACAACAACAACAACAACAACAAAGCCTTTTTCCCAACTAGTTGGGATCGGCTACATGAATCCTGATTTTCCATTCTACTCGATTTAGCGCAATATATCTTTTTTCACCGTTTCTGCCCAAGTTAGTTTAAGTCTTCCTCTACCCCTAACTCTACCCTCAATACTTATCAAATCACTCTTTCTAACGGGAGCACTACTAGGTCTATGTGTGACATGTCCGAACCACTTGAGGCGATTCTCTCTTAACTTATCTTGGATTGGAGCTACCTTAACATGTCTCGTATATGTTCGTTTCTAATTATATCCTTGTTTTACCACACATCCATTTTAGCATCCTAATCTCCGCTATACCCATTTTTTGGACATATTTCTTTGTTGCCCAACACTGCTTTATACATCATTGATGGTCTAATAGACATCCTAATTAATTATTCTAAATTAATAATTATTTTTTCAGAATTTAAAAATATTTTTAGAATTTTTAATCCTTTCAACTTCAAAGGTATACGTTTGTCATACAAAACACCATTGGCACTTCTCCACTTAAACCACCCTACTTCGATCCTATGAATAACATCTTTACAAATCTCCCCATCTCTTTGTATAATCAAGCCTAAATATCGAAAACGGTATCTCTTAGATATCTCCTTGCCATCAAACTTCACTACTTTCGCAGTTGTGTTCCAAATATCGAAAACGGTATCTCTTAGATATCTCCTTGCCATCAAACTTCACTACTTCCCCAGTTGTGTTCCAAATATCGAAAACGGTATCTCTTAGATATCTCCTTGCCATCAAGCTTCACTACTTCCTCAGTTGTGTTCCAAATATCACTTAAATTACACTCCATATACTCTATTTTAGTTTTGTTTATTTAGTCTCTAGTTTTCAAAGTTTCTCCCCGCAATTCTAATTTAGTATCGACTCCTGCTCTAGTCTCGTCCACCAAGACGATATCATCGACAAAAAGCATAGACCAAGGCACCTCATCTTGTATTCCTCGTGTCAATTCATCCATAACCAAAGTAAATAGGTAGGGGCTTAAAGCCAAACCTTGGTGTAAACCTACTGTAATAGACAAATCGCTAGTCTCTCCTATGATTGTTCTAATTGTGGTCGTTGCCCTTTCATACATATCCCTAATTACCTCAATATACCAAATAAATATATCGATTCGTTACTATTTTATTATTTAACACCCACCATACTATGTCTTTAGGGACTTTATCCAATACAACAAAATAAAGTTGTATGATCAAAAGGGAAAATAAAAAGTTCAAAACTCCAATTTCAAAATATATCCTTGTAAAAGGTTACGGAAAAAAAAAAACATGAGACTTGGTGGCACCAAAAAAATAAGGAGAAGGAAAAGTTGATGGGTTACATTACAAACAGCCAAAACAAGAGATGTACTAAGAGGGAGTGATTTTATCCGAGTGCTTGACTCAGAAATGACCTACCACCAAGCCTCGAACAAATAATGGATGACAGTATGAAGGCATAATAAAATCTCGAATCCACATGAATTATAAAGAAACTATCTTCGATAATACATTTCAGCCAATCTGAAAGAAATACAAAAACAACAACAACAACAAAAATACACTTTCCAGATCCAAAGATGTCCGAATAAAGGCCAATTTCAAAAAATTTAGAGGTCCTTTTGAAAGAACATTATCACACAAAATTGACAAACTTAAGAATTGAATCCTTAAAAACACTAGAAATGTATAGTAATGATTTTCTTGTTTCCCTAATTATAATAAAGCTCATCAACAATGTACTCAATACTCATGAGTTTGGTTTATTAACCCCCTATTATTGTTTTATTAACCCCTTATTAATGAAATAACCCATTATTAATGAAACAGGTGGTTATATTCCACATTTTCCTTCAAAAAATTAATAATAAAGCTTATCAAGGATTTTTACAATGAAACACATTAAGAAGTGTTCGTGAAGGAGATGTATAGGTAGCAATTCTAAGAAGTCTACCATAGAAGTCAACGCAAAAAAATACTTTCAAATAAAAAAAATTGATATCAATTATATTAATAATACCAACGCCCAATGGTTTTCAATGGTTTGGTATATTTCAAATTTTTAATTTAATTTTTAAAAAAAGAGGAAGAAATTTCAATGGACTCATCTGCCAGAGTCGGTTAGCAACAGGCCACTTTATAATATTACTAGTATTTAACACGTGCGATGCACGTTTTAATCAATATATAGTTTTTAAAGTAATATAATGCAGGTGTTAATAAATACATATTTTTTAAAGTAATATAAAGAGTATAATGAGAGGGCTTGAGTTATACGTATTTATTTAATTACTAGTATTTAACACGTGTGATGCACGTTTTGATCAATATATAGTTTTTAAAGTAATATAATGCACGTGTTAATAAATACATATTTTTTAAAGTAATATAAGGAGTATAATGAGGGTTTGAGTTATACGTCTAATACACGTAAATTGGTAGATTTAAATAAAGTGTATAATGGGAGAGTTGGTGTTGCACGTGCAATGCATGTAAAGTGGTAGATTTACAAATGACACTAAGGCCTTCTCCCATTATAATATTAGATTAGAGATAAAGATATTCAAAACTATTGATACCCTAAATTAGTGAATATGACAAAATTACATATGCAACCAATACTATTGTGCAGTAAAACAAACGTAGTTGTAGCCCATTTGAGAAGTACAGTACCTTAGAGCATCCACAATCGTCATTGTTTAAAAAATGCATATAGCATTTAGCCAATTAGCTGCAGTGTCGATTGGTATTTTTTACCAATTTAATATATAAAAAATTCAGACGGAACTTCAAGTTGCGTCGGACAAATTTTTAGGATTTTTTATGATTTTTTTATTAATTAAAAACGTTATTTAAGTTTTAAAAAAAATAGTAAGCCCCTCCGTCGGACGCAACATCAAGTTGCGTCAAAGGAGGCCCGGGTCTATGGAGTTTCTATTAAATGTTTTTTATTTAAAAAGTCGTCAGACGAAGTTGCGTTTGACAAATTAAAAAATTATTTTTTTCGTCAGACGCAACTTCAAGTTTCGTCTCCTATATTATGCATATAGCTATATCTTGTGCCATATATAGCAATCTACTGTAGCAATTTTTGCATAAAATGCATAAATAGCAAACGACTGCAGCTCATTGTTTGCTATAAAATGCATTTTATGCATAAATAGCACACCAATGTGGATGCTCTTAAACACATATTCTAATTGGAAATCTTGAAGATGTGGGTGATAAATAATATAAAACAAAAGTGTTAAAATAAATTAGAAGTGAAAAGTGAATTTAAAACCCTATTATTATGTATCTAGAAGGGTGTTCTGTTCTGTGCTAACTTTGTATTACAATATAATCTCCACCACACATTTGCATGCCAGAGTTACACCGACCATCCATTTAAAACTAATTACCTAATTGAATCCCAGAGTTTAGGACATGAAAATCTCAACCATGCAATTATTGGTAGAGTTATAACTATCATCCACTTCCATCACCCAACAAAATCTCAACCACATACAACGCAAAAGTTATTTCTACCATCCACTAAACGTGAAGAAGGTGAAAATAGCAGGAGCAATTGGGGTACTCTAGTTCAAACTAAAATGTAACTTACTTGCTAATAAAATAACTCAATACTACTACAAACAATCAAGCAAGTAAAAAAATAATAATCCTAAGAACATAAATTGTCATGTCAAGCAAGGGTCGTCCGTGCAGCTTGCCTCTCACCCAACCCCAACACACATGATAAAAGGGGGCCAAAAAAAGCTAGAAAGGTTTTCAAAATGTGTAAGAGTGTAACCTAGTACAAGGACATGATATGACGATCATATCATATAATTGTTAGAAACGGATAAGATGATTAAGAACTAAACAAATACATTGATCGAAAGCTTAAGAGCTGTACTTCTAAACAAATTGCAATTAAAGGTCAAAATGATGTTACTTTGTATCTTACATATAAAGGATGTGCCTAAATGGTTGGTTAAGAAATGCTTCTTATAGTAATCAAATTAGACTAACACAAATCACAACACAAACTAAAAGATGTACTAAACATGATTAATAATCAAAACACAAAAAGAAATTACACTAGACAGAATGACAGATAGAGTCAAGCTAACAAATTCTTAACCAAATCATCCAAACTTGATAACAAAAACAGAGATTGCAATAATCCATAACAACAAAAGTTCTGCCTACTCCAAAATCCAATTAACCAAAACTCGACAAAGCATTCGTACCTAAACCCTAACTCGTTCATTCCAGCGGCACCTCCACGTCACCCTCGGAAATCTCCTGCTGCAAATCCTTCGGATCCTTCCCATCCACAGTGCAGCCAACGCTCACACACGTTCCAAGAATCTCCTTAATCGTGCCGCTTAGATCCTTCGCCATGGATCTCGGCTTCATAACCCTAGCGATCTCGATCACGTCATCGAGCGAAATGTTCCCCGCGTGCTTTATGTTTTTGACCTTCTTGCGGTCACGCTCGGGTTCTTTGAGGGCCTTGATGACGAGTGCCGCGGCGGAGGGGACGACGGAGACCTTGGCCTGACGGTTCTGGACAGTCAATTTGACGGTGACACGGAGACCCTTCCAGTCTTTCGCGGTCTCTTTGGCGATGTCCTCCCCGATCTTTTTGGGGGAGAGACCGAGGGGACCGATCTTGGGGGCTAAGGAGGAGGCGGCGCCGACCTCACCGCCGGTAACACGGACGTAGACGTCCACGACCTGAGAGGGGTCAAATTTGGGAGGCATGTTGGAGGTGGCGGCGGTAGGGGAGTGAGGGGATTAGGATTAGGGTTTGCGAGGGGGCTTTAGAAACAGAGAGGAAATGAAGTTTTATATGGGGAGTGAAGGTGTGGTGGTCTGCTGGGCTGAGTTAGTTAAAGTGATTCTAGTATTGGGTTTCGGCTTTTCACTTTTGTGCTGATGTAAATATGAAGGTAGGGATGGCAACTGGGCCGGATCAACTGGCGACCCACCCGCGACCCGCCCGTTGAACCCAGCCCGTTTAAGGGTTTGGCGGGTTCGGGTCGAACCCGTGTACAGTAACGGGTCGACCCGGGTCGAAGAAAACGCGAATCCAACTCGGATAACCCGGGCCGCGAACCCGTTAAAGAATACCCAACCCGCCGCCAACCCGTGGGTCGACCTGCAGGTTACGACCCGTTGGACCCGTACGGGTCAAACGTTCGACCCGTTACGGGTCGACCGTTGACCCGCGGGTCAGCGCCCCGTTGGGTCACTGTACAACAGAGCCAACGGCTCTCTTATCCGTTTTTTGGTTTTTTTTTGGTTTTTTTTGGTTTTTTTGGGTTTTTTTTAAACATTTGTAGCCTATAAATACCCCCCCAAAACTCCCTTAAAAAAATCACACCTTACTCTCCTACTCTCTCTACCAGTTATAAATCATTTCTAAGGAATTTTTCAACAATTGAAGTATTCAACAAGCAAGTCTTCAACAAGGCATATACACGATCAATTTTCGATCGTATCGAAATCAAAATTCATCGTCTTCAACTCTCTTCAACTCTCGTCAATTCTCCTTCAAGCTCTCCTCAACTCTTCAATTGCGGAATCGCTTATTTCTAGTTCTACTTCTATTCTTATTTTCACGGTTTATTTTACATACGCGTATTCCACGGTGAACGGTATCAAAATTTCATACCTCTCTCGTTATTTTTTTTTGTTGTTGTTGTAGTTAAAATTATTGTTGGTTTTTTTACCTTCTCTATCTCAACCCTCTTGTTTTTTATATTTTTTTTTATAATTCACCGTTCCTACATTGTGTATTTTTTTTTACATACATTAGTACAATACTACATTATCTCTAGATCACGCGGTAGCAGTCGTAGCAGGCAAAGATTCCTCCTCCTCTTCCCGTAGGCCACCAATTGTCCCAATTAGTGAGCCCGCCCAAGAGTACCATGATCCTCCTACCCAACAATGGGGTACACACGACGAGTTTGTAGGTGACATACAATTAGAAGAAGAAGAAGAACAACAACAACCAACCAAAACCACACAACCCCGTAGTAGTAGGAAAAGTAGAAGAGAAACTAGTGATTGGCATAAGTTTTACGATTATATCCCGGACAAACAAACTCCGGGTATAGGTTTGAAAGTTTGTAAAACATGTGGTAAAATATACAAATTCAAGAGGGGCGACGGAACCGGTACAATTAGTAGACACATCCAACATAACCATAAAGACCTTCTTGCTGACCTACAAGGCCAACAAAAAATCAACCCTAGGACCGGTCTAGTTGATAGCCACCCTTATGATTCCGATGTTGTTCGTCGGGAAATGGCCCGATTAGTCATAATGGAAGAGTTACCATTTTCCTATCCCGAGAATAGAGACTTGGAAAATTTTAACCAAACGGCCTTAAACCCTCATTTTAGAAGAATTCCGAGAAATACTTGCAAATCGGATTATTTTAAAATGTACATCGAAATGAAGGCCGCTTTGATTGCAATTTTATGGAGTTTAATTTGTAGAGTTAGTTTAACTTCGGATTGTTGGACGGGTGTCAACAATATTCCAATGATGGGAATAACCTGTCATTGGATCGACAATGATTGGATTCTTCAAAAAAGAATCATATCACTTGCGGCGTTGCCGTATCCCCATAGTGGCGCTGAAATAGCAAACCGTATTTTGGAAATTTGTAATGTTTTTCATATTCGCGATAAAATTATGTGTATTAGTTTTGATAATACATCTAACAACAATGTAGCAATTACTACTTTAAAATCCGTATTAAACCCTACATCTGACAATATTTTTCATGTTAGATGTGCATGTCATATTATAAATTTATGTGTTCAATATGCATTAAAAATAGCGGATCCATATATAATTAAAATTAGAAATTGTGTACATTTCATTGCATTAAGTCCAAGCGTATTACAAGAATGGAAAGCTTGGTGTAGGCTTAAAAATGTACCTTTTAGAAAATTTCCGAAGGATGTTAGACACCGATGGAATTCTACTTTTGATTTACTACATATTGTTACCGAATATAAAGCAGTTGTAAATAATTTTTGTATTGCATTTCACATGCCAAATTTTGAAAGGACTCCCATCGATTGGTATTATGCCGAAGCTTTGTTGAAATTTTTAGAACCGTTTAAAACCGCAACTTTAAAATTTTCAAAAACATATGAATCTACTTCTAGTAGCATTTTTATTTCATTAGTTAGCATGATGCAAATATTTAACGAAATTTTAAATAATACTTATGTTGGTGATATTGTAAAACCTGCATACAAAAAAATTTTGAAGTATTATTTTCCTCCTCCTATGTTGATTTGTGTTGATGCCGTTATGGATCCTCGTATCAAATTAGAAGGTAAGAAGAGTTTGATTGAAATATTTTTTGCATTACTTAAGAAAAATATAGAATTAGTAATTAATTGCGCTACTTTTTTAGTTCAGTTTGAATCTACATTAAATAACTTGTATGATTATTATGATAAATGTTTTGCTCTAGTAGTACAATTTCTGTAGTTAGTTCTTCTTCTGGTACTTCTAAAGGTAAGGGTAAGAGTAAATTTGATGATAGAACATTTAATTTACTTGAACAAATTCAATCAAAAAAATCTAGGACTAATCAACCAAATGAATTAAATTGGTATAACCAACAAGATTCTGAGCCTTCTTCTCCACTAGATATTTTATAATGGTGGAAAGACCATGAACACACTTTTAGTATTCTGTCAATTATGGCTAAAGATTTACTAACTCCTCCTGTCTCTACAGTTCCTTCTGAAAGTGCATTTTCTTCAAGTGGCAGAGTTCTAACTGATTACAGGAATCGCTTGAAGCCCGACACGTTAGAGATGCTCTTTTGCACAGAAGACTGGCTGAAGGCTGAAGATAGGACACAAGGGAAAGCACTATCAACGTCCACAAGTGGGAGCAACTCGCCGGAAGAATAACAACAACAACAACAACAACAATAGCTTTGCTTGTAATAGCAACTCGACCGACACGTTCGAAATTGTATTATATCTTTGCTTGTTATGTTAAATTAGAAAAATTGGAGTCAATTAAAATTGTATATAAGAAATATGTTAGTGTATAAAACATATTTGTGAATTGAATTCTTCATTTCATTAGAAATTATAAAAATTGTATAACTTAAATTCATATGAATAATATTTCAAAATTTTTTGCCAATTTCACTCTTTCAATTTTATTATTATTATTACGATTTTTAATGTTTATTAGTATTATTAGTTACTTAGTATTATTATTATTATTTTAAGCTAAAAATATTTTTAAAAAAAACTATCTATCTAAACGGGCCAACCCGCTGGTCAACCCGACCCAACCCAGGTTGTACCCTAAAGGGTTCACGGGTTGGGCGGGTCGCCTAAAGCAACTTTGGGCCCAGCCCGGCCCGGCCCGGTTAAGTGGCCAAACCGGCCCGAGCCCGCCCAAGTCACGGTCCAACCCGGGCGGGTTGGGCCCGGCCCGGCCCGTTCGACCCGAATGCCAACCCTATATGAAGGCCAATTTTTTTTTGTTCCGTAAATTTCACTAAAATTATATATCTATATAATAAAATACAAAAAAGCTATCGAGTGGTTCTCCTTCAATCCCCAAAATCAAAGGCCCAGATCTAATCTCATAAAACACATTTTCTCCCTAAAGTTTTCCCAAAACTCAAATTCAAATTCCTCCAAAACAACTCATTTATTTATTTAATTATCTCTCTCTCTCTCTCTCTCTCTCTCTCTCTTATATATGTATATACTTATGGAAATATGGACCTTTATATCACAATTTATAATTATTTTTTAACATATACAATTGAAAACAAGGACCTTTATTTACAACTGATTATTGTCATACTATTCAAACTTGAGCTGCATAATTGTTGATTTATTGTTTACAAGGCTTTTCATATGCTGTATCGTTTTGAAGACTTGCCGTAGGCACGTGCCCACGGGCAAATCTATTCAATATAAAAAAACACAAAGAAAGCTATCTAGGGGCTCTCCTTCAATCCCCCCAAAATCAAAAGTCCATATCTACCTTCAAAAAACACATTTTTTTCCCAAAAGTTTTCCCCAAAACTCAAATTCAAATCCACCCCAAAACAACTCTTTTATTTATTTATTTATTTATTTATCTCTCTCTCTCTCTCTCTCTCTCTCTCTCTCTCTCTCTCTCTCTCTCTCTCTCTCTCTATATATATATATATATATATATATATATATATATATATATATAGGGTAAAAGGGATATGAGCAACTTGCTCATTTAGTAAATGAGCAATTGATTATGTGGCATGCATGTGATACATTGGACAACTAACCCTTTTAATGATTTTTCAATCACATGTATGACACATCATCAATTGCTTATTTATTAAATGAGCAAGTTGCTCATACCCCTTTTTCCCATATATATATATATATATATAATAAAACACAAAGAAAGCTACCAGGTGGCTCTCCTTTAATCCCCCAAAAAATCAAAGGCCCAGATCTAACCTCAAAAAACATATTTTCCCCCCCAAAAGTTTCCCTCCAAACTCAAATTCAAATCCCCCACCCAAAACAACTCTTATATTTATTTAATTGTTTTGCTCTCTCCCTCCCTCTTCTATTCAAAAAATTAAGAAAATAAAATTTTTAAAAATTTTTACAAAATAAAAAATTAAAAAACTAAAAAAATTTAAAATTTTAAAAACTTTAAAAATAATTCAAAAAAAATAAAAAAATCATATAATATGTTTTTTGCTGAACCCCAAAAAGTTTCTCATATAATATGTTTGCTAGTTCAATTAATTTGCTGGACCTCCAAAACTATTTTATATGAGCAAACAAGGTGCACCGTTCCGAAGACGTGCCGTAGGCACGTGTCAACGGGCAAACCTAGTATATATATAGGGGGCTCTTCAGTTACGCACTCTCCCACAGCCGTTGGATTTTAATCATGATCATGATCAAAATCAGATGGCTTCCCCTTCTTTCGCTCTCTCACTTATGAAGGAGGGTATTCTTGTCATTTCCCTCATTCCTCACTCTCTCCTTCTATCTCCTCCCTCATCCCGTTCAAAAATGACTCCCGATCGAAATGTCTCCCCAAATCTCCCCAAACCCTAGCTCCAAATCGAAATATCTCCCACTCTCAAATAGCTCTGCTCTCAAAACCCCCAAATCTAAAACCCTAGCTCTCTCAACTACGAGCTCCCGACGTCCCTCTCTCACTTCGCTAACGACCACAACCCCTCGAGCCCATCTCCACCTTCTCTGATGAAACCTAGATCCAAATCGACAACTTCGAGCTCCCGACGTCCCTCTCTGACTTCGCTGACGACCACAACCCCCCGAGCCCATCTCCACCTTCTCTGATGAAACCTAGATCCATGCTCTTAGAGGGAAGTACATGCTTTTAATGATGAATTTTGTTCAATTCCTTGCATATTTCTTTTTGTTGTGTGTGTGGGCAGGGATGAGTCACACTTGGATATAAGTTGGTTTTATTATTAAGTTATGCACTTTCAGAAGATACTACCATTTGCTGCTGTAGATTGATATGATACTATTTGTAGTTTGATATCAAACATCATACAACTCTGGTATGAAACTCATTCCAAATATCAGATGAACATCATACAACTCTGGTATGAAACTCATTGGAATCAAAGTATTGTTGGGTTAGCAGTATGGCGCAAATGAGAGTGCGTAACTGAAGAGCCCCCATATATCATGATCATGATTTTGATTCACTTTTATGTTTTAAATTTAGTCCCAATGTATTTTTTTTTCCGGATGTTGTGTTTGTAGGCAGTGATGAAAAATCAAAATGATCAAGTTCAATTATGTGTTTCCCCCACCTACCAAGTCAAGTTTAATTCTGTTCATAAGCTACAACTATGTTTGCGTTTGGTTCCAAGGTTGAGCCATGTTTTTGGTTGTTTATTAGCTTTCGACAGCTCTGTTTATGATTTGCAATGAAGGGACTTATTGAGCTCTCTTTTTTGTTTGTTTCCCAACGTAAATTTTGATTTCGGTTATATTAGTCCCTTCATTGTAGATCCTTAGTAGAGGTGGGGTGCTACAAATTGGGCAATAGCTATTAGGCATGGCATAATAATGTAGCCATAGTGCTTTTTAATTTTTTATGCATTGATACACTTATGCTTGATTCAAAATTGGCATATCAATTCACTTAGAAAAAGCTATGTTGTTTCTGAGCCTACTATATTTTGAGTATTCATGGAGTTGCGAAATCAAGCGTTTTGTGGGTGGTTGAATGTGAATTCATGGTGACTATGAAGTTTTCAAACATCAGTTGGTTTTAGCTGACATGGCATGTAAATGCAGCCATAGTGCTCACACCGAAAATTCTTTGATTCTAATGAGTTTCATACCTGTGCAAACCAGAGTTGTATGATGTTCACATGTCTTCTGAGCCTATACAAATAATCATCCAAGTTCTTGTGCGTTAGCTGTGATTGCTTTCTATTATTGGACATGTTTGTGAACTCAATATCATTTTAATTTGCTTTTTGTTGTGCAAGGTGAATCTCATATGGAGTTGGAGAAGATATCAAGAAGACATAGTGTGCAGGAGCTTGATGACTTGTACTTTTAGATCAGCAAAAGAGTGTTGTATATCTCAAAAGTGTTGTATAGATGAGGGTGTTTTAGTGTCAATAACATTGTACAAATTAGAGGGTGTATATTGTTAACTAGGGTGTACATTGAATTTGAAAGTATAAATAAGGGTCATAATTTCCATTGCCTTAATTTTTACAAAATACTTCATTTTTTATAATCTTCAGTCTCATATGTTCATACAGGTGGAATTTTTTATAATCTTCAGCCTCATTTGTGATGCATAGAATATAAATCTTCTTCATATCTACTCAACTAGTGCTTTTATACTGAGTCATGTTCATCACCTGGCTCATTTAATTAATTTGCAAAAATTCCAGATTTTTCTTTGAAGATTCAAACTGGCCATTTGGTTGGGAGCATTTCTTCATAGTACTTCCTCTCAAATTTATGTAGCCTGTAGTTGGTGAACTTCATTCTTATTGATACCATGGAACTAATTGTCAACTCTTTACCAAAGAACTAATTCTTATTTGTTTAGTTTAATATGTACCTTAGTTAATTTCATTCAGCACATCAAATTTTTGTGGCCTTTGGTGAATTTTCAGTTTTTTAATGTCTAGGTTACTTTAATTAGAGCAAGGACTTAACATCTTCTGTTTCTTCTTAAATGGTGCAGGAGAATTTGAACAGTAAATCATATCTGAGCACTATTAAAAAGCACAATCAACCTAGAAACGACATAAACTAGTTCAATCAGCTCATAAACATAATAATTTGATGAAGATTACAATAAAGAAGTGACCACTGTCCCCATTTCTGTATTGAAGTTATATATAATCTGTTTTTGTTTTTTGTACAAATTTTGCCATGGGTCTTTTAGTATTCAAGAATCTGATGAAAGCAAAAAATGATGAAACATCCATGAGGATATGTACAAAAGCTTCACAAATTTGTAATGGAAATAGCAATACAGGATCAGTAAACAGCGACAACCAATTTATTCAACAAAATAAGCTTACTTCATTACTGACGAACAATGGCAAGGGATCGATACATATATTTTCAAAACAAGTTCTACAATTTTCCCAAACAATCATTACAAACAAGCATCAAAATAATCAACACTTGTTGCCTAGAGTCACTGCTGCTGCCTGGAGTTGCAGAGCTGCTGCTGCTGCTTCTTAACTCCTTGTACTGCTGCTGCCTTGATTTGCTCCACTTCTCAACTCCTTCTAGTTACTGCTACTTCTCCTACTACTACTTCTCCTTATGATGCTGCTTCTCAACTTCTTCCAGTTGTTGCTTCATTCTTTTTCTCCTACTTCTCTTCTACATCTTCCTCTACTGATGCAAGTTATCTTCTGTGCACAATCAGGAAAAAAAGCATAAGGAGAAAGTATGATTAATTCAACTAACCCAAACAAAATTTAAAAAATAAATATAATAGTAGGCTCAGAACACACTATTCACACTAGGGCTGCATTGGGGTGTCATGCCAACTAGTTCAAATGCATAAATAATCAAGCATTAGTTAATTAAATAATCAAGCTTCAGTTCAAATGCATAAATACACCCTCCTTCATATAAATAGAGATTTCCTTAGTTGTGCAGTCTCTCTTGCAAAAATAATTGAGTGAAATATCTCATTTACCTCCAAATATATAATATTAGTGAGAATTATGCCATCACAAAGTAACTGAACAGCAAATATCATAAACTCAACCAAACTAAAGTGCAAGTCAAATTTCAAAAACTTAAAAGACTCAGCTATTCAACTGAGAGCATCAAATATCAAATATCAAAGTAACTAAACAGCAAATATTTGGATGTGAGAGGTTACAGATTTGTCGTGTTCACATAGGATGAAGCGTGCTGTAATACCCCGATTTTTCAAATATATGAAAGATTATTTATTTTTTATATATGGTGTGCACGTGTAATATGTTGACTATTATTTTCAACATGATGAATAAGAGTATTGTTTTCTATAAAGCATTTTCCTAAAGCCCAAATGTTAGTTTACTTATTTTTCTTTTAAAATATTTATTTTGGCCCAATTAATTTAAGCCCATGGATTTAATCCCTTTTCTTATTTTCTACAACTTGTAATGTGTAACATTTTTTTTAAAAAAAAGACTTATTATTTTATGTACAAGTTCTTGTAGGGGTGATTTGTGCATGCACGTGCATTTCACATACACGTGCATTGAGCACTATTCTTGGCCGGATTTGAGTAGAGAAGTGGGTGTGAGTCATGGGTAGTTATGTGGAGTGTGGGTGGTTATCACAACTCCCTAGTCCATCCTAGCCCTTGATCCCATAACTATCTACTAAATCTTGGCCCTCTATCTACTCAAATTTGTATATAAATACCCCCTCTCATTCATTATTTCTTTTACACTAAAATCCTATTGTAAGAGAGATATTTTTGTGAGAGAGTTGTGTGTGCTTTCTGTGGAGGCCGGGCATCATCTTCCGAAGGCTTCGGTGTGGAACAAGGAGCAAGGAGCAAGGAGTCGTCCACTGCAGTAAGGAGCTTTTTGCTGGATTCGATTACTTCGTCAAATAAGGTGGGTGTTTCTCAGGACTTCTAATATAAGAATTAATTGTTACCATGTTTATGAAAAGTAAATTCAACATATTAAAATTTGCCTGAGTATGTTGATAATCATGAAGGACAAGTGGTGTAATAATGACACTGCAAATAAGAATGATTTGGGTCTGTACAGTCGACTGCCATTTTGATGAGTCGACTGATACGAGACGTATATTCTCATGTTTAGATAGAAAGTTTCATGATGCATATGTGTAAGAGCTAAAATGAAACAGAAATGCAAATTTTGTATCTTCTATGTCGCATATGACTGAGAGGACATGAATATGTGGAAAGAAACTAGTGATATTAGAAAAATTGAGAATGGCCTGTACAGTCGACCACGATGTGAACAGCCGACTGATGCATTGTTTAAATTATGAATCATCCACAATTCCATGAAGTAAGACACCCACATTGTGTTGTCTTAGTGTAAATGCATGTTTGACATTTTTCCCCCTAAAGAAAAGACAATATTAGTGACTTGAAATTCCATGTTGCGATGTTACTGAACAGTAAGAAACTTTGTGTTTATGAAACATGAATGTATGTAGACTGTAATTTGACATGCACGTGCATGTAAGAACTGTTGGAAAAATAATCCCTTAAATTGAAATGGGAATCTGTCCAGTCGACTAATGCGAATAGCAAGTCGACTGAGCTGAACATGGATGTGTACTGTTAACGACCCCAGGACAGACGACTGATTTGTTGACAGTCGACTGTCACGTGAATAACATTTTGAACATGAAAAGTTGCGGGACAGCCGACTGGCCATGTGCAGCAGTCGACTCTCCCGATTGATTATGAAGAACTCGGATTGATTGTACAAGTCGACTGGTCTTTTTCCAAGTCGACTGTACAGAGTAGATTTTGATATATCAGAGATTTCATTTTGATTACTGCTAAGAGTTGTGAACTTTATGATTGATGTTGATGAACTCTTTCTATTGCTGTATGAATTTACATGAAATGAATTATAGTTTGAATTGAGAAATTTACATGAAATGAGTCATACTTTGAATGAAGAATTACACGAATATGAAAATTAAGAACATGATATGCTGAGGCAATGAAAAATGAATTCATGAGTTGGAAACACTCAAATTAGAAGTTGTGAATTGGAAATTGAACAAAAGAGTAGCTAAGTCTCCCCCGGCAGTGGAAATGAAATGAAATTGAAAAGAAGACCAAGGTTGGTTATGTATAAATGAAATGATAAGTCCGGTTTGGTGGAGAGGCTAACTCTAGAACTTTGATTTTTATTCATGATTCTAATGATTTTAGTACATAGTGAAGAGGTGATGAAAGTGAGAGAAAACATAAGTATGAGAACTAGAGTTTACGCTGCAGGTGTGTAGCCACAGAATGCATGCTTGATGAGTCAAGACATGGCGTGGGCACAACTCAGTAATGATCGGACTTTAGCCACGCTGTGGGATGTTTGGTGACTGCAAGAGGATCGTGTTCAGGGAGGAGGCTGAATTGCCACAGAATGCATTTTTGATGAGTCAAGACATGGCGTGGGGTTCCCCTCCAGGGTCCAGGACACGTGCTTGTACTCATAGATCATCTAGGATACTCATTGTAATTACAGAAGTAGATTAAGTCATGGTGAGGGATTGAACCCTACAAAAATGAAGAACGATTAAGAGGCTTGCCCTCGGACCTATGTAGTATGAGATGCATAGAATCCGAACAAGTGTGCATTAGTGTCATGTAAATTAAGTAATTGCATTAAGGACTAAGTGCACGATCACGACACGACATCATTAAGATTTTCCCCCGTACTTTAATTGTTATGTGAACAAGTTTGTGATCTGTTAAGAAATGATATTCGTTATACTGTTTCTGGCATAGAGAGGATGACCATATATAATTATCGTCGGTTGAATAAACTGACGTACCCACAGTTTTGTATGCAGGATAAATTACATGTTAAAGAGGAATGGATGCATAAAGATTTTACCATGTTGTTGTACATTTATGTAAATGTTGTATATTTTTACTTCCGCTGTGCAAATGAAAAGTGTAATATGATGTAAACTCTGAGGTAAAAAGAAAAGTTTTAAATTCCTTGTAAAATTGTACTGAAGAAAGTGAAAAGATCCTGTAGAACATCTCGAATTCAGTGTATTTGGGATTCGGGGCGTTACAGAGTGGTATCAGAGTCACGCTTTCTACACTTTCTACACTTGTACAAATTTATAGGGAACGACACCCTAGAAGTGGACATTAGAGTGTGTGTTTGAGTTTAGAGATTTAAATGTAAGTGACTTACATTTGTGTTGCTCTATGACTTATGCTCCTTCCTCCCTACTTTCTAAGATGGCTGATCACTTCGACCCTGCTGAAGACGACGACTGGCATATCATTGAGGAAGAGTACCATCCCGGACAGGTTGATTCTGAGGACGAGTATCACCCTGGGCAAGCAGATCCTGATGAGGAGGAGTGGCCTGAATCTCGAGAGATTACCCCACCTCCAGATTCATCTGACGATTCTTCTTCCGATGAAGAAGAGGGACCAGTTCTGAGTAGCACTGTGGCTTCTCTTCAGAGGCAGGTGGAGACACTGCGAGAGAGAGTCGGATTATTGGAGGCTCAGCTGGCAAAGCGAAAGGATGACTTCTCTGTTCTCAGTCATCGAGTATGGGAACTTGAGAAGAGAAAGAACCTGACGGATGTGCTGAAGGATGAAGTTGATAAACTACAGGAAGAACTTCGAGCAGCGAAGAGGACCTGTAGGAGTTAGATTGTTGTAGCTTCTATTTTCTTCCATTATGATGTCAAAAATGTTTTTCAATTCGAATGTATAAACTTTGGAATTCAATGAAATGCAAGTTGATTTAAGTTCTTGTCTTATACTTCGAATTTAATGGATCTTTTGCATCAGAATATGTCGAGAAGAGGAGCTAGGAATGGTGAGGGGTTGGATCTGGAGACCGAACTTGCACGAGTCTACCAGACGCTTAATGCAGTGGCTATGAACCAAGGAAGGGGGCCGGTGAATCCAGTGCCCGAGGCGATTAAGCTAGTGGAATCATTCAAGAGAATGAAACCACCTGTATTCGAGGGAAAGTCAGACCCAGATGCGGCTGACAACTGGATTCGGCAAGTGGAGACAATCTTTGAGGTGTTGGAGACACCGGAAGGCAGCAAGGTCAAGTTGGCGACTTTGCAACTGGAGAAGGATGGGGCTGTTTGGTGGTAGTCGATGAAGAGGACCATGGGAGGCATGTTGCTTAGCTGGGAGGAATTTCTGGAAGAATTCCGCAGTCACTATTTCCCCTCCGACGTTCAGGAGAAGAAGGCAATGGAGTTTCTGTCACTTCAGCAAGGCAGCATGTCAGTGAGGGAGTATGAGACTAAGTTTACTCAGCTCTCTAGGTATGCTCCAGAACTGGTGATGGATGAAGCTAAGAAGGCTCGGAAGTTCGAGCATGGGCTGAGACCAAGCTTGAGATCCCGGATGATACCTCTTGGTATCAGGCGATTTGACAAGTTGGTTAAGAGGGCGGCAGCGACGGAGGCAGATATGGAGCAGTTCCATGTTGTTCAGAACCGGAAGAACAACTGGCAGTCTGGGAAGAGGCCCGCAAATTCTGGGTGTTTCAAGGGCCAACCATCTGCACAGAGGTTCAAACCGACAGGGGCGAACGCTATCAGTGTAGCTGGAGGACCTGGAGACAATGTGGTGAGACCTTCTGTAGTCACTTGCTACAACTGTGGTGAAATGGGACATTACCAATCTCAATGCCTCAAACCACGAAAGGGGAGTAGCAATGCACCAGTGCAGCAGACGGGGAAAGAGGCCGTACCAACCAGGGCGAGTATTTACCTTGACGGAAGCTGATGCTGATGAGGTTGATCATGTCATCACTGGTACGAGGGATGATGTTCAGTGGTTTTTGTCATTTCTTCTTCCCGTTCATATTGTGAAACTGTTATGTAATGGTGTGTACTATGTAACAGGGGAACTCTATCTTAATGGAATGAAAGCTGTTGTATTGTTCGATACTGGATCCTCTCATACTTTTGTGTCTCCTAAATTTGCTAAAGTGTTGGGAGTTGAACCGAAGATTTTTCCAGGCAAGATCTTAGCAGTAGCTACTCCATCAGGGGAAACTTTGACCACTGATCGGTATTATGCTGATTGCGAGATAGTGATTGGAGATCGAGTCTTTGGCATTGATCTGATCGAGCTAACTATCTTGGGAGTCGATGTTATCATTGGCATTGATTGGATGTCGGTGTACAGTGCAAGCATCGAGTGCAAGACCAAGACGGTGACAGTGAAGGCTCCAGGAGGACCTGAAGTCACTTTCCAAGGGAAGAAGAAATGTTCTAAGCTGGTGGCAACTATCCGCAAGGAAGAGACTCCTGTGGAAGTGCAAGGGATTCTTGTAGTTCGGGACTATCCGACTGTGTTCTTGGAAGATTTTCCTGGGTTACCCCCGCATCGTGATGTAGAGTTCAGCATCACTGTTCAACCGGGAAGTGCACCCATTTCTAAGGCACCGTATAGGATGGCTCCAGTGGAACAAGATGAGGTGAAACGGCAGATTGAGGAACTGTTGGAGAAAGGCTTTATTCAACCTAGTGCGTCACCTTAGGGAGCACCAGTGCTTTTGGTAAAGAAGAAGGATGGATCAATGAGAATGTGTATCTATTACCGAGAGCTGAATAAGGTCACTGTTCAGAATAAGTATCCGATTCCTCGAATTGATGATTTGTTCGATCGTCTACAAGGAGCAGCTGTATTCTTCAAAATCGATCTTCGATCAGGATATCACCAAGTGCGAGTGAAAGCTGAAGATGTGCACAAAACTGCATTTAGAACTCGACATGGGCATTACGAATTCTTAGTTATGCCATTCGGAGTGATGAATGCACCCGCAATCTTCATGGATTTGATGAACAGAGTTCTAAGGCCGTTTATTGATTCTTTCGTCGTGGTGTTTATCGACAATATCCTCGTGTACTCCAAGTCAGAGGAGGAGCACACCGAGCATCTGGCGGCAGTTTTGCAGAAGCTGGAAGAGCAGAAGTTGTATGCCAAGTTATCCAAGTGTGATTTCTGAAAATCTGAAGTGGCATTCCTAGGTCACATCCTTTCTAAGGAGGGAGTGGCAACTGACCCTCAGAAGATAGAGGCAGTGAGAGATTGGGCTAGGCCTACTACAGTGAAGGAAGTCAGAAGTTTTCTTGGGATGACTGGATACTACAGAAGGTTCATTCAAGGTTATGCTCAGATAGCTGTACCGCTTACTGGACTAACCAAGAAGAATGTGAGCTTCAAGTGGACCGAGCAATGTGAGGTGAGCTTTCAGGAGTTGAAAGAGAAACTGACTACTGCACCTATTTTGGCTCTGCCTAGAGCAGGTGTTGAGTATGATGTTTATAGCGATGCTTCACATCGTGGGCTTGGTTGTGTCTTAATGCAAGAAGGAAGAGTAATCGCTTATGGGTCTAGGCAACTATGACCACATGAGAAGAATTACCCGACTCATGATCTGGAGTTGGCTGCGATTATCTTTGCTTTGAAGCAATGGAGGCACTACGTGTACGGTGAGAAGTTGAACATGTACACGGACCACAAGAGCTTGAAGTATATATATCAGCAGAGGGATCTGAATTTGAGGCAGCGGAGATGGTTGGAAGTGCTCGAGGATATGCGACCTGTGATCAAGTATCATCCTGGAAAGGCTAATGTTGTTGCTGATGCACTTAGTCGCAAGAGCTGTTTGACCAGTTTGATTACAACTCAAAAGCATCTGATTGAGGAGTTGGATCGAGCAGGTATTGAGGTTGTCTTGCAAGGATTGGGAGCATCTTTGGCTCAGTTGAGGCTTCAGCCTACACTGAATGCAAGGATCATTGCAAGTCAAGAGGTTGATGCTGATATTCTGGAGATGAAGGAGCAGGTTGGTGCTGGCAGGTTGCCCGGATTTCAAACCAGGGGTGGAGTGCTGTGGTTCGGAGATAGGCTATGTGTTCCAAATCAGGCGGACCTGAAAGAGAGTATTCTTTAGGAGGCGCATGCTACTCTTTTGTCGGTACATTCTGGGAGTACTAAGATGTACAAAGACATCAAACAGCATTTCTGGTGGTCAGGTTTGAAGCGGGATGTGGCTGATTTTGTTGCGATGTGTGAGGTTTGTCAGCAAGTCAAAGCCGAAAATCAGAGACCCGGAGGTCTATTACAGCCGTTACCTATTCCGGAATGGAAGTGGGATAACATCAGTATGGATTTCATTACGGGATTGCCTAAGAGTCCTAAAGGCAATGATGCGATTTGGGTTATAGTCGATCGACTGACCAAGTCCGCTCACTTTTTGGCGATGAAACTCACTGCTTCGATGGACAAGTTGGTTGAGATGTATGTTGGTGAGATTGTCCGACTTCATGGTGTTCCTTCAACTATTGTGTCTGATCGAGATGCGCGGTTCACTTCGCATTTCTGGAGGAGTCTTCAGACAGCTTTGGGTACCAAGACAGATTTCAGCACTGCTTTTTATCCGCAAACCGATGGGCAGACCGAGAGAGTCAACCGTATTCTTGAGGATATGCTTCGGTGTTGTATACTAGACTTTGGAGGCAGTTGGGAAAGGCATTTACCTTTGGTAGAGTTTGCCTACAACTACAGTTTTCAGGCTAGCATCGGGATGGCGCCGTACGAAGCTTTGTATGGCAGGAAGTGCAGGATTCCTGTTTGTTGGTATGAAGTTGGGGAGCGTCAGTTGTTTGGTCCTGAGCTTGTACAGCAAACTTCTGAGAAGATTGTTCTGATCAGGAAGAGGTTGGTAGAAGCTCAGAGCAGGTAGAAAAGCTATGCAGACAACCGGAGAAGGGACCTTGAGTTTGAGGTTGGTGACTTCGTCTTTCTGAAGGTATCGCCCAGTAAAGGTGTGGTTCGTTTTGGCAAAGGCGGGAAGTTAGCCCCGAGGTTTATAGGCCCGTATAAGATATTGAAAAGGATCGGGAAAACTGCTTACCGGCTTGAATTACCAGAAGAGTTGTCTCAGGTGCACAATGTCTTTCATGTGTCTATGCTGAGAGGTTATATTCCAAATCCGAGTCATCATTTGCCTGAAGTGCCGGAAGGTTTGCAGTTGGATCTGAATTACATCGAGTCTCCTGTAGAGATTGTTGACCGTAGGGAGAAAGTCTTGAGGAATAAAACGATACCGATGGTCATGGTGGTCTGGAGGAACCATTTGGTTGAAGAGGCTACTTGGGAGTCTGAGGAGAGGATGTTGAAGGACTATCCTGAGCTTTTTGCTTGATTGTATCTTTGTATCTTTTGTTCTTGTTGTTGTGCTGTATTTTCTGTTTCTCTCACTCTTGATCGTAGTTCCGGGGACGGAACTATTCTAAGGAGGGAGTGCTGTAATACCCCGATTTTACAAATATATGAAAGATTATTTATTTTTTATATATGGTGTGCACGTGTAATATGTTGACTATTATTTTCAACATGATGAATAAGAGTATTGTTTTCTATAAAGCATTTTCCTAAAGCCCAAATGTTAGTTTACTTATTTTTCTTTTAAAATATTTATTTTGGCCCAATTAATTTAAGCCCATGGATTTAATTCCTTTTCTTATTTTCTACAACTTGTAATGTGTAACATTTTTTTTTAAAAAAAAGACTTATTATTTTATGTACAAGTTCTTGTAGGGGTGATTTGTGCATGCACGTGCATTTCACATACACGTGCATTGAGCACTATTCTTGGCCGGATTTGAGTAGAGAAGTGGGTGTGAGTCATGGGTAGTTATGTGGAGTGTGGGTGGTTATCACAACTCCCTAGTCCATCCTAGCCCTTGATCCCATAACTATCTACTAAATCCTGGCCCTCCATCTACTCAAATTTGTATATAAATACCCCCTCTCATTCATTATTTCTTTTACACTAAAATCCTATTGTAAGAGAGATATTTTTGTGAGAGAGTTGTGTGTGCTTTCTGTGGAGGCCGGGCATCATCTTCCGAAGGCTTCGGTGTGGAACAAGGAGCAAGGAGCAAGGAGTCGTCCACTGCAGTAAGGAGCTTTTTGCTGGATTCGATTACTTCGTCAAATAAGGTGGGTGTTTCTCAGGACTTCTAATATAGGAATTAATTGTTACCATGTTTATGAAAAGTAAATTCAATATATTAAAATTTGCCTGAGTATATTGATAATCATGAAGGACAAGTGGTGTAATAATGACACTGCAAATAAGAATGATTTGGGTCTGTACAGTCGACTGCCATTTTGATGAGTCGACTGATACGAGACGTATATTCTCATGTTTAGATAGAAAGTTTCATGATGCATATGTGTAAGAGCTAAAATGAAACAGAAATGCAAATTTTGTATCTTCTATGTCGCATATGACTGAGAGGACATGAATATGTGGAAAGAAACTAGTGATATTAGAAAAATTGAGAATGGCCTGTACAGTCGACTGACGATGTGAACAGCCGACTGATGCATTGTTTAAATTATGAATCATCCACAATTCCATGAAGTAAGACACCCACATTGTGTTGTCTTAGTGTAAATGCATGTTTGACATTTTTCCCCTAAAGAAAAGACAATATTAGTGACTTGAAATTCCATGTTGCGATGTTACTGAACAGTAAGAAACTTTGTGTTTATGAAACATGAATGTATGTAGACTGTAATTTGACATCATGATGCACGTGCATGTAAGAACTATTGGAAAAATAATCCCTTAAATTGAAATGGGAATCTGTCCAGTCGACTAATGCGAATAGCAAGTCGACTGAGCTGAACATGGATGTGTACTGTTAACGACCCCAGGACAGACGACTGATTTGTTGACAGTCGACTGTCACGTGAATAACATTTTAAACATGAAAAGTTGTGGGACAGCCGACTGGACATGTGCAGCAGTCGACTCTCCCGATTGATTATGAAGAACTCGGATTGACTGTACAAGTCGACTGGTCTTTTTCTAAGTCGACTGTACAGAGTATATTTTGATATGTCAGAGATTTCATTTTGATTACTGCTAAGAGTTGTGAACTTTATGATTGATGTTGATGAACTCTTTCTATTGCTGTATGAATTTACATGAAATGAATCATAGTTTGAATTGAGAAATTTACATGAAATGAGTCATACTTTGAATGAAGAATTACACGAATATGAAAATTAAGAACATGATATGCTGAGGCAATAAAAAATGAATTCATGAGTTGGAAACGCTCAAATTAGAAGTTGTGAATTGGAAATTGAACAAAAGAGTAGCTAAGTCTCCCCCGGCAGTAGAAATGAAATAAAATTGAAAAGAAGACCAAGGTTGGTCATGTATAAATGAAATGATAAGTCCGGTTTGGTGGAGAGGCTAACTCTAGAGCTTTGATTTTTATTCATGATTCTAATGATTTTAGTACATAGTGAAGAGGTGATGAAAGTGAGAGAAAACATAAGTATGAGAACTAGAGTTTACGGTGTGGGTGTGTGAGCCACAGAATGCATGCTTGATGAGTCAAGACATGGTGTGGGCACAACTCAGTAATGATCGGACTTTAACCACGCTTGTGAGATGTTTGGTGACTGCAAGAGGATCGTGTTCAGGAAAGAGGCTGAATTGCCACAGAATGCATGCTTGATGAGTCAAGACATGGCGTGGGGTTCCCCTCCAGGGTCCAGGACACGTGCTTGTACTCATAGATCATCTAGGATACTCACTGTAATTACAGAAGTAGATTAAGTCATGGTGAGGGATTGAACCCTACAAAAATGAAGAACGATTAAGAGGCTTGCCCTCGGACCTATGTAGTATGGGATGCATAGAATCCGAACAAGTGCGCATTAGTGTCATGTAAATTAAGTAATTGCATTAAGGACTAAGTGCACGATCACGACACGACATCATTAAGATTTTCCCCCGTACTTTAATTGTTATGTGAACAAGTTTGTGATCTGTTAAGAAATAAGATTCGTTATACTGTTTCTGGCATAGAGAGGATGACCATGTATAATTATCGTCGGTTGAATAAACTGACGTACCCACAGTTTTGTATGCAGGATAAATTACATGTTAAAGAGGAATAGATGCATAAAGATTTTACCATGTTGTTGTACATTTATGTAAATGTTGTATATTTTTACTTCCGCTGTGCAAATGAAAAGTGTAATATGATGTAAACTCTGAGGTAAAAAGAAAAGTTTTAAATTCCTTGTAAAATTGTACTGAAGAAAGTGAAAAGATCCTGTAGAACATCTCGAATTCAGTGTATTTGGGGTTCGGGGCGTTACACGTGCAACCCAGACTTTTTTAGTGTTCTCGTAAGATTTATACGTTAAGTGTATTTCAAAATAGCAAGAAGTCTCTGGTTATAACACCATACATGGTTTGGTGAGCTACAACATATTGCTTTTGGATACCCTTTTGATTTGTATCAGCTTGCAGTTTTGGAATAAAATTGTTTGTTTTAGGGTGCACACTTGTAACATCTCTAATATCTAATCTATATATTTAAAATTTATAATCTCTAATTTACACGTGCGATACACATCTTAATAAATAAATATTTTTAAAGTAAAATCTCTGATGTTGTCTGGTGATGTTGAATATTTGCAAGTGTACAAAATCGCACAAGTAATATAGTAAGTGAATAGAGTGTCGAACCCACAGGGACTAGATATTTTATTGAGTACCGAATTTACTAGATTAATCACTATTTGGAAGATCAAATTTATAAAAGATAAAACAACTAAATTAAATTAATCTAATTAAAACTAACTAAATTTGTGAAGAGGGAGAGGGCTGTGAAACTGTGAAGCTCTTGTAATTTGTTAAAGGTAAAATTAGTTCTGGGGCTCTTGGTTCACCTCGTTTATCACACACACAAGTTATAATTCCTTATAAATAAAGATATTATCTTTCCAAGTTGTAGACCAAAATCCTAAAAATATTAACCACTCTATCCACGTAGTCTAAAAATTATTCTCAACTAATTATTTACCTATCCATCAAATTATTAATTGAAAATTTGGATTTCTTAACGGTCACGTCCTCCAATATACGGTGTTAATTTTTATTAATCACAAATAACCTGTTCGGTCTCTTTATGATTTGAAAAATCATACAAATGTCTATCCACCATTTTGTACGCATAAATAATAAAAATTAAAACACAACCAGGAAAAATAAAATAATAATAAGGAATTAAAATTTGTGTTCTACAAAACAAGACTACATTTTAGCCTCTAGAACAATAAATTCAGTTCATAGTTGTTTGGGATTGCATCAAAAGAAATTTGGAGAAGAAGAGATACAAAAAGAATACAAAATTTAATGCAAACCAGTCCTTTCTCTCTCTTTCTGTCTCAAAAACTGAACCCCAAAGAAAAGTCTTCGTTGCTGTCTCGAAAACCTGAGTCGCCACGCCAGAAGCACGCCACGTCAGCTCTGGAGAGGACGCGTCGCCTTTGGTTCCGCATCGAGTCAGAAGCCAGCAGGCGTCTGGGTCCCGCCTGCAGCCTCTGACGCCCCGTCACGTCGCCCAGTCAGCGTCGAAGCCTGCTGTTGCCACGCACAGAACGTCAGGAGAAGAGGTAGGGATCCCCACCTGTCACGTAGGACCCACCTGCAGTCTCTATCGCCCAACTGCTTCTGCTCTCTCCCTTTCTTTGTTTCTAACGCAAGAGACAGAGAGAGAGTTGAGTTGCTCTCTCTCTCTCTTACTTTCTGCTTTCTCTTTTTTATTTTTTTATTTTTTTTATTATTATTATTATTCAGCTGTCACCTCTTGAATCTTCTCTCTCCCTTTTGGTTTGTATTTATAGAGAACGAGAAGAGAGTTAGGGTTTGCACTTTTTACAGAATAGTCCTTCTTCTTCTATTTATTTCCTTCCTTATTTGGCCTGAATTTTATTTCTTTCTCTTTTCTTCTTTTCTTCTTTTTCTGCCAACCACGTGCTTCTGCATACACAAAATAAGACCAAAATTTAGGATTAAAAATAAAATAAATTAATTAGTTTAAAATTAATTAAACTAACTAAAAATCATATTAGCTCGTTAAAATCCTTCTAAAATTATTTTTACTCAACAAAACAACAAAAATTGATAAATCCATTATTTTATTTTGTTTGTTGATTTTTTTTCACAAATCTTTATTTTTTGTATTAAAAATATTATTTCTTCAAAAATAATTAATTAAATGAAATCTTATAGAAATGAGATGAATTATAGACAATATCAACAAAAACAAGCACTTTTAATTGGTAAATGAGTACAAATATTTGTATATAATTTAGACACATCATCTGGCCTCAAACCTGAGACCCCATTCATATTAGTTATGTACACGCGATACATATAAGTTGGTATGTTTACAAACGACAACTCCAACTCTCCCATTATAATATTAGAGATTAAATACCTAGTGTGTGTGTGTATATATATATATAGGGGGCTCTTTAGTTGCGCACTCTCCCACGGCCCTTTGATTTTAATCATGATCATGATCAAAATAGGATGGCTTTCCCTTCTCCTGCTCTCTCACTTATGAAGGAGGGGTATTCTTGTCATTTCCCTCATTCCTCACTCTCTCCTTCTATCTCCTCCCTCTTCCCGTTCTCAAATTACTCCCTGATCGAAATGTCTCCCCAAATCTCCCCAAACTCTAGCTCAGCCATATCAAATATCAAAGTAACTAAACATCAAATATGAGGTGAATGGATCTAGGAGAGTGGAATGAGTGAAATGACTCATGTACCCTCTTCATCATAAGTGAGAGTGTGAAACTAAAGAGTATGCATAAATACAACAAGCTTAAAAGATTTTTCAGATGATAAGGTTTTTGTCAAATCTGCCTACACCAACAGACAAGAAATAAAGAGACCAAACCCCAAAATGAATCAAATACTTCCCTGCGATATAATAGGTGTCCATCTTGTTCCAGTAGCTTCAATATTTTTCTTGCGAAGGAAACATTACCTGAAAAATTATTTAACAATAAAGAGTTTGTGCAAGTGAATGGAAAACATTTAATATATTAACAAATTAACAGTAAATTATCTAAGATACTACCCGCAAATAGAAGTGTTCGTGCTTCAAAAATCTCTACCAAATTGCACTATCAAGCAACCACTTTACTCTCACTATTTCATCTAAAATAGAGATTACCAGAACAGTATGACAGAAGCAATCAAAACAGCTAAATGCAAATTAAGTTTTACTCAATCAAAACAGACAGAAGCAATAATTGGATCTAGGTTTATTTTGGCATACTAATCAAACCCATAGGTTAAGACCCACAATTAGATTCACTTATAACACCACACAACTAACCACAAAAACTAAAATTAAAAAAATAAATTGCTCAAATAATAGGAAAAATTAATTTTACCTGATTTAGGGTTTCGATTTGGATCTAGGTTTCATCAGAGAAGGTGGAGATGGGCTCGGGGGGGTTGTGGTCGTCAGCGAAGTGAGAGAGGGACGTCGGGAGCTCACAGTTGAGAGAGCTAGGGTTTTAGATTTGGGGGTTTCGAGAGCGGAGCTATTTGAGAGTGGGAGCTATTTCGATTTGGAGTTAGGGTTTGGGGAGATTTGGGGAGACATTTTGATCGGGAGTAATTTGAGAACGGGATGAGGGAAGAGATAGAAGGAGAGAGTGAGGAATGAGGGAAATGACAAGAATACCCTCCTTCATAAGTAGAGAGCGGAAGAAGGGGAAGCCATCTGATTTTGATCATGATCATGATTAAAATCCAAGGGCTGTGGGAGAGTGCGCATGGAGAGTGCGCAAATGAGAGTGCGTAACTAAAGAGCCCCATATATATATATATATATATAGAGAGAGAGAGAGAGAGAGAGAGAGAGAGCGGGGGGGGGGGGGGGGGGGGGGGGGGGAAAGAGAAATGCTTCATTGAAAACGAGTCTGTTTTCACAGACCCATGAAAACAGACCCGCTTTGATTGTATGAACCTAGGCCGTTGTTGTCAAGCCCCGCTTCCCAAAAAGAATACGAAATACGGATACACGACTCAACCCAACGAATGATTTGCATCATTCATAAGCTGTTCAGGAATCTTTACAACATCTCACAAAATAATCTGAGTCGGAAGCAAAAGAGTCAACCACACATGCAAAATTGAATTAATAAACCAACAGAATTTACTTGAAACAAAATACATTAAGCTCAAATAAATTAGAGTCTAGACAAGTCAAATATCCTGGGTCACATCGCCAAATACAAAGTAATCATCCAAGTACTCAAAATACATTATTCAAAGCAACAATAATAGTAATACTAATAAGCAAGAAATCCAGCACTAATATCTCATTTCGCCAGTGCCGTCGGGCAGCTAACCATCCTGATCTGCAATTAATAATTGCAGGAGAAGGAAAGAGAAAACAAGTACCCGTCAATGCAAGTTATGGGCCACTTATAATGTAGGATACAAGTTCATGGAATAGTCAAATCTAAAATAATAGCGGAAATAAATATAGCATGGTATAATGCATCAACAGTAATAACTAGCATGAATTAGTAAAACAAATTCAACTAGCATGGTATATTAACAGTACAAATGAATGTGTCAAGTATAGTGTCATATGGCAACTAACAGTGTCCAGTAATAGTAAGCTCAGTATATCAGTGTAACAGTATAACAGTATCAGTCTAACAATATCAGTCTAACAGTATCAGTCTTATGTTCTTACAATTTTGTGTGTATTACTAGCTAGGTAGCACTTCATGCGTCCCCAAAATATAACACATGGTTGCTACAACAAACAGTTCCGCTTTTAGATTTCATAGTGGACCATAATGGGGCAGTGTACTCAGGTATCAGTAACAGTTGCAGTAGCAGGAAAATTAACAGTAACAGTAGCAGTAAAAGTAACAATAACAGTACACGTTTCCATATTTTCCACTACTAGATCTTCCCTTAAGAAACCCTCGGCTTGATCACTTTTATTATGGTTATCAACAGACATGATAGTGCATGAAATAGTGTCAAACTATCATGGTATAATCATTATTTGGTTCACGGAAACAAATAAACATGCATAGATGATATACGGTCACATAAACGAGCAAGACAGTGTATGTTCATATTCAGGACAGCATGACAGTACAGTACTAAAACGGTAATTCCCGTTACTACAAAAATCCAAATCTGAATCCGTCGAAGGATCTGGAAAATAGACTTCCATACAAATCCAGGGATTATATATAAAATATATAGTATTCCACAAAATCATAACTCAAAACTGATTTGAATCCAGAAAATACGTTCAGCCAAAAATTAGTAAATCGTATTCAGTGATAGGAAAACAGCATTAACACTCCGGCCGCACGGTCAACTCATAGTAGTCGATCACGTGACTCTCATCGCGGATATATCTTTTGAGTTGCGAGACATGGAAAATATCGTGCACTCCCAATAACGCTGGCAGCAAAGCAAGACGATAGGCCACCTTGCCTACTCGCTCCAAATTCTCAAACGGTCCAATAAACCTAGGGCTAAGCTTGCCCCCACCACCGAACCGAATGACACCACGCCACGGCGATACCTTAAGGAAAACATGGTCACCAACAACAAACTCCAAAGCCCTCCGATGGACATCAGCCCATCGCCTCTTCCTATCCTGAGCCGCCTGAAGATGCTTTCTGATCTGAGTCACAACATTAACTGTCCTGGTGATCAACTCTGGATCCAACAACTGCCTTTCACCAATGTCATCCCAGCACACTGGTGATCTGCATTTACGTCCATAAAGTGCCTCAAACGGTGCAACTTTGAGACAGGACTGAAAGCTGTTATTGTACGAGAACTCTACGAGATGCAAATGGTCCTCCCAAGATCCACGGAACTGAAACATATAGGATAGCAACATGCCCTTAAGAATCTGAATAGTTTGCTCTGACTGTCCATCAGTCTGGGGATAAAAGGCTGTACTGTACTTCAACTTACTCCCCAAACTAGCCTGAAGACTCTCCTAAAACTGAGATCTGAATCTCGTATCCCTGTCGGATACAATACTAACTGGAACCCCATGAAGCCTGACAATCTCTTGCATGTACTTCTCAGCAAGGCTCTCAGAAGACTGACCGACACGAAAGGGAATGAAGTGAACACTCTTCGTCAAACGGTCGATAATCACCCAAATAGCATTGTGACCCTTAGGACTCCTCGGCAAAGCGGTCACAAAATCCATGGTGATATGTTCCCACTTCCACTCCGGAATAGGAAGCGGTTGAAGAAGTCCAGTGGTTCTTTGATGCTCTACCTTAACCTGCTGACAGATCAAACATTGAGCAACAAATTGAGCTACAGCCCTTTTCATACCATGCCACTAGAAATGAAGCTTCAAATCTTGATACATCTTAGTACCGCCAGAATGGATAGAATACGAGGACTGATGAGCTTCCTCAAGCAACCTCTGACGAACTTCACCCTTAGGGACATACAACCGGGAACCAAAACGAAGCAAACCATTGGCATGAATAACCATGTCTGTTCTGGACCCAGACTCAACCTCAGCTCGGAAACCCTGCAACTGCACATCTCCAGCCTGAGCCTCCTTAATCTGATCAACAAGAGAAGACTGGAGATGGAGCGCAAGACAACTCCGACCAGAACTCGGCAACAAAACCTCCAAATCCAACCTCCTCATCTGCTTAATGAGATCACTCTGCTGAGTAAGAAACATAATTGTCGGTCTCCTGCTCAAAGCATCTGGCACCAAGTTTACTTTACCAGGATGGTAGCAAACTGATGTCATAATCAGCCATAAGCTCCAACCATCGCCTTTGCCTCATGTTTAATTCTTTCTGGGTGAAAACGTACTTGAGACTTTTGTGGTCTGTAAAGATCTCCACACAGTCTCCAAGTAAATAATGTCTCCATAACTTCAAAGCATAGATCACTACCGCTAACTTCAAGTCGTGAGTAGGATAGTTCTTTTGATCTGGCCTCAACTGCCTCGATGCATATGCAACGACACGGCCCTTCTGCATAAGAACTGCTCCAAGACCCTTACCAGAAGCATCACAGTGAATTACAAATCCGCCTGAACCATCTGGAATAATCAACATAGACGCTGACGTCAGTCTATTCTTTAACTCAACAAAAGCCAAACCACACTCATCAGACCAACAAAACTTCTGATCCTTCCCAGTCAACTTAGTCAACGGTCCTGCTATCTTCGAAAAATCTTGAACGAATTTCCGATAATAGCAAGCCAAACCGAGGAAACTCCTGACTTCAAAAACTGACTTGGGAATAGGCCAATCCTTCACAGCCTCAACCTTGGCTGGATCCACAGAAATACCATCGCTAGAAATAATGTGCCCTAAGAAAGAAACCTTGTCGATCCAAAACTCGTACTTGCTGTGTTTCCCATAGAGCTGATTCTTTCTCAAAGTCTGCAGAACCACTCTAAGATACTCAGTATGATCCTCCCGATTCTGAGAATATATCAGAATGTCATCAATGAAGACCACCATATATCTATCCAAGAACTTAGAGAAAATCCGGTTCATAAGACTCATGAATACAGCTGGCGCATTAGTGACCCCGAACGGCATCACAAGATACTCATAGTCCCCATATCTAGTCCTGAATGCAGTCTTCTGCATATCAGTAGCCTTCACCTTGACTTGGTGATACCCAGAACGAAGATCCAACTTCGAGAAAATAGCAGCCCCACTCAACTGGTCGAACTAATCATCGATCCTAGGCAGAGGATACCGGTTCTTCACAGTAACACCGTTTATTTCCCGATAATCCACACATAGTCGGCGACTACCATTCTTCTTGTTGATAAAAAGGACTGGAGCACCCCAAGGAGAAATACTTGGTCTGATGAAACCCAAATCACGAAACTCCTGAATCTGCACCTTAAGCTATACTAGCTCAACTGGTGCCATCCTGTAGGGACTCTTCGATATCGGTGTCGTTCCAGGCTGCACATCAATACCGAACTCCACTTTCCTATCAGGGGTAAGCCAGGCAACTCATCTGGAAAAACATCCAAGAAATCCCAAACTACTAGAGGCGCAACCTCACAGCCTGAGTGCAATTCCATCGCACAATCCACCTATTCAACTGTAGTCTTTGTTCAGCCAAGGAAAGACTCCCCAGCATGGAACTCAAATTCTGCTCGATCTGGAATTCTGAAAACAACTTTCTTGGCACGACAATCAATAATGGCATGGGCTTCACCCAACCAATCCATACCCAGAATAACACCAAATCCCGAATTCCCAATTATAATCAGGTTGGCTTTGAAATCTGCGTCCCTAATAACAACGGAACATTGCCTGCACTCACGGGAACAAATGACAACACCACCACCTGTCACAATGTTCCAAGCCTCAGACATGTTGCTACACTCCCACTGATGGCGAGCGAAAAATTGTGAGGAGACAAAAGAATGGGTTGCCCCAGAATCAAAGAGAACACAAGCAGAAAAAGAGCAAATAAGGACGACACCTAAGGAATCCAAAGACAAGGAGAAGAAAAGCAGACAATCAAGGGTGAGGGGAAAACAAAAATGCAGAAAAAAACAACAGAAGAAAAATAAAGCAAGATCAGAAGAGAGCAAATAAAGGAACAAAAGAAAAACCGAACAACAAAACAACAAAACAAAATATACCTGCCACAACTCCTTCAGCTGTTTCAGCATCTGCAGCAGTCAAGTTGAAAGTCTGACCTCTCCTCGGAGCAGTGGTCCTCTGATCGACAATCTGACGCTGAGGATGAAGCAGAGGCCTAACTGGACCACGAGCGGGGCTTGCTTGCTAAACAGGACCCCTGGCTAGAAGAGCCACCTGCTGCTGCTGCGGACGATCACGTACTGAATGATCAACGGCGCCACACCTAAAGCACCGGCGGTTGACACGCCAACAATTCTTACGCTCATGCCCAGACATCTGACAAAAGTCACAAAAACAACCCTTCTGGAAACCAGTAGAAGGATACAGAGCTGCCCTGACCGGATGGGTTGGGACAGGCCTCCGAACAAGACCACCAGAAGGCCTAGCAGCAAAATGCGGAACAGTCCGTGGAGAAGGAACCAAACCACCACGAGCCTACTCCTGAGCTCGAGCTGCCTTAAGAGCTTCAGCATAATTACGCAAACGGAGAGAGACAAGATGCCTCTTGATATCCTGTTCAAGCCCATTTGTGAATCTATGAGCCCTATACTCTTCGGTTGCCACAAGAATGGTAGCGAAGTGGCTAATTCTAGTAAACTCAGCTGCGTACTCATCCACTGACTTGGAGCCCTGTTTCAAGAATTCCATGTTACAACATTGTTTGAACAATTATGTAACAAAATTCCAAAATAGAATAATGACTTCACCTGTTTTAGGGCCAGGAATTGTTGTTCCATCTTAACTCAAGTACTACTGGGAAAGAACTTCTCCAAGAATCCTCAAGTGAAAGTAGTCCAAACAATAGGCCTCTCAAGTCGCTCAGACTCGGCCATCCACCAAATATGAGCCAAATCCACCAGCTGGATGGAAACCACGTCCACCCTATCAACCTCGGCAACACGTGCCGCCAAGAGCAAGCTCTCGGTCCGGATCAACCACTGTTCAGCCTCCAAAGGCATCTCAGTGCCGGAAAAATGGTTGGGATGCAGCCTCATAAAATCCGTAATTGTTCCTGGACGAGGCAGAAGATTTGCCTACACAGGCACAACGGGAGGCAGAACCCGAGCAGCTTCAAGAGCAGCCATCAATAGATCGTTGTGGTTTTGCTGTTGATTAATCAGCCGCTCAAGCATAGCAATGACAGACTCAATCGGATCAGGTTGAGAAGAATTCCCACGAGCCATAGTCTGCACAAAAATCAAAACAATTAGCATCCAAAATCAAAGTTGATAATAATTCATTTACGTATACATGGTTGGTGAAATATTGAGCCGATCCCATTTTGAGTCAAGCTTGTCTAATATATTAGGTAACTAATACATTAGTCAAACATGAGCTCTGATACCACTAAAAGCCTTATCACGCCCCGCTTCCCAAAAAGAATATGGAATACGGATACGCGACTCAACCCAGCGAATGATTTGCATCATCCATAAGCTGTTCAGGAATCTTTATAACATCTCACAAAATAATCAGAGTCGGAAGCAAAAGAGTCAACCACACATGCAAAATTAAATTAATAAACCAACAAAATTTACTTGAAACAAAATACATTAAGCTCAAATAAATTAGAGTTTGGACAAGTCAAATATCATGGGTCACATCGCCCAAACACAAAGTAATCATCCAAGTACTCAAAATACATTATTCAAAACAACAATAATAGTAATACTAATAAGCAAGAAATGCAGCACTAATATTTTATTTCGCCAATGTCGTTGGGCAGCTGACCATCCTGATCTATAATTAATAATTGCAGGAGAAGGAAAGAGAGAATAAGTACCCGTCAATGCAAGTTACGGGCCACTTATAATGTAGGATACAAGTTCATGGAATAGTCAAATCTAAAATAACAGTAGTAAAACAAAGTCAACTAGCATGGTATACTAACAGTACAAATGAATGTGTCAAGTATAGTGTCATATGGCAACTAAATGTGTCCAGTAACAGTAAGCTCAGTATATCAGTGTAACAGTATAACAATATCAGTCCAACAGTATCAGTCTAACAGTATTAGTCTTATGTTCTTATAGTCTTGTGTGTATTACTAGCTAGGTAGCACTTCATGCGCCCCAAAATATAACACATGGTTGCTACAACAAATAGTTCCACTTTTAGATTTCATTGTGGACCATAATGGGGTAGTGTACTCAGGTATCAGTAACAGTAGCAATAGCAGAAAAAGAACAGTAACAGTAACAGTAAGTAACAGTAACAGTAACAGTAACAGTAACAGTAACAGTATGGAACACTAGTTCCCTTCCAAGTACACGTTTCCATATTTTCCACTACTAGATATTCCCTTAAGAAACTCCGGCTTGATCACTTTTATTATGGTTATCAACCGACATGATAGTGCATGAAATAGTGTCAAACTATCATGGTATAATTAATATTTGGTTCAGGGAAACAAATAAACATGCTAGATGATATACGGTCACATAAACGAGCAAGACAGTGTATATTCATATTCAGGACAGCATGACAGTACAGTACTAAAACAGTGATTCCCATTACCACAGAAATCCAAATCTGAATCCATCGAAGAATCTGGAAAATAGACTTCCACACGAATCCATCGATTTTATATAAGCCATATAGTATTTCACAAAATCATAACTCAAAACTGATTTGAATCCAGAAAATACGTTCAGCCAGATCTTAGTAAATCGTATTCAATGATAGGAAAACAGCATTAACACTCCTCAAATAAATCCAGAAAAAATCTGGGGTAATCCCCTATATGTCTAGTATCATAATACAAAGTTTCATAATATTCCAGTAAAATTATTTCAGTCAACAAAAATCAGAAAACATCAAGAAACGATAGTTTGGAAAATCTGGAATTCCCAACACTGCTGTACGAAAACATCAATATCTCGCAAACCGTGAAACAAAATCCAAATATGTCAAAGGGAGATGAAAATAGACAAAATAGTCTAACTTTCATATTTCATAAATATTTTCCATACAATAAAAGGAAATAGGGTGAAAATACGATTCTTTACAGAATAGCGAGCAAAATATAGAAAGTATAGCTTTCATACACAAGCATGAAACGGAGTATAAAACTCATCAATAATATCCACCAAAATTCTAGGTAATCCCTAGATAGGTATAGGAATACTGTGCAAAGTTTTAGATCAAAATAATATATTTAGAACTGGTATCAAAATAGTTTAATCATCAAAATCATCAAGAAACGAAATCGGGAAATAGAATTCATCTCTGTAGTAAAATAGCCATAACTCACTCATACGAAAACGAAATCGATCTTTGTTAGAAAATTTAGAAAGAAGACAGATTTTTCTACAATTCATGTCTAATACAAAAATTAAGAATTCTGACCTAAATAGGGTCTAAAATACAAATCAAAACTGATCATCGACAAATACAGATTTTCTCTTGAAAACAAAACCAACATAAACCACACGAAACTCATTCCAATCACAATCAAATATGGTATAGAGTCTACTAAATGTCCAAACATCATGAAATAGAGTATACAATATATTCACAACCATCATATCACATGGATCTCATCAAACACATAATTTCACCTAATTATCTCACATATATGAATAGATCAAGAACGGTCAAACCTAGTTGTTTTCATGTCGATTTTTTTCTGTCGTGAGACAACTATGATCAATAGCACTATAGAGACAATACCCATCAAAGATAACACACACACAAGTTATCTCTAAAACCCAACTACACCATAAGCGGTATTTTTGACTTGTATCTTACAAAGGAATTTGAGTACAAGTTACTTGTCTTAATCGAAGACGAAAACAAAGAACACCAAGAATAACGGGAACGGATCCCGGCAACGAACAAATCCACGAACAATCCACGAACTAAAACAACCCACGTGTAAATCGCGTGCACGTGCAAAGACGAAGCAAGAAAGAGAGAGAGAGACCAAGAGAGAGAGAGAGAGCATCGGGCGGCTGCCTCTTGGCTGCTGGCTGCTGCTCCTGGTCGATGCCGGCAGACAGCCAAGGGGGGAGAGAGACGAGGATGAATGGAGGATGGAGGTGCTCGGGCTATGGTGGTCGATCGGCTAGGGGGAAGTCGATCGGGTGGAGATGGTCGAGATGGTGGTCGGGTGCAGTCGGTGAGGGGGATGATCGGGGGTTGTGCAGCGAAGGTAAGGTCGGCTGGGGTTGTGGCGCAGTCGGGGAGAAAGAGAGGGAAGCCGGGTGAGGGAGAGTTAGGGTTAGGATTTTAGGTAGAGAGATGAGAGATTATATAGGGTTTTGGTTTAGGGTTAGTAATAGGATGTAGGGTAATTGGGTATTTGGGTTTAATTGGATCCAATAGGAGTAGAAATAGGATTTATCCAAATAGGGTTGATTAGGGTCAATTTGTATAGGATTCAAAATAGGATTGTAGGTTAATTTGGCTTTGGTTATCAATTAGGAATAAAAAACAATAGGATTAAGACTAGAGTAGCCAACCAAAACACCATGAACACCCAAGAGCAAAATAAAGAGAACAATAATCAAGTAAAGAGAAAAAGAACAACAATCGATGGAGAATGAAGCAAAAAGACGAACAAATCAAACACAAGGAGCTCAAAATGAAATAAGATGAATATATATTGAAAATAACTCCAATATACGGTCCAAGAAAAATATAAGTGAGTACAAATACTTAAGAAGAAGAAAAATACATCAAGAATACGAAAAACGAAAAACAGGGGTTACAGTTCTTTGAAACAACGACCTAGATTATAAAAAATTGAATAAACATAGACAACGGCCTTTTATAACCTAGGTTGTTGTTCCCAACAACGGCCTAGGCTATGAAATTTTATATCATAGTTTGTTTGAAACAACGAAATTTTATAGCCTAGGCCGTTGTTGGAAATAACGGCCTAGGTTATAAAAGGCCGTTATTCCAAACAACGGCCTAGGTTCATTCAATTTTTTATAACCTAGGCCGTTGTTTGAAACAACGGCCTAGCTTCATTCAATTTTTTAGAGCGAATGAGGCGAAGAGTTATTTGGGACGAAATTCCAAAATTACCCCTCCGCCACTTAAGTGAGATGGGTGATGGGCGGGCTCGATCTAATTCGTTGATCATGATTAAGAGCGATCCAACAGCCAGAATCACTGTTTTCACGGGTCTGTGAAACTTCACAGACCCGTTTTCAATGGAGCATTTATTATATATATATATATATGGAAACATGGATTTGTATTTATAACTAATTATTGTTATACTATTCAAACTTGAGCTACATAATTGCTGCCGTAGGCACGTGCCCACGGGCAAATCTAGTCTATATAATAAAACAAAAAGAAAACTATCAAGTGGCTCTCCTTCAATTCCCCCAAATCAATAGTCAAGATTTAATCCAACAAAACACATTCCCCCCCCCCCCCCCCCCCCCAAAAAAAAAAAAAATTTTAAATCCCACATTTTAAATACCCCCCCTCCCTTTCTTCTCAAAATCCCCCCCTCCCTCTCTCTTCCCGCTTTCTCTGCTACTATCTCTTGCCCCCCCCCCCCCTCTCTCTCATCGATCCCCCCCTTTCTCTTTCAGCTCCCCTCTCTCTTTCCTCACTTTCTCGAACCCCCCCTCTCTCTCTCTTTCCTCACTTCTCGACACCCCTCTCTCTCTCGACGCCCCTCCTTTTGAAGCCAGCCCCGACACCCCACCTCCTAGCGCTGCCCTCCTCGACTGCGTTTCAAGGTATAAAGTCAGGTTCTTTATAGTAGTTTCACGTTATTGTGTTAATTGGGTTACTTGGGATTTAAATTCTTGATTTGATAGGAAATTGTTGTAGGCAACACCTCCTGGCGCTGCCCTCCTGTAACACCTCGAATTTGTAAAATACTGAAAATACCCGTTTTTATATCTTTGGAGTATTGAGAATTATTTTAGTTATATTTTATGTTATTTTATTTTTAAAATTTGATATTGGTGTTGATATTTACGTTGGATCGGTATTATTGATATATTGAAGTTAAGAGTTGAATTTTATGTGAAGATATGTTGTTTATTGTTATTTTATAATTTTAGAGGATTAATATGAGATAATTTGATGTATTTTGTATTAGTGGTATTAGTAAAGTGTGGAGTATTAGGTTCAAGTGTGATACTTTGTTAAATGGGGACCTATATGTAATTTTTTCCTTTATTAATTCCTTTAACAAAACCCCTCCTTTCCTCCATACTTCTTCTCCTTCTTTAGGACTTTTCCCGACCAAGAACAGAGAAGCCTGAAACCCATTTCGCCATAGCTTCCCCCGCCCAAATCCACTCCATTTCTCTATTATTTTTAAATTAATTTGAGGGATAGGCTAAGTGAAGGGTGCTCTAGCTAGTGGTGGCGTCAATTTGGAGAAATAACTGCGGGAAGGTATAGCCTATTTTATTTTATTTGTATAGAATTATCTGAATTTAATTTATATTAAATAGTAATATGGTAGTAGGGAGATTAGGAGGTGTTAGGGTATTATAGAGGCAAGAAATTGGTAAATTATTAGAGATTTTGTAAGTTGCATATAAATTAGAGTTTTTGGTTTATAAAAAGGGAAGTATATATGTGAGAATTATCTCTGTCATAGTAGTAGAAATTTTGGTGGAACCATTATAATGATTTGGGGGTGATTTTAGAAATTGTTTGGAGATAAAAATCCTGTAGGAATTCGTATAACTCGTGCATCGCACGTGTGCATGCCAGGCGTTCAATAAAATGCCTGAGTAACATTAGGATTAATATTATTATTACTTGTGACTGGTTTGGATGTTTTGAAACCTTTGGCTTTGAAATTTGATAATGGGAGATGTTAGCGACTTCGGATGCGGGATGGAGAAGTGGTGCTTCGAGTCTTCGCGAGATATTATGTGAGTATGATTATACTAAGTGCATGTTATGTTGTGTCAGAATTCTATGCGATTTTGAAGTGATTATTGTAGGATTCAGCCAAATGAAGTTTTAACTAAAAATACAGAAATTTTTATATGTTAAAATCTTGTTATATGGTAAATTGGATTATATATGGTGAATTGGTGCGATTTTGGATATTCACTGTTATGATGATGAATTGAGTATATATATGGTGTTGTGACATGTTGATCTTTTGGGTGTATGTTTGTGATATGTACGGGTAATAATGAGTTGAGGTATTATAGTCGATGAAATTAATGAGTATGTATATAATATAGTGATGTTTTAAGTGAAACTAAAGGGACGATCATATGATATAATTATCTACTTAGATTGGCATGTGCCTAAAAGTATTATAATGTGAGTAAATAGATACTTTGGTGTGTGTATGATACGAAATAATATGAGAAAATAATCTTATAAATAAAATAATCCGATGTATATGAACATGTGAGATAATGTGATAACAAATCGCATTGTTAAAGTAAAAGATATGGTAAGCTATTGAAATGAAAGATGAAATGCCGTGTGGTGGTGAAATGAGATGGAGAGATGAAATGAAAATGATAATATCAAATAATTTTGTTGACTAGTACCTACAGAAATCCTGGGAGTTTGGGCTAGACCTCCTAATACCCAAGGACTGCCTTGGGGTGCGTGGTTATTACCCAAACTATGTTTAAGGTGCATGTTTTTATCGCCCAAGCTATCGGCTTGAGGCCCGGTTATTCCCTCGATGACAGATGTCGCGAGGAAGAACCCTAGAGAAACTAGGGGTGCGTGTTTCCTTCGCTAGCTTCGGCTGGGAGGAAGTACCCAGTTTATCTGGAGTGTGTGTTTTTCCAACCTGACTTCGGTTGGGAGGAATTACTCAATTTATCTGGGGTATGTGTTTTTTCCTCCTGGCTTCGGCTGGGATGAAGTACCCAAGTTCTACTTAGGGTGCGTGTTTCCCTCGCTGGCATAGGCTGGGAGGAAGATATAGCCTCGGACGTGTAGAGGTTCGCGTGTTTACTGGGCTGTCGGCTTTCATTATAGTGGGATACTGTGGCTCACTGGTCGACAAATTAATAAAATGAATAAATGTGAAATGAAAAGAGAAATGAGAAAGTAAAGAAAGCATGTGATGTGAAATGCGCTATGAGAATGAATATATATATATATATATATATATATATATATATATATATATATATATATATATTCGATGTGAAGTGAAAATGAGAAAGTAAAGCAAGTGTATGATTTGAAATGAATATGGAAAGTAACCGAAAATGTGTATATGAATGAAGATGAGAATTAAAGAAAATGAGTTACGAGTATGTAAACGAAAATGAATTGTGAATGAAGCATGTATTTGAATGAAAATGAAAAATGAAGAAATTGTTTTATGTGAATATTTATATAAAGTGAAGAATTATGTTATGAGAATAAATATGAAAAGTGATGACGTGGTGTTATGTAAATGAGTATGAAAAGTGAAAACAATATAAGTGTGAATTAATATGAATAAAATGAAGAAATTATATTATGGGAATGAATATGAAAAGTAAACAAAATATATTATGCATTATAAGAATGAAAAGTAAAGAGGATGTATTATGAGAATGATACATATAGTAAAGTGTATTATGCAATGAATAATAAAAGTAAGTGGTATTATATGATGAGAATGGTTATGAGGATGGATGATAAGATAAAACCTGAATTGAAATAAGTTCGATGCGCTTTGGAATTGTGTCGAGGAACTACCTGCCTTGGCACAACTCCCAGGGTGAATTGGTGGGTTATTGATATGATAGTGGTATTGTGAAATGAAAATGAAAAGTAAAGTAAATACGAATAAAAGGAAAATTAAAGTAAAATAATAACTGAGCTATCGGCTTGAGATGTGATGTTAGATTACCCAAGTTCTACTTGGGGTGCGGTGATTATTACCCAAGCTATCGGCTTTGGGGTGCAGTGTTATATTACCGGTGTATTACCGGATAAGAGGAATAGTTAAAGTAAAATTGTAAAATGGGATGTGAATGAAAATGAAAGTAAGATATACTATTGATAATAATGAGAAGTAACTGAAGTTGTATGATGGGATGTGAATGAATTATAAAGCAAGGTATATGATAAACTAAGAATGAGCATTAAAATAATTTGTATGATGAAATCTGAGTGAAAAGACGATAAATAGTAAAATATAATGAGAATGAAAGTTAACGTATTACGAGATATTATGATATGTGCTATAAGATATGAATGAATGTGTTATTATGAAATTGAATGCATGTGAACAAGATGCGATGAAAACAAATGAATGTGATGATATACGGTAGAACAAATACATGTGATAGAATGCGATAAAAATGAATGTGATAATATATGATTGAATTGAATGAATGTGAAGTTATGTGATGAGAATAAACATGATAAGAATAAATATCAATATGTTGTAGGATTAATGAGTGTGATGTTATGTAATATGTGAATGAGGAAGAAAATGAATATGAAGGAAAATGAGTATGAAGGAATGTGAGTCATGAGTTTGTAAATGAAAATAAATTGTAAGAGTAGTGTGGTTAACTAAGTATGTAAAACAAGGTAATCTATATAATAAAACACAAAGAAAGCTATCAAGTGGCTCCCATTCAATCCCCGCCAAAATCAAAGGCCTAGATCTAATCTCACAAAACACATTGCCCCCCCCCCCCCCCCCCCCCCCCCCCCCCCCCCCCCCGCGAAAAAAAAGTTTACCTCCAAAACTCAAATTCAACCCCCCCCACCCAAAACAACACCTTTATTTATTTAATTATCTCTCTCTCTCTCTCTCTCTCTCTCTCTCCTATTCAAAAATTAAGAACATAAAGTTTTAAAAAAAAGTTAAAAAAAAACAAAAATAAAAAAACTTAAAAACTTAAAAACTTAAAAAATTAAAAATTTACAAACTTTAAAAATCCAAAAATATCAAAAACATATAAAAGAAAATTTTAAAAAAATTTTAAATTAAAAATTAAAATGTTAAAATTTTCAAAATTTCTAAAATTTTCAAAATTAAAAATTTGAAAATTTAAAAAATTTAAAATATTGAAAGTCTCAAAGCAATTCCAAATCCAAATCCAATGTCGAACCACAATCAAGAGGTCGTCGCCGATATCTGATCCGCAGCTGATTCGTATCGTGACTCCCCTCTACAAAATTGAGCACGAATATCAAGCGATTCCATATCGGCGACTCCCCTCAGCTTGAATTTTGTGTGTGCATGGGATATAAGTTCAGAGATGTATGATTGTTTTATTTTTGGGTTTAAAAAATTTTAATTTAGTGATTTATTTGATGAGTTTTTTTATTGGTTTTCATTTAAGGTGTACGCAAATGAGAGATGGATTATTTGGTGGCTTCAATTTGGGCTTCCAAACCATAACAAGATAGGTAAGCTGATCAGCAACCTAAAATAACTTGGGAAATATGCAACATTAATTTCTTTACTACAAAAGAAAATACTATAGGGGTGGGCTCGGTACGGTACCAGACTTTTTGACATTGTACCATTACCATACCCAACTAGTTCGGTTTGAAAATATGTAAACCGTTACCAACCAAAAAGTTCAGTATACCAACTACTTCGGTTGGTACGGTTCGGTATTGGTGTTATACCAAATATGACCCAACAAATACTTTAGCAAATATCAGTACCAATAAAAATAACAAGTTAACAATATCACACAACTACCGAAACAAAAACTAAATAGACCACAAATTCATTTTCATTCCGAAAGCAAGCAGGGAACAGTAGTATATAGTTATTTTGTTTAAAATTCCATTTTCATTCCAAAACAGAATAGTATTTTGTTTAAAATTCTGTGTAATGATTATTGGTGATACATTAAATATTGTTTTGTCTATATAGTTATTTTGTTTTAAATTCTCTTTCATGATTATTGGTGATTTATGAAAAGGTGTGCAGGTCGGGGTTACTGGAACTGCTGAAAGGTTGGCATTTTGACTAACAGTAAACAGTTCGGGGATTTAGCTGCGGTACGCAAGTCTTACAGTTTAGTTAAGTAAACCTGAACATTCTATAATTTGGCATGGTGTAAAACTGAAAAAGCAAAGTTTTTGCATTCCTTGGGTTGTGCAGACCTGTACATGAACTTTTCATCAAAAAGAGCGCATGTAGCATTTCATTTTAGTTTATAGACTGTTTCCATAATCAAGAAAATCTTCAGTATCATTTTCTGTTCACTTGAAGGAAAAAAAAAGAAGCAAAGTAGAGGTAAGATTCGTAAGATGAAGCCGCTAATATTCCAAAGAGATAGCCAAGGAAAGAGAAGAACTCTGAATCCATCATTCGGTACGGTACGGTAAAATACCGACTGAACCATATTCATACCGAAACCGAACCGGATTTTAGAACTTGGTACGGTTGTACCGTACCATACTTTTGGCAACCGAATTTTTCGGTAACGAATCGATTGGTTCGGTTGGAAAACCGGTCGGTTGGCTCATTTCGGTATGATCGGCCACCCCTAAAATACTATCGTGAAGTGTTCCTTTTACTGGTTATTAGAAACCATGGATAATATAATATATAAGAACTTTTAGTGTATGTTTGGATATATAGGATTGTGATGACTGAAGTTTACAAGTGAATGGTGCAAACTCTCCACTCAAGAAAGACAACTAAAGTAAATTTGTTATTTATCCATTTTGATTTTTTTTATAAAGATGCAATGGAGAGACAAAGTGGAGATAAAAGAAATGGTTAGCTTGCATTAGAGTTTTGAGAACTTTATGTATTTCATTTTGGTTGAAATAATAATAAGAGATATTTTAATTGCAAACTGAGTCTCAGACAAACAAATGTTTAGATTATTGGTATTGTAGATACCTTCACACCTGCACTTGCATTACCATTGTATTTAGACATGCTCATAGTGGTTATGAGATTAGAGTAAGCTCTATAAAACCTATATGATAATGTCCTTGCATAACGATTACAAGCATCTAAAAGTGATGCTGAAGTTTAAAAAACTCTATTCGGTGTTTCTAACAAACTATATGCATTCCAAGTAAGTTCAAGCTAATGAACAAGAAGGCGACGGTTGAGCTTAAAGGTAGATATACTGCTTCCTCATATAATATGTTTGTTACTTCAATTAATTTGCTGGACCTCCAGAACTATTTTATATAATCAAACTAGGTGCACCGTTCTGAAGACGTGCCGTAGGCACGTGTCAACGGGCAAACCTAGTTGTATTATATAATTAGAAATTAATCTAAAGAAATGGTGATGTGAAGTTATTCATGAAAAGAGTAACATTGTGTATGTGATTAAATATGAAAGTAAACGAATTATATATGTGAACTAATATAGTGATATTTCTTTGAATATAAAGTTAAGAAATTATCTACATGAATTGATATCATGTGGTGTATATGAGACTAACAATGAAGGAATTATGTGTGAAAAATTAATGTGAATAATTCGAACAAATGGTGGTATGGAAAAGAGTACAAGAAGTAAAGAAAGTATGTATGTATGATATAATATTATGTGAATGTAAAATAAAGTTATATGTAATATTAGTGTGTTGCATATAGTGATGTGTGTTAAGTTATGGATATATAGAAGGGTGTAGATTAGAAGAGTACTTTGATATAAAGTCGCATCTATGATTTTTTTTATGTTCAGATTTCAGGTTGAATCATATTATCTTGATATTTGTAAGTTTAATCTATTTTCTTTATACAGTTTAATTTATTTGCTAGACTAGTAAATTATACTCACACCAGAAATAGGGTAACCCCTTAGTGTTTGGAGGGTTAGGGGAGTCCCAGGACTACCCCAGACTCCTTACTGTTGCAGGTCCTCAGTAGTGCAGAGGTGAGGCGAAGATTTTAGTATGAGTGGGCTCATTTATTCTTAAAAATTTTGTATAGTTTAGTCATTTGAATAGTGAAGTTTATTATTTAAATTGTATTTTGGATGTATAAGTATATAGATGATGATGGTGAGTATAGTGTGGGGTAGTATGGTATGTTCTTGACCCATACCCATCTTGTTGTGGAGTACCGGGCCCTGTGGTATGTTTTATAAGGTTTTTTCTAAAAAATTTACTACGTTTTCGAAGAAATTTATGGTTTTTATTTGATAATTGATATTCTATTATGAGTTTGGCTCCCAGAGCATGATATTTATATTGTCTGTGTGTTTCTGCTCATTTTGGCCTGGGAGCCCATGAAAATATTGTTTGTGTTGTGAGCTACGGAATTTAGAGCAGAATTCCGTAAGCTTTTTGTTTTTCGGGGCACAAATTTTAGGCAAAATTTTGCCAAAATTTTATTTGAAATACAACTATCTTAGTTTATGTTTAAAGCGACATAGAAATTAAAAGAACTGAATTTGGAGTCTCAGGTAAAAAAAAATAAAAAAATAAAAAAATAAAAAAATAAAAAAATAAAAAAATAAAAAATTGGGGTGTTACACCACCTCGACTGCATTTCAAGGTATAAAGTCGGGTTCTTTATTGTAGTTTCATGTTGTTCTCTTAATTGGGTAACTTGGGATTGAAATTCTTCATTTGATAAGGAATTGTTGTAGGCAAGGTTAATTTTTTACAATTTCATGTTGTTGTGTTAATTGGGTTACTTGGGATTGAAATTCTTGATTTGATAGGGAATTGTTGTAGGCAAGGTTAATTTTTTGCAATAAGATTTTATGTAGTAGTTGTTATTTTAAAGTTATGTTTGAGTTTTATTCCATGCGGGTATGTGCTTTGAACTTTTAGGTGCATTGATTGGATTTCCATTTAGGAAATTTTATTGTTGGAATTGGTAGTGAGGAAAGTGGCTGAATTGATCGAGATAGAAAGTTCATGATTGCTGAGTTTTAGCGATCTTTATAGTGAGGAAAGTAGTGAGGAAAGTAGCTAAATCTGAATAAATCTAGCGAAATTTGACATAAAATCAGTGGACTATCACCCAAGAAATTTGAATTGTTTCATCTTATTAGAAAGAATTATTCTTTATTTTTTGTTACAATTTGATGCTCAAAACTTTAGGTTCTCTATTGTTCAGGGATACATTTTGATATAGATGATTCTTGCTGCTGATTTTGGTGTGGGAGCAAATAGATGAATTTGTGGATTCTTATTGGAAACAATAAAGCAAACCTATTGATCTTCACCGACGTTTGACTGGTTTCTTGTCGCTGCCGTTGACCTGCAAAAAAGTTCGATACACCGGGATGGATCCTGGCGACAAACCCTCCGACGCTCTTGTCAGTAATCAGGAAGATTATGAAAGAACTTTATGTGGAAAAAGATTGATTACCTTGTTATATGGTGGGGGGAGAAGTGTATTTATATTCGCCTTAGGGGCCCATTTCGAGATAAGGATTTATCTTTACTTCCCGGTGCTTTTGGATAATGTAGAGTTTAAATCGTTTCATAGAGATAACCATAAATTTGAATTACTCTTTAAATATCTTGGGCAGATTTGTAGCGGACTGCTACTTATACCCTATAGGACAGATCCGTTTATGGGTTGTTGAGCTTTGAAGAAAGACCCAGTTCCCATTTCAGACCTGTTTGTAGGTAAAATTATCGTTTTACCCCTGAGAGCGTTAAGATTCGTGCCCGATTTGAACGACCCGATTTAATCCTATTTTTAGTCATATCACGAGCCCCCCACTCCCGAAGACTGAGTTTAACAGCCTTTGAGGAGTAGTTTTATTGTTCTAAATGCGTATGTTATTTTATCAGAGTTCTCAAGGAGTTTGAATCTTGCTTGAGGTGTAACGGTGTCAATCTGAGTTTGTAAGATACTCAAAATTATTCTTAGAAATTTCTGGATTTTTTGTGATTTTTCCAGATTTTTTTCCTGAATTTGTTTTCCAATTTTTAATCATTTTTTAATTTTTTATTCATTTTTAATTAGTTATTGAAAATTTTAATTAATTATTCTAATTTAATAATTATTATTTTCAGAATTTTAAAAATATTTTCTGAATTAATAATTATTTTTAGAATTTTTAATTAATTTTTTTCGATTTTTAATTATTTTTTGGGATTTTTAAAATAATTAATTAAATTAAATTAATTAATTAACTAATTAAATTTTACCTGTACACGTCGCGCAATCTTGGACATTGATCACGATCAAGCGAGCACGCATCGGGAGGAGGCAATTTTTTCCCGTTTCACGTTTGGAAACCCTTCTGTTCGACACATGTCGCCGACCCACCAGATGCTGCTACGTGGCCGGTTGACCGTTGACTGCCACGTGGCCCTTTTTTTTCCTTCTTCCATTGTCTTTCTCCTTCGCCCTTCTCCTTCTCTTTCGTCGCCGACTTCAACCTTTGACCCCGACTCCGCACTTCGACACCGACCCTTCTCTGAGCCCCCCGTATAGCAAGCGAGGAGAGGAGCTCGGTGTTGAGGGAGCTCGCCGGTGGAAGAGATGGGCGAGGGAGGAGATCATCGATGTAGGAGATGGTCGGAGTTTTGCGCGACAATGGCGAACAGTTGAACTCGACATGGTGAGGAGGGGAGCTTCGACAGTGGACTCGTCGAGCAGCTTCGACGAGGGAGGGAGGTTAGCGAAGAGCTTGGAGCTCGGTGGATACTCTGATGCAGAGATGAGCTCAACGAGGAAGAGCTCGACGCTTTGACGAAGGTGAGGGGAGCTCGGTTGTAGCTTGGCCATCGTGCGAGCTCAGCGAGGAGAAGAGCTCGTGAGTGGGGAGGAGCTTGACGATGGGTTCGATGCTCGATGAAGAAGAGCTCGACGCTCGTGGAGTTTCGGCGAGGGTGGAGCTCGAAGCATTGGGGTCGAGCTTGGCGAGGAGGAGGAGAGCTCGGCAAAGGAGCTCGACAGTCGGAGCTCGATTTGCGACGGAGTGGGGTTTGACGAAGAGAAAAGCTCGGCGAGGGCATGGTGGAGCTCAACGTCGGAGAATGGGAGCTCGTCACTGGAGCTCGACGAAATGTAGGCAAGGTCGAGCTCAGTGAGGGGAGGAGAGCTCTATGGAGTTCGACGAGGCCATGGAGCTCGACATCGGAGAAGGGGAGCTTGTCACTGGAGCTCGACAAAACCGAGGCGAGGTCAGAGCTCAGCTTCGGAACTCGACGGAGGGGGAGCCCGGTCGAAGGTGAAGGAGTTCGATGGTGGTTGGAGCTTGGTGAGCTTGGCAGGTAGTGGATTTTTGGCAGGAAATTTGGAGGAGAAGAAGAAGACGGAGGGGAGAGGTGGTTCGGGTTTGGGTCCAAACGAGTTCATACACGACCCGTTAGCTCCTAAGTCTTCCTTTTTTGTTTTTTGTTTTGTTTTGGGCGAGTCTGAGCCGTCGATCCAGATTTGAGCGCAGATTTTGAGGCAGAGTTTTTCTCTCATTTTTTGTTCGGATCATCATTTGCTCGACAGAAAACGGTGAGTGCTTGCGATTGTTGGCGAACGTTTTGAAGAACGTTGGTGAACGAATAGGCAATCGTCGGCGAACGATTTTGGCTTCGTTTCGTTCGGTTCTCCGTTTGCTCTGCTTGAAACAGCGAGCGTGGGGAGTGTGCGTCGAACTACAGATGAGTAACACGTGGCTCTAGACCATTAACTGGTCAACGCCACTTTACTCATTTTTTGATCGGAATCACTGTTTGCTCGGCACGAAGGGGGGAGCTTGGCAAGCGTATGCCGAACTATAGGAGAGTGACACGTGGCTCTAGACCATTGACTGGTCAACGCCACTTCGCTCATTTTTCGATCGGATCACTGCTTGTTCGACAAGAAGCGGCGAGCTTGGCGATGGCGGCGAGTGGTTGGTGGATGTTGGGAGAAAGTTTTGAAGAACATTGGCAAACAAATAGGTGAATTGCTGGCGAACGATTTTGGCCTCATTTCGTTCGGTTCTTCGTATGCTCGGTGTATCTCGGCGAATGACTTGGTGAGCTACAGCTGAGCGATACGTGGCATTGAGCGTTGACCGGTCAGTGCTGACCGTTGACTGGTCAACACCATTTTGCTCATTTTCTGATCGGAATTGCGTCTATTCGGCATTAAATGGCGAGCATGGCTAGCGTGCGTCGAGCAACTGATGAGTGACATGTGGCTTGTGACCATTGACTGGTCAATGCCATTTTGCCCATATTTTGATCGGATCACTATTTGCTCGGCCACCTCAGATCGTTTGGCGAACGGTCGTGGCGAGCTTCACCGTAACTAATTTTTGCGGAGCTACAGAGGTCCGATCGGGGTGCTTGACCACCCGCTTCGAAGCTAATTCGAAGATCTACAATTTTTCTTCAGAGGTCAGTTGAAGAATTATTCTTCTTCATGGTCAAAATAGTTCCGCAACATACTTTTCTTCATGAAGTTGAGAAGTGCTTTGTATGGCTCTTGGGAAGATCCATTCTTGGAGGCGAGTGCGAGGAGCAACTTTAGGAGAGAGTTTTAGCTCTGAACTCGTTAAGAAGGCCGCTCAAGAGGTGAGCGGGAGAAGGAGCATCACCAGGCTCTGGGAGAGAGCCGTTTGGGAGACAAGTTTGAGGAGCAACACTAGGGGAGAGTTGAGCTCCGAACTTGCTTGTTGCAAAATTTAACCAGTGGTAGGAGTAGTCTGAATGTTCGTTTTAAGTTCCAAAACCGCATACTTGCAAGCTGTGACGGGCAATTTTCAAACCATGATTGTGAATTCTGAACTAGTTGCTAAGATAGTTTCATTAGTTGTGGGAACAATTTCGAATGGTGAGACACTTTGTACAAGCTTGTTCGCAAGTAGCTAAAGTAGCATCGAACCAAGTATTGGACTCCAAACTTGTTATTTGAGGGGGTTAACGAGTTGTAGGAGTAATTTCGAATAGTGAGCTGCCCCGCACTTGCTTGTTTGCCAGCGGCTAAAGCAACGTCGAACCAAATGTTGGACTCCAAACTTGTTGTTTGAGGGTGGTTAACGAGTTGTAGGAGCGATTCCGAATGGTGAGCTGCTCCGCACTTATTTGTTTACAAGCGGCTAAAGTGGCGTCGAACTAAGTGTTGGACTCCGAACTTGTCGTTAAGATAGTTTCAATAGTTATGGGAGCAATTTTGAATTGTGAGCCACTTTGTACAAGCTTGTTTGCAAGGAGTTAAAGTAGCATCGAACCAAGTGTTGGACACCGAACTTGTTGTCTAAGGGGGTTAACGAGTTGTAGGAGCAATTTCGAATGGTGAGGTACCCCGCACTTGCTCGTTTGCAAGCGGCTAAAGCAACGTCGAACCAAGTGTTGGACTCCCAAGTCATCTTTTGAGGTTAGTAAGTTGTAGGGAGCAGCCCTGTAGGACAAGCTGGACTCCGAACTTACCGTTTAACAAGTCGTATATGTGACTAAGAGAGATAGGAATGAGACAAATGCAATAATTTTCAATAGAAAAAAGCTAAGTTTCATTGAGATAAACTAAGCGGTCGTTTCAATGGGGCAAGCTATTATTACATGCTTTTGGCCGGGTACAAGCATCGTCCTTATTGAAAACTGAAATCCTACTTCTACGATAGGGTGAAGGCTTATTGGGAGGATTTTGGATATCCCCCATTGGACATCCATGGATAATATGGAGGACGGCCCCAGGTTCGGAATCTTGGAACTTGGCGGGCCTCTCTGTTCGCTTGTAGGCTCCTCGGGGTGGAAGATCGGCCTCGTCTTTTCAGACAAACTTTGCCAGGTGTCCCCGTTGTACGAGTTCTTCGATCTCCTCCTTGAGAGCCTGGTACTCATTTGTGTCGTGGCTGTGGTCCCTGTGAAAGCGGCACCTCTTATCCCTGTTTCTTTTCTTGTCAGGAGTATTCATTCTAGGGGGAGCGCGGAGTAGCCCTTCCTTATCCACCTCCATAAGAATTGCTGATATACTAGCATTGAGGGGGGTGAACTTCTCAAAATGAGAAGTTGGGCGGCGTTGGCCATTATCGTCCCTCTGGAATTTCTGAGATCCTTCTTCGCTCGTATTCTTCCGGTTGATCCCAGAAGACGATTCCTCGAGAGTGGGGGGGGTTGAGAGCCTCTTCCACTCAGATGTACTTTTCACTCCTAAGCAGGAGTTCTGAGAAGTCCCGTGGAGGCTTCTTGGCAAGGGACGCCTTGAGGTCGGCGTTAGTGACGTTGTGCCCGAATGCCGCGGGGCTACTGATTGGTTGAGGGATGCAATAGACCGAGTTTCGGCAGTGAAGCACCGAACGTGATCACTTAGGCGTTCACCCTTTCTTTGGCTGAGGGTCACCAAAGATGCACTTGTTTTTTCTGCTCGGCAGCTACTCATGAAATGAGTAAAGAAGTGGCCTTCAAACTAATCGAAGGAGAAGATGGAGGTCGGGGCGAGTCGAGAGCACCATTATCTTGCAGGCCTCTTCAGCGTGGTAGGGAAGGTTTTACAAAGGAGCGCATCCGAAGCCTGGTGGATCATCATGAGAGTTTTAAAACTCTCGATGTGGTTGGCGGGGTCCGACTCCTTGTTGTATGACTCAAAGTTAGGGGGCTTGAGTTTTTTGGGACCGTGGCTTCCACGATGGTCCGAGAGAACGGAGGCCTGCTCGGGCGGAAACTTCTCGCCCGTTGTTCCTCTTCTCTGTCAAGTCGGCCAATGCGCCTCTCCATCTCGTGGAGACGGTGGTAAACCGAGTCTTCCCTTCGGTCTAGGGGTAGCGAACGGGTCGAGTGGGCCGGGCCGGGCCCAACCCGTAAGGGTTGGCATGTACAATTAGACGGGTCGGGCCGGGTTGCCCGGGTTGTTTTTTCGTTTGGGTGGTCCGCCCAACCCGTGAACCCTTTAGGGTTCAACCCGGGTTGGGCCGGGTCGACCCGCGGGTTGGCACGTTTAATAATTTTTTTTGGTAGCTTAAACTAAAATAATAATTATAATTATAATACCAAATAAGTAATAATACTAATAAACAATAAAAATCGTAATAATAATAATAAGATTGAAAGAGTGAAATTGACAACAAATTTTGAAATATTATTCATATGAATTTAAGTTATACAATTTGAACAATTTATAACGAAATGAAGAATTCAATTCACAAATAAGTTTTATACAATAACATATTTCTTATATACAATTTTAATTGAGTACAAGTTTTCTAATTTGACATAACAAGCAAAGCTGTTGTTGTTGTTGTTGTTGTTGTTGTTGTTGTTCTTCGGGCGAGTTGCTCTCACTTGTGGAACTTGATAGTGCTTTCCCTTGCGTCCTATCTTTAGCCTTCAGCCAGTCTTCTGCGCAAACGAGCATCTCTAACGCCTCGGGCATCAATCGATTCCTGTAATCAGATAGAACCCTGCCACTTGTAGAAAATGCACTCTCAGAAGCAACTGTAGAGACAGGAGGAGTTAGTAAATCTTTAGCCATAATTAACAGAATACTAAAAGTGTGTTCATGTTCTTTCCACCATTGTAAAATATCTAGTGGAGAAAGAGTAGGCTCAGTATCCTATTGGTTATACCAATTTAATTCATTTGGTTGATTAGTCCTAGGTTTTTTAGATTGAATTTGTTCAAGTAAACTAAATGTTCTATCACCAATTCTACTTTTACCCTTACCTTCAGAACTACCAGAAGAAGAACTAACTACAGAAGTTGTACTACTAGAAGCAAAACGTCTATCATAATAATCATACAAGTTATTTAACGTAGATTCAAACTGAACTAAAAAAGTAGCGCAATCAGTGTTTAATTCTACATTGTCCTCTAAATATCCAAAAAACATTTCTATCAAATTCTTCGTACCTTCTAATTTGATACGGGGATCCATAACAGTAGCAACACAAATCAACATAGGAGGAGGAAAATAATACTTCAAAATTTTTTGAAATGCAGGTATTACAATGTCACTAATATAGGGATCATTTAACATTTCGTTAAATATTTGCATCATGCTAACTAATTCAATAAAAATGCTACTAGAAGTAGATTCATATGTTTTTGAAAATTTTAAAGTTGCGGTTTTAAAAGGTTCTAAAAATTTCAACAAAGATTCGGCAAAAAACCAATTGGGGGGAGTCATTTCAAAATTGTGCATATTTTTTGCGATACAAAAATTATTTACAACTGCTTTATAATCGGTGACAATATTTAGTAAATCAAAAGTAGAATTCCATCGGTGTCTAACATCCTTTGGAAATTTTCTAAAAGGAACATTTCTAACCCTACACCAAGCTTTCCATTATTGTAAAATGCTTGGACTTAATGCAATGAAATGTACACAATTTCTAATTTTAACTATATATGGATCAACTATTCTTAATGCATCTTGAACACATAAATTTATAATATGATATGCACATCTAATATGAAAAATATTGTCAGATGGAGGGTTTAATACAGATTTTAAAGTAGTAATTGCTACATTGTTGTTAGATGCATTATCAAAACTAATAGCCATAATTTTATCGCGAATATGAAAAACATCACAAATTTCTATAATACGGTTTGCTATTTCAGCGCCACTATGGGGATACGGCAACGACGCAAGTGATATGATTCTTTTTTGAAGAATCCAATCATTGTCGATCAAATGACAGGTTATTCCCATCGTTGGAATATTGTTGACACCCGTCTAACAATCCGAAGTTAAACTAACCCTACAAGTTAAACTCCGTAAAATTGCAATCAAAGCGTCCTTCATTTTCATGTACACTTTAAAACAATCCGATTTGCAAGTATTTCTCGGAATTCTTTTAAAATGAGGGTTTAAGGCCGTTTGATTAAAATTTTCCAAGTTCCTACTCTCGGGATAGGATAATGGCAACTCTTCCTTAATGACTAATCGGGCTATTTCCCGACGAACAAGTTCGGGATCATAAGGGTGGCTATCTACTTGACCGGTCCTAGGGTTGATTTTTTGTTGGCCTTGTATTTGATCAAGAAGTTCTTTATGATTATGTTGTATGTGCCTACTAATTGCACCGGTGCCGTCACCCCTCTTGAATTTGTATGTTTTACTACATGTTTTACACACTTTCAAACCTATACCCGGAGTATGTTCGTCCGGGATATAATCATAAAACTTATGCCAATCGCTAGTTTCTCCTCTACTTTTCCTACTACTACGGGGTTGTGTAGTTTCGGTTTGTTGTTGTTGTTGTTCTTCTTCTTCTAATTGTATGTCACCTACAACATCGTCGTGTGTACCCCATTGTTCCATAGTAGGATCAATGTAATCTTGGGCAGGCTCACTAGTTGGGACAATTGGTGGCCTACGTGAAGAGGAGGAGGAATCTTGTCCGCTACGACCGCTACCGTGTGATCTAGACATAATGTAGTAGTGTGGTATGTAAAAAAAAATATACAATGTAGGAGCGGTGAATTATACAAAAAAAATCTAAAAAACAAGAGGGTTGAGATAGAGAAGTTCAAAAAAATGAACAATAATTTTAACTACAACGCAAAAAAAAATAACGAGAGAGATAGAGATATTTTGATACCGTTCACCGTGAAATACGCGTATGTAAAAAAAACCGTTAAAATAAGAATAGAATAGAAAAGATGGAGGAGCGCTTTGCCGATTCCGTAATTGAAGAGTTGAGAAGAGGTTGAAGTAGATTTGACGAGGGTTGAAGAGAGTCGAAGACGTTGAAGACGTTGAATTTTGATTCCGATACGACCGAAATTTGATCGTGTATATGCCTCCTTGTACACTTGTTTGATGAATACTACAATTGTTCAAAAATTCATTACAAATGATGTATAATAGTAGAGAGAGTAAGAGAGTGAGGTGTGATTTTTTATGAGATTTTTGGGGATATTTATAGGCTAAATAAGTGGGAAAAAATAAAAGAAAAATAATAATAAAATGCAACGGCTCAAAGAGTCGTTCACAACGGCTCTGTCCCAAGACAGAGCGCATCAGCAGCGAACGGGGCGATTTTCGACCGTTCGACCCGCGGGTCAACGGTCGACCCGTCACGGGTCGAACGGGTCGAAACCCGCGGGTCGACCCACGGGTTGGCGGGTCTAATTCGCGAATTAGGCCGGGTTCGTGGGCCGGGTTTCGCGAATTCAATTCGCGTAAATTTCAACCCGGGTCGATCCGGTACTATTCATCGGGTTCGACCCGAACCCGCGGAGCAAATTAACGGGCCGAGTTGGCGGGCCGGGTCGCGGGTGGGTCGCCGGTTGACCCGGCTCAGTTGCAATCCCTACTTCGGTCATATCTTGCCGAGCCCCAAGACTCTTTCTCATGCGGAAGGGGACTGAGAGTGCGGTGGTGATGGCTTGGGACCGACTGAGGACTAGGAACCTGTTGCTCGTGGTTGGGAGCAACATTGAGGTCCCGCAGAATGGCTTCTTGAAAATCCTAGAACTCCGCCCTTATGACTGGTGCTGTAACACCTCGAATTCCAAAATACAACTGCATCTGAAGTTTTACAGGATCTTTACACTTCTTTCGTACAATTTTACAAGGAAATCAAAACATTTCTTTCATCAGAGTTACATTACACTTGTACATTGTCACAACGGAAGCAATTTTCTAATAATTTACATGAAACAACATTTAAAACAATCTTGAGCAGCATGTATACTTCAATTTGTCAAGCATCTTTACCCTACATATAAAACTGTGGGCGCGTCAGTTCATTCAACTGACGAAATATTATACACGGCCATCATCTCTATGCCAGAAACAGTATAACGATTCTCAATACTTAGCAAACCACAAACTTGTCACAAACAAAGCTAAAGGGACTATCCTGTTGATGTCGTGTTGTGAATGTGCACTTAGTCCTTAATGCAATTATTTGTATTATATGACACTAATGCGCACTTGTTTAGAGTCTATACAGCCCATACTACATAGGTCCGAGGGCAAGCCCTTAACCGTTCTTCATCTTGTAGGGTTCAATCCCTCGTCATGACTTAATTTACTACTATAACTACGGTAAGTATCCTAGATATTTTTTGACCTACGAACTCATGTCTAGGCACCCTGGAGGGAATCCCAACGCACTGTCACATGACTCATCATGCAGGCATCCTGTGGTAATTCAGCTCCTACCATAGACATGACACCACCTGCAGTCGTTAAACACTCCACGAGCGTCGTCACCGAAACGGTACCATAGAGCAGTATCCACGCTCTATCATGACGCATCATGGGACATCCTGTGAATATTCTCATGCCGCCAATCCAATGGCCCTCATACTCAATGTTTTTCTCTTACTTTCATCACATCTTCACTATGTATCTAATCCTTAGTTTAATTGAATCATGAATAAAATCAACCCTTAGAGTGTAGCACTTCCACTATACCGGTCTTATTCATTTAATTCACATAACCCAAACCTTGGTCTTCTCATTTCAATAATCATTTTCACATTTCTTTTATTGCCGGTATAAGGCTTGGCTATACCCTAATTCTCAATTTCAACTCATAATTACAATATCGAGCTTTTCATACTCATATGGTCTTTTCATGATTAATCAAAATTCATGTTTCACAAGCATAACATTCATGTATTCGCATCTTTCATAACTCATCACAATCAATAATTCAATTTCACGTGCAATTTATGTGTAAGAATAAATTCCAACTAGTAGTAATCAATAAATCATGTATTCCACAATTCCATCATTCTCATTTCAAAATCTTACTGCAAGCACAAATTATAAGTCCAATTAATTACACCAATCACACTTTCAAAAATTCCTCATTACTAATTTTTCATCTTCATAACTAAAAAATTTCTCATTTATTTTTCCTTTATTTAAAAAGACAATTTAATTTCAAAAAGGAGTCCTTTCTTGCAAAACCCCCAATTTCTTATTCACACTTTATCAAAATCTATATAAATTTTTCTTATAAAGTCTTAATAATTTTTCAGTAATTAATCCATAATTTTTCCAATTTTTATTTATTTTTAAAACTCAAATAATAAAAAATAATCCACAAAAAATATTTTTTTAAACTCAAATCCCCCAACCGGATTCGAACCCACAACCAGCGGTGAAACAGACAGCGCACAAGACCAAAGCGCCAAAGCCACCGAACGATGTAACTAAGGGTTATATTCCCTAAGTATTGACTCTCGGCTGTTTGGATTTTTAACAAAAAGTAAAAACCAAGACACAGTATCGAACCTGAGACCTCCGACTACTGTAGCGACCCAAGGCTCTTCCGACCAGTTGGTCTAAGTGGCCAAATCGTTTAGATAGTAATTAATTTGGGTTTTAATTCTATTCTATGTTCATAATTTTAATTCATGAAATCTCTAACAAAATTGTCCCTTTTTCTCCTCTTTTGAAAACAAAATTTTCCAGAATAAAAGTACATTTAATTCTACAGTAACCAGTATTTTTAAGGGTATTTTTAACTCTTTTAAAACATATATTTAGCCTTAGTTTGTATTTCATAATCACAATTTCGACATTTGAAAACTAAAGCATACTACTTCATTATTAAAGATAGTTTCCCACAAAAATTCACTACATCAATGTTCTCTTATAACTATGACGTTTTTAGAATACAAAATCATCTTTCTTAAGGAATAAAACTTATATTTTATCCACTAATTTATGCATGATGCAGTCAATCATTTGTTTGCAAAATACATTCTCTTTCATATAATCTAACATTCATATGGCATACAAAATGGAGAATTCTACTACAATAATTTACAATTATTTCTTAGTAGTTCATTCCATCACTTCATCTCTAATATGCTATTCTACTTTAATACTTTTATTAACAAACATGGTTCTAATCTTTTACTAGTTAATTCACACAATTGCATTTAAAACATACTTAGCATGCATACTAACATTAGAAGTAATGAGAACATTCACTTTTACTCATAATTAATAAATCTAGCAACCAAATTAACACACATCTAATAGTTTATCAATTCTCCTCTAATTAGGCAAACATGCATTTCATTTCAACTAGTTGCTTTATAATAACAATTCAATTCATTCCTAACATGATTTCTACTTTAGAAGTCATGAGAAACACCCACCTCTTTGAAGAAAAGTCAATTAGAAAATCCTAGAGTCTCCTAGAATGCGAGAGAGTGCCTTCTCCTCCTAGATTGCAATGCAAAAGCTCCTTCTCCTTGCTTCCTTGCCAAATCGAGAGCTCCTTGGGGAAAGAATGGGCCGGCCTCCAATGTGGGAACACACACACAACTCACACTCACTCTAATATATTTCTCCTATATAGTTTTCTTTCTTTCAATAGTTTCTTAGTGTAGAATACAAATAGGTAGGGGGGTATTTATACTAATTCTAGGATGGATTGGAGGGCTAGGATTCATTAGATAGTTAAAGGATGGATGGCTAGGATAGGAGGGGAAGTTGTAGCAACCACCCACACTCACATAACTACCCATGCACACACACACCCACTCCCCATCACTCCCATGCATACCCGGCCTCAAAAAGGTCTGCATTGCACATTACGTGCATGCACGTGCCCCCTAGTACCTCCTATTTGAAGTTTGTACAATTTTTAATTAATCAATTGTTCACATTTTGTGTCTACATGACAAGTGTGACCATTTAAATGATTAATTAAATTTGTGGGCTTCACAAATAGTGCGCTTAGAGTTGTGGGCCAAAATAATAAAATAATAAATTATTAAAGTGGGCTCAAACTAAGAAAATAGTGTTTTCGGCTTTACAAAATAGGCTTTTAGAAAATAAAGGAAAGGAAAAATAATTGTTCATACTATAAAAATGAAATTTTATATATAAAAATAAATAAATAAATATACACATGAAATTTGCACGTGCACAACACGTGAAAATCAACATTTTTATTAAAATAAAAATTTAGGGTATTACAGGTGCCCCTCCAGCTTGGCGGTCCCTAGGTGTGGCTTGGCTTACTGGAGTATGACTTCTCCGCCGATGACGTGGAGGTGACTTTCTTCGCCTCTTTGGGGGAGAGGATCTTCTCGTCCTCGGTTTGCAGGGGATTCGGACCCTAAAGACCCCTGGGTGCTCAGGTTGATGGACTCCCTCATGGGCTCGCCATCCATTCAAGCGAGTTCGGAGGTCAACCCCCTGTTGGCAGTTAACAATCACTTGATGGAGATCCTGCTCGGGGGGCTTTGAGAAGCCATAGAGTCAACTGAAGGATTGTGGACCGAGACATGGCCATGAAGAGGATGTTGCTTTGGACCACTCCGACGAAAGCCCTCCTGGGTAGCCCCCTGAGACCCTGGACGGGCCTGTTGAGGAGGAGGCTGTTGAGAAAGAACATCTTGGACTGGAGGAGGAGGAAGAGGAGTGGCTCTTCGGCTGGACGTCGTTGCCTTCCCCTCTCTTTCGGATGCATGGTTTGAAACTACTTTCGCTAATGAAGTAAGGTTGGATTGCTTTTTCGTTTCCCACAGACGGCGCCAATCTGTTGCTGTTGATTTTGGTGTGGGAGCAAACAGATGAATTTGTGGATTTTTTTTGAAAACAATAAAGCAAGCCTGTTGATCTTCACCAACATTTGACTGGTTTCTTGCCGCTGCCGTTGACCTGCAAAAAAGTTCGATACACCGGGTTGGATCCCGACGAAAAACCCTCCGATGCTCTTGTCAGTAATCAGGAAGATTATGAAAGAGCTTTACGTGGAAAAAGATTGATTACCTTGTTATATGGTGGGGGGAGAGGGGTATTTATAGTCGCCTTAGGGGCCCGTTTCGCGATAAGGATTTATCTCTACTTCCCGGTGTTTTTGGATAAGATGTAGAGTTTAAATCGTTTCATAGAGATAACCATGAATTTGAATTACTCTTTAAATATCCTGGGCTGGTTTGTAGCGGGCTGCTACCCATACCCAATAGGACAGATCCGTTTATAGGTTATTGGGCTTTGAAGAAAGACCCAGTTCCCATTTCAGACCTGTTTGTAGGTAAAATTAACGTTTTACCCCTGAGAGCTTTAAGATTCGTGCCCGATTTGAACGGTCCGATTTAATCCTATTTTTAGCCATATCAACGATGTTGATGGGTTGTTTTCGTTAATAGATAGAATGCCTTTTTGTTCATTTATTATGATTATTGAGGTGCATTTTGCACTTCTATACGTTACCATGATTATTGAGGTGCATTTTATTATATAGATTAGAAAATTTTTGTTTTTTTTTCTTCAGTTCTAACATCATCTTTCGTCTACATGCTGATAAAATATTCTAAAGAAGATAAAAGTCAGTCTCTGCTTGGATTAATAATTAGCTTATCCAGTATGTACTCTTTGATGAATTTTGCAATGCAAGCTAGAAAAAAGGGTGAACTAGATACAGTGACTTTGCAGGATGAAATGGGAATGCCAACAACACATCAGTTGGTTGTAGGCATCAGGTGATTGCTTTCTGTACATTGAGATCTAAGTAAATCTCAACTTTTAGAAAAAACAACAATTTCCCAACCCCTTTTATACAAGTAAAACTACAAAGTTTTCATAGACTGAAATGGAGTTCAACTTGAGCACATCAATAACACAACCCGTATATCGATCTATTATGTGCGTAGACCTTATGCAATAAATGTCATAGTTCAACTATTATTTTTGTCTTTCAATTATGCACATGCGCATAACACCTTCTCGATGTAACCACCTTAAGGCACCACCTTAAGGCCTAAGAACCTTCCTCAAAATTGTTGGTGTTTGTTTCTCCATTTGCAGACTTTACCAACACTTTGATTACCAAACTAATTAATTAACTAAATAGATTAGTTGATTGTAAGATTCAGGGTCATGTTTATTTATATTGGTTCCTTTTAATCGGATTAGTGAATGAGGTGCAGACATGATGGTTATGATGCAGGATTTTTTGGATTGTATTGTCTTCTGGGTTTGTCCTGTGCAATAGCTGCACTGCAGTTGTAATCATTTATGCTCTGTCGATTAGTTTAGTGGTTGACATTTGTGATTATGCAGTTAAATCTATTTTTCGAGACGAATTTTGAGATCGATCTCTCTGTTCTCTCTCTATTAAATCTTGAGACGAATGTTTGAGATCAATCTTTCAATTTTGAGGTCTATTTTTGTTTGAGAAAGAGTATTGGTTTGAGTCTAGGTTTGCCTGTATATGAAAACCTAAAAATTAATGTCATATCTGACAGGGCATGTGTAATTAGCATATGTAATTGATGAGGGTTTATAATGTGTAATTAGCATGCGTAATTGCCAAAAAATTTCATAGTAGATGAGGGTTTAGCATGTATATTAACAATCTGACCGGCATGTCTCTTATTTAACAAAAGCACAATATAATTAACAATCTGACTAATTTGAAATGTTTCTAGCTTTCATTTCAGATTATTTCTAGTTTCATAACTTAGGATACAAAGGTTAGACTAATCTGAAATAATCATCACTTTTATAGTTTAATCTCTCTCTCAAGCAATTTTAAGTTTAGTCTCTAGCTAAAGTTCAATCTTGGATGATAAAGTTCTGATCATTTCAAAATTTATAGGTATTTCTGCCATTGATTTTGGTGAAGGAGGATTCATGATTTTGTGAAGTCGCAGACTCGCAAGATTCTGCGGTATGTTGTTTCATGATTTTGAAATTGATTAATTGAATGTTGATGAGTTAGATTTGGAGATCAAGTTAGTAGGTTGTTTACCAGTGCACTGTGTTGTACAATCTTTTCGTAAAATTTTAGCTAATGTAAGTAATTGATTGGTTTGTTAAAGTCATTAGAACGTCGAAGTTATATTTTCCCTCCTTTATATACAGATCAAGTTCTTCATCAGAATTAAACAACAGCAATGGATAACATCACTACATATGGCCATGTAAGTTTTTTTTTATATTATGATATCTACAACTCTTACATATTAGATCAAAAAATTCTTTCTTTTATGTTCTTCACATTATAATGCTTACTTTCATACCTTACAGGTTGATGTTGACTTGGAAAAAACAGTAAGAAAAAAACAATAAGTGAAGCTTATAATGGTCCACTTACATTCAAAATTTTGGTAGTTTTACTTTCTTCAGGAATATGGTTGGTGGATGAGTTATTAGTTGTATATTTTGTTAAGTTATGTAGAATGAGAGAGAAAATCTGTGTAATATTTATTTAAGTAAAGTATGTATGGGATGATGATATATAATGATGGGATATAGTATGTTAAAACCCGTACCCGCAAAGTTGTGGAGTATTGGGTTATGTGTGTTGTTTTTCAAAGGTTTTTTAAGGTTTTTCTAAAAATCTATTACGTTTTCAAATGAAATCTTGGTTTGTATTTTGTATCTTGCATCATAATGAAGCTTTTTGCCTCCAGAGCCCTATATATATGATGCCTGTGTGATGTTGCTTGGATTGGCCTGAGGAGGATTGCTATTAACAGCATATGATATGATATTTTTGATTTTTAGCAGAATTCCATAAGAAATTGTTGTAAAATGGCTAATATTTTGGGGGAAACTCTATCGAATTTTTTACTAAAATTCCTATTAGTATTCTAGAATAGAAATGAGGATTTAATTGAGTGGTGAGGAAAAAAAAATTCATACATGGTAATAGTAAGCTAATAGTAAGGTTTATTATGCATATATGTTGGGGGTAATGAAAAGCATTTTTGGTTCAAACTGTCGAGTTTGAAGAAAATTTCTTTTATACATCAGTCATTTTGAAAGGTATTGGTTTGAAAATAAATATTTCTTCAAATTATTAGTGTTGGGTTTTTTAAATTCTCATTGCTTTTGACTTGATTGATTCCTTTTTCATTAAAATGATTTTTCATTCTTGATCGTGATTTTTCAGGTCTTCATTATGGCAGGTTTAGTCGTCTATCCATCTGCAATCTTCATGTTCTCATAATGTTTTTTATGCTTTCTTTTTCTCTTTATGTTACTGTCGACTTTACTGATAAAATGCCTAATAGTTGGGCTTATGTGTTTTGTGTTAATCACTGTGTAATTATTTTGGCGAGTTGGGGCTAATGTTGTCCACCACACGGGCATGTACCTCTTTTTTTTTAATCTATAACTATATTCCGAAATATAAAATATCTCATATACCGAAATATATCAACACACCTGTTTCAGATCAAATTTGCTGTAGGCTCTTCAGTATATTGATACACTAAGTTATTAATATAGAGATGCAATTGTGCTTCACTGAGTTAATTTTGATTCGAATGCTTTTTTATTATTATGCAATTTCGGATTTTTTTTTTGAATATTTGGACATTTGCTGCTTTGAAAGATCGTTGCAAATTCTTTCACTGACTCGCTTGATCGTGCATTTATGAACAAATCCATGCTTAATCCCTATATTTTGGGTTTTAGAGCTGCAAAATTGTATCTTTATCTGCTTTGCTGCAATTTCACTTCACTTACACATCACAACAAATTTTCTCTTTTAAATTCATACATGGTTAACTACATAAAAAAACAAACAAAGATGAACTAACTCATGCAGTTTGAGGCTTTCATTGCATTAGAAAATGAAATGCTACTCCAACTATATTAAAAAAATCTTATTGAGCAAGCCACACATACCAAGGAATTTTCGGTCTACCACTGTTATAAATTCTCAATACTATTTATGAATTCTGAGCTGCTGACAAATGATCCTGCAATATACAAACCAATAAACATCCAGTTCACTCCATAATCCTACTTCAGAGTACATTAATACATCAACGTCTACTTCCAAAAAAACATCTATATAAATCATCCCTTACTGTTTACATGATTTTCATATGTTGCATCGTTCTGAAGACGTGCGTAGGTATGTGCCCATGGGCATACCTAGTATATATATAGAGAGAGAAAAATGTTCCGTTGTGCACTAGGCTTTCGTGTGCACTCGGCCTTCCCGCCTTCGTATTGACGATCCGAATCGTTAACATTGATCTATACGTCTAAATTAGTCTAAATATGTGAAATCAAATTAATTAAATTTTATTTGCCCATTAATCATGTGAATATAAAAAACAATGATTTTCAGCCATACAATTTTGTAACATTTCATTGGATGGGCAAATGAATTTTAAATGATTTGATTTTAAATATTTAGACTAAATTAGATGTGTAGATCAATGTGAACGGTTCGGATTGTCGAAACGAAGGCGGGAAGGCCGAGTGCACAACGGAACATTACTCTCTCTCTCTATATATATTTTATTTTATTTTATTTTTTAGTTTGGTGTAATAAACACATAAACTTATTACGGTTTACTGCTTCAGTTCTAATGTCGTCAAATTTTTATAAATTTAACTGTTATACCCCTTCTTTGACTGATCTAAGCACCACCTCTCTCTCCCACTAAAAGCTTAATTTTCTTTCAACTTTTTTAAATAATTAAAATATACTTAAAACAGTTCTTTATCTCCGCCCTATCTTACATTTTTTCAAAAATAAGAAAATAGGATAATAAGCATGTTTAATTATGAAAAATAATATAATTAAACAGTAATAGCAAATATGGGTATATTCAAAGAAAAAAATTGTCTAAAAACCGTCCAATTTTTTCATATGGTATATACCTGAAATTGACATAGTACACCGATGCACAAAAAATTTGAACGGAGTACACCTCACAGAAAAAAAAATAAAAAAATAAAAAATAAAAAAAATATATAATTATCTGCAAATTGGTGAAATAATGGTATATTTTGGTGAAATTTACCCTTTATCTTCGGTTTTTCCGTTTTGGGCTGGGGTAGTCAGGAAGGTGGAATACTGAAGCCCACTTCATTCTGGGCTGATGAATATGAAACCCCTTTTCTCCACGTTTCTTTTTCCATTTCTGTTTATATAGTAACAGTGATCAATTTTAGGTTCAATTCGTAGATATGAAACGTTTAGGCTTTGTTTGGTTGGATCTGATGTAACCAAATTCAAGTGATGAGTAGCATTATGGTAGATCAAAGAAATGGAAGGCTTGACAACGCCTCTTCCATGAACTATTAAGTCTAAATTTTATGACCGTTTGATGTGTCTAATTTTTATACAAATATTTGTACTTATTTACACATTAAAATTGCTTGTATTCGTCTATATTGTGTTTAATTCATCTTATTTCCACAAGATTTCAAGTAATTAATTATTTTTGGAGAAATAAGATTTTTTATGCAAGTTGTGAAGATTTTTGATAAAAACTCAACAAACAAAACAAACAGTATGATTTATTAAATTTTATTGTTTTGTTGATTTTTAAATCTTACAATTTCGCCGTGTGAAATGCAAGATATAAATTTTAATTGCCAATGGAGGGTGAAAATGCAATAAACAATTTGCAAATAGGTTTAAAGGAGCTAATATGATTTTTAGTTAGTTTAATTAATTTAAAACTAATTAATTTTATTTTTAAACACTAATTTCTGATTTTATTTTGTGTATGCAACACGTATTTTCAAGAAAATGAAAGAGAAGAAAAAGAAAAAAGAAATAAAGAGCAAATCATTGAAGGAAGCAAATAAATGAAGAAGATGGGGTTTTTCTGTAAAAGTAAACCCTAATTCGGCCTATAAATACAAGTTCAAGAGAGAGAGAAAAAGGAGCGCTTAACGAAAGAAGAAGAGTCGACGGCTAACCTCGAATCATATATATATATATATATATATATATATATATATATATATATATATATACACTAGGTTTGCCCGTTGACACGTGTCTACGGCACGTCTTCGGAACGGTGCACCTTGTTTGATCAAATAAAATAAATTTGGAGGTTCAACAAATTAATTGAAGTAGCAAACATATTATGTGAGAAACTTTTGGGGTCCAGAAAAAAACATATTATATGATTTTTTTTTATTTTTTTTAATTATTTTTAAAATTTTAAAATTTTTAATTTTAAAAAAGTTTTAAAATTTTATTTTCTTAATTTTTTTAATAGAAGAGGGAGGGAGAGAGAGAGAGGGAAAAAAATAATTAAATACATATAGGAGTTGTTTTGGGTGCGGATTTGAATTTGAGTTTTGGGGGAAACTTGGGGGGGAATATGTTTTGTGAGGTTAGATCTGGGCCTTTGATTTTGGGGGGATTGAAAGAGAGCTACTTGATAGCTTTCTTTGTGTTTTATTATATAGACTAGATTTGCCCGTGGGCACGTGCCTACAGCACGTCTTCGGAACGATACAAAACACGAAAAGTCTGTAAACAGTAAAACAACAATTATGTAGCTCTAAGTTTGAATAGTATGACAATAATTAGTTGTAAATAAAAGTCCATGTTTCCATTAGTATATGTTGAAAAATAATTATAAATGGGGGTATAAAATCTAACTTCTTAGAACTTTAAGTGTGTAGATGAAGAGATATTTATTATTTTCAATATAACATGTGCCAAAAAAAAACATTAAAAATCTGAAAATCTAAAGTGAATGGGAGAGAGAGATAGGGAGAGAGAGAAAGAGAGAAATATGAAAAAGTGAAGAGAGAAGAGAGAAATAGTAATAAAATAATAAGTTTTTTAGTTTTGTGAAAAAAAAATATTAAAATTTTGAAAATCTAAAGTGAATGGGAGAGAGAGATAGGGAGAGAGAGAAAGAGAGAAATATGAAAAAGTGAAGAGAGAAGAGAGAGATAGTAATAAAGTAATAAGTTTTTTAGTTTTAGGGAAAAAAATTTGGTTTTGGGGTTGAAATTTCGGAGGAAAAATATATTTTGTGAGATTTGATCTAGGCCTTTGATTTTAGGGGGATTGATTGTGAGCCACTTGATAGCTTTCTTTGTAATTTATTATATAGACTAGGTTTGCCCGTTAACACGTGCTTACGGCACGTCTTCGGAACGGTGCACCTTGTTTGATCATATAAAATAGTTTTGGAGGTCCAGCAAATTAATTGAAGTAGCAAACATAGAGCAAAAAATATATTATATGATTTTTTTGAATTACTTTAAAAGTTTTTAAAGTTTTAATTTTTTTAGTTTTTTAATTTTTAATTTTTAAAAAATTTTTAAATTTTTTATTTTCTTAATTTTTTGAATAGAAGAGGGAGGGAGGAAGAGAGAGAGGGAGAAAAAAATAAAAATAAATATAGGAGTTATTTTAAGTGGGGGATTTGAATTTGAGTTATGGGGAAAACTTTTGGGAGAAAAATATATGATTTTTTGGGGATTGAAGAAGAGCCACTTGATAGTTTTGTTTGTGTTTTATTAAATAGATATATATATTATTGTTATAAATAAATTATTAAGTGTGAATTGTCTATTGAACTTCCCCCACTCATTCCACATTCTCCACCACCACCACTACATTTATTCATATTTATTCATATGTAATAATTATGTAATTGTCTCTTTGTATTCTTTGTAAGCCTATAAATAGGCCATTGGGTGAATCATTTGTAGATACATGAAAAACCTATGAATGAGAATAATCTTCTTTCATCTCGTCTCTATTTTCTTTGTTTATTGTTTCTATTATTTTACAGTACGTTATCAGCACGAGTCTCTACCTTTCGAGTCTCAAGTTCATCCGAAGAAAAAGAAAAATGTTTGATCTTATATATGTATGTATGTTAATCTCGAGTTCATCATATTTTTTTTTTATACTTTTGATCATTTCCTTAAGATCAATATAACTTAGTATGCTCTACACTCGCCATTTTTTATGGATCTTGTGTATCAGAAAAGTTATATTTTGATCTCGTCTTTTTATTTCTAATTATGCATATAATTTCATTATGTTCTTATTTTTCAAAGCTCTTGATAATAACCGACAAGAATTTCTTGTCATGAGTTTTGGATGTTGAAATTCATTTGAATTTCAACATGTCTCAAAGAGACAATTGATGGATTCAAAGAATCATTGAAAAGAGATCATACAAAAGATATAACGAAAGCTATAGTTTTCTTTTGTCACAATCTCCTTGAAGGAGTGAAAGATGATTGTATCAAAATCAATGATCCTGAAGATCTCTTGAAATTTTAATAAAATATTGTTCATCTAGCAAAAGGAATTATGTGAGAATTTTATATATCAAGATTAAAGATCCCGAAGATCTCTCGAAATGAAGAAAATATTGTTTGTATAATAACAATACAATGAGTATGAATTGATGATGATCCTGTAGATCTAAATATGTATAACTGTGGCTAACTACAAATGTATGGAAAAATGACGATTTCGTCTTATATATTGGACATGCTCCATTCCCCGAAGTGAATGTGATGCTACATAATTGTTCTAGTAATTGTAGCCATGAGGGTACCCATCATCGTGGCCATAGATGTGGACTTGGATAATGTAAAGAAAATAAAATATATAAAGAATCCATCATTGGCATATGATGCAAGACCATCGGTCGCGTACCTGTAGTACGATAATATATTTTGTTGATCTATATCAAGAATCATTAAAGAATAAAGGAAAGAATTAACTGATGGTCATAACCTCAATAATATGATACACTTAAAGGTGGCAGATTTCTCTGTCCATTCTGAAGATGGAAGTGATAATCACCAGAAGTGATAAATATACTATCCTGAAGATAAAAATCATGATCACCAGAAGTGATCAAAATGATTTATCATTTCAAGTTACTTTATTTATAAGTTTTATTTTTATTTTTCATGTCTGTTATGAGTTATGATAATATTCTGTTTATTTAAGTTTAATATTATCACATATGCTTGATATATTGCTTTACAAGTTTATTTATTTTCTTTTTTTTATATGTATAAATTCAAGATTCAAGTTGGGACATATGTCTTGAAGACATTATTACCACAGACACTCTATAATACATATTCTCTCATTTGAGATATGATGAAGCACATACCAATATTATATAAATTTATATGGTTGTGTGAAATTAGAAATCTTGAAGAGTTAAATTTCATAAGCTCCTGAAGAGCTAATTCCATGATGCCTGAAGGCACAAAATTCAGAATTCAAAATACACCATTTTCTCTAAAGTCCCGATAAATTTGTTTAGATATAAGACTACGAATGAACAAGGTATACGCGTTACCTTAAGTATGACAATCAAAAGGTGTGTGTTGAAAAGTTTACTCCACTTTGTGATCTAGATTGTATTATACAAGAATGGTTGAATCATATCACAGTAAACCCGAAATTTACTGATATTATAAACCATAACTTTACAAAGATGGTTAAGGTTTGGTATGACCGGTTAGACCATCCCGATTCATTACTGACGCAAAAAATAATTGAGAATTCATGTGGCAGTCCATTGAAAAACCAGAAGATTTTTCAAATACGAATACATTGAATTGTGAGAGCTATGAATATGAAATCTAATCTCTGTGGACCTGAGGACATACCGTTTTGTGCTCATCACAACTTACATGCATCCGGCCAACCAATTATAATAATTATTCCCCCGACAATTGGTTCATGGTTAGGGACCACATATTTCCCATTTATGAATTTATCCACCACAACGCATAATAAAAAAAAAGGGGACCTGAGAGAAGAATGGGAATATATGTTGAGAATTTCAATCTATAATCACGTTTATGGAACTAGTGACTAGAGATGTATTTACTGCAAGGTTTGCAGATTGTCACTTTAATTTCCAACATCATGGGGGAGGAAATAAACAGTTGGAAAAAGAAATATAATGGAATTATCATTGAGAATTTTAAATCCTCGAGTAAATTAGTTTGAACCAAAATTTCAAAGGATAATTCAGTTGCAAGATAATGTCAATTAACTGCCAGACATTTACTGACCAAATCTTATTTCCAACTGATAATGCTCCAATCAGAATTGGTATCCCTGAAGGATCACCTATAATTACTAGTGAGTCTAAGTCACGCATGAAGCGTGGTAGATCACTTGGTTACAAAGAAAATTATAAACATCCTCGGAAAAATAAGGAGCAAATAAAAATGATGGTCGAAACGAGGATGTCTCTCCAGAAGAGACCGTTGATATAGTTAATAATAAAGAGAATCATTAGGTACCTGAAATGAATAAGAATAAAAAGATCTCGATTAACTATGTCATTACGGGAAGAAGATGGGACCGGAATAATATAATTATCGACAATATTTTCGTATATAATATAGCGTGCGATATCATAAATGAAAACGAGGATCATGAACCTATCTCTATGGGAGTGTGTAGTAATAAAATAAAATTGGCCAAAAATGGAAAGAGGCAATCAAGTTTAAATTAGACTCATTTGCAAAACGACGGCATATAGTCCAAACACCAAAAGACAATAATTTGGTGGATTATAAAGTGGGTATTTTGTGCAAAAAACAAATGAATAAAATGATATTACTATATATATAACACGGCTTGTCGCAAAAGGTGTTACCCAAATGCCTGGTGTTGATTATGAAGAGAAATATTCCCTTGTGGTGGATATAATAAATCTGGCAGTATATGAATATTTGAAAACGTGCCTCATAGATGTGATCACAAACTATCTGTATGGTTTGTATTACCATGACATAAATATGAAAACTATCTGAAGGATTTAAAGTGCCAGAAGCACATAATAACTATTCCCGGGAAGTTTAATCAATAAAGTGAAACAAAGCTTTGTATGGATTAAAACAATCGGAACAAAATGTGATATAACCATCTTAGTGAGTTTTCGATAAAGGGGGCCATAATAATGGTCATATAAGCTCACATATATTTATTAAATATTCAAGGTCAAAGTCTGTTGGAACTCCTGAAGAGTTGTACAAGCCGTGCAATGTTTAAAGAAATATCTTAAGACGAAAAGACCTTGGATAAGCAAATTTCTTGTTTTGTCATCATTTTTGTTTTCAGGTTTTTCAAATTAAACATTTGAAAGGCATTGGAATTGCTTGGTCCTGGAGTACCATTTCTTAGTGCAATATCAGTTTTGAAGCACTAATATATCTTATCAATAATAAATATTATGATATAGCTTATGCGGTTGGTTTACTAGTAAGATGAAGTTCCTCGCCAACTCGAAGTCATTGGACTGGTATGAAAGATAACTTCGAGGGACCATGGATATGGGATTATATTATTCTAATTTGTCCATACCAGTTTTGATTGGTTATGCAAATGCAGAGTATTTATCATATCATTATAAAGCCAGATATCAATCAAGAAATTTGGCTCCATGTGAGGCATAGATGTGTTTGTTTGATCGGTTAACTTCTTTATATATTTGGAGAACGTGTCATCCTCAATCGATCAAGAAGTACTTACCACGTTATTTGAAGATAATATAGCTTTAAAGCTCAATAAAAGGAGCATTTCTTCAAAGGCGATCAGTCAAAACATATTTCACCAGAAATTCTTCTTCACTCATGTTTCAATTAAAAGGGTGAAATCATTGTAAACCAGATAAAATCAATCGACAATCCAGAAGATTGCTCGCTATGACCCTATCACCCCAACTTTTGGAAAGGATGGTAGAATTGATCGAGATTCGAGATACGACTTTTGAAAGTCCTAATCGGATGATCTCGTTAGTGGGAGAGATGATATGCGCTGCACTCTTTTTCCCTTCACTAAGTTTTGTCCCACTGGGTTTTCTTGGTAAGGTTTTTAACGAGGTAGTATCTTCATTGCATATCATTGTTAAAGATTATGTACTCTTTTTCCTTCACTAGGGTTTTTCCCTTTTGGGTTTTATCTAGTAAGGTTTTAACGAGGCATATTCTTATTTACATTCAATAGACATTCAAAGGGGAGTGTTATAAATAAATTATTAAGTGTGAATTGTCTATTGAACTCCCCCCACTCATTCCACATTCTCCACCACCACCACTACATTTATTCATAATTATTCATATGTAATAATTATGTAATTGTCTCTTTGTATTCTTTGTAAGCCTATAAATAGGACATTGGGTGAATCATTTGTAGATACATGAAAAACCTATGAATGAGAATAATCTTCTTTCATCTCGTCTCTATTTTCTTTTTTTATTGTTTCTATTATTTTACAATAATTATTAAAACAGAAAAGAGGGCGAAGGGGTGCTTGTGGCGCGGTTTTCGGAGGCGCCACGTCAGCTGGGAAAGAGACAAGACAGGAGAGAGAAGCAGTGGGTCCTAGGCGCATAAGACAAAGGGATCAACAGAGAGGAGAGAGAGAGGACAGAGCATACAGCAGGCGCGGGTAACGTCAGCAGAGGCGTTGACGTGGCTAGGGTTTCCGGGCGCAAACTTCGAAACAGGAGAGAGAGGGACTGGGCGCTGTTGTTGACTTCTTGTGACGTGGCGGCGGGACCGAGAGGGCTCGGTGGGCGAATCGAAATAGACGAAACGTGAAGAAGAGAGAGAGACAGAACGTGTTCTGACATGTCGGCTTTCTCGACTTCGGTTTGCAATTTTTTACAAAACAGTTACTTCTGCATCTCTTCTCCTCCTCTAACTTTTATTATGCAATCTATAAACAAATTTGTTAGGTGCAATTTTATTATGAACTAAATTTATTCTTTTAGGATTTCGATATAGCCTAGTTTTGAGAACACAATTTTTAAATCCATATTATTTTTCTATTTTTTCTTAGTTGTGTATTTGATTTTTGTGTTTAATGCTTACAATTGGTTGACAGACTTTTGTATGATTTATTGGATCATGGAGAGACCGAGAGGTAATTTTTGATTTAGAACTAAAAAAATTAAACACCATTGATTGAGCGAAATTAGAGATGATTTACCGCGACTGATGTGACCTTTAAGAAATCCACAGAACTTAATGAGTTCGATTAATTAAATTTGCATAGAGGTATGACAAACTGTTAGTTGGAGATATTTTTGGTGTTGTTCAAGAGAAAGCATTGAATAATTTGGGAATTTCGGTCTACAATTTGGAAAAATAAATTCTTTATTCATGTGGAATTATAAATTGTGTGGGATAAACTATGTAAAATCAAAAGCCCTATAATTAATTTTGCCATTAACAAATCACAAAATTTCTGATTCTGCTCCCTCTTAATTAATTTAGTTAGTTTTTCTTTAGATTAATTTAATTTAGTCGCTTTCTTTAGTAATTTTGATTTTCCAAATAGTGATTCATCTAGTAAATTTGGTACTTGATAAAATAATTAGTCCTTGTGGGTTCGACACTCTTTTCACTTAACTATACTACTTGTTGCGATTTTGTATACTTGCAAATATTCACATCATCGTTAGAAAAAGATAATCTTGAAAATAAATCTAAATTTTTTTTTTGGTTGATAGTAATTTTTATTGTGAAAATTATTAATTAATTCCACTATTTTGGTTTGGTTGTATTGTATCTAAGGATGACATCCAGGTCGACCTGCGACCAATCCGCTTCGACCCAAACTGGATTGACCTTGTTCCAGTTCGGGTCCAACCTGTGCCAATGAATGGGTCAATATGGGTCACAAAACCACAAATCCAAACTCGCTCAACCCGTCCCGCGAAACACGCAAACCGCTTCATACCTGCTCGAACTCGACCTGCCAACCCGCATGTTGCCAATGTCCGGGACGGGTCGAATGTTGGCTGGCTGCTTTGCTTTTTCTTTTTTCTTTTTTTGTGGTTTTTTTTAAACCTATAAAATCCTGTTAATTTCACTCACTTTTTTTTACACTTCCATCTATCAACTTTCTTACTCTCTTACTCTCTCTACTACTACTACTCTCAATCCATTTCAACAAAGAACCAATAATAAAGTGAATAAGTTCGATCGTGTTGAATTCGTGTTGACTCAAATACGTCTACTTCAAACTCTCTCAACAAAGTAGCTCGCTCTCTCTCTCTCTATGACTACGTCTACTACAAACTCCCTGGACTACGTCTACTTCTAGAGCCTCTCTACTATTATTTTCTCTTTCAACTCTGTATACGATTATTCGTGAAGTTTTATATCAGAATTTCTTAACTTTCTCAACTCTTTATTATTGTTGCAGCTTTAATTTTTTTTAATCATATTTATTTGTTGTTTTTTTTTCTATTATCTCTCTCTTAACCCTCCTAGTGTTGTTTAGAATTTTTTTTCACATATACCTCCTATATTGTTTTTTACTTTTTCACATACACTTCTAAAATACTGGAAATCGTTTTTTTAAATATACTACTACTATAAACCATTTATCAGGTCACAATCACGAGGTAGCGGCCGTTACCAATGTGGACAATATTCTACTAGTTATTCTTGTTGGCCTCCAACAATCCCATAATTAGAGATCAAATATAACCATAACCCTAACATAGGTTATGAAGATGTTCCTCAACATGATTATGATCCTGACACACAACAAGAATTGCTTACCAGTGACACATAAACACATGAAACCGAATCCACACAACCCACTTCTATTAGAAAACATATAGTGAAAACTAGTGACTGACACAAATATTATGACTTTATCCTGGGGGAGGAGAATCCTAGCATAGGACATAAGATTTGTAAAACATGTAACAAATGTTATAATGGAAGAAGGGTGAGGGGACGGGAACAATTAGATGACACATTACCTCTGTACACCCCACACTAGTACAAGACCAATAAACACAACAAAACATCAACAATAGAACCGGGCAAATAGATAGTCACCCCTATGATCCTGAAATTGTTCATCGAGAATTGGCCAAATTAGTTATTAAGGATGAGTTACGTTTTTCCGATTTCGAGAGTAGGAACGTAGAGGCATTCAACCAAAATGCACTAAATCCATATTTTAAAAAAATTTCTAAAAACACACTCAATGCTGATTGTTTTAAACTTTATAACGGAATGAGAAACGCTTTAATTGCACTTTTGTTTTCTTTAACTTGTAGAGTATCGTTAACTTCTAATTGTTGAAAAGATTGTAACGATATTCTGATGATGGGCATAATTTTTTATTGGATCAATAGTGATTGGATGATTCAAAAGAGAATCATATCACTTGCTGCTTTGTCGTGTCCCCATAGTACTATGGTTATTGCAACACGTTTTTTAGAAGTTTGCGATTTTTCAAATTCGCAAATAAAATTTTTTCTATTAGTTTTGATAATGTCTCTAACAACAATAGTTCGACTAATGTATTAAAAGAACAATTAGCACCTCCATATCGCGAATTTTTCATTTTAGATGTGCATGTCATATTTTAAATTTATGTGTACTTGTTGGGATTGGGGCATCAGCCAACGCCCGTTGTCGTAGTGACACTAAATAGAGCAATGAGGAAGTCGAAGTAGATGAGACGAATCAATTGAGCAAGCAAGTAGATCCACCAATCTAACACAAACACACCGATGACTTATCCTGGTTAGCTTTTGCTTAATCCGGGGGGAAATATAGGGAGATCTGATATTCTACTAGAACAGATTAAAAGGAGTTACCGATTCACTAAATACAAGGAATTAATGTAACCCCTGTTTTCGCAAATACATATTTTCTGTGTATTTTCGGTATTTCAATTTCTGTAAATTATTTTTTTCGCTTTCAAATTCTTTTTTTTTATTAAAATGTATTGCTGGATCATCTCTTAAAGCCTATTCTAATCGATAATTATATTTGTGACTATTTTCCAATGAATTTTTATGTTGTAATACAAACCCTATTAATGTTGTTATTATTATTATTGTTATCAGTATTATTATTATTACTGTTATTTTTATTTTATTATTATTATTATGATTATTGTTATTGTTATTACCTTTGATTGTTAATTTAAAATTTTATTTCTATTGTCTATTGTATTTGCAGTTATTTTCAAATAGTTTTCATATAATCCTATTGTATTTGTTAGTATTTGAGTATTAACTCAATGCATACTATTTGATTCATTGTACTATTGTATTACTATTTGTTATTATTGATTTAATTATTATCTTTTAATCTAAATTCTAATTGTATATTTTCCATTGGATTTTGAACCCAAAACTCCAACGCATTATCTCTTATTGGATTTTTAACCAAATAGCCCAATAACCCTTTGCAACCCAACCCGTCAGCCATTTGACCCTAATACCTATGCATATATATATACACCTGTTCATCTTCCTGTATATTCTAAAAAACCTAGCTGCCTATTATCATCTAACCCTACTTCAGCCGTCTTCAACCTCCCGAAACCCTAGCCTTCATCCCTGTCCTCTACTCTCATCCCCTACCTCCTGCACACTCTTCTCATCTCTCCTCATCCATCTGTCGACCTCCCCCTGTGCGGCGCCCCTATGACGCCAACGATGAACCAGTGCCACCCTCCTGCTTCCCCGTTCTTATTCCGACTGCCTCGTTACCCCACCTCGACAAATGACGCCGACAGCCACCATAGCGCCCCTTCACTGTTCAGCGACGCCAGCGAAGCCCCGACCAATAGCCAACCCCCCTGCATTTTTGTGCTGATCTCTCCCGACGACGACAATAGCCGACGCCAGTCCCCGGCCACGACAGCCCCTGCATCCTGTGTCACGACCTCCTATCGCCGACAGTGGCAGCCAGCACAGCTAGTCGCGCCTCCCCCCTCTCAGCCTGTCCCCTGGCCACTGTTGCGCCGCAGTCGTCGACTGTCCCGTCGCCATCCGCCATCAAGCTAGTATGAAGCCATTGTTGTTGATGTTGGTTTTGAGCACCTTGAGTCCTGGCCGTCGATATTCTCTTGATCATCACAATCCATGATGATCATCATCCATCATCATCTTTGAATCCTGGCCGTTCGATTGCCTTGGTGATCTTGATCATCACATTGCGATCATCATCATCTAGCCCTAGATCAGAGCCGTATGATCTGATCTAATCTGATCTTGATCATCGCTCTTGGATCTCAGCTGTCGATTCCCTTGATTTTGATCATCATTGAGATCCGTGCCCAATTGTGTTCGTCTCATCAAGATCCGTGCCGATCATGTTTGTGCCCGGGAATCCGTTCCCGTTATTCTCTTTCCGTCAGATCCGTTGTCAATTACAAGGTAAGTAATTTGTATAATTTCTGTTTACATATACAAGTACTAAATACCTCCTGTAGTGTATTTGCTTCAAGATCTATTCTCATGAAAACCTTTGATAGATCTTGTCTCTATGTGTGATCCGCCCGTAGTTGTCTCATTACACACACGACATGAAATAACCTAGAGATAATCAATTCTTGATGCATACATGCATGTTGTTTGTATGATGTCGTATGCTTGATTGTGTTAGTCATAGTATAACTTATTGTAGACTTGTAAAATACCATATACCATGTTGCTTGGACATCTAGTATACCATATTTCGCATCTTGTTATGATTTGGGTGTGTTACATATGAACTAGTTGATTTTATGCACGAAGAAGATTTCTATTTTTGCTGTTACCCTGTTTTTGTGAATATGAATCATAGAGAATTTCATCTATTTTCCTAGAATTTCTGAAAAATCTCAGTTTCGATTTGTGAGTTGCAAGTTATTGCTATTTTACTACAGAGGTGTAGAAAATTTCAGATTCTATTTTATATGAATTCTGTATGGTTATTTATTTTTATACTAATGTTAAAGATAATATTTTGATCCAATATTTTGCTGAGTACAACTAGACTTGATTGAGATTAACTCTTAATTTTTGTGGATTTAATTGATGACTTTTATAAACTATTCTATGCTTGCAAACAACTACTATACTTGCAGAATTTTCATGTTGTTCAGTAAAGAATCTTAATTTTGACCTGATTCTATTTGCTATTTATAAAAACTTTGTGAATATAAATTATATCCTGCTGTATCATTTTATCGCCATTTTGAGGGATTTGGATTCCGGTTTATATTTTGTAATCTATGGTTGTTTTAGTACTGTGGTGTTTAGAGTTTCAGATTTACAAATCTGCTGTATCTTGCTGCTTTCTGATTTTATTTGACTATACTATCTATGTTGAAAAATTATGAAACTTTATTTTCTGTTACTAAACATACTAGGGAATACCCCAGATTTTTCTTAGATTTAATCAGTAAGTTTTTATGCAGTTTTCCTGTTTATGAATACAAACTTCTGATTTCTGGCTGAACATGTTTTTTGGATACAATTCTGTTTTGAGTCCGATTTTTGTGAAATACCATATGACTTATATATATTTGCTGGATTCGGCCGAGAGTCTATTTTTCAGATTTTCTGACGGATCCAGTTTTACATGTTTGTAGCAACGGGAATCTCAGATTTGGTGCAGTACTGTCTTGCTGTCCTGAACTAGAATTTTTGTTGTCCTAATCTTTTATGAGTTGTCTTTCACCTTTACATGTCTATCTTCCAATCTGAATCTGTTACTTGGTCATGCCATACTATTCTTGCTCTGTTTGTGACACATATATGCCTGTTTGATAATTGTTGCCGCTAATTTCGGTGTGGGGGCAAACAGATAGTATTTGTGAGTTCTTGGAAAACCTGAATAGCAAACCTAACCTGTTCCACCGGAGCTTGACCGTTGACTCCCGCCGTTCACCTGCAAGGAAGTGCGAGACACCGGGGTTGATCCCGACGACGCATCCTCCGACGCTCAAGTCAGTAACCAGAAATGATTATGAAAGAGCGTTTAACTAGAAAAAGATTGATTACCTCTTAATGGAGATGGATGGGGGGTATTTATAGGCGTCTTAGGGAACAGATTAGGCATGTAATTCCTGCGTATATAGATAAGGAATGTAATCCCTAATCCCCAGTGAGAGGATAGATATGAATCAGGGCCGTTGATTAATATTAATCAGAAACCCTAATTCTATCCCGCTGGGCCGGGTTTATCGCAGGTTGAAACCCGCACCCAGTTGTGGTGGATCCGTTCGCGGGTCATTGGGTCTGTGAGAAGGAGACCCAGCACCCGTTTCTGACCCGTTTGTGGGTGAAATTACCGTCTTACCCCTGGTCTTTAGGATTCGTGCCCAATTTGGACGGTGTCGATTAAACCCCTATTTTTAGCCATATCACGAGCCCCCCACTCTTGAAGGCTGAGGATAATCAGTCTTTGAGGAGTAGTTTGACTGTCTTAGTGGCTAGTAGAGTTGTGTCGAAGTCCGAATGGGCGTTCTTGAATCTCGAAGCGGGTGGTGAGGTAATTTCTTCTTCTTTCTTGAAGTCCTGTGGTATATCAAGTTTTTATCTATCTTTTCAGGCTATTTATCTAATTTTGCGATGCGTTAGCTAGTCGTTCGGGGGTTTTAGCCGTACATTCTAGGTAATAATTGTTCGTTCGGAGGCTCAAAAATATCCCCCGAATTTACAATTATTTTCTGGAATTTTTAGCTAATTTTCCCAAATTTTTAGCAATTTTTCGCAATTTTTAGATAAATAAAATGATTTAAATAAATAAAAATTGATTTTTTAATATTTATTTATGACGTGGCGTCATCAGAGCCCTCGATCAGGGCGGAGCGCAAGTTTCGGAGTGATCAGACGGTCCCTGCTCCTCGGCAAGTTTTTCCGCCGTATGCGAGGGTCGGTACCTCGGTACCTCGGCTCGGCTTGGTACCTCGAGGACCAGTGCCTCGGCTCGGAGGGTCAGCGCCTCGGCTCGATGAATCCGAGGTACGTGGCGTCATCTGGGCCGTCTGTTTCAGCGTGGATCTCTATAAAACGCTATCTTGTCGTTTAGTGGACGTGGCCAAATCTGGGCCGTCCATCATGACGAGCGCGCTTTTTCCCAAGATCTAACGGCTGATATGGGTCGGCGTGATTTTTTGCCATATACGAGGGTCGGTACCCCGGCACCTCGGCTTGGAGGGTCAGTGCTTCGGCTCGATGAATCCGAGGTACATGGCATCATCTGGGCCGTCTATTTCAACGTGGATCCCCATAAAATGCTATCTTGTCGTTTAGTGGACGTGGCCAAATCTGGGCCATCCATCATGACGAGCGCGCTTTTTCACAAGATCCAACGGCTGATATGGGTCGGCGTGATTTTTTGCTATATACGAGGGTCGGTACCCCGGCACCTCGGCTCGGAGGGTTAGTGTTTCGGTTCGAAGAATCCGAGGTACGTGGCTTCATCTGGGCCGTTCATTATGGCGCGTATCACAAGGACAGGGGTTCAGATCACGAAAAAACGTTATCTTGTCGTTTTGTGGGCGTGGCACGATCTGAACCGTCCATCAGATTCTGTCGCGAATTTTGGAGAGATCCGACGGTGACTTCGCCTCGGGACGATTTTTCTCCATATACGAGGGTCGGTACCCCGGCACCTCGGCTCGGCTCATCGGGGCTATTTGGCCGAGGTGCTGAGTTGTCTGTTTTGGGGGAAACGTCTTGAGGGTTCCACCTTTCCGTGCCTAAGGGTCGGTACCCCGGCATCTCGGCTCGGCACATCAGGGCTTTTTGGCCGAGGTGCTGAGTTGTCTGTTTTGGGGGAAACGTCTTGAGGGTTCCACCTTCCCGTGCCTAGTGGCTCGGCCGCTCGGCTGGGCTGTTCGGTAGCTCGGCTGGGCAAGCCGATGGCAGGCAGCTCGGAAGGACGCGTGGCATCATCTGGGCCGTTCATCATGGCGCGCATCACGAGGACGGGGTTCAGATCACGAGAAAATGTTATCTTGTCGTTTTGTGGGCGTGGCACGATCTGAACCGTCCATCAGATTCTGTCGCGAATTTTGGAGAGATCCGACGGTGACTTTGCCTCGGGACGATTTTTCTCCATATACGAGGGTCGGTACCCCGGCACCTCGGCTCGGCTCATCAGGGCTGTTTGACCGAGGTGGTGAGTTGTCTGTTTTGGGGGAGCGCAGTAGCTCGGTTGCTCAACCGAGCTGTTCGATAGCTCGGCCCGGCAGACCGGTGGCCGAGTCGTTGAATTAGTAATTTGAAGAGTTTCTTGCTTCTCGTAACTTCGTAACTTTTCCGCTTGTCGCTTTGGCTTCTTAGTGGGCTTTTTGCGTTTCCCAAGGAGGCCCAACTTTTTAGGGGTTATAAGCTTTCACCCCCACTCCCAAGCTCATTTCTTACTTTTTACTCTCAAGTCTTCACTTTCGTCCTCTAAGTTCTCTGCTAGCGGCGATTTTCTCTCCAAGGCGTTGCCGTTAGCTGTCGCGTGTGCCAGGCGATTTCCGGCGAGAGCACTCCGACCGTGAACATCACTTCAAAAGGTCAGTTCACTTAGTCTAAATAATTTTTCTAGAGATGTCTCGAGTGAACTCGGGGAGTGGGGCCTCGTCTTCGGGCGATGATGGTGCCGAGGAGAGGAGGAGGTCGGAGATTCGGAGAAAGGGAAAACAGGTCGCCGAACCGTCTGTAGCCGAGACGAGGCGGGAGAAGAAGAAGAGGAGGGTGGAGACCCAATCCCCCGTAGTGGCGGTGATTGTGGAGAATCCGAAGCAAGCCCCCGAGATGGGACGATATCCTTCTGTCCTGTCCGGGCATTCGGGGGTCAGGCAGTACAAGGGCGACCTGCTGGAGAAGGCGATCTATGGGAAGTCTAAGATCGTCAAGGAACCTAATCCGGCCCTTCCCACCGAAGCCGACGAGCTCATCTCGTTGTTGGCCGAGGACCTACTTCGGGTTAGGAAGGCCTTCGCCATCCCTCCGGAGTACAAGCTGATCCTCCCCGGTCCCGGGATGCGAGCGAATTCCAAGTTGCCGTCGTCGGATATGTGTATGTTCGACGTCGACTCCTTGAATGCCGGGCTACGTTTCCCGCTGCATCCCTTTATTCTTGAGATCCTCGACTGGTTCTGCCTTGCACCGACCCAATTCATGCCGAACACGTAGCGCCACGTGAACGCCTTTTTGCTTCAGTGCCACAGAGCCGAAGTAGAGCCGGACTTAACAGTCTTCCGAGGCATGTATCAGATAAACAGGCAGCACAAGACGGAGTATCGGTACTATTTGGGGCCGAGGAAGGGCGTTAAGATCGTAGAGAACCCTGACTCAATTAAGGGTTGGAAGGAGAAGTATTTTATAGTAAGGGGTGAGGCGATTCGGCACGTTCCGAGCCGGTGGAAAGTGGAGGTGCCGAAATTTGCGCGAGCCGACCCTGTACTGCTCGAGGCCGAGGAGGAGGTGGCGAGGAAGATAATGGCCCTTCCGCTGTTGAGTTGGAGGGATTTAACGGAGGAGGTGTTGTTCGGGTCCGGCCTAAGCCCCATCGACCCGAGTATGCTCCTGACATCTCATTTATTTTCATTTTTCTTTCAAGTTTTTAGTTCGACTCGCTAACTCGTCTCTCTTTTTTTTGTGGCTCGACGCAGAAGCAATGAAGATCGACTTCAACTCCATGATGGCCGACAGGTCCAAGTTGGCCGGGGGGAGAAAGAGGAAGAGGGCGGCCGCGACTGCCTCGTCGACTCCGCCACCCACTGTCGCCTCGACCATCACCCCACCCCCTCCGACTGTTGAGGCGCCCTCGGAGGTTGTCATTGTTGAGGAGCCCTCGTCTCCTGTGGCCCCTGGCGTGATCGAGGGGGCCTTCGACGTAAACGCAGCGCTGTCGATCGAGGCACCACCGCTGACCAAGGCTGCCGAGGAGATTCTGACCGAGCAGCACAAGCAGCTGTTCGTGCCGAATTGGCGAGTGAAGAACCATGACGGGTTCCTCGGCAATTCGCAAATGTCAGTGCAGGTCATCAAGCACTTGGCGACCCCGAAGGATCGAGCCGCGCTAAGGGCGGGAACGGTGGGTGACGACACCTACGAGGTGGCTCGGTCACTCGTCTCGGTAAGTTTCTTGTTGCTAAGTTTTTTTCCAAGTTTACTGCCCGGTTTGTTTAGTGCGCTCACCGTTAGTCTTCGCAGGCTACCTGTCACTTCGGCCATCTCCTCGAGACGTTCGCCGAGCAGGAGAAGGAGTTGAGGGCGGCGAGCGACAAAGACCGGTTGGCGAAGGTCCGGGCGGTCAAGGAACTCGAGGCCGAGCATAGGAGAGCCGAGGCCTTGGAGGTCCGGGTGGCCGACCTTGTTGCCGACCTGGAGAAAGTCAAGGGGAGCCTCGAGGCGGAGTCTGCCAAGGCTGCCAAGGCCGCCGAGGAGCTGGCTGCGGTGACGAAGTCCTTGGCCGAAGAGAAGGCGGAGAAGAAGGCCCTGGCGACGAAGATCAGGGCTGAGGTGGTGAAGGAGGCCGAGGCCGAGGCGAAGAAGCACATGGCCTGAGAACATGGAGCGGTCTTATCAAACGGCGCTCGACCATGTCCAAGAACGGATCCCTGGCTTCGAGCGGGTCGGCTACCGCCTGTGGCCAGGGTCGCCTTCAGGCGATGAGGGGGAGGAAGGCGAAGGCGACGAGGCCGAAGACGAAGACGAGGAGGGGGAGACCGACCGACCGGTGGTGGACGGCCTGGTCGAGGGGGGGATTGAGGGGCCATCTGTTAATGCGCCCGTGGTCGAAGCGGCGACGCAGGTGGACCCTTGATCCCCTTGTTAATTTTTTGTAGTTTTCGTTTTGTTTTTTTTTTCTCCGAGCATTGTAATGCCTTTTGCGGACTGGCCACCACTTTTAATGAATGAAAAATATTTTGACTCCGAAATTTGTCTAAGTGTTTGGTTCGGTAGTGTAGTATTTCAATGCTATCCCTTTCTCATTTCAGATTGCCGAGCAGACCCCTATCACCTCAGCTGATCGGCGCCGAGCCGAGTTGTTTAAGCGATCTCGGGAGGATCGTCTCGAGGGTGAGGTTCACTTGACGAGGAGGATACTTCACAACTTAGAGATTAGGCATAGTGAGGCTTTGGCCGAGCTGCACCATCTACGGATAGTCGAGGCCGAGCTATCCGCTAAGGAAGAGGAACTGGCGCGATTTTCAGCGGAACGAGACGGCTTTGCGAAGAAGGTGGAAGAGCTGCAAAGGGTGACGGTCGACAAGAGTATCGAGGTGACCCACTTGCGCCGCGTTATATCCGACAGTGCTGAGTACCCCGGTTCGGCAAAACTTCCTTGGTTTAAAGTGATAGTAAGGGATGACACACTGAAGGATCGAATCGTCGAACTGGAGGAAGAGTTTGCTCGGCTCAAGCCTCAGCCGGTGAGGGCTAACGTCCAGAGCACTTCGTGCACTCGCGAAGAGATCGAGCGAGGGATCACGTTCTATCAAGCGGCGAGCCGGACTCCTATCGTAGGCAAGTCAGCAGCCGATGCCCAGAGCGGTGTAGCGGTGTCCTCAAGCGGTGCTTCGGTTGGAGCGACTGTCAGGGTCAGCGGCGAGGAGGCATCTCGGTTCGTTGGACTGGATTCGAGCTCGGAGGTCAAGAAGCACCGACCCAAAGTGTCACTGAACCGGAGCATACCTCTTCCTCGGAGGTAGTAGACGGGTCGTGTCTTGTCGTTGTAACCCATTTGCAAGCTTTTGTTGTTGTCGTCCATTTTGTAATTTTGTCCAAGTTATTAATAGAATTGGAGTTGTTTTATCCGAACTGTTCTCTGTTGTCTTCTTATCTGTGCTCTAGTCGCACTAACTAGGGTAGGCTCGAAATGAACCGCGAGGCAGGTGTTTGCATCGCCGAACACCTTGGCCTCGGAACTTTCTCCTTTGCTGCGCTTCTGAACCTTGCCCGGTCCCTTCAGGTGCGGCTCGGTTCGGCTGCTAAGGCGCAGTTGTCTCTCAACTGTGCCCTCGTGGCCTGATCGTAGCTTGAAGACCGGGGTGACTTCTGCCGAGCGAAGTGAAGCGATCAGGGCCATCTGATGTTTGCACGAATCTTGAGGCGGGTCCAGTTTCCATGAAAACACTATCTTGTCGTTTTGTGGACACGTGGCTGAATGAGATCCGCTCATCACGCCCTAGCACACTTTCTGAGATGATCTGACGGTGGTTTCGTCTAGGGAGGTTTTTTACCATATACGAGGGTCGGTACCTCGTCCGCTCGGCTCGGCAGTTGCGGGGCAGGTTGGGATGGCCATCTAACTCCGGCCCGTTTTGAGGATGAGCCGGTGGAGATAGGGTCGAGCCATAAAAGAGATCCGATCGTTAGATCAGTCTAAGGGATGTATGAGCAGTTCCGAATGGTGAGCTACTTCTAGTCCGCTTAGGAGCGAACTTGCGAAGTAGAATCGAGCCAAGTGTTGGACTCCGATCCATTCAACGGCTGCAGGAGCAATTTCGAACGGCGATCTACTTTCGGTTCGTCTACGGACGAGCCGAGGAAGAAGAGTCGAGCCGAGTGCTGGACTCCGAACCATCGTGAGATTAGTTTGAGGGATGTGGGAGCAGTTCCGAATGGCGAGCTACTTCTAGTCCGCCTAGGAGCGAACTTGCGAAGTAGAATCGAGCCAAGTGTTGGACTCCGATCCATTCAACGGCTGCAGGAGCAATTTCGAATGGCGATCTACTTCCGGCTCGTCTACGGACGAGCCGAGGAAGAAGAGTCGAGCCGAGTGCTGGACTCCGAACCATCGTGAGATTAGTTTAAGAGATGTGGGAGCAGTTCCGAATGGCGAGCTACTTCTAGTCCGCCTAGGAGTGAACTTGCGAAGTAGAATCGAGCCAAGTGTTGGACTCCGATCCATTCAACGGCTGCAGGAGCAATTTCGAACGACGATCTACTTCCGGCTCATCTACGGGCGAGCCGAGGAAGAAGAGTCGAGCTGAGTGCTGGACTCCGAACCATCGTGAGATTAGTTTAAGGGTGTGGGAGCAGTTCCGAATGGCGAGCTACTTCTAGTCCGCTTAGGAGCGAACTTACGAAGTAGAATCGAGCCAAGTGTTGGACTCCGATCCATTGAACGGCTGCAGGAGCAATTTCGAATGACGATCTACTTCCGCTCGTCTACGGACGAGCCAAGGAAGAAGAGTCGAGCTGAGTGCTGGACTCCGAACCATCGTGAGATTAGTTTAAGGGATGTGGAAGCAGTTCCGAATGGCGAGCTACTTCTAGTCCGCTTAGGAGCGAACTTGCGAAGTAGAATCGAGCCAAGTGTTGGACTCCGATCCATTCAACGGCTGAAGGAGCAATTTCGAACGGCGATCTACTTCCGGCTCGTCTACGGATGAGCCGAGGAAGAAGAGTCGAGCCGAGTGCTGGACTCCGAACCATCGTGAGATTAGTTTAAGGGATGTGGGAGCAGTTCCGAATGGCGAGCTACTTCTAGTCCGCTTAGGAGTGAACTTGCGAAGTAGAATCGAGCCAAGTGTTGGACTCCGATCCATTCAACGGCTGCAGGAGCAATTTCGAACGGCGATCTACTTCCGGCTCGTCTACGGACGAGCCGAGGAAGAAGAGTCGAACCGAGTGCTGGACTCCGAACCATCGTGAGATTAAAGGATTAAAGGCAGAGAGATGTGACAGTATCAAAAATATGAAAAACTTTATTTATTAATATCCAATGATCGGCTGCTTCTAAAGTTGCTAGCCGTTATTACAATGAAAAAATAAAGGAAAAATCAATACTAGTAACAGGAAGGGAATGGTTCGACATCTCGAGTTACTTAGAGAGGCGTAGTCGCTTTCTCTTGGTATTTCAAAAGATGGTCGGCATTCCAAGTCCTGGGAATTTCTCTGCCTTCAAGATCTTCTAGCTTGTATGCACCGGGGCGGATCACTTTTGAGATCTTGTATGGTCCCTCCCAATTCGGGGCCAGTTTGCTTTTCTGTCCGGGGAACGAGATGGCCAATTTTCGGAGGACTAGGTCCCCTTCTTTGAGGTCCGTTGGGCGGACTCTCTTGTTGTATGCTAGCTCAATCCTTCTTCGGTAGCTCTGTTGCCGTATAGCAGCTCTTTCTCGGATTTCGTCTATCAAGTCTAGGCTTGCTCTGAGCTCTCTGGCATTCTGCTCTTCTTCAAAAGCTATCAAACGAGGAGAGGGTATCCCAACTTCTAGGGGAATGAGGGCCTCGGACCCATAGGTGAGATTAAACGGGCTCTCGCCTGTTGGGGTCCACTTCGTGGTGCGGTAGTTCCACAGCACGTTGGGCAGCTGATCGACCCACAAGCCCTTGGAGCACTTGTCTAGTCTTTCCTTGATGCCTGAGAGGATCTGTCGGTTGGCATTTTCGGCCTGGTCGTTGGACTGGGGATGTGAGACGGAGGAGAAGTGGTGTTGTATGGCGAGGTCCTCACATAAGGCTCGGAAGGCAGCCCCAGCGAACTGCGTTCCGTTATCTGTAACTATGACCCGGGGAACGCCGAATCGGCAAATCACATTTTTCCAGAAGAATTGAACGACCCTATGCTCGGTGATTGTAGCCAGGGGCTCGACCTCTATCCATTTCGAGAAATAGTCGACTGCCACGACTAAAAACTTTAGCTGTCCGGGAGCTGGCAGGAAACGGTCCTAGTAAATCCATCCCCCACATAGCGAAGGGGATCGGACTTGATAGGGAGGTGAGTGGTGCTTGTGGAAGGCGTCGGATGTCGGAGTACTTCTGGTAGGAGCTGCATTGCCGAACGTGTTGTTCGGCATCCTGTAGGAGAGTGGGCCAATAATACCCATAGTTCAACACTTTGCGGGCTAGGGCTCTGGAGCCAGAATGAGCTCCGCCAATGCCCTCATGGAGTTCCTGCAGGGCGTAGTCAGCTTGCCGGGGGGAGAGGCACCTTAGGTAGGGCCGACCGTCTACCTGGGTGAAGGAGCGTTTATACAGAATGCCTTCGAGTAATACATAACGTTCGGCTCGGGTTCTTATCCTCCGTGCTTCCTTCGGATCCTGGGGGAGGAGTCCGTCTCTTAGAAACTCGACGAGGGGCTTCATCCAATTGTCTTCGAGGAGGACTGGTAGTGTTTCAATGGAGTCGAGCGCATCGTCCTCTATGCTCGGCTTCAGGAGGACTTCTATCAGAACAGTTTGTTCGAGGCCTTGAAGGGAAGAGGAGGCTAATTTGGATAGGGCGTCGGCCTGAGCATTTTCTTCTCTGGGGATTCTATGGATGAGGGCCTCCTCGAACAGTGCCATGAGGCTTTTCACTTTAGCCAAGTACTTAACCATCCTGTCATCACGGGCTTCATATTCGCCGAGGACCTGATTGACGACCAACTGAGAGTCGCTGAAGATCCGCAGGCATTGTGCCCCTGCATTTCGGGCCATTCCAAGGTCGGCTATAAGCGCCTCGTATTCGGCTTCGTTGTTCGAGGCTTTGAAGTTTATACAGAGGGAGTATTGGAGGATAAAGTCATCTGGGCCTGCCAGGATGACCCCTGCCCCACTTCCCTCGTTACAAGAGGACCCGTCGACATAGACCGACCAGACGGGTGGTCCCTTCATTGTTTGGCTGGAGTCGGGGATAGTGGTTTCGACTATGAATTCGGCCAGTGCCTGTGCCTTGATCGCGGTCCGAGGCTGATAAGTTATATCATGTTGACTCAGCTCGATTGACCACTTCATAAGGCGACCGGACTGCCTCGGGCTTGTGAAGGACCTGTTTCAGCGGCTGGTCGGTAAGGACGACCACCGAATGGGACTGAAAGTAGGGTCGAAGCTTTCTCGCGGCCATTACCAGGGCATAGGCTATTTTCTCAATCTTCGGGTACCGGAGCTCGGCGTCCCGAAGCACCTTGCTGACGTAGTAAATGGGCTTCTGAGCCCTTTCTTCTTCTCTGACTAAGACCGCACTAAGCGTCTGTTCGGAAGCTGCCAGGTAGAGGTTGAGTGACTCGCCAGGTATTGGTTTACTGAGAAGAGGTGGATTGACGAGGTATGCTTTAAGCTGGTCGAATGAGTCTTGTTGCTGCTGCCCCCACTCAAATCCTTTAGCCCCCCTGAGGGCTTTAAAGAACGGGAGGCACTTCTCCCCGAATTTCGACAGAAAGCGCCCTATGGCGGCTAGGAGACCAGTCAATCTTTGAACTTCCTTGACATTTCTAGGAGGGGCCATGTCCAATATGGCCTTGATCTTTTCCAGATTTGCTTCAATTCCTCGTTGGCTAACCATGAAGCCGAGGAACTTCCCTGATGAGACGCCGAACGCACACTTGTTCGGATTGAGTCTCATATTGTGCTTCCTCAAAACATCAAATGCTTCTTGGAGGTCAGCCACATGATCAACGCCTCGGATGCTTTTCACAAGCATGTCATCGACGTACACTTCCATGTTCCGGCCAATCTGGGCTTGGAAAACCTTGTTGACGAGGTGTTGGTACGTCGCCCCTGCATTCTTTAGGCCGAATGGCATGACTCTGTAGCAATAAAGACCTTGGTCGGTCACAAAAGATGTCTTCGGGATATCCGGGGGGAACATTCTTATCTGATTGTAACCCGAGAAAGCGTCCATGAAGCTGAGGAGCTCATGTCCCGAGGTTGCGTCAATCAGAGTGTCGATGCTCGGCAGAGGGAAGGGATCTTTGGGGCAGGCCTTGTTGAGGTCGGTGAAATCAATACAAATTCTCCATGTCCCGTTGGACTTCTTCACCATTACTACGTTTGACAACCACTCAGGATAGTTTACCTCCTGTATGAATTGGGCCTTCAACAGTTTGTCCACCTCCTCTTTGATAGCGAGCTGACGCTCGGGGGCGAACTTGCGTCTCTTCTGCTGAACCGGTTTGGACCCCGGATCAACACTCAGGCGGTGGACTAAGAGTTCTTCGGAGATACCGGGCATATCTGCTGCTGACCACGCGAAGAGGTCTTGATTGGCTCGGATGCATTTTACAATATCTGAGTATAGGGCGGCCGGAGAGAGTCTTGCTAACGAAGAACTTGTGGGTCGGCTCTTGCTCCGAGAAGAGCACCTCCTCCAATTCGTCCACCGGCTCGGAGGTCGGCCGAGCGGCATCTTGGGGAATTTCTAGTGTTTCTAAAGAGAGGACGGGTCAGAGGGTAGAGGTCATATAACACTTGCGGGCCTGCTCCTGATTGCTCCTTACTTCTCCTACTCCAGCCCGGGTGGGGAATTTCATTTTGAGATGATAGGCAGAAGGGACGGCTTCAAGGGCGGCTAGACCGGGCCAACCTAAAATGACGTTGTAGGCTGCTGGGACATCTACGACCATGAAATCCATCGACTCCGTGCGGGTAGTAGGAGTTTTGCCAGCTGTGACATCGAGGGTAATCACCCCTTCAATAGTCACCGGCACTCCTGTGAACCCATGGAGCGTGTAGCCGGCGGGCTTGAGTCTGTCTCGGGAGAGCTTCAAGCCCTTAAAAGCGTCGAGGAAGAGGATGTTGACGGAGCTGCCGTTATCTACCAAGATCCTCTCCACTTTGAAATTGGCCATGTGGAGACTGATGACGAGTGCGTCACAATGAGGGGTGCAGGACACCCTCGAGATCTTCGTCAGAGAAGGTGACGGGCACTCCGAGGCCTTTGGGAGGAGGGGTGGTTCGGACTGAGTTGACTTCTCTGATAAATGCTTTCCGAGAGGAGTTCGAGGAGCCCCCCATTGGACCCCCATGGATGAGGTGGAGGACTCGCTCTTCCTCAAAGTCTGGCGTCTCTTCTCGTTCCGGACGCTTGTTAGCCCCCCGAGGCTGGGGAGGAAGTTCGGCTCGGTCCTTTCTTACAAACTTCGCCAGCTGCCCCCTCTAGATAAGGGCTTCGATCTCGTTTCTCAGAGCACGGCAATCGTTGGTGTCATGCCCATGGTCCCGGTGATAGCGGCACAATTTCTCTCTATCTCTTCTCTTGGCGGGGGTGTTCATCCTCGGAGCTGGAGGTAAGACCCCTTCTTTTTTGACTTCCATGAAGATGGCGAAGATGTTAGTGGTGAGGGGAGTGAACTTCTCAAATCTAAGGGGAGGTCGGCGCTGGCCGGCATTATCCTTCTGGAGCTTCTTGGCTCCTTCTTCTTCCGTTCCCTTCCTCTTAAACCCGGAGGTAGATCCTTCCCAGTTGGGTTGTTGCTCGACCTCTTCGGCCCGGATATACTTTTCAGTGCGAAGGAGGAGGTCGGAAAAGTCCTGTGGTGGTTTCTTGGCGAGGGAGGAGCGGAGGTTGGAATTGAGGACATTGGATTGGAACGCTGCGGTAGCAACTGACTGGTCCAGGGATGCGATGGTTCTGGCTTCAGCTGTGAACCTCTTCACGTAGTCCCTCAATTTCTCCCCCTTCTTCTGACGGAGGTGTAATAACGAGATGCTGGTCTTCTCAGCCCTACGGCTGCTTACGAAATGTGTGACGAAGAGGGTTTCGAACTGCTCGAAGGAGAATATTGAGGAAGGGGCGAGGCGAGAGTACCATTCTCGAGCTGGTCCTTTGAGTGTGGCGGGGAAGGTTTTGCATAGGAGGGCATCGGAAGCTTGATGGAGGAGCATCAGAGTCTTAAAGCTTTCGATGTGATCAACTGGATCGGTCTCCCCGGTGTATGTCTCATATTAGGGAGGTTTGAAGCCGAACGGGACAGGTGCATCCACTATGGTTCGGGAGAAAGGGGGTCGGCTAGGACGTAGGGTCCTTCCCCTGAGCTCCTCTTCTCGGTTTATCTGACCCAGGCGTCTTTCTACTTCATGAAGACGGCGGTTCATGGTGTCATCTCTCCGACGGTAATCTGCCGAGCCACGAGACTCGTCTTCGTATGAGGGAGAGCGAGGGCTGCGGCGATGGTAACTTCAGGAGCGACGAGGACTTAGGGTGCGCCAGGAGTTGGTTGGAGCAAGACGAGGAGATGGGGACCGTCGGCGAGGGCTTCGGACTGGAGGAGGAGACGGGACCTTCTGCTCATTAGGATTTTGGCGGAGGTTGAGAGCCTGCAGGACGGTCGCTTGGAACTGCTGGAACTCGGCACGGGTGATTGGTGCCTCATTGTTCCTAGGCTGTTGCCGACCTGCGGGAGAGTACCTTCTTCGGTAATGGTCGAGGGACTCTTTCCTCCCTCTGCGGGCGGGGACCTGTGGTACCGCTCGCCCGGATGGTGTTGGCGGGAGGCTCCCTCTCGGGCTCGCTTTTCTTCCAGATGGCGGCGGAGGTCATCATCTTTTTGGCGATTAGGGGCGGTATTGTGGCGACCAGAGGCTCGGGGGTGATGGGAGGCCATAGAGTCCGTGGAGGCGTTGCGGATGGAGACATGCTCTTGATGAAGGGGTTGTTTCTGAGGGTTAGGACCCTTTGGATCAGGAGGGGGAAGGTTCTGTTGGAGTGGGTCTTTCGCGGTAGGGGGAAGTTGCCCTTGTTGCTGAGCGGGATCAGGAAGGACTTCTTGCTGCTGATCAGGGTTGGGTGCCCGGTTGGACCCCCCTCGATCTGACTTTCCTAGGAGGCATGGCCGGAGTAGATCTGTTCACCAGGAAGAGGAGAGGTCTCTATTCGTTAGTTTCCCACAGACGGCGCCAATCTGTTGCCGCTAAATTTGGTGTGGGGGCAAACAGATAGAACTTGTGGATTCTTAGGGAAATTGAATAGAAAACCTGTGTACCTGTTCCGTCGGGCGTCGATCGTCGTTCCCGCCGTGCACCTGCAAAAAGTGCGAGACACCGGGGTTGTTCCCGGCGACGCACCCTCCGACGCTCAAGTCAGTAATCTGGTGGACTATGAAAGAGCGCAAAAACTGGAGAAAGATTGATTACCTCTTAATGGAGATGGATGGGGGGTATTTATAGGCGTCTTAGGGAACAGATTAGGCATGTAATTCCTGCGTATATAGATAAGGAATGTAATCCCTAATCCCCAGTGAGAGGATAGATATGAATCAGGGCCATTGATTAATATTAATCAGAAACCCTAATTCTATCCCGCTGGGCCGGGTTTGTCGCAGGTTGAAACCCGCACCCAGTTGTGGTGGATCTGTTCGCGGGTCATTGGGTCTGTGAGAAGGAGACCCAGCACCCGTTTCTGACCCGTTTGTGGGTGAAATTACCGTCTTACCCCCGGTCTTTAGGATTCGTGCCCAATTTGGACGGTGTCAATTAAACCCCTATTTTTAGCCATATCAATAATAATAACAAATAATAAAGTCGGGGTTAAGGGAAAGATCTAGTAGTGGAAAATATAGAAATGTGTACTTGGAAGGGGGTCCGTGTTTCCCACCTGATTATATGTTATCTGTTACTTGTTATATGATTATGCATGATTCTGATTATCTGTTTACCTGATTCCTAGCTACATACTTCCTATGAGAAGGTGTACTTAGACGGGGGCTCGTGTTTCCCACCTGTTACCCGACTACATACTTCCTATGAGAGGGTGTACTTGGAGGGGACCGTAGGTCCTACCTGATACATGATTTCCTGTTACATGATACCTGTACCTGTACCTGTTTACCTGATACCTGAGTACACGGCCCTATAGAATCCACTACGAAATCTAAACGCAACTTGTTTGAATGTAGCAACCATGTGGTAAATGGATGAGATGTATGAAGTTCTACCTAGATAGAAATAAATACAAGACTTGATAAGAAATAACATGACACCTGTTACATGCTTACCTGTACATGCTACCCGTTTACCTGCTTGCATGATACTTGACATCTGTTACATATTACCTGTTGTAACACCCCGCAAAATTGGAGAAGATAATTTTGCCCTTGTGTGTTCTGCACGTGTATTTTGTAACGGTTTTCATTTCATATTTTAATTTCCGACTGTTTATGCATTCCAGTATTGATTTTATCCTATTTGAGTCAACTAAAATATAATATTTCAATCTCTGTTTTTTTACGTGCTTTTTACATGTTTTTGGTGCACGTATCGATTATGTGTTCCCGCCGCTACGTGCAATATTTTATATGTGTTTAAATTATTTTATGTATTCAAATCTATTTTATTTATAAAATGGAAATTTATTTCCCCCTATTTTTGATTAAAATAATTTTTGTACGTATAATGCACGTGTTTTCTAAGTACGTAGCAATTACGTCGTAAAATTTATAAATATATTTTCTTATATTGTATTTTTTATTATTTTTAACATTTTTCGTTGGTAAAATCGATTTTTCGCATTTCGGAGTTTTACGTGCGATGCACGTGTTTCGGTGTGCGTATCCATTTTCAAAATAAATTTTAGAGTGTGTGTATTTATTTTATTTATGCATAATACATTTTAGATTTTAAGTAAACTATTTTACTTACATACGGTATATATATAGATTAGATAGTATATATATATATATATATATATATATATTAAAATGTATACTTTGACTTTAAGTTGGCTGGTTTGGTAAGTTTTGTGAAATAAATATTGTGTATTAGTGGTGGAGGGGTGTTACACGGCACATATGTGCTGATGTAAATGGTAAATGTTGAAATGAATTAGGATGGGAAGGGGCCCACGTGGAAGACTTGGGCTGAATTGGTAAAAGAAGTATAAGTATGGAGTAATGGGGGCCCACGGTTCAAAGAGCAAAAAAAAAAAACAGAGCTGCTCTGGATTTCGGCTGTCTTCATCCGGGAGAGAGAGGGTTGGGGAGTTTAGAAGAGGAAGAGGTAGGATTTAGCGATTTAGAGAGCTGGAAATGTCAAGAGTTGAGACTTTGAAAGTTATGAAATGTGAAAGGTTCAAAATTAAATTGAGTGATTTATTAGGTGTGTAATTTTGTACATTGAACCCTAGTGTTGTCCTATAAATAGCTCCCTTCTTCTTCTCATTCCACACACCAAAAACTAAACAAAAACAAGAGAAAGAAAAAGTAAGAGAGAAGAGTGTTCTTGTGCTTGGAGGCTCTTGCTAGGAAGAGAAGAGCAAGGAGTTTGCTTTGGAATTAGGAGTGGTGTTCGATCTTTCCTTTCATTGTTCAAACTTCATAAGAGGTGGGTGTTCTCATGCTTCTAATTATAAAACAATGCATGCTAATAATAATGAATGAGTAGTATAGAAAGTTTGATGTGATAAAGTAATCTATACTATTATTTGTTGTAGTATTGAATCATGTTATGTTTATTTTCATCATGTAGTAGTTAATGAGAAAAGAAGTAATTAAGTATTTTGCCATGAATGAAGAAATTGTTAATTGCATGAACAATGGTTGGAAAGTTCTCTTTTGATGAGCAAACAAATTTTATTTTTTTTATTTTTATTTTTATTTTTTTTGTAAAATTGATATTATTGAATTTATTTGACAAGACATATAATTGTGTTACTTTGATGAAATTGAAATCTATGCTCATTAGTAAGAAGAAACAATTTGAAAGTTAATTCTATTTTCAAAATTACAAATTTGAAACCTACGAGTTATTGTTGGAAAGTGAACTCAGTTTTTTTAAAGATAATTTCAGTCTAGTAAGGGATTAGATCAATAAAGAATCAAATTTTTTATGAAAAATGAAATAACAAAGAACTCGAACAAAAGCCTAGGAGGATCCTTTGAACCGTTGAGCACAATCGGCCTGGTGGTCTGATGTTGCGCTGGCTTCCTTGTTGGCATGGGTTCGAATCTTGTGAAGTCCAAAACTTTTATGTTTTTTTAAAAAGTCACTCAGACCCGATAGCGAGTACAGGAGACTCCGAAACAGAATCTGAACACCAAGTCCCTTGGGTGCTGTCTATGAACTCACGGGTTCGAAACCCACGTGGGTTTTGTTTATATTTTTTTATGTTTTAGTTGAATTAATGAGTTTTAGAGCAAATTAAATTTGGGGAAAAATCCTAGTATTCATATAATATGATGGAGGAGTTATAAAAAAAAATAATTTTAAAGATTTTCATCTACATTTGGAAAGATTAAAAAAAAGACATTGAGATAGAATGAGATTTTGTCTTCAACATAGATTATTTAATAGCATGATTTATCTCCTTAAAAGAAAAGTAATGTGAGAATTAATTCTCTTGATAAAAGTATGTTATTGAGTTGAGTAAGAAATTCTTGATTAATAATGAGTTTTGACAAAAAAATAAATTATTAATGAAAATGAGATTTATTTGTAGAATAAGAGTAAATTATTCATGTGAATGGATTTCTTTGATGTGATTATACTTTTATTTTGGTGCAAGTAAATTTTGAGATGGTTGAGATATATTTTATGAGTTCAAATTGCTAATGAGATTTCAAGTGGTGAATTTTATGTTCATGAAGAGAATTATTGCCTTTAAAAGATTTTGAATAAATTAAGATTGAGGATAAGCAAATCATGAATAGACATCGTTCAAGTTGTGAATAAGTTGAGAATGAAAATGTCTAGGTTTAAGACAAGTTTTATTAAAGGGTATGTGTACCCATGATTTCTTGTACATGAAAAAGTTGTGATTTAGAGTTAGTGAGACCTCTGGTAATGGCACTATTAAATTGAAAAGAGTTGAGATTATGATTTGAGATGTGGCCATGGGGCTATCTTGTATTTTGTTAAGTCCGGTAGGAGGTAAGACTAATTCTAGGTTTGAAAATTTATTCCTGTCTTGAACTAAATAATTAGGTACATAAGTGAAGATGTAATGAATCTGGGTAAACGTAAGTGGGTTGCTTCTATATAGTTGGTGGTGGATCTCCGTGGCTATAGACCCAGTTAGTGGACTGTGGTTGCTCCGATAGAGATGAGCTTTTATTTTAAATCCGGGACTTAACATAGTCGGGCGGATAGTTTGCCGTACTCTAGTGTATATACGTATACTGGGGCTAGAGGGGCATTCGCGGGATAATTCGCACGATGAGGGATCTGTTATAACAGTCGGTAGTGGATCTACATGGCTGGGATCCATATTCGTGGAATGATCTAAACCTTGCTTTATTACTGGGTAGTCTCATGGCGAGGGATTGAACCCTTATTGTGGAGTACGTAGGTGCTTGCCCTCAGACTTATGTAGTATGGAATGTATAGAATCCGAATAAGTGTGCATTAGGGTCATCCTAGTATAAAATGTGTGCATTTGGCATTAAGGCATGACATACACTTACATGTTTAGAATAATCACTTTTGACACTTTATTGTTCATTTAACTTTTGTGATTTGTTAAAGTATGAGATCGTTATATGTACGACATAGAAAGAATAGCCGAGTATAACATTTTCGTCAGTTGTAATCAACTGACGTGCCCACAGTTTTACATGCAGGTATTGGATTGTCCAGAAGATACAAAGTTGATTGCTGCTGTTGATTTATTTTTAAGATGTTGTAATTTATTTTGTCTTCCGCTGTGTAATAGATGTAATGAACTCTGATGTATTATTGAAAAGTTTTAATTTCCTTGTAAAATTGTACGAAGTGAAGTAAAGATCCTGTAAAATCTCGAATTCGGTCTTATTTGAAATTCGGAGCGTTACACCTGTACCCTGTTAGTATACCATGTTACTTGATTTTGTTTCCTGATTTATGTTAGTTATTCTATTTTGTTGCCATGTCTATTCCATGATATGTTTGTTTATGCTGTTACTCTATATTTGTTATCTTTTCCTGTACTTGTGTCTGCACTACAAGCGGCCCGTAACTTGCATTGACGGGCATTTTGTTTCTTTTTCCTCTTCCTGCAATTTGTTAAAATTGTAGATTATGGTGATCAGCTGCCACTGGAGTAGGTGATCAAAGATTTTAGTTGCTGGAGTTCTTGTTATCTTTTTTTTGTTATTCTTAAATAAATGTATTGCTACATGAATTTTGTATTTGGCAGTTTGACCCAGGATTTATGACTTGTTCCAGATCTGGTTTATTTGAGGTTATTAAATTTTGTTTCAAGTAAATCCTGTTGGTATATTGATTCATTTATGCATGCGTGCTTGATTTCTTCTTGTTATCTCTTGATTATTCCTGTGAAATGTTGAAAAGATTCTGACAGCTTATGGATGATAAAAATCATCGTTGGACTTAGTCACGTATCCGTATTCTGTATTCCGTATTCCTTTTTGGGAAGCGGGGCTGACAATTAATCTTACTCACCAAGAATGATCTCTCTCTTGAGCCTCTCTTTGTAATGGAGAAAATAATCTATGAAGTATTCTACTCTCATAAAAGAGGAGTTTATAATATATATAGAAGAATAGAGAGAAATCTAGGTCTAATCTTGATTCTCAGTCGTTCGATATAACCTCGAAAAGAAGTAACTGCTGTACGATATAACTTAGAGTTGAAGATTAGGCTGAAACGACCTAACAAATCAAGGCCCAAAATGAACACAACACCACGATTGGAGATGGTCGACCATCCACCTCGCGGCCAAACCCAGTGCAACTGCGGTCAGGTGTGCGGTCGGGGGTGTGGTCGACCGCAACTTGGGACAGTTGACTGCAACTATGTTGCACCTTGCTGCTGCTGTTTTCTTCTACTCTCTTCAACGCTTCGACCTCCGTGCTTCATCTTACCTTCTTCTAATCTGAACCACGAGTATTCAAGACACATTTCTAACAAACTCCATCTTGGATTGCATACGAGTGCTATCACATAATGTGTTATTCATCTCCACACTCAAATAAATTTCACTTCCAAAGAAAACTTAGAACAATAGCTTCTTCTTCTAATTGAACTGATCTCTACCCGATCTCATCAATTCCAGTATACCCCTTTAAGGGTACACCTCCGTAGATGTACTCACGAAGTTGCCAAACTCCGCACGAACTCCACCGACCCTTATGCATTCTTCACCTCTCGATGATATTCGAACGTCGTAGTCTCGTATCGATAAATCTAGTTGCGGCAAACTAGCTGAGCTTGCGGGAATAACGACAAAAAGGAGCAACACTTGCGCAAGTATTTCAGATTCCCCAAAGTTTGTAGAGATTGTTTTGGCTTGGCCCAACCACTCTCATACCTCTAATCACCTTACGATGACCCTGAAAAACAGACAGAACTCCACCTCGAGCTATGTATCTACAACCTCGTGCATCAAGAGTTCCCAAGGAAATTAGATTTCGTTTCAGCAGAGGAATATACAAAACATCCCTTAAAGTGAACATGTTTAGACCTGGCATCTTCAACTCAACTGTCCCCTCACCTACTACTTCACAAATCTCCCAGTTCCCGTTGTCACACAACGCCCTATAGTCGACTTATAGGTAGAAAAAAACTTCTTCTCGGAGCAAATATGAGAAGAACACCCTGAGTCAAGAATCCAACTAGAATCCACTTCTAAAGAATTTGAAACAAGAAGACACAAATCACCTGAATCAAATGCACTAATCACATTAGCGGCTGAACTCCCGTTCTTTGTGCCTGATATGTCTAATTTTTATATAAATATTTGTACTCATTTACCCATAAAAATTGCTTGTATTCGTCTATCTTGTTTATAATTCATCTCATTTACATAAATTTCAATTAATTAGTTATTTTTGAAGGAATAAAATTTTTGATGCAAAAATGTGAAGATTTTTATGCTTCCGCTGGGAGTTCGTGTGTGTCTTCCAAGAGAAGGAAGGGTAGCCTTTGAGAGTGAGCTTTTCTTTTTGGTAAAATATCAACAAACAAAACAAGGAGAGTGATTGATTAACTTTTATTGTTTTGTTGAATTTGAATTTTTACAATTTGGCTATGTGAAAAGCATAATATGAATTTTAAATTGCCAATAGAGGTGAAAATAAAATAAACAATTTTAAAAGGGTTTAATTGAGCTAATATGATAATTCGTTAGTTTAATTAATTTAAACTAATTAATTTCATCATAAAATATGATTTTATTTTGTGTGTATGCAGCACGTACTTCAAGAAGAGAAATAGAAGAAAAAGAAATAAGAAATAAAGAGCAAATCACATCAGGAAATAAATAAATAAAGAAGATGAGGTTTTCTGCAAAAATAAACCCTAAATCTCCCTTTTCGTGCTCCTATAAATACAACTCAAAGAGACGCAAAAAGGGAATGCTTAACGAAGAGGAAGAGCGACGGCTAACCTCTACTTATATATAAAAAAAATTAAAATTTAATTGCTGACGTGGGTGTGCAGATCGAGTAGAGGAGAGAGGCAAGACATGTGCTCTGGGTTGCATCACGCACTTCAAGACGAAACAGGCTTACTACCACGTGGGCTCGAACTCAAGGGATAGCAGAAGGGGACGAATTTGCTGACGTCAGTGCTGTGTCCTTACGCGTGGCGGCTCGGTTACCCAGGCGACGAAACAGAGGAGCGGATCTGTTGCGCTGACGTCAGCGCTGTTGACGTGGCGGCGTGTTGCTCAAGACAGAGAAGAGAGAGAGAAAGAGAAGCGCTGTGTTTGCTAGTTTCGGTTTGCGATTTGTTTTACAAAAACAGTTCTTTTTGTATGTCTTTTCTTTCTCTAATTTTTTATTATGCAATCCAAGACAGTATTTGTTAGTTGCAATTTTATTATGAACTAAATTTATTTTTCTAGGGCTTTGATGTAGCATAGTTTTGAGAACGTAATTTTTAATTCCATATTATTTTTCAATTTTTCTATGGCTATGTGTTTGATTTTTGATCTTATTGCTTACAATTGGTTGACCGACTTTTGTATGAACTATTAAATCATGGAGAGACCGAACTGGTAATTTGTGATTTTAAATTAATAAAATTAAACACCATTGATTGAGCAAAATTAGAGATGATTTATCGCAATTATGTGTCCGTTAAGAAATCCATTGATCTTAATGAATTTTCAATTAGTAATTTGTGCATGAACTACCAAATAATTAGTTGAGAATATTTTTGATATTGCTAGAGAGAGAAAGTTGAATAATTTAGGAATTTCGGTCTACAACTTGGAAAAATAATCTTTTTATTCATAGTGAGAAAAGTAGTGAGAAAAGTAGCTAAATCTGAATTGATCTAGCAAAATTTGACATGAAATCAGTGGACTATCACCCAAGAAATTTGAATTGTTTCATCTTATTAGAAAGAATTATTCTTTTATTTTTGTTACAATTTGATGCTCAAAACTTTAGGTTCTCTGTTATTTAGGGATACATTTTGATATAGACGATAGTTGCTGCTGATTTTAGTGTGGGAGCAAACAGATGAATTTTTGGATTTTTTTGGAAACAATAAAGCAAACATGTTGACCTTCACCGACGTTTGCCTGGTTTCTTGCCGCTACCGTTGACCTGCAAAAAAGTTTGATATACCGGGATGGATCCCGGCGACGAACCCTCCGACGCTCTTGTCAGTAATCAGGAAGATTATGAAAGAGCTTTATGTGGAAAAAGATTGATTACCTTGTTATATGGTAGGGGGAGAGGGGTATTTATAGTCGCCTTAGGGGTCCGTTTCGAGATAAGGATTTATTTCTACTTTCCGGTATTTTTGGATAAGATGTAGAGTTTAAATCGTTTCATAGAGATAACCATGCATTTGAATTACTCTTTAAATATCCTGGGCTGGTTTGTTGTAGGCTGCTACCCATACCCAATAGGACAGATCCGTTTATGGGTTATTCGGCTTTGAAGAAAGACCCAGTTTCCATTTCAGACCCGTCTATAGGTAAAATTACCGTTTTACCCCTGAGAGCTTTAAGATTCGTGCCCGATTTGAACAGCCCAATTTAATCTTATTTTTAGCCATATCACGACCCCCCCACTCCCGAAGACTAGTTTAACAGCCTTTGGGGAGTAGTTTTATTGTTCTAATGATGTACGTGATTTTATCGGAGTTCTCAGGGAGTTTGAATCTTGCTCGAGGTGTATCGGTGTCAATCTGAGTTTATACGATACTCAAAATTATTCTCAGAATTATCTGGATTTTTAGTGATTTTTCCAGATTTTTCTGATTTTTTTCCAATTTTTAATCATTTTTTAATTGTTTTTAATTCATTTTCTGAATTTAAATAATTAGTTATTAAAATTTTTAATTAATTATTCTAATTTAATAATTATTATTTGAGAATTTAAAAAATATTTTCTGAATTAATAATTATTTTTAGAATTTTTAATTATTTTTTTCCGATTTTTAATTCTTTTTCAGATTTTTTAAATAATTAATTCAATTAAATTAATTAATTAATTAATTAAATTCTACCTGTACAAGTGGCGCAATCTTGGACGTTGATCATGACCAAGTGAGCATGCATCGGGAGGAGGCAATTTTTTCCCATTTCACGTTTGGAAACCCTTCTGTTCGACACATTGCGCCGACCCACCAGACGCTGCTATGTGGTCAGTTGACCGTTGACTGCCATGCGGCCTTTTTTTTTTCCTTTCTCCTCTTTCGTCGCCGACTTCAACCTTCGACCCCGACTCTGCACTTCGACACCGACCCTTCTCTAAGCCCCCCGTATAGCAGACGAGGAGAGGAGCTCGGTGTTGAGGGAGCTCACTTGTGGAAGAGATAGGCGAGGGAGGAGCTCATCGATGTAGGAGATCGTCGGAGTTTAGCTCGACAACGGCGAACAGTCGAACTCGATGTGGCGAGGAGGGGAGCTCCGACAGTGGACTCCTCGAGCAGCTTCGACGAGGGAGGGAGGTTGGCGAAGAGCTTGGATCTCGGTGGATACTCTGATGCGGAGACGAGCTCGACGAGGAAGGGCTCGATGCTGGTGGTGTTTCGGCAAAGGTGAGGGGAGCTTGGTTGCAGCTTGGTCATTGTGCGAGCTCGGTGAGGAGAAGAGCTCGCGAGGGGCGAGGAGCTTGACGATGGGTTCGATGATCGACGAAGAAGAGCTCGACGCTCGTGGAGTTTCGGCGAGGACGGAGCTCGAAGCGTTGGGGTTAAGCTTAGTGAGGAAGAGGAGAGCTCGGCCAAGGAGCTCGACAGTCGGAGCTTAATTTGCAATGGAGTGGAGTTTGATGAAGAGAAGAGCTCGGTGAGGGCATGGTGGAGCTCGACGTCGGAGAATGGGAGCTCGTCACTGGAGCTCGACGAAATGTAGGCAAGGTCGAGCTCAGCGAGGGGAGGAGAGCTCTATGGAGTTCGACGAGGCCATGGAGCTTGATGTCGGAGATGGGGAGCTTGTTACTGGAGCTCGACGAAACCTAGGCGAGGTCGGAGCTCAGCTTCGGAGCTCGACGGAGGGGGAGCCTGGTCGAAGGTGAAGGAGTTTGATGGTGGTTGGAGCTTGGTGAGCTTGGCGGCAGTGGATTTTTGGCGGGAAATTTAGAGAAGACGAAGAAGACGGAGGGGAGAGGTGGTTCAGGTTTGGGTCCAAACGGGTTCATACCCGACCCGTTAGCTCCTAAGTCATTCTTTTTTGTTTTTTGTTTTGTTTTGGGCAAGTCTGAGCTGTCGATCTAGATTTCAGTGCGAATTTTGAGGCAGAGTTTTTCTCCCAGTTTTTGTTCGGATCATCGTTTGCTCGACAGAAAATGGCGAGAGCTTGCGATTGTTGGCAAACGTTTTGAAGAACGTTGGCGAATGAATAGGCGAATTGCCGGCAAATGATTTTGGCTTCGTTTCGTTCGGTACTCCGTTTGCACTACTTTAAATGGTGAGTGTGGGGAGCGTGCGCTGAACTACAGATGAGTAACACGTGGCTCTAGACCGATGACTGGTCAACGCCACTTTGCTCATTTTTTGATCGGATCACTGTTTGCTCGGTACGAAGCGGCAAGCTTGGCGAGCGTATGCCGAACTACAGGAGAGGGACACGTGGCTCTAGACCATTGACTGGTCAATGCCACTTCGCTCATTTTTCAATCGGATCACTGTTTGTTCGACACGAAGCGACGAGCTTGGCGATGGTGGCGATCAGTCGATGGATGTAGGGAGAAAGTTTTGAAGAACGTTGGCGAACGAATAGGTGAATTGCTAGCAAACGATTTTGGCCTCATTTCGTTCGGTTCTTCGTATGCTCGGTGTATCTCGGCGAATGACTTGGCGAGCTACAGCCGAGCGATACGTGGCATTGATCGTTGACCGGTCAATGCCATTTCGCTCATTTTCTGATCGGAACTGGGTCTGTTTGGCTTTAAATGGCGAACATGGCTAGCGTGCATCGAGCAACTAATGAGTGACACGTGGCTTGTGACCATTGACTGGTCAATGCCATTTTCCCCATATTTTGATCGGATCACTGTTTGCTCGGCCAGTTCAGACCGTTTGGCGAACAGTCGTGACGAGCTTCACCATAAATAATTTTTACAGAGCTACGGAGGTCCGATCGGGGTGTTTGACCACTCACTTCGAAGCTGACTCGAAGATCTACAGTTTTTCTTCAGAGGTCAGTTGAAGAATTATTCTTTTTCATGGTCAAAATAGTTCCGCAACATACCTATCTTTATGAAGTTGAGAAGTGCGTTGTAAGGCTCTTGGGAAGATCCATTCTTGGAGGCGAGTACGAGGAGCAACTCTAGGAGAGAGTTTTAGCTTTGAACTCGTTAAGAAGGCCGCTCAGGAGGTGAGCGGGAGGAGGAGCATCACCAGGCTCCGGGAGAGAGCCGTTTAGGAGACAAGTTTGAGGAGCAACTCTAGGGGAGAGTTAAGCTCCGAACTTGCTTGTTGCAAAATTTAACCAGTAGTGAGAGTAGTCTGAATGTTCGTTTTAAGTTCCGAAACCGCATACTTGCAAACTGTGAGGGCAATTTTCGAACCATGATTGTGAATTCTGAACTAGTTGCTAAGATAGTTTCATTAGTTGTGGGAACAATTCCGAATGGTGAGACACTTTGTACAAGCTTGTTCGCAAGTAGTTAAAGTAGCATCGAACCAAGTGTTGGACTCCGAACTTGTTATTTGAGGGGGTTAACGAGTTGTAGGAGTAATTTCGAATGGTGAGCTGCCCCGCACTTGCTTGTTTACCAACGGCTAAAGCAACGTCGAACCAAATGTTGGACTCCAAACTTGTTGTTTGAGGGTGGTTAACGAGTTGTAGGAGCAATTCCGAATGGTGAGCTGCTCCACACTTGTTTATTTACAAGCGGCTAAAGCGGCGTCGAACCAAGTGTTGGACTCCGAACTTGTCGTTAAGATAGTTTCAACAGTTGTTGGAGCAATTTCGAATGGTGAGCCACTTTGTACAAGCTTGTTCGCAAGTAGTTAAAGTAGCATCGAAACTAAGTGTTGGACTCCGAACTTGTTGTCTGAGGGGGTTAACGAGTTGTAGGAGCAATTGTGAATGGTGAGCTACCCCGCACTTGCTCGTTTGCAAGCGGCTAAAGAAACGTCGAACCAAGTGTTGGACTCCAAAGTCGTCTTTTGAGGTTAGTAAGTTGTGGGAGTAGCCCTGTAGGACAAGCTGGACTTCGAATAACGAGTCGTAGATGTGACTGAGAGAGATAGGAATGAGACAAATGCAATAATTTTCAATAGAAAAAAGCTTAGTTTCATTGAGATAAACTAAGCGGTCGTTTCAATGGGGCAATCCATTATTACATGCTTTTGGCCGGGTACAAGCATCGGCCTTATCGAAAACTGAAATCCTACTTCTACGATAGGGTGAAGGCCTCTTGGGAGGATTTTGGATATCCCCTATTGGACCTCCATGGATAATATGGAGGACGGCCGCAGGTTCGGAATCTTGGAACTTGGCAGACCTCTCTGTTCGCTTGTAGGCTCCTAGGGGTGGAAGATCGGCCCCGTCTTTTCAGATAAACTTGGTCAGGTGTCCCCTTTGTACGAGTTCTTCGATCTCCTCCTTGAGAGCCCGGCAATCATCTGTGTCATGACCGTGGTCCCTGTGAAAGAGGCACCGCTTATCTCTGTTTCTTTTCTTGCCAGGGGTATTCATTCTAGGGGGAGGCGGAGTAGCCCTTCCTTATCCACCTCCATAAGAATTGCTGATATACTAGCGTTGAGGGGGGGGGTGAACTTCTCAAAACGAGGAGCTGGGCGGCATTGGCCATTGTCGTCCCTCTGGAATTTCTGGGATCCTTCTTCACTCGTATTCTTCCGTTTGATCCCAGAAGATGATTCCTCGAGAGTGGGGGGGAGGGGGGGGGGGGGGTTGAGAGCCTCTTCCACTAGAATGTACTTCTCACTCCTAAGCAGGAGTTCTGAGAAGTCCTGAGGAGGCTTCTTGCAAGGGATGTCTGAGGTCGGCGTTAGTGACGTTGTGCCCGAATGCGACCGAGGCTACTGATTGGTTGAGGGAGGCAATAGACCGGGCTTCGGCGGTGAAGCACCGAACGTAATCTCTTAGGCGTTCACCCTTTCTTTGGCTGAGGGTCACCAAAGATGCACTTGTTTTCTCGGCCCGGCGGCTACTCACGAAATGAGTAAGGAAGAGGCCATCGAACTGATCGAAGGAGAAGATAGAGGCCAGGGGGGAGTCGAGAGTACCATTCTCTCACAGGCCCCTTCAGCGTGGTACGGAAGGTTTTGCAAAGGAGTGCATCCGAAGCCTGGTGGATCATCATGAGAACTTTAAAACTCTCAATGTGGTTGGCGGGGTCAGACTCCCCGTTGTATGACTCAAAGTTAGGGGGCTAGAAGTTTTTCAGGACCGAGGCTTCCATGATGGTCCGGGAGAACGGAGGCCTGCTCGGGCGGAAATTCTTCACCCGTTGTTCCTCTTCTCTGTCAAGTCGGCCAAGCTGCCTCTCCATTTCGTGGAGACGGCGGTAGACCGAGTCTTCCCTTCGGTCATATCTTTTCGAGCCTCGTGACTCTTTCTCATGCAGAAGGGGACTGGGAGTGCGGTGGTGATGGCTTGGGGCAGGTTGAGGACTAGGCGCCCGTTGCTCATGGTTGGAAGCGACATTGAAGGGCCCGCAGAATGGCTTCTTGAAAATCCTGGAACTCTGCCCTTATGACTGGTACCCCTACAGCTTAGCGGTCCTAGGTGTGGCTCGGCTTACTGGAGTATGACTTCTCTGCCGACGACATATAAGGGGACTCTCTTTTCCTCCTCGGGGGAGGGGATCTTCTGGTCCTCGGTCTACGGGGGGTCCGGACTCTCGAGACCCCTGGGTGCTCAGGTTGATGGACTCTGTCAAGGGCTCGCCATCCATTCAAGCAAGTTCGGATGTAACACCCCGCAAAATCGGAATTACAATTTTGCCATCGTGTGTTACGCACGTGTATTTTGTAACATGTTTTCACCACGTACTTGGATTACCAACTATTTATACATTTTCGGTATTGACTTTTCCCTATGTTGAGTCAACAAAAATAGAATATTTCAATCTTTATATTCTACGTGCATTTTACGTGTTCTCAATGCACGTATTAATTACATATTTTCCGCCGCCACGGGTGATAATTTCTGGATTTCAATTATTTATTTTATTTTCTCAAATATATTTTTATAAAACGGAAATTTATTTTTTCCCCTATTTTGATTAAAATGCATTTTTCGATTTTCCGCACGTATAATGCACGTGCTTTCTACATGTAGTGATTTCATCAGGAAATATATATAGATTAGTAAATATAATTTTGCTTATATTGTTTTCGATTATATTTAATAATTTTACATCAATAAAATCGATTTTTCACATTTTGATATTTTACGTGCGACGCACGTGTTTGTTTCGATCTGCTCATTTGGGCGTATCCTTTCTCGAAATAAATTTCACAAAATATATGCACATTTATTTTTGCATTATAAAATTTTAATTTAACAAATTTTTACTTAATAGTGAATAGTGTGTATATATATATATATATATATATATATATATATATATATATATATATATATATATATATATATATATATATATATATATATATATATATATATATATATTAGTATAAGTGGATTAAGTGTGTGTTATGGTGTATGGCTAGGGGGGCCCACGGATTAAAGCCCAACAAACTATTGTGCTGTGCATTTGTGGATTTGGTCAAATGGAATATGAAGTGGTTTCAAGTGGGGGCCACCTTCATGTGTGAAGAGTTGAGTTGGTTCTCTTTTCTTTTCTTTTTGTGCTTTGACCGGGTTGGCATGGAAAGAGGGAGGAATGAATGTGAGTTAGAGTAGGGGTTAAGTTTTTAGAGTAGTAAAGAGAGAGATTAAATAAGGAGAGTTAAGGTTTGGGAGGAGTTATGGAATGAAGTTTTAAATTATGATAAATGAAAATTTATTAGGTTATGAAATTTTGCAAATGAGACCCTAGACTAAACCTATAAATAACTCTCATCCTCCTCTCATTCTTCACACCAAAAACAAAAGAAAAATAAGAGAAAGAAAAGAAAGAAAATAAGAGAAGTAAGAAAAGAAAGAGAAAAAGAAAAGAAAGAGAGTAGAGTGTTCTCATCCTTGTGGTGGAGTTCTTGCTTTGGAGAAGTCTTGCTAGGAGGAGAAGTTCTAGGTGTTGTTTTAGAGCTAGAAGTGCTGCTCTTCCCTTCATTGTCAAGCTTCTCTAAGGTAGGTGTTCTTATACGTTCTAAAGTAGAATTTTTTTTTTTGCATGTTAATAGTATTGAGTGATGAAAAAAGGAATGAGACATTGTAGATAAGAATCCATGCTAGCATCTCATGAAATGATTTTTTTGTTACCATGCTAATAGTTTAATGAATAGAATAAAGAAAATTGAATGGGACATGTGTAGATAAAATACTAGTATAACATGCAATGCTTTTGTTGAAATTTAGTAGTTGATTAATATCATGAAAATTGAAAGTAAAGAAATAGTCACATAAACCATGGTAGTAAATCATGAGAATAGAATTCTAGTATATTTCGTGAAGTGATCTTTGAAGGAATTACACTTATATCTTATTTAGAAATATCTTTTTTTATGAACAAAGACATTGTGATGGCTTAGATTTTGTTGTGATAAACCATGTAGCGAAATTGTGTTCTTGAAATGAATGTTATTGAACAAACACTCATGTTGAGATAGGAATTTGTTTCGATTGCTTATATAAGTTTATAATGTTGAATTCTTTTGAAATAGAGATCATTTGTTCTATGTTTGAAAACGCATGAATAAATACTAAGTTGAAACATGAATAAGTTGGAGACTTAGGCATAATTGTTGAAAGGGTGTAAATACCCATGATTCTTGTACATGAGAAATTTGAATTTAGAGTTAGTAAGACCTTATGTACCGGAAATTTTATATGAAATGATTATTATATTTTGAGATTTTCCATAGAGCTATCTCGGTGGATGTCGGTTAAGCCCGGTAGTAGGTTATACTAATTCTAGGCTTGAAAGATTATTCATGTCTTGAACATTAAGAGTTAGGCACTTAAGTGAAGTGTAGTAAACCTGGGCAAACGTAAGTGGGGCACTCTATATAGTCGGGCAATGTACTTCGGGACTATAGACCCAGTCGGGCGGTGTACTCCGGGACTGTGGTTGCTCCGATGGATACGAATTTTATTTTGAAATCTGGGATTATAATGATTGATCGAGCAGTGTACTCCGGGATAGTTTTTGAAATCTGGGACTATGCGTAGTCGGGCAGATAGTTTGTTGTACTCCAGTGTATATACGTATACTGGGGCTAGATGGGCACTTGCGGGGGATTCACACGAAGAGGAGTCTGTATAACAGCCGGACAGTGTACTCTGGGGCTGGGATCCGTACTCGTGGAATGCCTGAACCTTGTTCTTGCTACTGGGTAGTTTCATGGTGAGGGATTGAGCCCTGTATTGTGAAGAACGTAGGAGCTTGCCCTCGGACCTATGTAGTATGGGATGCATAGAATCCGAACAAGTGTGCATTAGTGTCATCCTAGTATAGAAATGTGTGCATTAGGCATTAAGGCATGACATACACTTACATGTTTAGCGTAGCTACTTTAACACTTTATTATTCATTCAACTGTTGTGTTTTTATTAAAGTAATAAGATCGTTATATGTACGGCATAGAGAGGATGGCCGAGTATAACATTTTGTCAGTTGTAAGTAACTGACGTGCCCACAGATTGACATGCAGGTAATGGACTATTCTTGAGGGAGTAAAGATAATATGATGCAATCGATGATTCAACTTATGAAGTTGTATAAGTTATATTTTGTTTCAAATGTTGTAATCTTTGTTTCTTCCGCTGTGTAAAAATCAAGTGTACATGAACTCTGATGTACTATTGAAAAAGTTTTAAATTCCTTGTAAAATTGTACGAAGTGAAGTAAAGATCCTGTGGAATCTCGAATTCATTCTTATTTGAAATTCGGGGTGTTACATCGGAGGTCAACCCCCTGTTGGTGGTTAACAATCACTTGATGGAGATCCTGCTCAGGAGGGCTTTGAGAAGCCATAGAGTCAACTGAAGGATTATGGACCGAGACAGGTCATGAAGAGGATGCTGCTTTGGACGTCTCCGACGAGAGCCCCCCTGGGCAGCCCCCTGAGATCCTGGAGGGGCATGTTGAGACGGAGGCTGTTGAGGAAGAACATCTTGGATTGGAGGAGGAGGAAGAGGAGTTGCTCTTCGGCTGGAGGCCGTTGCCTTCCCCGTCTCTTTCGGATGCATGGTTTGTAACTACTTTTGCTGATGAAGTAAGGTTGGATTGCTTTTTCGTTTCCTACAGACAGCACCAATCTGTTGCTGCTGATTTTGGTGTGGGAGCAAACAGATGAATTTGTGGATTCTTTTTAGAAACAATGAAGCAAACCTGTTGATCTTCACCGACGTTTGACTAGTTTCTTGCCGCTGCCGTTAACCTGCAAAAAAGTTCGATACACCGGGATGGATCCCGGTGATGAACCCTCCGACGCTCTTGTCAGTAATCAGGAAGATTATGAAAGAGCTTTATGTGGAAAAAGATTGATTACCTTATTATATGGTGGGAAGAGAGGGGTATTTATAGTCGCCTTAGGGGCCCATTTCGAGATAAGGATTTATCTCTACTTCCTGGTGTTTTTGGATAATATGTAGAGTTTAAATCATTTCATAGAGATAACCATGAATTTGAATTACTCTTTAAATATCATGGGTTGGTTTGTAGCGGGCTGCTACCCTTACCCAATAGGACAAATTCGTTTATGAGTTATTGGGCTTTGAAGAAAGACCAGTTCCCATTTCAGATCCGTTTGTAGGTAAAATTATCGTTTTACCGCTGAGAGCTTTAAGATTCGTGCCCGATTTGAACGGCTCGATTTAATCCTATTTTAGCCATATTACGAGCCCCCCACTCCCGAAGACTGAGTTTAACAACCTTTGATGAGTAATTTTATTGTTCTAATGGCGTACGTGATTTTATCGGAGTTCTCAAGGAGTTTGAATCTTGCTTGAGGTGTAACGATGTCAATATGAGTTTGTAAGATACTCAAAATTATTCTCAAAATTTTCTGGATTTTTTGTGATTTTTCCAGTTTTTTCTGATTTTTTTTCCTATTTTTAATCAATTTTTTATTTTTTAATTCATTTTTCGAATTTAAATAAATAGTTATTGAAAATTTCAATTAATTATTCTAATTTAATAATTATTATTTTCAGAATTTTAAAAATATTTTCTGAATTAATAATTATTTTTAGAATTTTTAATTAACTTTTTTCGATTTTTAATTAATTAATTAAATTCATTAATTAAATTTTACCTGTACACGTGGCACAATGTTGGACGTTGATCCTGATCAAGCGAGCACGCATCTGGAGGAGGCAATTTTTCCCCGATTCACGTTCGGAAACCCTTCTGTTCGACACATGTCGCCGACCCACCAGACGCTGCTACGTGGCCGGTTGACCATTGACCGCCACGTGGCCGTGTTTTTTTTTCTTTTTCTTTCCTTCTTCTCCCGTCTTTCTCCTTCGCCCTTCTCCTTCTCTTTCGTCGTCGACATCAACCTTCAACCCTGACTACGCACTTCGACACCGACCCTTCTCTGAGCCCCCCGTATAGCAGGCGAGGAGAGGAGCTTGGTGTTGAGGGAGCTTGCCAGTGGAAGAGATGGGCGAGGGAGGAGCTCATCGATGTAAGAGATCGTCAAAGTTTTGCGACAACCACGAACAGTCGAACTCGACGTGGCGAGGAGGGGAGCTTCGACAGTGGACTCGTCGAGCAACTTCGACGCGGGAGGGAGGTTGGCGAAGAGCTTGGAGCTCGGTGGACACTTTGATGCGAAGACGAGCTCGAATAGGAAGAGCTCGACGCTCGTGGAAGTTCGGCAAAGGTGAGGGGAGCTCGGTTGTAGCTTGGTCGTCGTGCGAGCTAGGCGAGGAGAAGAGCTCGCGAGGGGGGAGGAGCTTGACGATGGGTTCGATGCTCGACGAAGAAGAGCTCGACACTCGACGCTCGTGGAGTTTCAGCGAGGGTGGAGCTCAAAGCGTTGGGGTCGAGCTTGGCGATGAGGAGGAGAGCTCGGCCAAGGAGCTTGACAGTCGGAGCTCGATTTACGATGGAGTGGGGTTTGATGAAGAGAAGAGCTCGGCGAGGGCATGGTGGAGCTCGACGTCGGAGAATGGGAGCTCGTCACTTGAGCTCGAAGAAATGTAGGCAAGGTTGATCTCAGCAAGGGGAGGAGAGCTCTGTGGAGTTCGACGAGGCCATGGAGCTTGACGTCGGAGAAAGGGAGCTTGTCACTGGAGCTCGACGAAACCGAGGTGAGGTCGGAGCTTAGCTTCGGAGCTCGACGAAGGAGGAGCCCGGTCGAAGGTGAAGGAGTTCGACGGTGGTTGGAGCTTGGTGAGCTTGGCGGCAGTGGATTTTTGGCAGGAAATTTGGAGGAGAAGAAGAAGACGGAGGGGAGAGGTGGTTCGGGTTTGGGTCCAAACGGGTTCATACCCGACCCGTTAGCTCCTAAGTATTTCTTTTTTGTTTTGGGCGAGTCTGAGCCGTCGATCCAGATTTGAGCGCAGATTTTGAGGTAGAGTTTTTCTCTCATTTTTTGTTCGGATCATCGTTTGCTCGATAGAAAACGGCGAGCGCTTGCGATTGTTGGCGAACGTTTTGAAGAACGTTGGCAAACAAATAGGCGAATTGCCGGCGAACGATTTTGGCTTCGTTTCGTTCGGTTCTCCGTTTGCTCTGCTTGAAACAGTGAGCGTGGGGAGCGTGCATTGAACTACAGATGAGTAACACGTGGCTCTAGACCGTTGACTGGTCAATGCCACCTTGCTCATTATTTGATCGGATCACTGTTTGCTCGGCACGAAGCGGCGAGCGTATGCCGAACTACAGGAGAGTGACACGTGGCTCTAGACCATTGACTGGTCAATGCCACTTCGCTCATTTTTCGATCGGATCACTGTTTGTTCGACACGAAGCGATGAGCTTGGCGATGGTGGCGATCGGTCGACGGATGTTGAGAGAAAGTTTTGAAGAATGCTGGCGAACGAATAGGTGAATTGCTGGCGAACGATTTTGGCATCATTTCGTTCGGTTCTTCATATGCTCGGTGTATCTCGGCGAATGACTTGGCGAGCTACAGCCGAGCGATACGTGGCATTGATCGTTGATCGGTCAATGCCATTTCGCTCATTTTCTGATCGGAACTGCATCTGTTCGGCTTTAAACGACGAACATGGCGAGCGTGCATCGAGCAACTAATGAGTGACACGTGGCTTGTGACCGTTGACTGGTCAACGCCATTTTGCCCATATTTTGATCGGATCACTGTTTGCTCAGCTAGCTCGGACCGTTTGGCGAACGGTCGTGGCGAGCTTCACCGTAACTAATTTTTGCGGAGCTACAGAGGTTCGATCGGGGTGTTTAACCACTCGCTTCGAAGCTGACTCGAAGATCTACAGTTTTTCTTCAGAGGTCAAATTATTCTTCTTCATGGTCAAAATAGTCCCGCAACATACTTGTCTTCATGAAGTTGAGAAGTGCTTTGTATGGCTCTTGGGAAGATCCATTCTTGGAGGCGAGTGCGAGGAGCAACTCTAGGAGAGAGTTTTAGCTCTGAACTCGTTAAGAAGGCCGCTCAGGTGGTGAGTGGGAGGAGGAGCATCACCAGGCTCTGGGAGAGAGCCGTTTGGGAGAGAGCCGTGATGAACACATTATTATTCACTTTTTAAGAGCAATAATCTTAATATAATTAGACATTTAAAAGCTCTATATGTGGTATTTATGCTTCTTTTCTCTTTCTCTGCAGGAAACAGCCTATAAACAGCAAAACGAAGCAAATTCAGGATGATACACAGGAAACTGAAGAGGCAGATAACAGGCGACTGGACAGAGGAAATCAAGTTTTACACAGCTGCTCGACTAAGTCGACTGTTCCCAAAACATCAGTCGACTGGGCGGATGAATCATGAAAATACTGAAGTCTCGACACAGTCGACTTACTCCCAAGGACAGTCGACTGATAGGCGGCGGAGTACACAAATCAGATGTTCGAAGATTCACCTGCATCTAATTTCACATCTATGCAAATCAAATCTAGAGACTGGGGGTTTCCAAGTGGACGTGGTAAACAGATAAGGAAGGAAAGGAGAAAAGAGAAAGATATTAATCATCAAATCAAATAAAGACGGACCTTCCTGAAAAAGTGGAAACCCTAATTCTCAGCCGTACTCTATAAATATCAGAAGAGAACGACTCCATCGAATGATCAGAGATATCTCGTGGACGCAACTTAATCAGAGAAGTTCCCAACCATCAAGTCATCAACCCGTGCTTCACTCCATCAACATCGAAGAGGGAGAGAGAAGATCCAGCAACCAGAAGGCAGTCGACTGTGTGACAGACAGTCGACCATATTGCCGGAATCCATTAGTTTATTTCTTCTTCTCTCTTTATTCTTTTATGTTGATCATGTATTTGAACTTGTTAAGCAATAAAAGTATTATTATGTGGAACTAATTTCATAGTTGGGTAGATCGAAACCGTAGTTATGCAGTGCTATGTTCTTCTGAGATCTTCTAATTACTTATTGATTGAATCTGGTTGAATTGACATAGATTAATGATCATCAAACTTGGATCTTGAAGTCTGAGAGCAGTCGACTGAGGTGAGAGCCAGTCGACTGACATACAGCACGTGAGAATATCAAGTTTATGTTATCATTTATCTAAATCTGTTATATGAAGCATATTGAGACGACCGAATCTCGTGCCCATAATCTGTAACAAAGGAATCTTTAGGGGTTCTTGGTTCAATCAACTTAGAGGATCTAGATCTGATACCAATTCCTAGAACTTTAAGTGTTTGTTCGTTTCCACTGATCTTATGTTTTCTTTAAGAACAACTTAGTAAATACTAGGCTGACTACTTGATGAAAGAAACGAATTAGAGTAGATACCATGCCTAATTCTTGGCTTAGGGAAACAATACTTTAAGGAGTAGACACCATGCCCTTGAAGTGAACAACATGAGTAATTGGAAGTAAATTCAGAAGGTGACTTAGCATTACTAACTATTGGTGGAGATCAACAACCCAACTATTCAAGAGATATTGTGATTCAAACTCATCTTTCTTAGTTTAATCTTTTTAATTCTTTTAGATTTCTACAACAACCCTTTATCATTTTTTTCTTAGTTTTATTGATTAGTAAGTTAAAGTCTACAATCTCTGTGGGATCGACCCTTGCTATTACTACGATTCGATTCGTGCACTTGCGAGGTTTTTATAATTTGTGTCTAGTTTTATCTATTTATTTAGGTAGCTAGATTGAACAACAAGCCGTTTGGGAGACAAGTTTGAGGAGGAACTCTAGGGGAGAGTTGAGCTCCGAACTTGCTTGTTGCAAAATTTAACCAGTAGTGGGAGTAGTCTGAATGTTCGTTTTAAGCCCTGAAACAGCATACTTGCAAGTTGTAAGGGCAATTTTCGAACCATGATTGTGAACTCCGAACTAGTTACTAAGATAGTTTCAACAGTTGTGGGAACAATTCCGAATGATGAGCCACTTTGTTCAAGCTTGTTCGTAAGTAGCTAAAGTAGCATCAAACCAAGTGTTGGACTCTGAACTTGTTATTTGAGGGAGTTAACGAGTTGTAGGTGCAATTTTGAATGGTAAGCTGCCTCGCACTTACTTGTTTGCAAGCGGCCAAAGCAACGTCGAACCAAGTACTAGACTCCAAACTTGTTGTTTGAGGGTGGTTAACGAGTTGTAAGAGCATTTTTGAATGGTGAGCTGCTTTGCACTTGTTTGTTTACAAGCGGCTAAAGCGGCGTCGAACCATGTGTTGGACTCCAAACTTGTTGTTAAGATAGTTTCAACAGTTGTGGGAGCAATTTCGAAAGGGTGAGCCACTTTGTAAAAGCTTGTTCGTAAGTAGCTATAGTAGCATCGAACTAAGTGTTGGACTCCGAACTTATTGTTTGAGGGGATTAACTAGTTGTAGGAGCAATTCCAAATGGTGAACTGCCCCGCGCTTGCTCGTTTGCAAGCGGCTAAAGCAACGTCAAACCAAGTGTTGGAATCCATTGTCGTCTTTTGAGCTTAGTAAGTTGTGGGAGAAGCCCTGTAGGACAACCTGGACTCCGAACTTACCGTTTAACGAGTCGTGGATGTGACTCAGAGAGATAGGAATGAGACAAATGCAATAATTTTTAATAGAAAAAAGCTAAGTTTTATTGAGATAAACTAAGCGGCCGTTTCAATGGGACGGGCCATTATTACATGCTTTTGGCCGGGTATAGGCATTGGCCTTATTGAAAACTGAAATCCTACTTCTACGATAGGGTGAAGGCCTCTTGGGAGGAGTTTGGTTCTCCCCCCATTGGACTCTTGGGAGGAGTTTGGTCATGTTTATTTATATTGGTTCCTTTCAATCAGATTAGTGAATGAGGTGCAGACATGATGGTTATGATGCAGGATTTTTTGGATTGTATTGTCTTCTGGGTTTGTCCTGTACAATAGCTGCACTGCAGTTGTAATCATTTATGCTCTGTCGGTTAGTTTAGTGGTTGACATTTGTGATTATATAGTTAAATCTATTTTTTGAGACGGATTTTGAGATTGATCTCTCTGTTCTCTCTCTGTTAAATCTTGAGACGAATGTTTGAGATCAATCTCTCAATTTTAAGGTCTATTTTTGTTTGAGAAAGAGTATTGGTTTGAGTCTAGGTTTGCCTGTATATGAAAACCTAAAAATTGTCATATCTGACAGGGCATGTGTAATTAGCATATGTAATTGATGAGGGTTTAGCATGTGTAATTAGCATGCGTAATTGCCAAAAAATTTCATAGTAGATGAGGGTTTAGCATGTATAATTAACAATCTGACCGGGCATGTCTCTTATTTAACAAGAACACAATATAATTAATAATCTGACTAATTTGAAATGTTTCTAGCTTTCATTTCAGATTATTCCTAGTTTCATAACTTAGGATACAAAGGTTAGACTAATCTGAAATAATCATCGCTTTTATAGTTTAATCTCTCTCTCAAACAATTTTAAATTTAGTCTCTAGCTAAAGTTCAATCTTGGATGATAAAGTTCTGATCATTTCAAAATTTATAGGTGTTTTTGCCATTGATTTTGGTGAAGGAGGATTCATGATTTCGTGAAGTCGCAGACTCGCAGGATTCTGCGGTATGTTGTTTCATGATTTTGAAATTGATTAGTTGAATGTTGATGAGTTAGATTTGAAGATCAAGTTAATAGGTTGTTTACCAGTGCACTGTGTTGTACAATCTTTTCGTAAAATTTTAGCTAATGTAAGTAATTGATTGGTTTGTTAAAGTCATTAGAACGTCAAAGTTATATTTTCCCTCCTTTATATACAGATCAAGTCCTTCATCAGAATTTAACAACAACAATTGATAACATCACTATATATGGCCATGTAAGTTTTTTTTTTGTTTGTTTTTATGATATCTACAACTCTTTCATATTAGATCAAAAAATTCTTTCTTTTATGTTCTTCACATTATAATGCTTACTTTCATACCTTACAGGTTGATGTTGACTTGGAAAAAATAGTAAGGAAAAAACAATAAGTGAAGCTTATAATTGTCCACATACATTCAAAATTTTGGTAGTTTTACTTTCTTCGGGAATATGGTTGGTGGATGAGTTATTAGTTGTATATTTTGTTAAGTTATGTAGAATGAGAGAGAAAATCTGTGTAATATTTATTTAAGTAAAGTATGTATGGGATGATGATATATAGTGATGGGATATAGTATGTTAAAACCCGTACCCGCAAAGTTGTAGAGTATTAGGTTATGTGTGTTGTTTTTCAAAGGTTTTTCTAAAAATCTATTACGTTTTCAAACAAAATCTTGGTTTGTATTTTGTATCTTGCATCATAATGAAGATTTTTGCCTCCAGAGCCCTATATATATGATACCTGTGTGATGTTGCTTGGATTGGCCTGGGGATGATTGATATTAACTGCACGTGATGTGATATTTTTAATTGTTAGCAGAATTCCGTAAGAAATTGCTGTAAAATGGCTAATATTTTGGGGGAAACTCTGTCAAATTTTTACTAAAATTCCTATTAGTATTCTCGAATAGAAATGAGGATTTAATTGAGTGGTGTAGGAAAAAAAAATTCACACATGGTAATAGTATGCTAATAGTAAGGTTTATTATGCATATATGTTGGGGTAATGAAGATCATTTTTGGTTCAAACCGTCGAGTTTGAAGAAGTTGAAAGGTATTGGTTTGAAAATAAATTTTCCTACAAATTATTAGTGTTGGTTTTTTAAATTCTCATTGCTTTTCACTTGATTGATTCCTTTTTCAATAAAATGATTTTTCATTCTTGATCGTGATTTTTCAGGTCTTCATTATGGCGGGTTTAGTCGTCTATCCATCTGAAATCTTCATGTTCTCATAATATTTTGTATGCTTTCTTTTTCTCTTCATGTTACTGTCTATTTTACTGATAAAATGCCTAATAGTTGGGCTTATGTGTTTTGTGTTAATTACGGTGTAATTATTTTGGCGAGTTGGGGCTAATGTTGTCCACCACACGGGTATGTACCTCTTTTTTTAATCTATAACTATATTCAGAAATTTAAAATATCTCATATACTGAAATATATCAACAAACCTGTTTCAGATCAAATTTGCAGTAGGCTCTTCAGTATACTGATACACTGAGTTATTAATATGGAGATGTAATTGTGCTTCACTGAGTTAATTTTGATTCGAATGCTTTTTTATTATTATGAATTTTCGGATTATGTTTTTTTTTTTTTTGAATATTTGGGAATTTGCTATTTTGAAAGATCGTTGCAAATTCTTTCACTGACTCGCTTGATCGTGTTTTTATGAACAAATCCATGCTTAATCCCTGTTGATATGGCTAAAAATGGGGTTAAATCAGAACCGTCCAAATCGGGCACGAATCTTGAAGCCAAGGGGTAAAACGGTAATTTCACCTACCAATGGGTCTGAAGCGGGTACGGGTTCTCCTCCTCGAAGACCCACTAACTCGCGAACGGATCCACCTCAACTGGGTGCGGGTTTCAACCCGCAGCAAACCGGGTCCAGAAAGGATAGAATTAGGGTTTCTGATTAAATCTTAATCAACGGCCCTGATTCATATCTATCCTTTCAATGGGGATTAGGGATTACATTCCTTATCTAACCACAGGGATTACATTCCTAATCTGATCCCAGCGGCGCCTATAAATACCCCCCATCCATCTCCATTAAGGGGTAATCCATCTTTTGCCAGTTTTACGCTCTTTCATAATCACTTCTGATTACTGACTTGAGCGTCGGAGGGTGCATCGCCGGGAACAACCCCGGTGTCTCGCACTTTTTGCAGGTGAACGGCGGGAGCAACGGTCAAACTCCGGCGGAACAGGTAACAGGTTTGTTATTCAAAGTTTCCCAAGAATCCACAAATACTATCTGTTTGCCCCCACACCAGATTCAGCGGTAACAGATTGGTGCCGTCTGTGGGAAAGAACGAATAGCAGCCTCCCCTCTTCCCGTTGGTCAGATCTTCTCCAGCCATGCCTCCTAGGAAAGCCAGATCCAGAGCGTCCAACCGAGGACCCAGCCCCGATCAGCAACAGGAAGTCACCCCTCAACCCGCTCAACAGCAGGGGCAACTTCCGCCTCAAGCCGAGGACCCTCTCCAACAGGACCTGCCTCCTCCCCAGAATCAACAACCTCCTAAGGGTCCCAACCCGCAGAAACAACCTCTCCATTCGGACCACGTCTCCATCCACAATGCCTTTTCGGATTCTATGGCCTCCCACAATCCCCGAGCTTCTGACCTTCGCAACACCGTCCTCAATCGGTAGAAGGATGAGGATCTTCGCCGCCAGCTGGATGAAAAGCGGGCCCGAGAGGGAGCCTCCCGCCAGCAACGTCCGGATGAGCGATCTCCTCACCAGCCGAGACTACAGAAGGTCCCCTATCCGAAGGGGGCGGAGAGAGTCCCCCGAGCATCACAGGAGAAGACCCCATTCCCCTGCCGGTCGGCAACATCCTAGGAACGATGAGGCACCCATCACCCGTGCTGAGTTCCAGCAGTTCCAAGCAACCGTCCTACAAGCTCTCAATCTCCGTCCCAATGCCAATGCTCCAAGGATTCCCTCTCCTCCTCCGGTCCAAAGTCCTCGCCGACGGTCCCTAACTCCTCCTCCAGCTCCTAACAACCCCCGACACATGCCAAGTCCTCGCCACTCTAGGAGCTACCGTCGTCGTAGCCCCTGCTCCCCCTCGTACGAAGACGAGTCTAGAGGCTCGGCTGACTACCGTCGAAGGTATGACGCAGTCTACCTCCGTCTCCACGAAATGGAGAGGCGCTTGGGTCAGTTAGACCGAGAAGAAGAGCTTAGAGGAAGGACCCTTCATCCTAGTCGACCTCCTTTTTCCCGAACCATAATGGATGCACCCGTACCAATCGGCTTTAAGCCTCCTCAATTTGAGACTTATTCCGGGGAGACTGACCCCGTCGATCACATCGAAAGCTTCAAGACCCTCATGCTCATCCATCAAGCTTTCGATGCTCTGCTCTGCAAAACCTTCCCCGCAACTCTCAAGGGTCTGGCTCGAGAATGGTACTCTCGCCTTGCCCCTTCCTCAATATTCTCCTTCGAGCAATTTGAAACGCTCTTCATCACCCACTTCGTGAGTAGCCGCCGAACTGAGAAGACCAGCATTTCGCTACTCTACCTCAACCAGAAGAAGGGTAAGAAGCTGAGAGACTATGTGAAAAGATTCATAGCTGAAGCCAGGTCCATAGCATCCCTCGACCAGTCGGTCGCTGCAGCAGCATTTCAATCCAATGTCCTCAACTCCAGCCTCCGCTCCTCCCTCGCCAAGAAGCCCCCACAGAACTTCTCTGACCTCCTCCTCCGGAGCGAAAAGTATATTCGGGCCGAAGAAGCTGAGCACCGCCCCAACTTGGAGGGGTCTTCCTCTGGGTCTAAGAGAAAGGGAACAGAAGAGGAAGGGGCCAAGAAGCTCCAGAAGGATAATGGCGGCCAGCGCCGACTTCCCCCCAGATTCGAGAAATTTACTCCTCTCACCACCAATGTCTCCACCATTCTAATGGAAGTTGAGAAGGAGGGGGTCATACCTCCTGCTCCGAGGATGAACACCCCCGCCAAGAAGAGGGATAAAGAGAAGTGGTGCCATTATCACCGGGACTATGGCCACGATACCAATGATTGTCAGGCCTTGAAGAATGAGATAGAAGCCCTCATCCAGAGGGGGCAGCTGACCCGGTTCGTGAGAAAGGACCGAGCCGACCTTCCTCGCCCGCCTCGGGGGGCTAACAAGCGTCCTGAACGCGATGAAACGCCCGACTTCGAAGAGGAGCGTGTCCTACAACTCATTCATGGGGGCCCAATGGGGGGCTCCTCAAGCTCCTCTCGAAAGGCGTTCATTAGGGAAGTCAATTCGGTTCGCGCCACCCCTCCTCCTAAAGGCATCGGAGTGCCCGTCACATTCTTAGATGAAGATCTTGAAGGTGTCCGCACCCGCCATTGTGACGCACTCGTCATCAATCTCCATATGGCGAACTTCAAAGTGGAGAGGATCCTAGTGGACAATGGCAGCTCCGTTAACATCCTCTTCATCGCCGCTTTCAAAGGCCTCAAACTATCCCGAGACCGACTCAAGCCCGCCGGCTATACGCTCCATGGGTTCACGGGAGTACCAGTGACTATTGAAGGGGTGATCACCCTGGACGTAACCGCTGGCAAAACTCCTACTACCCGAACGGAGTTGATGGACTTTATGGTCGTGGATGTCCCTGCAGCTTACAACGTCATTTTGGGTCAGGCCCGGCCTTGCTGCCCTTGAAGCCGTCCCCTCCGCCTATCACCTCAAGATGAAATTCCCCACCCGGGCAGGAGTAGAGGAAGTAAAAGGCAACCAGGAAATGGCCCACAATTGCTACATGACCTCTACCCTCGGTCCAGTCCTCTCCCTCGAAACTCTGGAAATCCCCCAAGATGCGGCCCGACCAACGTCCGAGCCGGTGGATGAATTGGAGGAAGTGCTCTTCTCTGAGTAGGATCCAACCCGAAAGTTCTTTGTTAGCAAGACCCTCCCATCCGCCCTATGCTCCGACATAGTCCAGTGCATTCGAAGAAACCGAGACCTCTTTGCTTGGTCAGCTGCAGACATGCCCGGAATTTTCGAAGAGCTCTTGGTCCACTGCCTCAGTGTTGCTCCGGGGTCCAAACCGGTCCAACAGAAGAGGCGCAAGTTCGCCCTCAAGCGCGAGCTAGCTATAAAAGAGGAGGTGGACAAGCTCTTGAAGGTCCGGTTCATACAAGAGGTAAACTATCCCGAATGGCTGTCGAATGTAGTAATGGTGAAGAAGTCCAATGGGACGTGGAGGATTTGTATCGATTTTACCGATCTCAACAAAGCTTGCCCCAAGGACCCCTTTCCTCTTCCAAGTATTGACACTTTGATAGACGCCACTTCGGGTCATGAACTCCTCAGCTTTATGGACGCCTTCTCAGGCTACAATCAGATCCGGATGTTCCCCCCAGATTTCCCGAAGACCTCATTTGTGACCGACTAGGGCCTCTACTGCTACAGGGTTATGCTCTTTGGTTTGAAGAATGCAGGCGCCACGTATCAACGCCTCGTCAACAAGGTTTTCCAAGCTCAAATCGGTCGGAATATGGAGGTATATGTTGACGACATGCTTGTAAAAAGCATCCGAGGAGCCGATCATGTGACCGACCTAAAGAAGGCGTTCGATATTCTGAGAAAGCACAACATGAGACTCAATCCGAAAAAGTGTGCGTTCAGAGTCTCGTCAGGAAAATTCCTCGGCTTCATGGTCAGCCAACGAGGAATCGAAGCTAACCCTGAGAAAATCAAGGCCATATTAGACATGGCCCCTCCCAAGAACGTTAAGGAGGTTCAGAGGCTAACAGGCCGCCTAGCCGCTATAGGGCGTTTTCTCTCGAAGTCCGGGGAGAAATGCCTCCCTTTCTTCAAGGCCCTCAGGGGGGCTAAAGGTTTCGAATGGGGTCAACAGCAACAGGAGTCGTTCGACCAACTCAAGGCTTACCTCGTCAACCCTCCTCTCCTCAGCAAACCAATCCCTGGTGAACCCCTCTACCTCTACCTGGCAGCCTCCGAACAGACCCTTAGCGCCGTTTTAGTAAGGGAAGAAGACTGGGCTCAAAAGCCCATCTACTATGTGAGCAAGGTACTTCGGGACGCCGAGCTCCGCTACCCGAGGATAGAAAAGATGGCTTATGCCCTAGTAATGGCCGTAAGGAAGCTCCGCCCATATTTTCAGTCCCATTCGGTGGTCGTTCTTACCGACCAACCGCTGAAGCAAGTGCTCCACAAGCCAGAGACCTCCGGTCGCCTTATGAAGTGGTCTATCGAGCTGAGCCAGCATGATATAACGTATCAGCCTCGGACCGCAATCAAGGCTCGGGCCTTAGCAGAATTCATAGTTGAAAGTACCATCCCCGAGTTCAGCCAAGCAATGAAGGAACCACCCGTCTGGTCGGTTTATGTGGATGGCTCCTCTTGTAAAGAGGGAAGCGGGGCCGCGGATCATTCTGGCAGGCCCAGATGACTTCATCATCCAATACTCCCTCCGTATCAACTTCAAGGCCTCTTACAACGAAGCAGAATACGAGGCACTCATAGCCGGCCTTGGAATGGCTCGCAATGCAGGGGAGCAACGCCTCCGGATCTTTAGCGACTCTTAGCTTGTCGTAAATCAGGCCCTAGGCGAGTATGAAGCACGTGATGACCGGATGGTTAGGTACTTAGCCAAGGTCAGGAGCCTCATGGCCCTATTTGAAGAAGCTCTCATCCAGCGAATCTCCCTGAGAGGAGAATTCCCAGGCCGATGCCCTCTCCAAGCTAGCCTCTTCCTCCCTCCAAGGTCTCAAGCAGACTGTCTTGATAGAGGTCCTCCTGAAGCCAAGTATAGAGGATGAAACTTCCGACTCTATGGAGTCGCTGCCTGTCCTGCTTCAAGATGATTGGATGAAACCCCTCGTCGAATTCTTAAGGGACGGGCTCCTCCCCGAAGATCCTAAGGAAGCTCGAAGTGTGAGAACCCGAGCGGAGCGATACACACTGATTGGAGGCATCCTATATAAGCGCTCCTTCACACAGGTCGACGGCAGGCCTTATTTGAGATGCCTCTCCCCCGAACAGGCCGACTACGCACTGCAAGAACTTCACAAAGGCATCGGCGGGGCACATTCAGGGTCCAGATCCTTAGCCTGCAAAGTGTTGAATTATGGGTATTTCTGGCCCACTCTCCTACAAGACGTCGAACGGTACGTTCGGCAATGCAGCTAATGTCAGAAGTACTCCAACATCCGTCACCTCCCACAAGCTCCACTCACTTCCCTATCAAGTCCAATCCCTTTCGCAATGTGGGGGATGGATTTACTAGGGCCATTCCCGCTAGCTCCCAGCCAGTTCAAATTCTTAGTAGTGGCCATCGACTACTTCTCGAAGTGGATAGAGGCCGAGCCCTTAGCCACGATCACCGAGAACAAGGTACTTCAGTTCTTTTGGAAGAATGTAATCTGCCGGTTCGGTGTCCCTCGGGTCCTCATAACAGACAACGGAACCCAATTCACCCGGGTTGCCTTCCGAGCTCTCTGTGAAGAACTCGCCATCCAACACCGATTCTCCTCCGTTTCCCATCCACAGTCGAATGGCCAAGTGGAGAATGCTAACAGACAGATCCTCTCCGGTATTAAGAAGAGGATGGATAAATCCTCTAAAGGCTTATGGGTCGATCAGCTCCCTAACGTGCTGTGGAACTACCGCAGTACAAAAAGGACCCCCACAGGAGAGAGTCCATTCAATCTCACCTATGGGTCCGAGGCTATGATCCCCCTAGAAGTCGGTATACCCTCTCCTCGTCTAATGGCTTATGAAGAAGAACAGAATGCCAGAGAGCTCCGAGCAAATCTAGACCTGATTGATGAGATCCGAGAAAGAGCTGCCATTCGTCAACAAAGCTACTGAAGAAGGATCGAGTTGGCATACAATAAGAGAGTCCGTCCTACCGACCTCAAAGAAGGGGACTTGGTCCTCAGAAAGTTAGCCATCTCTTTCTCCGGACAGAAGAGCAAACTGGCTCCAAATTGGGAGGGACCCTATAAGATCGCCAAAGTAGTTCGGCCCAGGACATACAAACTAGAAGACCTCGAAGGCAGAGAGATCCCCAAGACTTGAAATGCCGACCATCTTTTGAAATACCAAGAGAGAGTACTAACGCCTCTCTAAGTATTATGGGATGTCGAACCGTTCCTCTCCTTTTACTTGTATTTTTTTCTTTATTTCTCTCTTGTAATAACGGCTCGCAACTTTAGAAGCGGCCGACCATTTCTCTCTGCTTTTACTCTTCACTCTAACAATGGTTCGGAGTCCAACACTTGGCTAGATTCTACTTCGCAAGTTCGCTCTTAAGCGAGCTAGAAGTAGGTCGCAATTTAGAACTGCTCCCACAACCGTTGAACAACTCTAACGATGGTTCGAAGTCCAACACTTGGCTCGATTCTACTTCGCAAGCTCGCTCTTAAGCGAGCTAGAAGTAGGTCACCATTCGGAACTGCTCCCACAACCGTTGAACAACTCTAACAATGGGTCGGAGTCCAACACTTGGTTCGAGTCTACTCCGCAAGCTCGCTCTTAAGCGAGCTAGAAGTAGGTCGCCATTCGGAACTGCTCCCACAACCGTTGAACAACTCTAACGATGGTTCGGAATCCAACACTTGGTTCGAGTCTACTCCGCAAGCTCGCTCTTAAGCGAGCTAGAAGTAGGTCGCCATTCGGAACTGCTCCCACAACCGTTGAACAACTCTAACGATGGTTCGGAGTCCAACACTTGGTTCGAGTCTACTCCGCAAGCTCGCTCTTAAGCGAGCTAGAAGTAGGTCGCCATTCGGAACTGCTCCCACAACCGTTGAACAACTCTAACGATTGTTCGGAGTCCAACACTTGGTTCGAGTCTACTCTGCAAGCTCGCTCTTAAGCAAGCTAGGAGTGGGACACCATTCAGAATTGCTCCCACAACTGTTGAACAACTCTAACGATGGTTCGGAGTCCAACACTTGGCTCGATTCTACTTCGCAAGTTCGCTCTTAAGCGAGCTAGAAGTAGGTCGCCATTCGGAACTGCTCTCACAACCGTTGAACAACTCTAACGATGGTTCGGAGTCCAACACTTGGTTCGAGTCTACTCCGCAAGCTCGCTCTTAAGCAATCTAGGAGTGGGTCACCATTCGGAATTGCTCCCACAACCGTTGAACAACTCTAACGATGGTTCGGAGTCCAACACTTGGCTCGATTCTACTTCGCAAGTTTGCTCTTAAGCGAGCTAGAAGTAGGTCGCCATTCGGAACTGCTCCCACAACCGTTGAACAACTCTAACGATGGTTCGGAGTCCAACACTTGGCTCGATTCTACTTCGCAAGTTCGCTCTTAAGCGAGCTAGAACTAGGTCGCCATTCGGAACTGCTCCCACAACCGTTGAACAACTCTAACGATGGTTCGGAGTCCAACACTCGGCTCGGCTGCACTACCACAGTATCCCGAACCGAGCGGACGAGGAACCGACCTCCACATATGGAGAAAAATTCTGCCGAACCAGCTTCACCGGTAGATCATCTCAGAATGCGTGCTAGAACATGATGAACGGATCGGATCGTGCCACGTATCCACAAAACGACAAGATAGTGTTTTCTCGAAACTTGTGCCTCTCACCTCGTGATTCGTGCCACGATCGTGATCGACCGTCCAGATTGAACCACGTGGTTCGGGTCTGAAATCTGAGCTATCACACCACCGAAGTGCAAAGTTGCCTTGGTATACTCCTGAACAAGAGCTAAAGTTCTACAACTAAGGCAAGAGTTCTACGGCTAGAACGCTCGAGTAAACTAACTACTGGTTCTTGTGGTTCGTTTCAAAAGAAAGACAACTACGGCATAGCAATGAGCAGACAAACTTCAATTTCATTAAAACAACTTGGTAAATTTACAAGGCAAGAAGTTACAACAAAAATAAAAAATACAACGGATGATGCAAGAAATCAAAAGATCGATACAACTTGTTCAGCGCCTCCTCGAGATGGAGACATTCCGATTCAGAGACACTCGGGGTTTTCGTCTCTTCATCTCCGAGCTCGTCTCTAGGCCGACGAACTGGGATGCCTCTTCGCCACTAACCCTAACAGTCGCTCCGACTGAGGCTCCACTCGAGCTAATAGCTACACCACTTGGCGCATTGGCCGAGGTCCGACCTGTGGCAGGAGGACGAGTCGCGAGCTCGTAGAAGGAAATGCCTCGTTCGCACTCCTCGCGCGTACACGAGGTGCTGCGGACGTTGGCCCTCGCTGGCTGAGGCCTGAGACGAGCGACCTCCTCCTCAAGCTCGACGATCCTATCTTTCAAGGTGTCGTCCTTCACCGATATCTTTAGCCGAGGAAGTTTTGCCGAACCCGGTTATTCAGCACTATCGGAGATGATTGGGTCACCTCGATGCTTTTGTCAACTATAACCCTCTGCAGCTGCTCGACCTTCTTTGCGAGCTCGTCTCGCTCGGCCAGCGCCGAGGCTAGCTCTTCCTCCTTCGTCGAGAGCTCCTCCTCGACTATTCGTAAGTGGTGCACCTCGGCCAGCAGCTCGCTGTTATTCTTCTCCACATTGAGCGACACTCGCTTCGTCAGCTCGATCTCATCCTCGAGGCGAGCCTCGCGAGACTGCTTAAATAGTTCAGCATGACGCCGAGTTGCTGTGGTGTCTAGAGCATGAATGAGGATCTGAAAGATGAGCACATCACATTCAAAGACTAAAAGTCCGAGCCAAACACTTAAGACAAATTTGAAGTAAGAATTTCATTCATAAAGAAGAGGCAGTGGCCAGTAAACAAAAAGGCATTACATTCTAAAAAAGAAAAAAACAAAATTACAAATGACGAGGAGATCAGGGGCCCACCTGCGTCGTCAGCTCGACCGCAGGCGCCTCGCCAGACGGCCCCTCATTCCCCGTCGCCCCAGCCTGAGGGTCGGTCACCACAGCCTCAGGGGCCACCTCCTCCTCGTCTTTGCCTTCCTCCTCTTCACCTTCCTCCTCTTCGCCATCCGCCGCAGCTATAGGCCACAGCCTGTATCCGACCCGCTGAAAGCTGGGGATGCGATCTTGCACGTGGTCGAGCACCCTCTCGTAGGACTTCTCCATGTTTGAGGCCATGCGCGCCTTCACCTCGGCCTCGACTTCGGCCCTGATCACCGCCGCCACGGCGTCCTTCTCCGCCTTCGCCTCTGCCAGAGCCTTCACAGATGCCGCCAACTCCTCGGTAGCCTTAGCGACCTTGGCAACCTCTTCGGTGAGCCGCCCCTTAGCTCGCTCCAGGTCCGCCTCAAGGTCGGCGACCCGGACCTCCAAGCCATTCGCGCATCTCTGCTCTGCCTCGAGCTGCTGAACCGCCCTCATCTTATCTGCCTTGTCCTTATCGCTGGTGGCCTTCAACTCCTTCTCCTGTTCGGCGAACGCTTGAAGGAGGTGGCCGAAGTGACAAGTGGCCTGCCGAAGAAAAAAGAGAATAAGAACAAAGTAAAAGCCGAACGGCAGACTTAAGAAATTCTCAAGAAAAATGAATGCAAAACTTACCGACACGAGCGACCGAGCGACTTCGTAGGTGTCATCGCCAACCATCCCTGCCTTCAGCGCGGCTCGATCCTTCGGGGTCGCTAAGTGCTTGACGGCTTGCATGCACATCTGCGAGTCCCCGAGGAAGCCGTCGTGGTTCTTAACTCGCCAGTCTGGGACGAACAGCTTCTTATGCTGCTCGGTCAGGATCACCTCGGCCTGAGGAGTCAGGGGCGGAGCCTAGACCGACAGCGCTGCCGAAACATCGAAGGCCTCACCGGCCGTGGCAGATGCAGCAGGAGCCGAGGGGTCAGCGGTAATGACCACCGCTGGCGAAGGGACCTCAGCAACGGTGGGAGGCGGAGCAACTGCCGAAGCAACCTTAGGGGGCCGACCGAACAAAGCCATCGTGCTCGCCCTTTTCCTCTTCCATCCGTTGGCGACTTTGCCTCGCTCGTTCATCATCCCCAGAAAGTCCATCTTTGGCGCTTTTGTTCCTAACAACAAACAAACAGCAAGTTAGCGAAACGAGCTAAAAACTTAGAAAAAAATGTATATTACGAGATGCCAGGAGCGTACTCGGGTCGATCGGACTAAGGCCTGACCCGTGTAGCACCTCCTCGGTCATCTCCCTCCAGCTCAACATTAGGAGGGCCATGATCTTCCCCACCACTTCCTCCTCGGCCGCAGTCAGTACCGGGTCGGCCCTCGCAAACTTTGGCACCTCTGCTTTCCACTGAGTCGGAATCTTCAGCATCGAGGGTTCCCTCAACAAAAAGAATTTCTCCTTCCAACCTTTGATCGAGTCCGGGTTCTCTATAATCCTAACGCCTTTCCTGGGTGACAGGTAGTAGCGATGCTCGGTCTTGTGCATCCGGTGAACCCGATACATGCTCCGCAGGATCGTCATGTCTGGCTCGACCTCGGCGTTGCGGCACTGCAGTAAGAAGGCGTTCACGTGACGCCAGGTGTTCGGCATGAACTGGGTCGGCGCCAAGCAGTACCACTGGAGGACCTCTAGCACAAAGGGGTGCAGAGGAAAGCGCAATCCGGCATTCAGCGAGTCGTAGTCGAACATACACATATCCGACGACGACAGTTTGGAGTTCGCTCGCATCCCAGGACCGGGGAGGATCAGCTTGTACTCCGGAGGGATGGCGAACCCTTTTCTGATCCGGAGCAGGTCCCTCTCGGATAACACCGACGCAATCTCGTCCTCCTCGGTGGTCAGAACTGGGTTGTTCTCCTCGTAGACTTCCGACCGACCTATGATTGCCTTCTTCATAAGGTCGCCCTCGTATTGCCTGACTCTGGCATGGCCGGACAGTACACAAGGGTACCGGCCCGACTCAGGGGCTTGCCTCACGGTCTCCACAATCTCCTCGACTACAGCAGATCGGGCCACTACCTTCTTCTTCTTCTGCTTCGCCTCGGCCACGGACGGCTCAGCCACCTCCTTCCCCTTTCTTCGGATCTCCATTCGCCTCCTCTCCTTGGTGCCACTATCGCCCGAGGACGAGGCCTCACTCCCCGAGTCTACCCTTGACATCACTAAAAAAAGCTAAGGCAAATAAACTGACCTTGATGTGACATGTCCTTGAAGTGATGTTCACGGTCGGAATTAGTTCGCCGGAAATTGCCTGGCCAACGCGACAGCTAACGCAACCGCCTTGGAGCTAAAATCGCCGCTAGCAGAGCACACAGAGAGTAAAAGTGAAAACTTGGAGTGAAAAGTGAGAAATGAGCTCTGGGGTGGGGGAGTGAGAACTTATAACCACAATGCGACGTTTGGGCTTCCTTGGGCTTTTAAAAGCCCACTAAGAGAAGCCAAAGCGCCAAAATGGAAACCTGCGACGTTTCAAAACAAAAACTCTTCAAATCGCTTAAGTCCATGACTCGGCCACCGGTGTGCATAGCCGAGCTACCGAACAGCTTGGCTAAGCAACCGAGCTACTAGGTCAGGGGAAGGCGATGATTCAGAACCAGGACTCTCCAAAACGCCTAACTTCGTTCCTCGGCAAACAACACCTCGATCTGCCACCGAACAATTGTTCTAACCGAACCGAGGGGACGAGGAACCGACCCCCACATCTGGAGAAAAATTCTGTCGAGGCCGAATCACCGTTGGATCGTTCCAAAATTCGTGTCAAAACTCGATGGACGGTTCAGATAACGCCACGCCCACAAAATGACAAAATAACGTTTTCTCGTGATCTGAACCCCGTCCTCGAGATTTTGGCCAAACAAAACATTTTTTTCATTCAAAATTCGAAGAGTTTTACAACAGCGGTGGCCAGTCCGCAGTTAGGCTTACAAAAACAAAAAAAAAAGAGAGAAAAGAAGACAACCGAGTCAGGGGTCGACCTTTTTGTCGTTCGGGTCCGTCGACCCCTCGGCCTTGTCCTTGCCCTCGCCTCCGCCACCTCCTTCGCTCCAGCTCTCCTCCTCGGAGTCGTCCTCCTTCTCCTCCTCGGCCGCGGCCTTCCACGGGTCCTCGACGGGTTCCGTCTCCCCCTCGGGGCCGATCAACCCCTCGGGGACAACCTCCTCCCCTTCCACGAGGTCATAGAAGTTGTAGGTGGACGTGTCGAAGCCCGGGTTCTTGGCGACCACATGTTGCAAGGCACGGCCGTAGGCATCCAGCATGTTCTGGATCATGTGCATCGCGGCCTCCTCCTGCACGGCCTTCTTCACCCTCTTCACCTTCCTGAGGTGTTTTGCCTTGATCTTCTCGGCCCTCTTCCGAGCGTCCTCCGCCTCCGACCGAGCCTTGGCCAGCTCCTCCCTCAGGTCGGCAGCCTCCATCACCGACGCCTCGAGCTTGGCCGCCGAATCCTTCAGCCCGGAGACCTCCTTCTCCGAGGCCTCGAGCTTGGCCGCTGTATCCTTTGACAGCTGAACAGCATCGGCCAGCTGCTTCTCCAGCCCCTCCACTTCGGTGGCCCTCTTCGTCGAAAGAAGCAACTCGGAATCGAGCCGCTTCGCGACCTTGACGCGTTCTGCCCTCTCCTTCTCCTTCTCCTGATCCTTCCTCGCCATCTCCTCGAGCAGGAAATTGAAGTGGCAGATGGTCTGAAAGAGAACAACAGAGTTACAATCCGAATCCCAGAACTTAGAAAATTTTCTAAGGAAGAAATTCAGATGAAGAAGAAATCAGCCTGCTTACCGACATGGTATCCCGGGCGATCTGCATCACGGCGTCCCCTGCCGTCCCGGCCTTCAGGGTCGCTCGATCCTTCGGGGTCAGCAAGTGCCTTATCGCCTCCATGCAGATGTTCCCGTCGCCCAGGAAACCATCGGCGTTCATCACCTGCCAGTCGGGGACGAAGATCTGCTTGTGACGCTCGGTTAAGATCTTCTCCGCCTCGGCAGTGAGGGGCGGAACCGGCATGGACAGCGCATCCTTCACCCCGAACACGCCGCTCGACGAACCCGGAGCGTCCGTCCCCGGGGTCGGCACAGGTGCATCCGAGGTAGGGGGATCGGAGACAATAGCCTCCCCTTGCTCGGGGACCACGACCTTCGTCGGAGAGACGAGGACCTCAATCTCCCCCTCCTTGAGGACCGCGACCTTCGGTTGGTCGGCAGTCTTTGCGACCGAGGGCTTCTTCGAAGCCCGGCTGTCCTGAGGTGCTGCCGACGGCCTCTTCTTCTTCTCCTGCTCTGCCCGGCCCTTCGCCACCAGAGCCTTGTAATCAAGCTTCATTGTCTCTGCAAAAGCCGGGGGGAAAAACTTAGAAAATTTTTCATGAACTTTAAACAAGGGGTATAAATACCAGAAGCATACGAGGGTCGATCGGACTGAGACCCCCACGGAACAGATGCTCCTCCGTAATATCCTTCCAGCTTAGCGCTGGCAGGGCGAGAAGCTTCCTCTGGACCTCAGCCTCCTCAGCATTCAGCGGGACGTCCTTCTTTGTACGCTTGGGCAGGCCGTCCTTCGCCCAAACTGTCGGTATCACCCACGGCGTCAGATTTCGGACGAGGAAGTATTTATCCTTCCAATGTTTGATCGAGTCCGGGTTCTCGATCAATTTGACTCCCGTCCGAGGAGAAAGGAAAAACCTCTGCTTGTCACGCCTCGGCTGGCAAGGTCAGAATAGACTCCGAAAGAGGAACATAGTCGGTTTGGCGTCGATCTCTTGACATCGGAGGAGAAACGCCACGACACGCCTCCAAGTGTTCGGCATCAGTTGGGCAGGACTCAGACCGTACCAGACCAAGACTTCGACCACGAACGGGTGTAGGGGAAAGCGGAGCCCGGCGATGAGGGAATCGACCGGGAAGACGCATATGTCCGGCGAGGACTTTGTGTTGGCTCGGAACCCCAGACCAGGAAGAAGCAGCGCATACTCAAGCGGGATCCGGAAACCCTCTCGGATCGTGTGGAGATCAGCCTCTATGAGAGTCGAGACCCTGTGGTCGACCTCGGACAGCTCCCTAGGCTCGTTCTCCTCCACCAGCTTCGCCGTACCTTGAGTGACCCTCTCCAAGGCATCCTCGGCGTAATCCCGGACGCCTCCCACGGTCGATACGGCGATGAGCTGCCGACCGAACGCCCCCGCTCTCTTCGGCGTTTCCACTATTGTGATCACGGCTTTACCCTTTCGGGACTCCGCCGCGACTTCCTCGGGCACTTCGGCCACTTCACCCTCTTTATCCGGACGAACAACTTCTTGCTCGCTCGGTTCCATTACTCCCTTCCCTTTATCCCCTCGGCCAACGGCTTGCTCCGAGGCGGGGGTCTCAGCCGAAATCTTAACCATGTTTTCCTAAAAAGAGAAGGGAAAGAAACTGACCTTGAAGTGACAGGTGCGGTCGGAAAGTTTGCCGGAGCAAAGAACACTACCGCGACAGCTAGCAACGCCACCAAGGGAGCTAAAAACTGCGAAGCAAAGTAAAAACGGAAGAGAGAGAGTAAAAGTAAAAAGTGAAGACTTGGTCTTAGGGGGGTGAAGATTTATAGTAAAATTGGAACGTCCCTTGGACTTCCAATGAAACTTCGCGACTTTTGGGCTACTCTCGAAACGTCACGAAGGCCCATCACCACTACTCCTCTCGCCAAGTCAACTGGCTCGGCCCCGAGGGATCCAAATCCGAGCTACGAGGGACCCAAACATGCCGACAGCAGGGTCCGGTCGGAATCCGAACAAGTGCCTTCCCGAGCTGGTAAACGGGGAAAACTCACTTCCCCCTCAACTTTCGCGCCCGATCTCGATCAGACGGCTCAGATCTCGCCGAGAGCACTAAACGACAAGATAGTGTTTTCTTGGGGACTGCGCCCGTCTCGAGATGCGCGCCATCATCCAGCGGCTCAAGGTGCGCCACGTCGCTCGGACGATTGAACCCTCGGACGCCTCACCTATGCCTAAAGGAACCTGGAAAAATTTTGTTTCAGTTTTGAGGCGCCGCCTTCGTCTAGCGCCCCCCAGGTCCCGTGCATCAGTCGGTATTCCACCGACCACGGGCCCCGGTCGGGAACAGATCGGCGTTCCTCTCATCTCTAACTCCCCCGGGCTGACATCCAACGGAAGCCATCAGCCCGGAAGGAAGACAGAGATGAAAGAAGGCCCATCAACACTCAGAGAATAGGAGAAACACGCCGTTCCGAGCTAGTTGTTTACAACTGGAAGGCGCGGCTTGTCAGAGGACTCCAACCACGGCCCAGAAGCCCGAGCTGCAACTCATGATAGAGAAGCGCGCCATCCCGAGCTAGTTGGTTGCAACTGGAAGGATCAGTTTGTCAGAGGACTCTGACAGCGGCGCCTTCACAGTTGCAACAAACGGACTCGGATGGCCCGGAGATCGGCATCGGACATGGATCGTCACTCTCCCACCAAGACCTCCGCCTACTTCGGCACTCACTTCGGAGCAACCAAAGAAGGCAGAAGATCTTGGTGAGAGAACGACCACCCGTCCTCCCGAGACGGCCCATCCCCCGGATCCGGACTACGGTCGTCACCACTCTTGCCTTATTCTCCCCCGCTCCTGACATCCACTTAGGGACCGTCCGGAACGGGAGAAGATAAAGGTAAGAGAGCGACCACCCATCCTTCGGAGATAACTCATCCCCCGGTTTCGGACTACGGTCGTCACCACTGCTACCTCGTTCCCCCTCGCTCCTGACATCCACTTGGGGGCCGTCAGGAACAAAGGGAAAACCAGGCAGAAGAGCGACCACCTCTCCGAACCTCAAGAGAGAAGCTACCCAAGGCAGATGCCTCCGAGGTCTGGAACTCAATTTGGTTGTGACTAAAATGACAAAGGGAGTGGAGTACTTATAGCCTGCCTCCTACAACCAGCCATTACGACCCTCGGAAATCGAAGCGCCGCGTTTTAATTAAGGGAATTACTGATCCTCGTAAGTTGAAACGCCACGCATTAATTAAAGGAATTATCCTTAATGACGTCAGGAAGGCAAAACGCCACACAAGTCACGAAGCGCCATTAACACCATGGGGAACAGAGCCATCTCAGATTGCCAAAAACCACAGGCCCTCGGTCGGCTGCCGAGCAAGTGCCTTTCCGAGCGTGTAAACGGGGAAAAATCACTTTCCCCTCAACTCTCGCGTCTGATCTCAATCAGAAGGCCCAGATCTCGCCGAGAGCACTAAAAGACAAGATAGTGTTTTCTTGGGAACTGCGCCCATCTCGAGATGCGCGCCCACATCCAACAGCTCAGATAACGCAACGTCGCTCGGCCTGCCGAACACCAATGCCTCCGGTCGGCATCCGAGCAAGTGCCTTCCCGAGCTGGTAAATGGAGAAAAAAAGACACCGAGCTACGTGGACCGCTGGATCTCTCAAAAATTCGCGCTCCCAATGATGAAGAGCCCAGATTGCGCCACGTGCGCTAAAAAACAAGATAGTGTTTTTTTGGGAACTGCGCCCGTCTCGAGATGCGCGCCACCATCCGATGGCTCAGATTGCGCCACGTCGCTCGGAATGCCGAACCCCCTAGTCTCCGGTCGGCAGCCGAGCAAGTGCCTTTCCGAGCTCGTAAACGGAGAAAAACGCTGCCGAGTGGTAACGACCATCAGATCTTTCCGAAGTTCGCGCCCGTCCACGATCGATGGCTCAGATCGAGCCACGCCATTAATCGGTATTTAAATCGTTTTTTATTTATTTTAATCGTTTTATTTGTTTAAAAATTGCGAGAAAATTGCTAAAAATTCGGAAAAATTAGCTAAAAATTCTGGGAGATAATTAAAAATTCGGGGACACACTTTCAGACCCCGGAGCGAACAATTATTACTCTGAATGCACCGCTAAAGCCCCCGAACGATTAGCAAACACATCGCAGAATTAAACAAATACTTCGAAAAAAGTAGATAAAAGACTGTCAGATACCCGACGCAGCTCAGGAACAGCACACAGCGTCAAAAGTTACCTCACTACCCCCTTTCCAGATTCAAAATCCCACATTTGGACTCCGATACAACTCCACCAGCCACTGAAACTGCTGAACTACTCCTCAAAGTCTGATCACGCTCAGCCTTTAGGAGTGGGGGGCTCGTGATATGGCTGAAATTGGGGTTAAATCGGGACCGTCCAGATCGAGCACGAATCTTGAAGCACGGGGGTAAAAAGGTAATTTCACATACAGATGGATCCAAAACGGGTGTTGGGCCTCCTTCTCACGAAACCAACCGCCCGCGAATAGATCCACTCCAACTGGGCGCGGGTCCCGACCCGATACAAGCCCGGTCCACCAAGGGAGAATCAGGCCACTGATTTGATTAGATCAAATCAATAAGCTTGATTTGCTCTCACCAGGGAATCAAGGCCTACTTTCCCAAAACAGAATAGGAGGATTTTGCTCCTAAATGTTAGCCAGGAAATCAGGACCCGGATCATTCCAAAGGCGACTATAAATACTACCCCTCTACCACCAAGACCAGGTTAATCACTTTTTCACCACTTGAGCTCTTTCTTAATCTTTTACTGATTACTGACAAGAGCGTCGGAGGGTGCGTCGCCGGAATCAACCCCGGTGTCTCGCACTTCCCTGCAGGTTGCGGCGGGAGCAAGAAGGCCGAGTCAGCTGTTCAGGTTTTCCTCGGATCCACAAATTCTATCTGTTTATCCCCACACCGAAATCAGCGGTAACAGCTTTGCTTCAATTTCACTTCACATATATATCACAACAAATTTTCTCTTTTAAATTCATACATGGTTAACTACATAAAAAAACAAATAAGGATGAACTAACTCATGCAGTTTGAGGCTTTCCTTGCATTAGAAAATGAATTGCTACTCCAAATATTAAAAAAAAACTCTTATTGAGCAAGCCACACATAGCAAGGAATTTTCGGTCCACTACTGTTATAGATTCACAATACTATTTTTGAATTCCGAGCTGTTGACAAATGATCCTGCAATATACAAACCAATAAACAACAACCTCACTCCATAATCCTACTTCAGAGTACATTAATACATCAACGTCTACTTCCAAAAAAACATCTATATAAATCATCCCTTACTATTTACATGATTTTCATATGTTGCATCGTTCTGAAGACGTGTTCTAGGCATGTGCCCCTGGGCATACCTAGTATATATATATGGAGAGAGAGAGAGAGAAATGTTCCGTTGTGCACTAGGCTTCCGTGTGCACTCGACCTTCCCGCCTTCGTATTGACGATCTGAACCATTAACATTAGTCTACACGTCTAAATTAGTCTAAATATGTAAAATCAAATTAATTAAATTTTATTTGCTCATCAATCATGTGAATATAAAAAATAATGATTTTCAGCCATACAATTTTGTAACATTTCAATGGATGGGCAAATGAATTTTAAATGATTTGATTTTAAATATTTAGAGTAAATTAGAAGTGTAGATCAATGTGAACGGTTCGGATCATCGATACGAAGGCGGGAAGGCCGAGTGCACATGGAGGCCTAGTGCATGACGGAACATTACTCTCTCTCTCTGTATATTTTATTTTTATTTTTTTCCAGTTTGGTGTAATATACGCATAAACTTATTACGGTTTACTGCTTCAGTACTAATGCCGTCAAATTTTTATAAATTTGACTGTTATACCCCTTCCTTAACTGATCTAAGTACCACCTCTCTCTCTCCCACTAAAAGCTTAACTAGTATCATACACGTGCACACGTGCACGTGGAAAAAATTGAAGGATAATGAAAAGGGTAAAAAGAAAATAATTTCCAAACTTATCCACTTTCGGAAATATTTACCAAACTGGTCCACTGCCGAAAATATTTACCAAAGTTAGTCCATAACCCAACACGTGCGCTGCACGGGTTGGGTTAAGGACTAAGGGGTTCTCCCATTATAGTAGTAGAGATTTTCTTTCAATTTTTTTAAATAATTAAAATATACTTAAAACAGTTCTTTATCTCCGCCTTATCTTACAATTTTTAAAAAATAAGAAAATAGGATAATAAAGGAAAATATTATAATTAAACAGTAACAGCAAATATGGAATATGGGTATATTCGAAGAAAAAAATTGTCTAAAAACAGTCCAATTTTTCATATGGTATATACCTGGAATTGGCGTCCGATGCTAGTACACCGATGCACAAAAAATTTGAACGGAGTACACCTAACAGAAAAAAAAAAATAATAATAATAATAATAAAATGTATAATTATCGCCAAATTGGTGAAACAATGGTATATTTTGGTGAAATTTACCCTTTTTCTTCTGTTTTTGCGTTTTGGGCTGATGTAGTCAGAAAAGTGGAATACTGAAGCCCACTTCATTTTGGGCTGATGAATATGAAACCCCTTTTCTGTTTATATAGAAACAGTGATCAATTTTAGGTTCAATTCGTAGATATGAAACGTTTAGGCTTTGTTTGGTTGGATCAGATGTAACCAAATTCAAGTGATGAGTAGCATATGGTAGATCAAAGAAATGGAAGGCTTGACAACGCCTCTTCCATGAACTATTAGAATTTTTCCCAAACTGTCCCAAGATGAGAATGAAGTCCTCCATGACTCCATGGAAACCCTCTGGTTCTCACTTGAGCTCTTACTAAATTTTTTCCTGCAATATAGGTGATTCTTTTTTTTTTAAGTTAGGAATATAAGTAATTTTTTATCTTAAAAAAAAATTAATACAGATGATTTTACAATAAATGAATGAAAAGAAACGATTTGGCTTTGGAGAACTTACCAGAACTGTCTTCGGAGAACCTGCACGATGCTCTACTCTAGGACTAGCATTTGTATGCACATTTTCTATGAGAACAAACTATAAATTAGTTTGGGAGATCCCTCAAATTTAATAACAGGCCCAAAAGAAGTAAATTAATCTTCTGTAACTCTTTATCATTTATTAAGATGAGGAAACAAAAAGGAGGGGGGAGTAGGATTGCCACTATTTTGAAGGTGACCATTGACATTACTTGAAGAATGATACATTGACGAATAGGGATAAATAGTAGGCACCCATGTATATTGTGAATTTATGACCATTTTTAATTTTAGACATAAAAATCATGAAGGAAACATTGTTACATGCAGTTTGGCCCATGACATACAATTATTAAGTCATCAATTTTTGTTTGTCTTAGGAGGACAGTGATTCATTTAGGATCAAAACAGAAGGGGGGCTTACAAATAACTTCTTACCAAAATGATCCACTTTTTGAAAGTATTTACCAAAATAACCTACTTTCGAAAGTATTTACCACAACAATCTATTCGGTTTTTGAAAAACCGAGTTTAGTTAAAACTCACTCGGTTTTTCGAAAACCGAGTGTTAGTCTTCGAAAAATACAAGACTAACACTTGGTTTTCGAAAAATCGAGTGAGTTTTAACCAAACTTGGTTTTTCGAAAACCGAGTGAGGCAGTTTAGGAATTAAAAAAAAAAGTAGGGCAGTTTAGGAAAAACTTTCAAAAAGTGGGACAGTTTGGAAAAAAAATTGAACAATTAAGTCTAAATTTTATGACAGTTAGAAAAAGATATTCTTGAAAATAAATCTGAAAAAAAAGTTTGGTTGGTAGTGATTTTTATTGTGAACATTATTAATTAATTCCACTATTTTGGTTTGGTTGTATTGTATCTAAGGATGACATCTTGGTCGACCCGCGACCCGTCCGCTTCGACCCGAACCGGATTGACCCTGTCCCGGTTCGGGTCCAACCTGTGCCAATGAATGGGTCAATATGGGTCACAAAACCACAAATCCAAACTCGCTCAACCCGTCCCGCGAAACACGCAAACCGCTTCATACCCGCCCGAACTCGACCTGCCAACCCGCATGTTGCCAATGTCTGGGACGGGTCGAACGTTGGCTGGCTGCTTTGCTTTTTCTTTTTTCTTTTTTTGTGGTTTTTTTTAAACCTATAAAATCCCGTTAATTTCACTCACTTTTTTTTTACACTTCCATCTATCAACTTTCTTACTCTCTTACTCTCTCTACTGCTACTACTCTCAATCCATTTCAACAAAGAACCAATAATAAAGTGAATAAGTTCGATCGTGTTGAATTCGTGTTGATTCAACTACGTCTACTTCAAACTCTCTCAACAAAGAAGCTCTCTCTCTCTCTCTATGACTATGTCTACTACAAACTCCCTGGACTACGTCTACTTCTAGAGCCTCTCTACTATTATTTTCTCTTTCAACTCTATATACGATTATTCTTGAAGTTTGATATCAGAATTTCTCAACTTTCTCAACTCTTTATTATTGTTGCAGCTTTAATTTTTTTTAATCATATTTATTTGTTGTTTCTTTTTCTACTATCTCTCTCTTAACCCTCCTAGTGTCTTTTAGAATTTTTTTTTCACATATACCTCCTATATTGTTTTTTATTTTTTCACATACACTTCTAATCGTTTTTTTAAATACACTACTACTACAAACCATTTATCAGGTCACGATCACGAGGTAGCGGTCGTTACCAATGTGGACAATATTCTACTAGTTATTCTCGTCGGCCTCCAACAATCCCACAATTAGAGATCAAATATAACCATAGCCCTAGCATAGGTTATGAAGATGTTCCTCCACATGATTATGATCCTGACACACAACAAGAATTGCTTACCAGTGACACATAAACACATGAAACCAAATTCGCACAACCCACTTCTATTAGAAAACATATAGTGAAAACTAGTGACTGACACAAATATTATGACTTTATCCTGGGGGAGAAGAATCCTAGCATAAGACATAAGATTTGTGAAACATGTAACAAAAGTTATAAATGGAAGAAGGGTGAGGGGACAGGAATAATTAGATGACACATTACCTCTGTACACCCCACACTAGTACAAGACCAATAAACATAACAAAACATCAACAATAGAACCGGGCAAATACATAGTCACCCCTATGATCTCAAAATTGTTCGTCGAGAATTGGCCAAACTAGTTATTAAGAATGAGTTACCTTTTTCTGATTTCGAGAGTAGGAACGTAGAGGCATTTAACCAAAATGCACTAAATCCACATTTTAAAAATTTTTCTAAAAACACACTCAATGCCGATTGTTTTAAACTTTATAACGGAATGAGAAACGCTTTAATTGTACTTTTGTTTTCTTTAACTTGTAGAGTATCGTTAACTTCTAATTATTGGAAAGATTGTAACGATATTCTGATGATGAGCATAATTTTTTATTGGATCAATAGTGATTGGATGATTCAAAAAAGAATCATATCACTTGCTGCTTTGTCGTGTCCCCATTATAGTATGGTTATCACAACACGTTTTTTAGAAGTATGCGATTTTTTTCAAATTCGCAAATAAAATTTTTTCTATTAGTTTTGGTAATGTCTCCAACAACAATAGTTCGACTAATGTATTAAAAGAACAATTAGCACATCCATATCGCAAATTTTTCATGTTAGATGTGCATGTCATATTTTAAATTTATGTGTACTTGTTGAGATTGGGGCGTCAACCAACGTCTGTTGTCGTAGCGACACTAAATAGAGCAATGTTGAGGTCGAAGTAGATGAGACGAATCAATTGAGCAAGCAAGTAGATCCACCAATCTAACATGAACATACCGATGACTTATCCCGGTTAGCTTTTGCTTAATCCGAAGGGAAATATAGGGAGATCTAATATTCAACTAGAACAGATTACAAGGAGTTACTGACTCACTCAATACAAGGAATTAAACTGTTTTCGCAAATACATATTTTCTGTGTATTTTCAGTATTTCGATTTTTGTAAATTATTGTTTTCGCTTTCAAATTCTCTTTTTGTTAAAATGTATTATTGGATCTTCTGTTAAAGCCTATTCTAATCGATAATTTTATTTGTGACTATTTTCCAATGAATTTTTATGTTGTAATACAAACCCTATTAATGTTGTTATTATTATTATTGTTATCAGTATTATTATTATTATTACTGTTATTTTTATTTTATTATTATTATTATGATTATTGTTATTATTATTACCTTTGATTGTTAATTTAAAATTTTATTTCTAATGTTAATTGTATTTGCAGTTATTTTCAAATAGTTTTCATATAATCCTATTGTATTTGTTAGTATTTGAGTATTAACTCAATGTATACTATTTGATTCATTGTACTATTGTATTACTATTTGTTATTATTGATTTAATTATTTTCTTTTAATCTAAGTCCTAATTGTATATTTTCTTTTGGATTTTGAACCCAAAACTCAAGCCCATTATCTTTTATTGGATTTTTAACCAAATAGCCCAATAACCCTTTGCAGCCCAACCCGTCAGCCATTTAACCCTAAAACCTACGCATATATATACACCTGTTCATCTTCCTGTATATTCTCAAAACCCTAATTCTATTTGTTGTTTGTAAAAACTTTGTGAATATGAATTGTAACCTGCTGAATCTATTTTATCACCATTTTGAGGGATTTGGATTCCGATTTATATTTTGTAATCTATGGCTGTTTTGGTATTGCGATGTTGAGAGTTTCAAATTTACAAATCAGCTGTATCTTGCTGATTTCTGATTTTATTTGACTATACTATTTATGTTGAAAAATTATGAAACTTTATTTTCTGTCACTAAACATACTAGGGAATACCCCAGATTTTTCTTGGATTTAATCAGTAAGTTTTTATGCCGTTTTCCTGTTTATAAATACAAACTTCTGATTTCTGTCTGAACATGTTTTCTGGATACAATTCTGTTTTGAGTCCGATTTTTGTGAAATACCATATGACTTATATATATTTGCTGGATTCGGCCGAGAGTCTATTTTTCAGATTTTCTAACGGATCCAGGTTTACATGTTTATAGCAACAGGAATCTCAGATTTGGTACAGTACTGTCTTGCTGTCTTGAACTAGAATTTTCGTTGTCCTAATCTTTTATGAGTTGTCTTTCACCTTTACATGTTTATTTTCCAACCTGAATATGTTACTTGTTCATGCCATGCCAAACCGAGTGCAACTGCGATCGGGTGTGCAATCGGGGGTGCGGTCGACCGCAACTTGGGACAGTCGATTGCAACTATGCTGCACCTTACTGCTGCAGTTTTCTTCTACTTTCTTCAATGCTTCGACCTCCGTGCTTCATCTTACCTTCTTCTAATATGAACAACGAGTATTCAATACAAATTCCTAACAAACTCCACCTTGGATTGCATACGAGTGCTATCACATGATGTGTTATTCATTTCCAAACTCAAATAAATTTCACTTGCAAAGAAAACTTAGAACAATAGCCGTTTCTTCTAATTGAACTGATCTCTACCCAATCTCACCAATTCCAGTATCTCCCTTCAAGGGTACACCTCTATAGATGTACTCACGAAGTTGCCAAACTCCGCACGAACTCCACCTACCCTTACGCATTCTCCACCTCTCGATGATATTCGAACGTCGTAGTCTCATCTCGATGAATCTAGTTGCGGAAAACTAGCTGAGCTTGCGGGAATAACGGCAAAAGGGAGTAACACTTGCGCAAGTATTTCGGATTCCCCAAAGCTTTTAAAGATTATTTTGGCTTGGCCCAACCACTCTCATACCTCTAATTACCTTACGACGATCCTGAAAAACAGACAGAACTCCACCTCGAGCTATGTACCTACAACATCGTGCATCAAGAGTTTCCAAGGAAATCAGATTCCATTTCAGCAGAGGAATATGCAAAATATCCCTTAAAGTGAACATGTTTAGACCTGGCAACTTCAACTCAACTATCCCCTCACCTACTACTTCACAAATCTCCCTAGTTTTCGTTGTCACACAAGGCCCTGTAGTCGACTTATAAGTAGAAAACAACTTCTTCTCGGAGCAAATATGAGAAGAACAACCTCAGTCAAGAATCCAACTAGAATCAACTTCTAAAGAATTTGAAAGAAGAAGACACGAATCACCTGAATCAAAGGCACTAATCACATTAGTGGCTGAACTCCCGTTCTTTGCGCTTGATGTGTCTAATTTTTATATAAATATTTATACTCATTTACCCATAAAAATTTCTTGTATTCGTCTATATTGTTTATAATTCATCTCATTTACATAGATTTCAGTTAATTAGTTATTTTTGAAGGAATAAGATTTTTGATGCAAAAAGGTGAAGATTTTTGGTAAAAAATCAACAAACTAAACAAGGAGAGTGATTGATTAATTTTTATTGTTTTGTTGAATTTGAATTTTTACAATTTGTCTATGTGAAAAACAAAATATAAATTTTAAATTGCCAATAGAGGTGAAAATAAAATAAATAGTTTTAAAAGGGTTTAATTGAGCTAATGTGATAATTCGTTAGTTTAATTAATTTAAACTAATTAATTTTATTTTATTTTCATCATAAAATCTGATTTTATTTTGTGTGTATGCAGCACGTACTTCAAGAAGAGAAATAGAAGAAAAATAAGTAATAAATAAAGAGCAAATCACATAAGGAAATAAATAAATGAAGAAGAGGGGGTTTTCTGCAAAAATAAACCGTAAATCTCCCTTTCGTGCTCCTATAAATACAACTCAAAAAGACGCAAAAAGGGGACGCTTAACGAAGAGGAAGAGTGACGGCTATCCTCTACTTATATATAAAAAAAATTAAAATTTAATCGCTGACGTGGGTGTGCAGATCGAGTAGAGGAGAGAGGCAGGACAATTGCTCTGGGTTGCGTCACGCACTTCAAGACGAAACATGTTTGCTGTCACGTGGGCTCGAACTCAAGGGACAACGGGAGGGGACAAATTTGCTGACATCAGCGCTGTGTCCTTGCGCATGGCGGCTCAGTTACCCAGGCGACGAAACAGAGGAGCGAATCTGTTCCGCTAACGTCAACGCTGCTGACGTGGCGCCGTGCTGCTCAAGATAGATAAGAGAGAGAGAGTGAAAGAGAAGCGTTGTGTTTGCTAGTTTCGATTTGCGATTTCTTTTACAAAAACAGTTCTTTTTGTATCTCTTTTCTTTCTCTAATTTTTTATTATGCAATCCAAGACAGTATTTGTTAGTTGCAATTTTATTATGAACTAAATTTATTTTTCTAGGGCTTTGATGTAGCATAGTTTTGAGAACGCAATTTTTAATTCCATATTATTTTTCTATTTTTCTATGGTTGTGTGTTTGATTTTTGATCTTAATGCTTACAATTGGTTGACCGACTTTTGTATTATCTATTAAATCATGGAGAGACCGAACTAGTAATTTGTGATTTTAAGTTAGTAAAATTAAACACCATTGATTGAACGAAATTAGAGATGATTTACAGCGATTAATATGACCGTTAAGAATTTAATGAATTTTTAATTAGTAATTTGTGCATGAACTATGAAAAATAATTAGATGAGAATTTTTTTGATATTGCATGAGAGAGAATATTGAATAATTTGGAGATTTTGGTCTACAACTTGGAAAAATATTCTTTTTATTCATATGGAATTATAAATTGTGTGGGATTAACTAGGTGAAATAAAAAACCCTAGAATTAATTTTTTCATTAACAAATCACAACAAAATTTCACATTCCGTTCCTTTTAATTAATTTAGTTAGTTCTTTAGATTAATTTAATTTAGTTTCTTTCTTTATTGAATTTCGAGTTTCCAAATAGTAGTTAATCTAGTAATTTCGGTACTCGATAAAATTATTACTACTTCTTGTGGGTTCGACACTGTTTTCACTTATCTATACTACTTGTTGCGATTTTGTACACTTGCGAAAAATTCACATCAAGTTTTTGGCGCCGTTGCCGGAGACTAGTTATTCTTTTATTGATATTGAAAATTTCTAGACTGTTACTAGTTTGGATTTTTATTTTTATTTTTGTTTTATTATTATTTTACCTCTTTATTTTCTTTGACTCACGTTATTTTCATTTATTTTCTCATTTTTAGTTTTTCTATTTTTTTAAATACTTATATTTCAGGGCATACAAGTACATTATCATGGCGAACAATGAGGAAAATAGGGCTTTGAGAGATTATGCTATGCCCTCAATTTATGGAGCAACATCAAGCATAAAGAGGCCTGCAATTGAAGCAAACAACTTTGAAATTAAACCAACAATTATTCAAATGATTCAACAGACTGTTCAATTTTGGGGACTATCGCACGAGGATCCTTATGTTCACATTGCAAACTTTCAAGAAATTTGCGATACTTTTAAGCACAATGGAGTATCAGATGATGCAATCAGATTGAGACTCTTTTCTTTTTCTCTAAGAGATATGGCGAAGGCTTGGCTAAATTTTCTACCACCCGGTAGTATTACTACTTGGGAGGGACTTGCACAGAAATTTCTAGCTATGTATTTTCCGCAGGCAAAGACAACGAAGCTAAGGAATGATATTACCATCTTCATTCAATTTGAGACCAAGTCTTTGTATGATGCATGGGAGCGGTACAAAGATTTATTAAGAAAGTGTCCTCATCATGAACTACCGAAATGGCTGCAAATTCAAATATTCTATAATGGTTTAGGAGTTGCAAATTGATCTATGGTTGATGCAACAGCTGGAGGTGCACTTATGAGCAAAACTCATGAAGCAGCCTATGAACTTTTAAAGGAGATGACATCTAATAATTACAAGGGGTCTTCAGAGAGAACAATGCTAAGAAAAGTGGCTGAAGTTTTTGAACTTAATCCTATTACTACTATAACTGGACAAATTGCTACTTTATCTAAACAATTAGGCAATATGAATTTTAATGCTATTCAAACTAATTTATTTGTGATTTTTGTGCAGGTTATCATTCAAGTGCAGATTGCCAAGTTGGGAACCCTTTTGTTCCATCAAATGCCGAATATGCAAATTTTGTGTCAAACTTTCAAAGGCAAAACAATTATTATGCAAACACATACAATCTAGGATGGAGAAATTATCCCAATTTTTCTTGGAACAACGATCAAGGAAGAGCAATTAGATCACCTCAGAATTTTTAGCATCAAGAAAAGAAGCCGGCACTTGAAGATATGTTCATGCAACACATGCAGAAGACAGAGCAATACATGCAGAAGACAGATTTGGCAATCCAAAATGTTGCAATTTCAACTTCAACTTCAATTCACAATCTTGAGGTTCAAATTGGTCAAATTTCAAATATTCTTAACAAAAGAACGGCAGAAACATTACCTAGCAACACAGTGGTTAATCCCAATGAGCATGTCAAAGCAATAACACTAATTTTATGCCCTGCTTCCCAAAAATACGGAATACGAGTGCGTGACGAAGCCCTGCAAATAATTTTAACATCATCCATAAGCTGTAGGATCGACTCAGCATCACAATAAGAATATAACCAGTATACACAACCATGCATGCATGAATAATTTATTAAGCAACAGAAAACAATTGAAATAAATGACAATATCCCAAATAGTTTTCAAGTCTGGATCAAAAGATAAAACTCGAGAACATACGTCCGTTATAAGGTTCAAGTAACATCAAATGAAATAACTCAAATACAAAATAAAAATGATTAAAGAAAGGTTTCTCCGAGCAAAGCCTAGAACGTCTGCTTACCAATTCCAGCAGGCAAATCGTCTCCAAAGTCTGCTTGTAAAAAAATATAAAAGGAGAAAATAGGGAAAACAAGAGAAACGCCCTTAGTGCAAGTTAGGACCACAAATAGTAAAACAAGTACAAGCAACATGGAACAAGATTTGGAATCAAGAATGTAATAGGGATGCAACAAGTAGTGGGGATTCACGAAATTAGCTAGCAAGAAGGACAACTCGAGTGATAAGATAGGGTAACAAATACTAATAGTAGAACAAATGGCTAGTAAACATGTAATGGTGTTATGCATCAAGTAATAAGTATCACGTACAAGTGTCGAGTAACAAGTAACAAGTCTAATGTGTCAAGTTGTCAAGTACAAGTATCAAGTAGCAAGTATCAAGTAACAAGTCTCAAGTCTAGTGTTAAGTTGTCAAGTACAAGTATCATGTCTCATGTATCATATAATCACGTATCAAGTAAGCATGTATCATGTTCAAGTCTTGTAGTTATTACTATCTAGGTAGCACTTCATGCATCCATCTTTTTACTACATGGTTGCTACGGTCAATGCAATTTCGTTTAGATCTAGTGGTGGACTTTATAGGGTGGTGTACTCAGGTATCAAGTATCAAGCAGGCACGGTTTATGAATACGAAAATAAATAACAGGTTCAAGACCCACACAGTGGGTTCATGAATACAACAGGTTCATGAGCCAAGTAACTGGCTCCATGAATACATCAAGGTGCAACAGGTTCATGAACAGGGTACTGGAAAATACGGGTCTCCTTCCGAGTACACTTACCTATATTGTCCACTACTAAGGTCTTTCCCTTAAACCCCGGCTTATTGTTTATTATTAACATCAAGCAAGCATGAGAGTGTGCGAAACAAGTCACGCAAACATAATCAAGAACATGGGACAAGTCTAGGTTAATTAGGGTACATGTTCGAGGGTCAAAATTAATCAAAGCATCGAGAACAAAAATCTCAAATCTGGACAGCATGAGGTTGCTGCACCAAAATTGCGATTTCCGTTGCTACAAGATAGAAAATGTGGATCCATCAGAAAATTTAGAAACTAGGCTGCTGCCCGGTTCCAACGCATATAATTAAGGTACATGAAAGTTGTGGTAACATATGTCAAAATAGCAAACTATACAGCATTTATGTTCAGCCAGAATTTGTGAATATGAGTTTATACATATAAAACAGGGTTGAAACATCATTAATTAATTCTGGAAAAATTAGAAAATGATCTCTAGGGTGTCCAGCAATAGCATGCAAAATTTCAAGTCAATTACTTACTATTAGCATAGTTAAAATAATTTCAAACTAAAGAGGTGCATCAGATTTTGTGAATTTGTGACTACCGACACAGCAGCAGTAAAACTGCGATATCTCCTGGACCATAACTCGAAATTCGAAAATTCTAGAAGTTATTGACAACTAGACATTTAGGGCTACATTTCATATTCAGGGCTCAAGTCCAGATTTTGATTTTAAAGGGGTCGAAACAGCAAGTGTGAATGTCTTTCATATACAAGTTGCATGATAATTGGTTATTATGAGTTTAGATTAATGTGTGATACAAATACGGATGTAGTGGTTATCAAATCAGCAAGAAACATCTATTTCTCAAGTCAAGGAATGCAAGATCATCACATACATGATACAACACACATCTACAAGTCTAGGGTTTCTTAGTTTCATGTGTTCAAGTGACTAGGAGATAAAATGAGTCCAAGTAGTTTGTATATCAACGAATGGTTGTGACTCTTGAGATCATGAGATCGATGATGAATAATTCAAGATCAACAAATGATGAGACAAGAAGGAGTCACAACTACAACCTATTTGCAGTATTTTTAATTAAACACTTGTACTAGAACAAAAATTTGTACAAGAAGGATACTTGCCTTAGGGGAGTAGCTGACGAATCCGATGTAGGAATAACGGGGGATCTCGACACGGACTCAACGAACGGATCGAATAAACACACGAACCAATCACGAATGCACGATCATAATCGTAACCACGAACACCGAGCACGGATCTCGTTGATCAAGGGGATGATCAAGATCAACAAGATCAGACGGTTGATGACGAAGATGATGATGATGATTAAGATCGATCGATCGAGCGATTGCGATCAAAGGATATTGAAGATCATCATGATCGTGACGATCAAGGAGAGATCGGATGGCCTAGATCAAGGTGATCAAGATGATCGTGATGATCAAGATGAGATCGACGGTCCAGGATCACTTGATGAAGATCATGAAGATCCGACTGCCCATAATCAAAGTGATCATCAAGATGATGGATATCATGATCAAGAGGATGATAAACGGCCCACGATCAAGGAGATCAAGATCTGATTGAATGGATAGCCCACAATCGACATGATCGAACCCATGATTAACCATCAACTCCACGGCTTTTGGCTCTGGCTTGGCGGGGACCGTTGTCGCTGTGGTGAAGTGCCGGTGGCCAGGGGGACAGGCGGCACGACGGCGGCCAGGGGGACAAGCGGCGCCGGCTGTAGGGAGGCGCTCGGAAGGAGCAGGGCAGTATAAGGGTTGCAGCAGGTGGCACTGTTGGAGGGTGCGATGCTACCGCAGGGTGGAGTCGCGGCAGGGAGGCTGCACCGGGTGGCTGCTGCGATCGGCACAGGAGAGGGCGAAGTACAGGGGTGCAGTTGCTTGTGTAGGCCGGCAGAGGATGGCAGGCTGAACGGGGTGACGACGCTGCGGTGGCTGTGCTGCGTCGCAGAGGGAAGGCCAGCGGCTGTTGATGCGTGGCGCGTCGGGATAGGGAGGATGCACACAGGGAGGAAGGTGGGTCGCGAGTTTAGAAGAAGATGGCGCTAGGGGTTTGGTGGTGGAAGAAAGAGATAGCGGCTAGGGTTGGGTTTGCACAGGAATTAGGGTAGGGTAGGTTAGGTTTAAGTTTAAATAGATGGGTTATTGGGTTGGATATGTTAACGGGGTTTGGGTAGTTAGGTGGGTTTGAGTGTATAAATGGGTTCGGGTTTAGTAATAGGGTAATGGGTAATTGGGTTTTTTTAAAAAATCCAATAAGAAATATATACAATTAGAGAATAATAATAATAATAATAATAATAATAATAATAATAATAATAATAATAATAATAATAATAATAATAATAATAATAATAAAAATAGATCAATAATAATATAGCAACAAAATAAATCAATTTGTGTGCATCAAATTAATACTCAAATACTACTAAATACAATGGAAATAGATTTTCAATTCAACAATCAAATATAATAATATTAATAACAACAATAATAATTTTGATATACATATCAAAATGAGATTTGAGATAAACAAGTTTAATAAAATCCAAATAGTAACAAAATAAAATACAAATAGCCGGTCAGTTAGAAAATAAACATTATAGCTAAAATATACTACTATTCGAAGAAAATACAATTTCCGGTTCGAGAAGATTTATAACGAATCAAAATGCGGAGAAAATAATATCGAATTTATAACGAATCAAAATGCGAAAAATATTCAGAAAATACGTATTTAGGGAAATAGGGGTTACAACTAAGAAGCGGGAGGACAATTGAGCAACCACAAGAAGAAAATGTCGAACAAAATGTGGATGAAAAGGAAGAAGAGTACGAACCAATTGTGGAGGAACAAACGCAGCATGAGCAAGTAACATTTGATGTTTTTAAATCCATGAAGTTTTCTGCCGAAGAATAGTCGTGTTTTCAAGTAAGTGAAATTGATTTAATTATGGGCGAGAAACATAGTGCTGAAATTGAAAAGTTACCTATAAAAGTATGTCCAACAAATTCAGTAACTCTTGAATCTGAGAAAGAAAAGAATTTGAAATATGTTATGTATTTGGATGCTGCACCATCTATTCATCCATTTTCTCAGCTGACATTCAAGGAGGTGGGGATATCAAAGACTCCATCTTCAAGAAAGAAACAACTGAAATTCGAGCTGCTACCATCAAGCTTGACGGATGCACAGAAAAAATCTAACCCACATATGAAGAGAATTATTGGAAAAAAAGGCTCGTATGTTGTTGGATCTTGGTGTTACATAACCATTTCATTATCAAGTCTGGCTGAAGACTAAAAACGTAGTGCTTCTTAACAGGGAACCCATATTTTCTTTTGCTGCATTAGATTTTATTTTTGTTTTAGTTTATTTTTAATTTTAATTTTTGAGTTTATTTTGTAGGATTGCATAAGTTTGGAAGTCGCCGGGCGGAGCTGTTTTCTACACCTACATTGATGGTTGTTTTTGAACAGCATGGAGTCAGAATCTGGATAAGTGTTTCAAAGAGAGATTGTAGCCAATTGTCTTAGCTTTCCAGAAAAAAAAGAACCAAGGCATTTGGACACCTACAACTCCATATATCGCTGCAACACTGAACGTCGCGCGTGCAGAATTTTAACACGAATCAGGGGAGAAATTCTGAACTTTTCTCATTCTTTTTGTTTTTTTTTCCTTTCCCATTGAGGACAATGTGATATTCAAGTTTGGGGGAAGGGGTACAAATTTATTATTTATTTATTTATATATTTGAAAAGAAAAACAAAACAAAAGGGATTTCAATTGGGCCCACCATTACACTTTTGAGTTCTTTATTGTGCTAAGCATTGAAATAATTTTTTTAGGATTAGATTAAGCATACTTATTTACTTTAGGATTATTGAATTTCAAAATTACACACACAATTGTAAGAGTCATGTAATTATACATAAAAGAAAAATGTGATGATTTTTCTTGTGATTATCCCCTTTGATATAGTCCTAAACAGAGTTTAAGTAAATAGAGTGAAAAAAAATAAAAAAAATTATGAATAAAGTCTATCTACTTCAATATTTTGAGTTGCTTAGTAACTAGGGGTATTCATCACCAATGTTTACTTTTACGTCAAATGGCAACTTGAAATATGAATATGCAAAGAACTCTAAGTTTGTGACTTGTTGAGTAACCAGGTGAATTTATCACAAATGTTTGGATTCGCGTCAAATGACAAGTGACAACTTAGAGAAGATACCAAAAAAAAAAAACTCTAGTTTGCTACTCGGTTTGTAGTAGTGAGAAGGGGTAATCACAGATGGAGTTGTTACATACTATAATTACATTAATTGCATGACAAATATGATTGGGTTTGGAATTATGAATAAATAATTGCACTGGAGAAAGTGAGTATGCTTGATTTTACTTTATTTGCTATTGTTTATGTATTAAATTGAAATTTTGATGCTTGCATGATGAGATCTTTTAGTGTGATGAGTTGAGCTATTATTGATTATTTTTCTTTTATTCATTATTTTACTTTTTGCTCGAGGACAAGCAAAATCTTAAGTTTGGAGGTATTTGATGTGTCTAATTTTTATATAAATATTTTTACTCACTTACCCATAAAAACTGCTTATATTCGTCTATCTTATTTATAATTCATCTCATTTCCATATATTTCAATTAATTAATTATTTTTGAAGGAATAAGATTTTTGATGCAAAAAGGTGAAGATTTTTGGTAAAAAGTCAGCAAACAAAACAAGGAGACTGATTGATTAATTTTTATTTTTTTGTTGAATTTGAATTTTTACAATTTGGCTATGTGAAAAGCAAAATATAATTTTAAATTGCCAATAGAGGTGAAAATAGAATAAACAATTTAAAAATGTTTTAATTGAGCTAATGTGATAATTCGTTAGTTTAATTAATTTAATCTAATTTATTTTATTTTATTTTCATCATAAAATCTGATTTTATTTTGTGTGTATGCAGCATGTACTTCAAGAAGAGAAACAGAAGAAAAAGAAGCAAGAAATAAAGAGAAAATCACATAAGAAAATAAATAAATGAAGAAAAGGGGGTTCTGCTAAAAATAAACCCTAAATCTCCCTTTCGTGCTGCTATAAATATAACTCAAAGAGACGCAAAAAGGGGACGCTTAACGAAGAGGAAGAGCGTCGGCTAACCACTACTTATAAAAAAATTAAAATTTAATCGCTGACGTGGGTGTGTAGATCGAGTAGATGAGAGAGGCAGAACGTGTGCTATGGGTTGCGTCACGCACTTCAAGACGAAACAGGCTTGATGTCATGTGGGCTCGAACTCAAGGGACAGCGGAAGGGGACGGATTTTCTGACGTCAGCGCTGTGTCCTTGCGCATGGCGGCTCGGTTACCCAGGCGACGAAATAGAGGAGCGGCTCGGTTGCGCTGACGTCAGCGCTGTTGGCGTGGCGGCATGCTGCTCAAGACAGAGAAGAAAGAGAGAAAGAGAAGTGCTGTGTTTGCTTGTTTTGGTTTGCAATTTCTTTTACAAAAATAGTTCTTTTTGTATCTCTCTTCTTTCTCCAATTTTTTGTTATGCAATCCAAGACAGTATTTGTTAGTTGCAATTTTATTATGAACTAAATTTATTTTTCTAGGGCTTTGATATAGCCTAATTTTAAGAACGCAATTTTTAATTCCATATTATTTTTCTATTTTTCCATGGTTATGTGTTTGATTTTTGATCTTAATGCTTACAATTGGTTGACCGACTTTTGTATGATCTATTAAATCATGGAGAGACCGAACTGGTAATTTGTGATTTTAAATTAATAAAATTAAACACCATTGATTGAGCGAAATTAGTCCTTGTGGGATCGACACTCTTTTCACTTATCTATAATACTTGTTGCAATTTTTTACACTTGCAAAAAATTCACATCAGCGCTCTCCTGATTCTGCAACTTCCAACAGTCTTTCTTGATATGCCTTGGCCTCTTGCAATATCGGCAACAGATCGAATCCTTTTACAAATCACTTTGTCTTCCCCTTGAAGGACTATCCACTGCTAGACAACTTGTGGGAATAGACGGTGATTTCTGGGTCTCCTTCCTAGGTTGATTTTCCTTCAATGTTTTGATTACACCATCTACCGAAATACTCTCCTTTGTAAATCTACCGTGTAACATGGTAGTGATCAAAGGCTCGTACGAAACCGGCAGTGAATATATCAGGTTGAAAGCTTTATCTTCCTCAGACACATCTGCGTTGATCGCCTTAAGTTCAGATAATACCTTATTGAACTCTGTAATGTGGTCTTGGAGATCGGTACCTTCCTTCATAGATAAACAGAACAACTTCCTCTTTCAATGCATCCGATCTAATAATGACGAACCAGAGTAGTCAGCTATGAGTTTTTTCCACAAATTTGCCGCATCAGTTTCTTCAAGAAATATGCACTTGACCTCGTCCGCCAATGATAGTCGAATCAGACTTATGGCTCTTTCACGATTATCTTCCCAACTGTCATCCTTCATATCAGTTGGCTTTTCTTTCTTCTTAACGGCTAACTGCAAACGTTCTTGAACAAGAACATCACACATGTCAGTCTTCCAAAGATTGAAATTGATCTTTCCATCAAACTGCTTGATCTTCAAAATACTGTGGCCTGTCATCTTAACCAAGGGACTCGGCAACCTGAAGCTCTGATATCAGTTATTAGGATTGGGGCGTCAACCAACGCCCGTTGTCGCAGCGGAACTAAATAGAGCAATGAGGAAGTCGAAGTAGATGAGACGAATCAATTGAGCAAGTAAGTAGATCCACCAATCTAACACAAACACACCGATGACTTATCCCAGTTAGCTTTTGCTTAATTCGGGATGAAATATAGGGAGATCTGATATTCAACTAGAAGCGATTACAAGGAGTTACTAATTCACTCAATACAAGGAATTAAACTCACTTACCAAGAACTATCTCTCTCTCTCGAGCCTCTCTTTGCAATGGAGAAAATAATCTATGAAGTACTCTACTCTCATAAAGGAGGAGTTTACAACAATATATATAGTGGAATAGAGAGAAACTTAGGTCTAATCTTGATTCTCAGTTGTCCGATATAATCTGGAAAAGAAGTAACTGAATAGGAGCCGTACGATCTAACTTGGAGTTGATTGAGCTGAAACGACCTAACAAATCGAGGCCCAAAACGAATACAGCGCCGCGGTCGGTCGACCATCCAACAAGACCGGTCGACCGTCCACTTTCGGCCAAACCAGTGCAACTGTGGTCGGATGTGCGATCGACCGCAATTTGGGACAGTCGACCGCAACTATGTCTGCACCTTTGCTGGTTGCTGTTTTCTTCTACTCTCTTCGACGCTTCGACCTCCGTGCTTCATCTTACCTTCTTTAAATCTGAACCACGAGTATTTAAGACACATTCCTTACACCAGATACTTTGAAAGTAGTTGATCCTTATGTTAATTCAATTAGAAATTGTGTGCATTTCATCGCTTTAAGTGGAACTATGCTTCAATATTTTAAAGAATGATGTAATCTTAAGGGAATACATTTTAGAAAATTTCTTATAGATGTTAAACACTGAAGAAACTCTACCTTCGATTTATTAAATGTTTTTACACAATACAAAGCGGTTTTAAATGATTTTTGTATTGCAAAAACCATGATTTTTTTGAAATGACTCCCCAATCTTGGCATTTTGCCTAATCTTTTCCTAAGATTTTTGAACCTTTTAAAACAGCAACTGTGGTGTTTTAAAGATCTTATGATTCTACTTCTAGTAGTATTTTTATTTCAATAATTACTATGATGCAACTGTCCCAGACATGATTTCGGATCAATACATTAATCATATTGTTATTACCGCTTATACTAAAACTTTAAAGTATTTTAATCCTCTCATATGTTGTATTGTATTGCTACTATTATGGATCATCGTATTAAATTAGCAGGTACGAAGAGTTTGATTGAAATATTTTTTAATTTACTTGTTGTTGAGTCGATAGTGAATTACTTGTATAATTATTATGATAGAACTTATGCATCTAATAGTACAACACGTCAAACTAGTATATCAAATTATTCTGCTTCTAAAGATAAGGGTAAGACTACATTAGAAAATGTCATTGCTAAATTATTTGCTCGTATTCAATTTTAAAAACCTAGGACTAATGCACCTTATGAATTGAATTTGTATAATTAACAAGATAGTGAGAATTCTAATTCTAAGATTGAAGTGCTATAATGGTGTAAAGAACATGAAAATCTTTTTCCAATTCTTTCACATATGGCTAGAGATCTACTAACCTCTCTTGCGTCTACAGTTGTATCAGAAAGTATTTTTATAAGTGGCAAGGTTTTCACCGATTACAGAAATTGCTTGAAGCCAAATTTATTGGAGATACTGATATGCATCGAAGATTGCATGAAAGCTGAAGACAGGAATCAAGAAAAAGCAGTCGCAAGTGGAAGAAAATCACCTGAAGATCAACAACAATAGTAAGGAATTTAGGGCGATGATATCTTAGGTTTAGGTTAAGTAGAATTGCACGACAATTATCCAATGCCCTTTCTTCAGTCTAACTCTAAGCTATCTCAAACTCTAGATTACCCCATTAAACATGTAATTTAATAAATTTGTTTGCTTTTTTTGAATTTTTATTACATATATTTGTATGTAAAATACTTGTAAAAACTTATTAGAAGTTGAAATAAATAGTATATACAATTTTGTTTCATTCTTGTACTTATACATTTCTTTTAAAAAATTCTGGAGTTAAAAAATATATATATATATATTTAACCAAACCAACTCTGGCCCGGCCCGACCCGATTCAGGGTTCAACCTGTAAGGGTTGGCGGGTCGACCCGGACGACTTTTAAAATTATCAACTCGGTCCGGCCCGGACAGGGTCTTGACCCAACCCGACTCGACCCGATCCAACCCCTACTGGGCAAACCCCACAGGTTTGGGCCCGGCCCAGCCCGGCCAACTCAACCCGCTCGCCAACTCTATTTATATCTATGCTATAACACATTCATCACCTTTTGGTGTGAGTCGGTTAACTCCTGCATTTGACTCTAAGAGTTGGGGGGTTGGTTTGGCAAAGTAACAATAAGAAAATGCGACTTTTTTTTTAACCTAATCATGAGCAGACAGCAACTTCACATCTGAAATTCGCATCTCTCTGATTTTAAGTCCACAATATTCAGTTGACAAGGACAAGTATTACATCAGAGCTGTATGTAACTTACAACATCTTGTTTATCATGAAAAAACTTACAACTATCTTTTTACAGCCAAACCAATTAGAAAATAGAACAGGGTTGGAGGTACAAATTTCTATTTGCACAATTCTGCAATTATGAATAAGGGTATATGTGTGTTTGCAGGCCCCAACCCTATAGGAGAGGCGAAAAAGGTGGCCTTACATATTTTGCACGTGCTCCTAATAACAAATAAATTATTTCTAGCTGACCAACTAAGAAATTAATCCGAGTCCAAGTCAACAATAAATTATTTTTAGTCTGCCCACTGATGCGGTTTATTTCTGGGAGACGTGTGGATGCACCAGGTGTGAGTTCTTACTCGATTTGTATTTGAAGGAGGAAGCTACTAATCAGATGACCCTCGGCTGGTCGAGCGGTACCGGTGACAGGCTGGAGTGAGGCGAGGCTGGATGCTCGGCTCGGATCAGGGAGCTCGGATCCGAGGTCTGGTGTACCTGCAGACGGTCTAGGAACACCGGGGTTGGTCCCGGTGGCAGACCCTCCGACGATCTAGTCAGTCACTTAAGATAGAGCAGTAGTAACTAGGATTTTGTGGAAGAAAGATTGATTACCTCAAAAGGTGGGAGAGGGCCTGGTATTTATAGGGGAAGCCAATCGGGTCCAGACCCGTTTGGGGCTGGGCCGGACCCGGTTACCCGAGTTGCTGAAGCGGTGGAAAGCCGGGCGGTATAGGGCTGACGTGGCAGACGCCGGAGCGGTTTCCGGGCTGACGTGGCAGAGCTCCGGACGGTTTTCCGGTGCTGATGTAGCAGATCTGAAGGATCAGAAAGAGCGCGTATCCTGAGGGGATCCTGTGGCCCAGGATGGGTCACGTTTATTCCTGACCCATATCACCCACTAAGAAATTATTTTTAGCTGGCACACTGAGAAATTAATTTGACTCGAACCCTTAGCGAATGTGGACGGTGGATCATTAGTGGATCCGACCCGAACCCTCTCATTGGCATCCTCAATCCAAATCCAAAACCTTGCTTCCTATCAACCCTAATTCTCATTGTTCCCATCACAAAAACCAAAGCTCAAACCCGAACGACGATGAAGCCATGACCACCGGCGGTCAAAACCTCGTCATCTCCCCTCCTATCTTCTCTAACGATGCAACCATCTTATAACCATTAAAACCCATAACTAATTCTAACGCCTTTCCCCCAAATCATAAGGGAACTCTCTCTGTGTCTCAAGCTAGAGTTTCGAATTAATGTTTTTTTTTTCTTCCATATTCTCATCTTCATTTTAGATAATTCTCACGTTTTTCTTTTCCATGATCTCATCTTAATTTTAGACTTTACATCTCAATGTGTTATGAGATAAATGAATATATCTTTTCAGGTTAGGAGGTTTAGGATGTAGAGTATGATCTGTGTGTTTTTCTTTTGCACTTGAAATGTTTGGTGTTTTATTTCAATGAATATAAGGTAAGGAGGAGAAAATGTAATATGACATTGAAAATAAAGAATGGTTTTTTTGCTAAAAGATGAAATTTTTAGGGATAAATTTTAGTTTTTATCCAAAATTTGATGAATGGGTAAAGACTATAGAATAAGACTTTACTAGGTTGCAATATTCCATATTGAAATTGTGCTTTTGTTTGTGTATGTAGGGGAGAGGGGAGTGTTTGGCGACAATACTAAACACAACGGATATCCCGACATTTTTTTGACCTATTCCGATGTTTTTAAACGTCGGGATAGATCGTAGCGGCGCTTCTGAAATTGCCGTCAGAAGCACCATTTAGCGAGCGTCGGGACAGCTTAGGGGTCTATCCCGGTGTTTTTGGGAATGCCGCTACAGACCATGTCTATCCCGGCGTCAGTAAAACACGCTGGGATAAAGCGTTTATTTAACAAGAAAAAAATAACTTATCCCGACGTTTTTGGTCGATAGGATACTATGTTTGATAAGCACTATATAATGTTAAACTATATAAGATAAACTGTAACGCCCCAGAATTTTAAATACTATATTTTGAATTAATAAATAATTTTTAAATCAATTTATTTAATTATTTTTTATTTTTTGTAAAACTGACGTTTTCACACGTGCAAAACACGTACAAAAATGTTTGTGGTGCAAATTTCTAATTTTAAATTATGAATAGGTTCTCCAATTTATAATTGAGTATATTCTAAATTTTTGAATTTTTCTGAATAAAGAAACTATTTTTCTAAATACCTTGAAAGAAAAGAGTTTTTGCACAAAATGTCGTTTGGAAGTAAAATTTGAATTTAAAATTTTGTTTTGCCGTTTTGATAGGCCAATATGGCAGTGGAGAGATTGGGGGAAAGATATTTTATCCCTCTAATTTGATTTTATTTGATTTTATTGAGTATATATAAATTTATGCAATTTTGGGATTGTTGGGGACTTTATTGCAAATATTTTTCCTAGAGAATAAAAAGTCAAAAAGTATACTTGAAAAATATAATATTTATTAGTGGATAGTAATTCTAAATTTTCTGGGTTTTTATGAATAATACTAGGTATGCCCGTGGGCACGTGCCTACGGCACGTATTTGGAACTGCATATAAATTGCAGGATGTTTATTGTATATGGATTTAATAGAAAAATAAACATCCTACAATTTATATGCAGTTCCAAATACGTGTCGTAGGCACGTGCCCACGGGCATACCTAGTATGTATATATAACCTCAGCTATAAATAGCTTTTGTTTTCTGTTGTTAGTTTTTTGGACCAAGATATGAGACTTTATGTTAATTAGAGAAGAAGAATAAATCATTAGAAGGATAGCGGGTGAAAATGGTTGTTGCAGTCTGAATAATGAGGAGCAATACTTAAAGCAATCCAGGCAATTTTACAGGAGTGAACATATAGGAACATATCATCATTATAAACAAAAGAAAAGGGCATGTTATCTTCTAAACTGGGTAGTTGGATCGGTCAATTTTTTACAGGAGATAACTTGTGATAGTTATAGATGATGCAGAGTTATGATAGTTACAGATGATGCAGACAGTAGGAACATTTCACAACAGCCAATTCGATAGAGAGCTGCAAGTAAACATAAACACAACTTAGAATGTTCAGAAACAACATAAACATAGCTCAATCGGCCTGGAAACAAAAATGAACAGAACTCAGATTGCTCAGAAACAACATGAACAAAGCTCAATAAACCTGGAAACAAAATGAACAGGGCTCAAAATGCTCATAAACATCATTAAAAAGAGCTCAGTCACCTTGGAAACAACATAAATATAGCTAAAAAATGCTTATAAACAACAATAATGCATGCATTTATGGTAAAGGAGATATTACGACTATGATCCTCGTTGGGTTGGAGGTCCATGACTGGTGACAATTATCTTTTAGTAATAATTCTGCCAACATTTTTTCACAAGTTAACAACAGTATAAATGAACTCAACACACACACAATCAGTTATACAGTAACAATGAACTTTATAGATTGGACTAATGACTACAAAAATGGGAACCATTCCTCTTGCAAAAACCCCAATTCTAGGAATGCCTAATAGACTACAGAGCTTATTACACTCAAAAGATCTAAGCTTTAACTTTAAGGTTCACCATCAGTCTGGAATTCATTGCCCGCAGATGCAAAGTGTGATTTTACCAATGCAAGTGCCTTCGAACGTTGAGATATCTTGTTCTTTTCCTCCTTCATCATCTCAGCAAACCTATAATTGTTCAGCAATCCACAAATTTCTTTCTTATGAAAATTATGCATGCAAGAGAAGCTTAATTAGTGCCAAATTGGAAAAGAATCATAAGTTAGTTCATAGCCATCTAGTTGAAAAAAACTGGATCCCAAGATGTCATTAAGATAACAACTTGTTGATGCTAATTTGAGCAGCCAACTATGTTTCATTAAAAGAAAAGAATATGATTAAATATGCAAATCTAGCATTAATACGTACTCATTGGATTAGTCGTAGGCTCAGATCTGACACCTGTGTGTAAGGATGGTTCATATCAAGCATCAATATTAGATAATGTTTTCTAATAAAAAAGAATTACCAATGATATGTTCAATTACCAACATATGAGAACACAAAAATATGGCTCGCCCAGTGTCCTATTTTTGTCAAAATCATTCTTCGCACTATGTATCGAGTGTATAACATTAAAACTGTAGGTAGTACTAAAGTTGGGTACGATATGTACCCTGCAAAATTTTGGGGTTGAATTTTATTAAGTCTCCGATGAAGAGACTAATAAGAATATGCATCATCCAAGATGAGTGAGATAACTGAATTAAGATATGATTCTGCAAAAAGTTAATCAACAATTGGGTTATAAATGTTCACCTTCGTGTCAAATTCTCACCTTCACAACATGTAAGAGCAAAACGCACATTATAATTTACAAAAATAGAATTAGAGAATATATGTAATGAAAAGAAAATAAAAACCTGATAGTATGCTAATATTAACTACCAGGTATAAAATCCAAATCCTTTCAGAAAAACAACTTACCTGATAGTTCTCCTCAATGACCTGCAAGACGTAGTTCATTAATGAACTCTGAAAGCTTGAGGAGCTCTGAGTCAGTGAAGATTTCCTCAAACACCTTCAGCCTTTTTACAACATTGACCTGATTACATACGGAGACACAGGATGAGCAATCAATTATAATTTAATTAGGTAAAAAATGCCAAACATCTCAAAACAACCTACTACAACTAATTCTCCTACAGCTTCTCCTATTACATCTCAATAAGAAATTTGAGGTGAGAATCGTGAAGAGATAGAACTCGCCATATGCCCTTTCACTGGTTCCCTTGCTACAAAACCTTTACAGGTCTTGATTCTGTCCATGCGCGTCGCAAGCATCCTTCAATGTCCACCCTATGCTCTAGGGATACGAAAGAAATTCAATAATAAATATAGAGAAAAAGATTTATATAGAACAAAACAGAAATCGCAGGACCAAGAAACCATATTTCTCCACAGTAAACAAATAATCATGATAAAAGAAAATTTGCATATAGGAAAAGGCATGCTTAACAATGTCAGACTTATGCTAGTCATATAAAACACAGCCAAAAACTTTGACAAAACCTGGAGCAAAAGAAAACGTCAACTAAGTAAAATACCAGTAAAATTAGTACAGAAACAAAACAAAACAAAACAAAAAAATGGAGTAGTTTCCATTACATTTATTTTTGATGAATCTAGCTATGCTTTAATATTTGGACATTAAATATGTGAAAATTATGTAAACCAAATGCATACAACAACCAAAGTATTATTTCATAATTACAGAAAACTGCATGAGCAAAGGAGAAAAGCAAAGTAATATCATTTCCACACACAAAGAAATGAAACGAAAAATATCACAAAAAAGCTAGCAATCTCGATCTTATTACCACACTTGCATTTCTAGTTCATAGGCTTGTAATTAGTATTGTCATCACCTCTTGAATTGTTCAACGCATTGATGACAACGGAATTCCTCACTCCAGTTCTATGCTGTGGTGGAACTACATGAAATGGCTCACAGTGGCCACATGAGGTGGCATTGAACCAATCATTTCGCTGCTCACCATCACCATCTCTTTACCTTCTTCCTGCTTCATCAAAATTCATCTCAAATAAGAAACCAAACCCAAAATCTAGCAATTACCCATTACAGGATTAGAGATGGCAAGAGGATAATTGTAGTCAAAATCTCACCTTGGAAATTTCTGCATGATTTTTTTAAGGATAAAATCTCTGCATGAATGAAAGTTGATCTCACTGCAAAAAGAAAAGAATATTTAAAAATAATTTATACTTTTGAAAACTCCACTGAAGTATGATTAGTTACACATTACCCTCAATAACATGTGCAGAGCTAAAGATAAGGAGCAGTACAATGAAGTATGAAAACAGAGTCATCTGCAAAACTGGAGTAGATACGGAAAAAAGAGAAGAGCAAGGGTGAGAGATATATAATAGCTCCGCGAACAAAAGCTGAAAAAAAAACTATATAGTTAGTTTGAGAAATTCATACTCTATATGTGCATATTTAATGCACGGACTACTGAAGGACCAAATGATCTTATATGCAAATCTGTCATTTAATTTATTCCCATGTCACTGTTATGAGAGAAATCTATGTTGAAGGATTATCACTCTTTCAACACCTTCACCAAAGTGATATTTTCCAATTAAATAAAAAGCATGTTAATAAAATTTTGAACTAAAATAAGGCTTCTAGCAAAAAATAAATCTTAAATGAGATAAAATAATAATTATGGGAACATCACTACCTTAATCCATAATAATAATATCCATAAATCGCATAATAATAATATGCATCATTGATTACATGCAGGCACATTACAGCCTCCAACGTGTTCCAAATGCACGTCAGATACAACCTCAGAGTAGTCGCCTACAATTCAACAACCAAAACCCACATAAACAATCAACCAACTAAGAAAACCCAAAATAAAATAAAAACCATACACGGTACAGTATCAATTCTAGAGTCAACGTACGCAAGTTTTAGCCAAAGCAGCTACAACTGGTATCAAAAGTCAACCACTAATTAAATCATATAAAATGACATAGATGAACACATTTTTACTTCATTTATTACTTCAGTATTTTAGATCTCCGATCTAATTGATTGTTAATTTTGTTTTCTTTTTGAAGATTATTTTTTTACATTAAATTGTCATTCTCATAGCTTAATTGCGAAATCTATTGAAACAAACTCAAGCAGTGAAAGCAAGCAAAAATGGACATAAATGGCATCAATAACTTGTATATTGACAAAGTAGAGTATACATGCTATGTCTCCATTTTTGAGTGAATATCAAATACCTTAAAGGTGAGGATAGCGAGATATGATGCTTTGCTCTCTACAAGCATTACTCTTCATCTGAAACAAAAGAGATAGATGGCTTTGTGAATTCATGAAATGAATCTAACTAAATCTTTTAAATGTAACAACTTTTATGAATAATACAAATCTTTGTTGATAGTAGTCCCACATGTAAATAATAAGGAGAATAAAAGAACTTATCAATAAGTAAGTTAATTGAAACTTTAAATGAAAAAGATTTGTGTGAACCGTGGGTATCAAATGCTCCACGTACGCATCTACAGCAATCAATACGTTAGGCTTAAGCAATTTTCTCAAACAGATGGTATGCATTATTACATCATAAACAATAAATATTGCAACAGTAATTTAAGGTGAGAGTTTACCGAAATCTTCGAGTGCTAAGGCTGCGACATTCGACCCCTCCAACTCCATCGCTTTAATACCCCTCTGAATTACAAAGATCGAAAACATGATTAATTCGAAAAGGAATGAGAAAATTGGGGGAATTAGTTAACTCAAAATCGGAAGCACATTCTTGAATCTGATCGGCGATAGCGAACCCTAAAGAATGATCAGATGAATCTGAAGAGATCTGCTTTAATCGACTGCGAAGACAATAGAGAAAGTGAGATATTGGATGAGAGAAGAGATCTGCGCGGGGAGAGTGGGGGTAATATTTGGCGATGAGAGAGAGAGCAGGGAGAGAGAGAGGGAGACGGTGAGAGAAGAGAGACTGAGTGACCGGAAAAGAGGGAGAGACAGTGAGAAAGAGAGAGAAGGGGGTTTTTTTGGGAAAGAGAGAGAGAGAGTGTGTGTGGATTTTGAAATTGTGCGATTTAAAATTTTGAGCGGGAAAATATGTTTTGTGAAAATAAATCTGGGCCATTGATTTTAGGGAAGATTGAAGAAGAGCCACTTGATAGCTTTCTTTGTAATTTATTATATTGATGATTATTGGCATGAACATGATGTTTGTTATGGGTTGATTGTAGAGATAAATTATTTTGATAAAGATGGTTTGTTAATATGATAAAAATTAAATCTTGATTGCATGATACTCTTATGTTGATTCTCTTTTGATAATGGATATTTGATGCATGAGAGATCATATTTTATTTGTGGAAATTTATTTTTTATGAACCCATGTATTATTGTGGATGATTAGAGTTGTCATACGATCTAAATATTCATGTAGATAAAAAATAAGTTGCTCTTGAATAGTGGAAATCCTCTATGCATGAAAGATCAAATTTTGTTTGTAGAATTAGATCTAATAAACCTATATGTTATTGTAGATGTGTAGATCTATATGCATGATTAAAGAACATATTTTGATTCACTAAAAGATGAAAATTTTGTGGGTTATTCACTGTTTGGCTCTCGGGTTAGGGTGTTGGACTCAATTTTCGAGGAGTTTTGTGTGTGGGGCTTGTGTGCTATAGTGGGGGAACACTAGTATACATATAGAAGTGCATATGTATGTATTTAATCTAATATTTATGTGAGATTCGATTGAGTTTGTGTTGAGTTTCGAAGTTGTTAAATTTCAGATTTTTTTTTTGAACCCAGTTCCAAGTTTTTGATAAATTTAAATAATGTTTTGAGGAAAATAAATCTACATTTTGAGAGATTAAATTCTTAGTTTTTAGGGACTATTTAGTTCAGGTTTTAGAGACGAAAACTTGAGTTCCAAAGGGGTATATTTCAAATTCTAAAAGAGGCAAGTTTCAGATTTTTGGGAAAGTATGAGTTTCAGTTTATTGATGATTTGTGGCTTCTATTTTCGTGCGAATGGATTATAAATTTGGCAACAAATTCTATGTTTATAGAGTAAATATAAACTAAAATTTCCAAAATTTAATATTCACCGTTAAATGGATTGCTCTTAAGGATATGAAGGTATAACTTTCAGATTTTGAATAAAAGATAGTTTTCAGAATTTGTTGAATTTAAACCCTTTAAATTAATTTGTTTGAGTCCAGCTTTTTATGGTGATTTCCTTAATATGTGCTGGATTTAAGTTAATTTTTTTCCAAAATTTAATATTTATTTTTGAATGGATTGTTCTTAAAGATAAGAAAGTATAACTTTCAAATTTTGGATAAAAGATAGTTTTCTGAATTTGTTGAATTTAAACTCTTTAAATTAATTTGTTTTAGTCCAGATTTTTATGGTGAGTTCCCTGATATGTGATGGATTTAAATTAATTTTTTCTAGAGTTTAATATTTATTTTTGAATGGACTGTTCTTAAGGATAAGAAGATATAACTTTCAGATTTTTGATAAAAGATAGTTTTTAGAATTTGTTGAATTTAAACCCTTAAAATTAATTTGTTTGATTCCAGATTTTATGGTGAGTTCCTTAATATGTGCTGAATTTAAATTAATTTTTTTAGAATTTAATATTTATTTTTGAATTGACTGTTTTTAAAGATAAGAATGTATAACTTTCAGATTTTGGATAAAAGATAGTTTTCAGATTTTGTTGAATTTAAACCCTTTAAATTAATTTTTTTGAGTCCAAATTTTTATTGTGAGTTCCTTGATATGTCCTTGATTTAAGTTAATTTGTTCAGAATTTAATATTAATTTTAGAGTGTACTGTTTTGAATAACGAAATCATGAACTTTTAGATTTTGGTAAAATTCTAGTTCCAATTTTAGATATATTAAAGTAATGGTTTTGGAAAAATAAATCTATATCTTGTAGATGAAATTATCAGTTTTTAAGGTTATATACTTCAGTTTTGAAGGATAATTATTTCGGATTTTTCAGAGTTATTCTCCGTTTTAAAAAGGGTGAATTTCAAATTTTACAAACTATAAAATTTCAGATTTTTGGGATGAGATCCCATATATTTAAGAGATTTATTTCAGTTGAGATTGAATGAAGTTATAGTTGAATTTATTGAACTTTACAAATAAATGGGAAGTGAGATTCAAAAGGTTGAGCTTAAAGAACTTTTATAAGTTAATTTTTTGTTTCCATATATGAAAGAATATTTTGTATTATTGGACCAAGTTGGGTTTGATTTGAGATTAGGGTTCTGTTGTGGACCCTAGGGGATTTTGTGTTGTGAGCACTAGAAGTTGAGCAGGACCTAGAATTACCACAATAGAGAAAGTGAGATATTGGATGAGAGAAGAGATCTGCGCGGGGAGAGTGGGGGTAATATTTGGCGATGAGAGAGAGAGCAGGGAGAGAGAGAGGGAGACGGTGAGAGAAGAGAGACTGAGTGACCGGAAAAGAGGGAGAGACAGTGAGAAAGAGAGAGAAGGGGGTTTTTTTGGGAAAGAGAGAGAGAGAGTGTGTGTGGATTTTGAAATTGTGCGATTTAAAATTTTGAGCGGGAAAATATGTTTTGTGAAAATAAATCTGGGCCATTGATTTTAGGGAAGATTGAAGAAGAGCCACTTGATAGCTTTCTTTGTAATTTATTATATTGATGATTATTGGCATGAACATGATGTTTGTTATGGGTTGATTGTAGAGATAAATTATTTTGATAAAGATGGTTTGTTAATATGATAAAAATTAAATCTTGATTGCATGATACTCTTATGTTGATTCTCTTTTGATAATGGATATTTGATGCATGAGAGATCATATTTTATTTGTGGAAATTTATTTTTTATGAACCCATGTATTATTGTGGATGATTAGAGTTGTCATACGATCTAAATATTCATGTAGATAAAAAATAAGTTGCTCTTGAATAGTGGAAATCCTCTATGCATGAAAGATCAAATTTTGTTTGTAGAATTAGATCTAATAAACCTATATGTTATTGTAGATGTGTAGATCTATATGCATGATTAAAGAACATATTTTGATTCACTAAAAGATGAAAATTTTGTGGGTTATTCACTGTTTGGCTCTCGGGTTAGGGTGTTGGACTCAATTTTCGAGGAGTTTTGTGTGTGGGGCTTGTGTGCTATAGTGGGGGAACACTAGTATACATATAGAAGTGCATATGTATGTATTTAATCTAATATTTATGTGAGATTCGATTGAGTTTGTGTTGAGTTTCGAAGTTGTTAAATTTCAGATTTTTTTTTTGAACCCAGTTCCAAGTTTTTGATAAATTTAAATAATGTTTTGAGGAAAATAAATCTACATTTTGAGAGATTAAATTCTTAGTTTTTAGGGACTATTTAGTTCAGGTTTTAGAGACGAAAACTTGAGTTCCAAAGGGGTATATTTCAAATTCTAAAAGAGGCAAGTTTCAGATTTTTGGGAAAGTATGAGTTTCAGTTTATTGATGATTTGTGGCTTCTATTTTCGTGCGAATGGATTATAAATTTGGCAACAAATTCTATGTTTATAGAGTAAATATAAACTAAAATTTCCAAAATTTAATATTCACCGTTAAATGGATTGCTCTTAAGGATATGAAGGTATAACTTTCAGATTTTGAATAAAAGATAGTTTTCAGAATTTGTTGAATTTAAACCCTTTAAATTAATTTGTTTGAGTCCAGCTTTTTATGGTGATTTCCTTAATATGTGCTGGATTTAAGTTAATTTTTTTCCAAAATTTAATATTTATTTTTGAATGGATTGTTCTTAAAGATAAGAAAGTATAACTTTCAAATTTTGGATAAAAGATAGTTTTCTGAATTTGTTGAATTTAAACTCTTTAAATTAATTTGTTTTAGTCCAGATTTTTATGGTGAGTTCCCTGATATGTGATGGATTTAAATTAATTTTTTCTAGAGTTTAATATTTATTTTTGAATGGACTGTTCTTAAGGATAAGAAGATATAACTTTCAGATTTTTGATAAAAGATAGTTTTTAGAATTTGTTGAATTTAAACCCTTAAAATTAATTTGTTTGATTCCAGATTTTATGGTGAGTTCCTTAATATGTGCTGAATTTAAATTAATTTTTTTAGAATTTAATATTTATTTTTGAATTGACTGTTTTTAAAGATAAGAATGTATAACTTTCAGATTTTGGATAAAAGATAGTTTTCAGATTTTGTTGAATTTAAACCCTTTAAATTAATTTTTTTGAGTCCAAATTTTTATTGTGAGTTCCTTGATATGTCCTTGATTTAAGTTAATTTGTTCAGAATTTAATATTAATTTTAGAGTGTACTGTTTTGAATAACGAAATCATGAACTTTTAGATTTTGGTAAAATTCTAGTTCCAATTTTAGATATATTAAAGTAATGGTTTTGGAAAAATAAATCTATATCTTGTAGATGAAATTATCAGTTTTTAAGGTTATATACTTCAGTTTTGAAGGATAATTATTTCGGATTTTTCAGAGTTATTCTCCGTTTTAAAAAGGGTGAATTTCAAATTTTACAAACTATAAAATTTCAGATTTTTGGGATGAGATCCCATATATTTAAGAGATTTATTTCAGTTGAGATTGAATGAAGTTATAGTTGAATTTATTGAACTTTACAAATAAATGGGAAGTGAGATTCAAAAGGTTGAGCTTAAAGAACTTTTATAAGTTAATTTTTTGTTTCCATATATGAAAGAATATTTTGTATTATTGGACCAAGTTGGGTTTGATTTGAGATTAGGGTTCTGTTGTGGACCCTAGGGGATTTTGTGTTGTGAGCACTAGAAGTTGAGCAGGACCTAGAATTACCACAATAGAGAAAGTGAGATATTGGATGAGAGAAGAGATCTGCGCGGGGAGAGTGGGGGTAATATTTGGCGATGAGAGAGAGAACGGGGAGAGAGAGAGGGAGACGGTGAGAGAAGAAAGACTGAGTGACTGGAAAAGAGGGAGAGACAGTGAGAAAGAGAGAGAAGGGGTTTTTTTTGGGAAAGAGAGAGAGAGAGTGGGTGGATTTTGAAATTGTGCGATTTAAAATTTTGAGCGGGAAAATATGTTTTGTGAAAATAAATCTGGGCGATTAATTTTAGGGAAGATTGAAGAAGAGCCACTTGATAGCTTTCTTTGTAATTTATTATATTGATGATTATTGGCATGAACATGATGTTTGTTATGGGTTGATTGTAGAGATAAATTATTTTGATAAAGATGGTTTGTTAATATGATAAAAATTAAATCTTGATGGCATGATACTCTTATGTTGATTCTCTTTTGATAATGGATATTTGATGCATGAGAGATCATATTTTATTTGTGGAAATTTATTTTTTATGAACCCATGTATTATTGTGGATGATTAGAGTTGTCATACGATCTAAATATTCATGTAGATAAAAAATAAGTTGCTCTTGAATAGTGGAAATCTTCTATGCATGAAAGATCAAATTTTGTTTGTAAAATTAGATCTAATAGACCTATATGTTATTGTAGATGTGTAGATCTATATGCATGATTAAAGAACATATTTTGATTCACTAAAAGATGAAAATTTTGTGGGTTATTCACTGTTTGGCTCTCGGGTTGGGGTGTTGGACTCAATTTTCGAGGAGTTTTGTGTGTGGGGCTTGTGTGCTATAGTGGGGGAACACTAGTATACATATAGAAGTGCATAGGTATGTATTTAATCTAATATTTATGTGAGATTCGATTGAGTTTGTGTTGAGTTTCGAAGTTGTTAAATTTCAGATTTTTTTTTTGAACCCAGTTCCAAGTTTTTGATAAATTTAAATAATGTTTTGAGGAAAATAAATCTACATTTTGAGAGATTAAATTCTTAGTTTTTAGGGACTATTTACTTCAGTTTTTAGAGACGAAAACTTGAGTTCCAAAGGGGTATATTTCAAATTCTAAAAGAGGCAAGTTTCAGATTTTTGGGAAAGTATGAGTTTCAGTTTATTGATGATTTATGGCTTCTATTTTCGTGCGAATGGATTATAAATTTGGCAACAAATTCTATGTTTATAGAGTAAATATAAACTAAAATTTCCAAAATTTAATATTCACCTTTAAATGGATTGCTCTTAAGGATATGAAGGTATAACTTTCAGATTTTGAATAAAAGATAGTTTTCAGAATTTGTTGAATTTAAACCCTTTAAATTAATTTGTTTGAGTCCAGTTTTTTATGGTGATTTCCTTAATATGTGCTGGATTTAAGTTAATTTTTTTTCCAAAATTTAATATTTATTTTTGAATGGATTGTTCTTAAAGATAAGAAAGTATAACTTTCAAATTTTGGATAAAAGATAGTTTTCTGAATTTGTTGAATTTAAACTCTTTAAATTAATTTGTTTTAGTCCAGATTTTTATGGTGAGTTCCCTGATATGTGATGGATTTAAATTAATTTTTTCTAGAGTTTAATATTTATTTTTGAATGGACTGTTCTTAAGGATAAGAAGTATAACTTTCAGATTTTTGATAAAAGATAGTTTTTAGAATTTGTTGAATTTAAACCCTTAAAATTAATTTGTTTGATTCCAGATTTCATGGTGAGTTCCTTAATATGTGCTGAATTTAAATTAATTTTTTTAGAATTTAATATTTATTTTTGAATTGACTGTTCTTAAAGATAAGAATGTATAACTTTCAGATTTTGGATAAAAGATAGTTTTCAGATTTTGTTGAATTTAAACCCTTTAAATTAATTTTTTTGAGTCCAAATTTTTTTTGTGAGTTCCTTGATATGTTCTTGATTTAAGTTAATTTGTTTAGAATTTAATATTAATTTTAGAGTGTACTGTTTTGAATAACGAAATCATGAACTTTCAGATTTTGGTAAAATTCTAGTTCCAATTTTAGATATATTAAAGTAAAGGTTTTGGAAAAATAAATCTATATCTTGTAGATGAAATTATCAGTTTTTAAGGTTATATGCTTCAGTTTTGAAGGATAATTATTTCGGATTTTTCAGAGTTATTCTCAGTTTTAAAAAGGGTAAATTTCAAATTTTACAAACTATAAAATTTCAGATTTTTGGGATGAGATCCCATATATTTAAGAGATTTATTTCAGTTGAGATTGAATGAAGTTATAGTTGAATTTATTGAACTTTACAAATAAATGGGAAGTGAGATTCAAAAGGTTGAGCTTAAAGAACTTTTATAAGTTAATTTTTTGTTTCCATATATGAAAGAATATTTTGTATTATTGGACCAAGTTGGGTTTGATTTGAGATTAGGGTTATGTTGTGGACCCTAGGGGATTTTGTGTTGTGAGCACTAGAAGTTGAGCAGGACCTAGAATTACCGGCAGTGAATTAATTGATTGAGGGACTTGGCCAGGAAGAGTTAGTGTTCCCAGTTTTGTGGGTTCAAGTCTGGTAGGGTGGAGCTAGCTTTAGGTGGATCAGGTTACTTATATGTACACATAAGGACAGACACTAGTTGGAGTTGAGATGAAATAAGAGCAAACATGTGTAGGGGGCCTCATATGATTCACGGTGGGAGATGGTCCCAAGAATGATCGGGGTGTAATCACTTGCGATGTGGATTTCAATTTTCAGAATGATCGGGGTGTGAGGGAGTGTACCCAAAATCACTTGCGGTGGGAACTTGATTCTCAAGAATGATCGGGGCATGGCATTAGATACTCACAGAATAATCTAAATCTTACTGTAGTAGGTTAGTTGCATAAGGAGGATTGAACCATATAAAGTGGAGAACGATAAGGGTTTGCACCGGATTTATGTAGAATGAACTGCATAGAATCTGACAAGTATGCATTAGAAATCATCGTGTGCATTGTGCTTTCTTGAACATTGTTTTAATGCATTTCTCTTTTGTTTTTTGACACACACTTAGTGTAGTTTCACTTGTTGTTTTATTGAATCTTTTATCATTATTTTATTTTATGTTATGTGGCAAGTTTGTGATTGTGAGACTTTGGAAGGTTGCTATTACTATAGTATTGTGTCAATTGCCTTGAACTGACATCCCCACTCTTCAGTTATTTTGCAGCATTTGCAAGTGAGTTGCCCAAGCAAAGTGGAAGCTTGGATTTGAAATGATTAAGGTTAAGTGTTGGGTTGTGTTGTAATAAATGTAATTAATTTTCCGCTGTGCAAATGTAAGAAAGAATTGATATAATAAAAAGTTTTTATTTTTTTGCTGTATTTGATACTATATTTGGATTACATTGAAGTTGATTCTAAAAATTGTGCTACTTATTTCTAATTTAATTTATTGAAAATTTGGGGTGCTACATAAGCACCATAATAATAAAGAAGGAATAGAAAACATAGAACAATATGACAGCGGAGACACAAACCTCAATATGATAAAATTCTCATTCCCTCGACGAGTGGTTGCATATTTTCCTAATGTTTGTTGAAGTTTCCTGAAATTTTTGCAAAGTGAACAAGAAGAACAAGTGGCGTAAACAAATATAACAGCGTATTTGATCAATAGTGCAATGGAGTATTTTCTCTAGTAAGCCACCTTGCAGGTAGTAAATAGTCTCAAAGTAGATTCAAATTAGAAAAAAAAGATAAATAAATTATCAAAAGCTTTGTCCAAAATTGAGTCGAGATCTCTGTGTATAACAACATGCAAACAAACATTTAAAATAGTAGAATAACGATGATGTGTATTATTTGAACTTGCTATTAAATGCCACCATATTAGCGAAACTGCCACCATATCTGATATGGCTAAAAGTGGGGTTAAATCGGAACCGCCCAAATCAAGCACGAATCTTGAAGCCTAGGGGTAAAACGGTAATCTCACACACAGATGGGTTCAAAACGGGTACTGGATCTCCTTCTCACAGATCCGATAACCCGCAAACGAATCCACCTCAGCTGAATGCGGGTCCCGACCCGATTCAGACCTAGTCTGGCTGGATAGAATCAGGGTCTCTGATTAGGCCAAATCAACGGGCCTGATTCGCCATTATCCTCCCACCGGGAATTAGGGGTAACAGATTCCTAATCTGGTTAGGAGAATTTTACTCCTTATCAGATCACAAGAATTACTACCTTCCTAATCTGATCCCTAAGGCGGCTATAAATAACCCCCACCTACCACTGTTACAAGGTAATCACTCTTTTTCCTATTAACGCTCTTTCTTAATCATTCCTGGTTACTGACTAGAGCGTCGGAGAGTGCGTCGCCGGGATCAACCCCGGTGTCTCGCACTTCCGTGAACGGAGGGAGTCAGCGATCGAACTCCGGCGGAACAGGTTGGGTGTTTGCTATTCAGGTTTTCTACGAGTTCACAAATTCTATCTGTTTACCCCCACACCAGATTCAGCGGTAACAATATCTATGTGATTTGCTGCTCATTGTAAAAAAGAAGAGAGACAATCAGTTAGTTATTTGTAAATACGTTCAAAGAAATTTATCAGATCACAAAATAAATGCTCACATTCTCTCTTACTCTTTTCGGGTACACTTCATCACTGCTCCATCTACTTGCTCTCTGAAAAAATCATAATTACAACACGATATCAGACTAACTGAAAAGAATTTAAAAGAAAGTAAACAATCGAAAAGTATTGCTCTGGGTGCATCATCACCAGTAAAGCCAGCTTGAATGGAAACTATTCATATAAGTTTTCAGGAGCAAAATGAGTACTGCAATTAGGGCTGCAAACGAATCGAGCTATTCGCAAGCTATTCGGCTCGAGCTCGGTCAAAGTTCGGTCAAAGCTAGGCTCGAACCGAGCTCGAGCTCAAAACTGAGCTCGTTTCGTAAACGAGCCTGAGCTCGAGCTTGTGTTTTTTTTAAGGCTAGCTTGCGAGCTATTCAGCTCGAGTACGGTCAAAGCTCGGTCAAAGCTCGGCTCGAACCGAGCTCGAGCCGAGCTCGAGCTCAAAACTGAGCTCGTTTCGTAAACGAGCCGAGCTCGAGCCTGAAGGTATTTGGCTCGACTCGGCTCGATTTCAGCCCTAACTACAATATAACACCAAAGAAAAAGAGACTAAGAGAAAAGTTTGCTGACCTTAACATTTCGGTACCATTGTTGCAAACAAGGGGCTGGATGTCCTTGCTCTCGGCCATTTTCTAAGGAACTGTATAAAACCAGATTGCATGTTTGACCAACAGCTTTAACAAATAAAATGCTAAAGTGACGTTGCTGCTTAGAAATATAGGTAATCAAGTAGTCAGTAAGTAACTGAGCATAGTGGATTAAATTTGCTCCTAAGAGGCTAACCTAGACAGTAGACACCCTACTTTGCTTCATGCAACACTTATAAATACTAAAAATTTCACGAAATTCTTAGACTTGTTTCTAAATCAAATAGACCATCAGCATTAATAATATTTACCTACGATGCTCAATAGTTATAGCGCACAATAACATTGAAAAGAATATTGAAGATGCATTTCTTGTACACTTTTTGTTCATAAAATAAAGAAAGGCAAAATGAATTCCAGCTTAAATGCAATAAACTTTCCAAAATCTGCAAAGTCATAAAACACTAGGACCAACTACTGCATGCCAATTATATCTATCCTATCGGCTATTCCATTAACTCCTATCACTTCTTTAATTTGTACCATATGACCATGGCATATACACAAATATTTCATTCACAAAATAGACAGTCAATAACTTGGACTTGGAATTGTTGCAACAGTAAGATAGCATCAGGCTTTTAAGATACCATCAGGCTTTTATAACATGGGTACCTGGCTATATAGAAACTTTCCAATCCTTCATATTTGAATTGTGAAAGTTGAAAGTGAATTCAATCTAATTTTATTCGATCATCTAATTTATCTTTAAATAATAATAAAATGAGAATAAGGGAACCAACAATATTTGTGTAGACTAACATACAAATTAAAAACACAACCAGACGAAGGACATACTCCTAAAATATATAAAAGCTAGACAAATTTACTTCCACTGTCCATGCCGAACTTTTTTCTTGCCTACTTTAACGTGTCCAACATCATACTTCCTCTTGGCCACTTTTGATAGCACAACGAACTCCTACACGACATTCTCCATTTTCACCTTTGCTCAAATAATATATATATGATAATATAAAAATGCAGCATTTTGTACTAAAGAACATATGGGAGATATAAATCTCAAAATATTTTCTCTTCTAAGGGAGCGCTCATTTTACCAAAAACTGTATATAAAACTACAACTGGCTATGTTGAGGAAACTTCATCAAGTCAAGTTGAAAATTAAAATGATATTTATTCTCAGGCATATTGTAGGAACATTATAAGTATATCAATAAGTCTTTAACCAGAGAAAAATAAAAGCATCCCCCACATCAAGTTTTTTCGAGTTCACAAATTTTCCCCAACCATTTGTATGCAAGTGCCCCCTCATTTTCTCATAACCATCGATCGTGAGCTCATATATTGAAATTTCCTTTCGAATTTTTCTTCTTCTTTTACTTCATTAGTTACAACACGGAATTACATTCAATTATAAATCACGGATAAAGCACATACAACATGGTTTGTATAGTAAGATTACGATATATCAAGTGAGCTTTAAATAAGCGCATAACAAAATTCCCTATAAAAAACTGAATATATAAAGGTGAATAGAACTTATGAATCGCCATGGTTGGTTAAGATCTCAGCAACAAACCCTAATCACCTGCAACATTAAAATTAACAACAACAACATCAATCAATCCATATCTTTGATAAATCATGCAAATATATTCAGAATCAAGAAAATGGAAGGCGAAGAAACGAAACCAGAAACCCTAATTGGGTAAATCCAAAAACATGAATTAAAGGTGAAGCGAAAACTTACCAGAAATTGATGGAGAAAAGGGGTTACGGTTCGAGAATGAGAGGGAGGGTTTGGAGTCAATTTTGAGTAGAATTCGGGTTAGAGTGGATGCCGGGTTGAATGGATACCGAGTTGGAATGAAGGTCGGAGCTAGCAATGGAGGTGAGGTTAATGGAGTTTGAGTTGAGTGATTTGGTGGAAGGGGAAAGATGATGGTGATGGTGGTGATGATCAGAAGTAGAGCTCGGGAATCAAGGAGCAAAGGAGGCGTCTGGCTGGAGGTGAGGGACGACGATGGTGGAAGGGTGGCATGACGATGTCGAGAAAATAGGGAGAGTTTGAGCTAGGGTTTGTAAGAAAGTGAGTGAGTGAGAGGGGGAGAGATAAAATAAATTAGACAGAAAATGAAAATTGGGGGGAGGGGGGGGGGATTTGGAAATTTTTTTAGGCATGTTACGGAGTTTATACAACAAAATGCCGGGATAACCCATTTCTATCCAGACATTTTCTCTAAACGCCAGTATGGAGTGAGGTATACATTGTTTTTGCTTTTTTTTTTCTTTCTAAATGTATATCCCGATGATTCTACCGAATGTCGTGATGGGAGTTTTATTTTGTAGTGAGACATGATTGATGTAGAAGTATCATGCGAGTTTCAAGCTAGGGTTTCGAATTAATATTTTTTTTTTGGATGAAAGCTGAAGATAGGACTCAAGAAAAAGCGGTCGACACCTCTACAAGTGAAAGCAACTCACCTATAGATCAACAACAATAGTAGAGAATTTAGGACGATGAGATCCTAGATTTAGGTTAAGTAGAAATGCACGACAGTAGTCTAATACCCTATCTTCAATCTAACTCTAGACTATCTCGAACTCTAGATTATCCCCTTAAACATGTAATTTAATAAATTTGTATGATTTTTTATTTTTTATTATATGTATTTGTATTTAATTTGATCGTTGTAAAAACTTATTCCAAGTTGTCATGAATAATATATATACAATTTTATTTCACTCTTATGCATGTTCTACATTTATCTCTTTTTTTGGAGCTGCAAACTCGTAACTTAAAAGATATACCAAAGTCTGAATTCAATTTTCTTTTTGATATATCGGATAGAGCACAAAGGCTCCAGCCATCAAAAAATATATTAATCAAAAAGCGCAGTAAATTTACAAAAACTAATCAAAGGCTTTACAAGATGTAAAACAATAATAAGCGAACACTAAGAATACATGAAAGGAATGAAGCTGCAACAACACAGAGAGCTAACACATTATGATGACGAAAGGAAAAGATGTGGATGAGGCGTTCCGAACGTCGCACTGGCCGACTAGAGGCACCTCTGGCGATCTCAACAAGATACCGCGATGGGTCCAGTTGCAAAATCCTCGCAACCGCAGGCCGCTCGAAGTACCCATTGAAACCACTACATGGTATAATCCAGAGCATATCGGAACTCCTTCAGCAAGTCTAGCTAAGGCCCGTCGAACCATAATAGACGCATCGACGAGCACAGATACAACGACAATCAACAGAGAAACGCCACCATCAAAGAGGGAATCAACCTCATTAACCAGATCCCCACTGAGCCTCACTAAGAGCCGATACAACTTAATCATCGAGCCCTAAGGCAAGAAACTAGAAATTCCAGTTAAAAGGAAAGGATTGATAATTAAGAAGCCATGCAACTTCCAATAACAAAACAAGAAAACATACAGCTCCCAACAAAACAGCACAATTCAATAGAGCATAATAAGCATCGAAAGATGCAACAACAGGTGGCTAAAAAAGTGGGAGGAAGGAGGCTGATCCCCTTCCAGATCAAGGATGAGCACACATCCATGGTAACAGATACCAGCCGGCACAAACTGCACACCACTCGGGTGCCTCCCCAAGTACCGAAACGAAATCAACAATGATTCAAGACTAAGAACCTTAGAACATTCGCATTAATAATATAGAAGGATGGTAGCGCTAGTAGAACACAGTAATAGATTAATTACAGACAGTAGAAAAGCACTAGAAGCTCCCAAAAAAACAACAACACCCTTATCAACATAAAGAGCTACAAGAAGCTCATCAAAAGGGTATGATGCACCGGAGATAGCAGCATCAGTTTTGGAGGGAGAGAGGAGACCGCACTCTCTCCAATCAAACTGATCGCTAACCGCCTCACCAAAAGGAGCTAGCCAAAATAAAGCCACACAGGGCACAAGCAATACCAAATCACCCCTTGAGGTTAGCGATGTCCTGCTTCCGGTCCTCTTCCTCCTCTTCCAGCAGATCATCATGATCGATCCAGCTAGCGGCTTTTGATGGAGATGAGCTTTTGACCTTGATTGGGGTCAGCTTAGGATCCACTGCCGTGATCGAGGAAAGGTGAGCTTGCTTTTGGAATCGTTGCCAGTCGGATTCGAAATGAGGGTTAATCTCCCATTGAGGCCAAGGAGAAGCTTGCTCTGATCGCTTGGGAGCCTGATGATCCAAAGCTGGCAAGAGAGGAATTGGAGAGGGAGTGACCTTGATACCTTGAGTTGAACCAGAGGAAGGCAGAGAAAGGGGAGGCCCAGTAGACACTGCTCCTGGAGTGGAAGCATTCTTGCTAGCTTGAAGAGATGGGAGGTCCGGATTGATCCATACTAGATTAGGCGGTTTAGCAGGGGAGATCTTCGCCTTGCTAATAGGAGCAGGAGGCTTAGTAGGGAAATTGTATTTTTTCTTAGCAGGAGCTTTATATGAAGCCTTCCCGAGGGGTTTAGAATAAGAAATTGAGCCTGGGTGGAAAGAAGAAGGGGCTTCAGTAGACTTGGGTGCTGTCTTCGGAGGCCGCGAAGACCCCCCTGGTGCGGAATCACCTGAGCACGATGATTCATGGTACTGAATCGACACTGGGAACGACACATTGCCATCTTTCAGAACGTAGGCTTCAATACGCTCTTGATGTTCGGGAATATTAAAAAGCGCTTCCACTTGCATACAACCCGAAGCAAGCTTAGAAGCAGAGGAGATGCTCAGAATATTACCAACACATTTAGACATATCTCCCACACGCTGCAAAGAGTCGCAAAATGGAGGTAATCCCAGCAAGGAAACATGAGTGGAGATTGTAACAGTATACTGAAAAGCAGTGCTTGAGTATAAGTGGGAGATTGTTAGGGTTATATACTGAAAGCATCAATTTTGTATTAACTTTATTTCCTTATTTTTTTTGAATGAGAATCATATGGGCATATATTTGCATATTGTGTTTATTATAATATTAATGCAAGTGTCTGATATTCTATAAGGTTGATAATATAGTGTGAGGTGACACACAGAAGATCATATTATCAGTTCCTTATGGAATATATAAATAGTTCACAACCTAGACGGACTTGGACAATCCATTGGAAAGGTTGTAGTGTAATAATGCAAGTATAAATAATGCAAGTGTCTGATATTCTATAAGGTTGATAATATGGTGTGAGGTGACACACAGAAGATCATATTATCAGTTCCCTATGGAATATATAAATAGTTCACAACCTAGACGGACTTGGACAATCCATTGGAAAGGTTGTAGTGTAATCTGGTATTAGTCTGTCTTGACTATAGGTTTACACTAGTACACTTTGTGTGTATTGAACAGGACCACTTGAGGTTGTTCTCTTTGTACTGACTACAAAAGAGAACAAATACCTCTGTTATTATGGATGCTTATGCTCTTAATCCAGATATAATAACAGACATGTATATGCAGTGTGCATTACTTTGACTCATAAAAGAGTGAGATTCATTATGGATCAACAACCTCTATGAATTGGGTAATGGCATTGTATGTATGATGGGCTGTTGATTGTAAAAGGAATCCATGTCCCGATACGTCGGGTTGATGATGTCCCCTTAAGGAGCTCATAAGGATTGTCATGTAAACCCTGCAGGTGGATTACATCCGACATGATAAATAAAGTTGAGTGGTACTACTTAAGGATAAAAGATGTCGATCAATATAGTTGTCAGTAACTTAATTTGATCGACGGACATTCGATATCTTAACATGGGGAGTTGAACGAGTATATAATAAAAGGAGCCCATAAATATAATTTGGGATTAGGAAGGTAGTGCAACAATAGCTCCTTAGTGGACCGAGCTATTGTTAATGGGCCTGGGTTGTGTGTTCGGGCTGAACACGGGATACCCAGATTCGTTAGGAGACCTAACCCTAATTTCTCCTCATGGTCCCTGCCGTAGCCTTATATATATCCTTTATTCTCTGGCCGTGATTGATAATATGAAATATAAGATTTTTTCTCAAAATTCGTGATTCACGTAAGGAGAGAAAGAGAGGTCAGCCAAGGAGAAGAAAGGTTGGGAGATCGTCGCCCACGCGACGTCCAACCCGAGGAAGGAATACGTGCAGAAGATCTTGGGGTCGCTATCGTCTTCTTCTCACCGCAGGTATAATTTGTGAACCCTAGATTCCGCTATATAGGGTTAGATCACATATTTAATCTGTTTATCTTTTACGATCGATACGCACACCAATCCGTAGTCCTGGGAATCATCTTAGTTCCATCAGAGATGAGATTGGGAATGGATGACGAGATGACGACTTGAACCCATTTGCGAATGGAGAGCGTAATCGAGCCAATCGCTAAAGAAGAGTTCTCAATCAACTCTTGAAGAAGTTTGGGGGACGGACAACGGATAACGACGTCTCCGTTAGAGCAAGAACAGAGTACCCAGTCCCAATCTTTCACATTACAGGAGATACTAAGGAAAGAGTTGAGAGTGAAAATTGGAATAGTACCTCCGGAAAATGAAATGGCCCCATAAGTATCAAAGTATTTTAAACGCTCAGAAAGCTCCGAGGTGGGGATGAAAACTTGCGATATTGTAGGCTTGGATGGGATCTCAGAGGGAGTAACGTTAGAACTAGCAGGAGGGATGGTCGCATCATGAATGCGATTAGATAGAGGTGGATTAGGGAGAAGCGGTGATTTGGCTAAGGATTTTTTGAACTCGGCTTGATGGAGGAGGCTTCCATAAACTTACGATGCAGCGCAGGAAAGTCGAGCGCTGCAAGGACCTGCTTGGAGATCGGGACTCCGATCGATATCCCTAGCAGCCTCTGTAAAGCAAAACTTCGGGGTCGAGAATGGCCGGGCTTGAGGCAAAAAAGGCATTTCATGATAGCAGAACAGTATTTTTTAATATGGCCTGGTCTGAAGCACCGGAAACAAGAAATGGGGGATAGAGGTGAAGCAGATGATGGATTCACCGAAGAGTAAGTAGAATAAGGGTTCAAATGGCGGGAGGTTCCAGGAAGCTTCCTGACCCCCGGCTTGCAGGCCTCTGACGAAGAGAGCCCACCAAACATCAGTTCCCTTTTTTTATTCCTTTTTTTCCTTTTTTAACTACTTGGACCCATGATAGCTCCATGGGCCTCAAAAAGAAAATAGAAGAGGCCCAGAGACTAATATGAGCAGTGAGGAAACGAGTAAATAAAATCGCACAGCAGAGACAAAGATGCAACTGCAATCAAGCGCTGATACGCACAGCAATCAAATGGCGATGCTAGAATATGCTGAATAATGGAGCGGGGAAAGAGAAACCCGAAGGGGAGACAAGGGGTCTCCAGAAAACAATTAATCCAACTAATTAGAAATAGAGATTGAAAATCACAATAGAATCCCAGACTAATCCAAGCTAAGATCGAGTATACACTCGTACGTAAAATTGAGCAAAGAAAGAATGGCCCAATGGGACGGAGCCTCTACAATGGTGGTTGACTGATCAGAAAAGTGAGGCACAATGATGCCCAGCCAACCACACCACACAAACCCCAATGGACGAAGAGCAGGAGAATGAGCGTCACACCAACACTAAAATGAGAAGGGAGAGATAAACTTACAGTGAACGGTTTAGTTGAATCTCACCAATGGCACAGACGTGAGCTTGAAGAACACCACTCCATTGGGATCTCTGGGGATGGAACTCCGAAAGTAGAAACTGAAGACCTGCGACAGTCGACAAATGACACCGAGAGCACCGAGAACACCGATACTCCAGGAAGATTAACGGAGAGAGCACAGGCAGAAGCTGCCACTGCTAGGAGGGCCACCCTAGACTGGATGATAGCCGAGGGAGTCGACCGCACCACTGATGATCCGGAAGAAAACTACAGACTGCAAAATGGGAGGATAGTGGATGGGGCGAAAACCACTGAATGAAATGATGAAACGAAAAGGGTTTGGAGGAAAGGGCAAGGCAAAGAAGATTAAAGAAAGGAGGTGGGGGAGATAAGGAATAGATACACCGGATCTGAGAGATGGAGAAAGGAAGGAGCTTTTTTTTTTAGATCTTCAAGTCGTCTGAATTCAATTTTCGAATTTGAAAAAACACCAAAAGTAAAGGCAAAGTCCCATCCATCAATCACACTCTCCAAATACAATACTAGCCATCTCACCTTTCGACTCTTGTAGACTTTTGAGAAGAAAAGAAAATGTGGAAACGAATAATATATATAATTTTGTTTCACTCTTATACATTTTCTACATTTATCTCATTTTTTGGAGTACAAAAAAAATAAAAAATAAAAAATAAAAATAATATAAAAAATAAAAAATAAAAAATAAAAAATAAAAAATAAAAAATAAAAAATAAAAAAAAAAAATAAAAAAATAAAAATAAAAAATAAAAAATAAAAAAAAAAAAAATAAAAAATAAAAAAAATAAAAAAAAAATTAAAAAAAAAATTAAAAAAAAAATAAATAAAATAAAAAATAAAAAATAAAAAATAAAAAATAAAAAATAAAAAATAAAAAATAAAAAATAAAAAAAAAAAAAAAATAAAAAAATAAAAAATAAAAAATAAAAAATAAAAAAAAAAAAATAAAAAATAAAAAAAAAAAAAAAAAAAATAAAAAATAAAAAATAAAAAATAAAAAATAAAAAATAAAAAATAAAAAATAAAAAATAAAAAATAAAAAATAAAAAATAAAAAATAAAAAATAAAAAATAAAAAATAAAAAGTAAAAAATAAAAAGTAAAAAAGAAAAAAGAAAAAAGAAAAAAGAAAAAAGAAAAAAGAAAAAAGAAAAAAGAAAAAAGGACAGCCTATTTGCTGTCCTTTGTTGCTCTTTGTTTTTTGTTTTTTGTTTTTTGTTTTTTAAAAAATAAAAAAATAAAAAATAAAAAATAAAAAATAAGATGCTGGCTGCACCTCTGATGGCGTCGCTCGACAGGAAAGAGGAGCACGACATAGGGTGGCTGCTGGCGTCGGGGGATAGCAAGGGGAGGAGGAGCTCCGGGCTGTCGTTGGGCCTGTGCTGAGGTCGATGCTGGTAGGCAGGGAGAGGGAAGGTGCAATTGGGAGAGGGGGCGCCGGGGGAAAGGAGGAGAGAGCAGGAGCGAGGGGTTGGTTAGGGTTTTTGAAGAGGATGTGAGGTCGGGGACGATGGGAGAGCGACTGATGGATGGGTTAGAAAATATACAAGGGGGTGTGTGTATATGTATAGGGTGGTTAGGTTTTAGGGTTAGGGTTATGCAGATGGGTTTGGGTTTGGGGTGTAAATAGGGGGTGTAGAAATGGGTTGAAAGGAGATATAATAGGGTTATTAGTTAATGGTTAATTAACCCATTAACCAACATAAAAGGATATAGGGTATAAAAAGCTATTGGGTTAAAAAAAAGAAATCCCGAGAATGAGATGGGAACAAAATGAATAATAAAATAGGGTATGAACAAAATAAAATGAAGAGGATCAACAATAATAGCTCGATCCAACGGAGACGAAACAATAGACTAACAATTGGATCCAGAAGATCAAATAAAAGACGACAAAACAAATATATGAATATAATGAAAAAGAAGATCCAACACACGGTCCAAAAAGAGATACAAGCTGAATGAATACACAAAAAGAAAGAAAAGAAAAAAATACATCCAAAATACAGAAAATGAAAAACAAGGGTTACAATATCTCATGGGTCATGGATATGAGATATCAAGTCTTCATATGGGTACATATTAGTGTAATAATGTAATGGACAGACCCATCATGAGAATGTTGTATGGATTGTTACGTGAGTGTCATAAGCTGTCACGCCCCGCTTCCCAAAAAGAGTACGGAATACGGATACGTAACAAAAGCCCAGCGAATGATTTTCATCATCCATAAGCTGTTCAAGAAATCTTTACAATATCTCACACAATTAATCAGAGTCAGAAGCAAAAGTGTCAACCAACATGCAAAATTGAAACAAAACACCAACAGAAATTTACGTGAAACCAAATACAATATTCTCAAATAAATCAGAGTCTGGAGAAAAACAAATATCCTGGGTCACATCACCTAATTACAATAAATATCCAATAAACCAAATACACTTTATTCAATGTTCAAGCAATAATAATAATAATAATAAAACAGAACTCCAACACTAATACATCATCTCGCCAATACCATCTGACAGTCGTCTATCCTAATCTGCAATTAATAAATTTGCAGGAGAAGGAGAAAAGAAGAAAATAAGTACCCATCAATTGCAAGTCGTGGGTCACAAATAATGTAGGATACAAGCACATGGGGAAACTAACTAATAGCATGGCAGTCAACTAGCATGGTATCCTAACAGTACAGTTGTTAATGTCAAATGTAGTGTCATATGGCAACTAACAGTGTCTAGTAACAGTAAGCTCAGTATATTAGTGAATCAGGATAACAGTACATCAGTATCAGTCTAACAGTATCAGTCCAGCAGTATCAGTTTTATGTTCTTACAGTTTTGTGTGTATTACTATCTAGGTAACACTTCATGCATCCCGGTTTTTACTGCATGGTTGTTACAACAAACAGTTTCGCTTTTAGATTTCATAGTGGACCATGATGGGGCAGTGTACTCAGGTATCAGTAACAGTAGCAGTAACAGTAACAGTAACAGTCAGAACCTAGTGGTTCTCTTCTACTTTACACCTTCCTATGGGAAGTAATGTAGACAGGGTCAGAAAACAGTAACAGTAAAAGTAACAGTATGGAACAGTAGTTCCCTTCAAGTACACGTTTCCATATTTTCCACTACTAGATCTTTCCTTAAGAAACCCCGGCTTGGTCACTTTTATTATGGTCATCAAACAGGCATGATGTGTACGAAATAGTATCGAACTAACATGGTATAATCAGTATTAGGTTCAGGGAAACAAATAAACATGTATAGATAATATACAGTCACATAAACGAGCAAAACATTGCATGTTCATATTCAGGACAGCATGACAGTACAGTGTTAAAATAGTGATTCTTGTCGCTACAGAAATGCAAAACTAGATCCGTCGAAGGATCTGGAAAATAGACATCCACACGAATCCAACGAGTATAATTAAGTCATATGGTACTTCACAATATCTTAACTCAAAACAGGTTTGAAAACAGAAAACATGTTCAGTCAGAAATCAGGAAAACGAATTCTCAGTCAGAAAAACAGCATTAAAACTCATCAAATAAATCCACAAAAAATCTGAGGTATTCCCCTATATGACTAGAATCAAATTATAAAATTTCATAATATTCCAGTAAGAATAGATCAGTCATCAAAGATACCAAAGCATCAAGAAAATATAGTTTAGCGAATTTGGAAATCCCAACACTGCTGTACGAAAACTAAGATATTCTCGCAACCAGTGAATCGAAATCCAATTCTGCCAAAGGGATATGAAAATAGATAAAATTTACTAACTGTCACATTTCAAAAATATTTTTCACACAGTATAAGGAATCATAGTGAAAATAGGGTTCTTTATAGAACAGCGAGCAAAATACAACACAAGTAGGTTTTAGAAACGAGCATGAAACATCACATAAAACTTATCAATAAAATTCACAAAAATTCTGGGTAATCCCTAACTAAATAAAAAACACTGACCAAAGTTTCAAATCAAAATAATATGTATAGCATAGTTCTTGAAAATAGTTTGTTATCAAAATTACCCAAAAACAAAATCTGGAATAGATCGACACCTCTGTACTAAAACAGTCATAACTCAGTCATACGAAATCCAAATCAAGCAAAGTCAGTGGGGTTTGAAAATAGACAAAATTATCTAAAACTCATATTTTATACCGAAATTCAAATACTGACTTTAGCATAGACGAAAACAGTAATCAAAACAGAACATCCAGCAAATACAGGTTTCACCCTTAAGGACAAAACATCATAGATTCAAGATTATTGATCCAAACGCTTCCAAACTTGAAATACAACCTACCAAGCATCTAAAAATGATGATTTAGGGTTATTAACACATCCATACTAATTTTATCATATGGGTCTCAATCCAAACACAATTTCACACCAAATTTCACATACATGATTAAGAATCAAGAATTGGGCAATTCCTAGGTTATTTCTTATCAAGATTTGTGTCATGAGTCATTTATGGCCAAATTATCACAATAGAGACCAAACCCATCAAGCAAAACACAATCTATGGTTGTCTCTAGACCCAACTACACTATAGGTGAACTTTTTGACTTGTATCAAACAAATAAATTGGAGTACAAGTTAGTTGCCTTAATTTGGGGATGAAGAACGATGCAAACATGAAGAGAAGCAAAACCCACGAACGAAATCCGCTACAAGCAACGAATCCAAGCACAGCGAACGAAATCCTCACACGAACGATCTCCTTGAAGCAACGACGATCAAAGTGGCAAGCACCCACTTTGAGAACACCACAAAGAGAGAAAGGATGATGCAAGAGGTGATGTTGATGGTGGTGGTTGTCGGCTAGGCAAACAAGGGATGGAGTGGTCGGATTGTATGGTGATGGGTGTCGGAGATGTGGGGAGATGGCCGAAGTAGGGGGTAGTGGTGGTCGGGCTGATGGTTTCAGAGGGGGCTGTCGGCCTGGGGAAGGCCGGGATTGGGTGTGGTCGGATGTAGCAGTCGGGAGCACAAAGAAGATGGGGGAGGCCGGGATTAGGTGTGGTCGGCTGTAGCAGCCGGGAGCACAAAGAAGATGGGGGAGGCCGGGATTAGGAGAGGGAGAGAGAGCTTTAGGGTTAGGGTTTAGGGTTTAAGGATTAGGGGTTTATATATATAGGAGTTTAAATGTGGGTTAATGGGTTGTGGGTATTAGTATCTAGTAATAGGTATACAATTGGGTTTTGGATTTTGGGTCAAATAACAATAGGAATGCAAATAGGATTGAGATTTTTGGCTTTGGAAATCTTATTAGGAGATAAAATAATGGAAAAAGGAAAATACCACCAAAACACCACCATAACACCAAGAAAAAGAGAAAATAAAGATAACGAGACCAAAAATGAGGAAAAGTTCAAAATGATGAAAAGCGAGACAAAAGAGACAATCAATCAAACACAAGGAGCTCAAAATGAAATAAAATGGATATATATTAAAAACAAATCCAATATACGGTTCAGAAAAATACAAGAGAGATAAAATACACAAAAATGAAAATTACGCTCCAAAGTACATAAAATGAAAAACAGGGTTTACAATCCTACCCACCTAACAAAAAAATTTCGTCCTCGAAATTCAAAAGAGAGATACATAGGGTAACCCCAAAAGCAAAGAAAAAAAAAGACAAAACAAAACCAAAGCAAACTACTCAAACAAATGAGGAAACTTCTGCTGAATTTCCTCCTCCAGCTCCCAAGTCGACTCACCAGGCGAGTGAGGATTCCAAGCAACACAAACCAACTTGATGGCCTTGTTTTTATGCACTTTCTCCCGCTGATCCACAATAGCAACTGGCGGAATCTCACAAGTCAAATCTGGCCGAACGGTCAACTCAGAATAGTCGATCACGTGGCTCTCATCTCAGATATACCTCCTGAGTTGTGAGACATGGAAAACATCGTGCACTCCTGATAAAGCTGGCGGCAAAGCAAGACGATAGGCCACCTTGCATACTCGCTCCAAAATCTCAAACGGTCCAATAAACCTCGGTCTAAGCTTGCCCCTGCCACCGAACCGAATGACACCGCGCCACGGCGATACCTTAAGAAAAACATGGTCACCAACAACAAACTCCAAAGCCCTACGATGAACATCAGCCCATCGCTTCTACCTGTCCTGAGCTGCTTGCAAGTGCTTCCTGATCTGAACCACAACTTCCACTGTCTTGGTGATCAACTCTAGACCCAACAGCTGCCTTTCACCAATGTCATTCCACCACACTGGTGATCTGCACTTTTGTCCATAGAGTGCCTCGAACGGAGCAGCTTTAATACTGGCTTGAAAGCTGTTATTGTACGAGAACTCTACAAGATGCAAATGATCTTCCCAAGACCAACTAAACTGAAGCATGCAGGACCTCAACATGTCCTCAAGAATCTGAGTAGTCCGCTCTGACTGTCCATCAGTCTGGAGATGAAAAGCTATACTGTACTTTAATTTACTCCCCAAACTGTTCTGAAGACTCTCCTAAAACTGAGATCTGAATCTCGTATCCCTGTCGGATACAATACTGACTGGAACCCCATGAAGTCTAACAATCTCTTGCATGTACCTCTCAGCAAGGCTCTCAGTAGACTGACCGACACGAAAAGGAATGAAGTGAGCAGTCTTCATCAAACGGTCGACAATCACCCAAATAGCATTGTGGCACTTAGGACTCCTCGGCAAAGTGGTCACAAAATTCATAGTGATATGTTCCCACTTCCACTCTGGAATAGGAAGCGGTTGAAGAAGTCCAGCGGTTCTCTGATGTTCTGCCTTAACATGCTAGCAGACCAAACACTGAGAAACAAACCGAGCAACAGTCCTCTTCATACCATGCCACCAGAAATGAAGCTTCAAATCCCGATACATCTTAGTACTGCCAGGATGGATAGAATACGAAGACTGATGAGCTTCTTCAAGCAACCTCTGACGAACTTCACCCTTAGGGACACAAAATCGGGAACCAAAACGAAGCGAACCATCTGCATGAATAACCATGTCCGTCCTGGACTCAGACTCAACCTCAGCTCAAAAACTCTGCAACTGCGCATCACTAGCCTGCGCCTCTTTAATCTACTCAACAAGAGACGACTGCAGCTGGAGCGCCAAACAACTCCGACCAGAACTCGGCAACACAACATCCAAATCCAACCTCCTCATCTGCTCAATGAGATCACTCTGCTGAGTAAGAAACATAACTGCTGGTTTTCTGCTCAAAGCATCAGGCACCAAGTTTACTTTACCAGGATGGTATTACAAACTGATGTCATAATCAGCCATAAGTTCCAACCAACGCCTTTGCCTCATGTTTAACTCCTTCTGGGTGAAGATGTACTTGAGACTTTTGTGGTCAATAAAGATCTCCATGCGGTCTCCAAGTAAATAATGTCTCCATAGCTTCAAAGCAAAGATCACTGCCGCTAACTCCAAGTCATGAGTAGGATAGTTCTTCTCATGCGGCCTCAACTGCCTCGATGCATACGCAACGACTCGGCCCTTCTGCATAAGAACTACTCCAAGACCCTTACCAGAAGCATCACAGTGAACTACAAATCCGCCTGAACCATCTGGAATAGTCAACACAGGCAGTGACGTCAATCTGTTCTTCAACTCAACAAAAGTCTCATTACACTCATCAGACCAACAAAACTTCTGATCCTTCCCAGTTAATTTAGTCAACGGTCCTGCTATCTTTGAAAAATCTTGGACGAACTTCCGATAATAGCCAGCCAAACCAAGAAAACTCCTAACTTCTGAAACTGACTCGGGAATAGACCAATTCTTCACAGCCTCAATCTTTGCAGGATCCAAAGAAATATCATCACCAGAAATAATGTGCCTCAAGAAAGAAATCCTGTCGAGCCAAAACTGGTACTTGCTAAGTTTCCCATAGAGCTGATTCTCTCTCAAAGTCTGCAGAACCACTCTAAGATGCTCAACATGATCTTCCCGATTCCAAGAATACACCAAAATATCATCAATAAAGACCACCACAAATCTGTCCAAGAACTAAGAGAAAACCCAGTTCATAAGACTCATGAATACAGTCGGCGCGTTCGTGACTCCGAACCGGCATCACAAGATACTCATAGTGCCCATATCTAGTTCTGAAAGCAGTCTTCTGTATATCTGCTGCCCTTACCTTGACTTGGTGATATCCAGAACGAAGATCCAACTTCGAAAAAATAGTAGCCCTACTCAGCTGATCAACCAAATCATTAATCCTGGGCAACGGATATCGATTCTTCACAGTAACTCTGTTCAGTTCTCGATAATCCATGCACAGTCGACGACTACCATCCTTCTTGTCAACAAAAAAGACCAGAGCACCCCAAGGCGAAATACTAGGTCTGATGAAACCCAAATTAAGCAACTACTGAATCTGCACCTTAAGCTCTGCCAGCTCAACCGGTGCCATCCTGTAGGGACTCTTCGATATCGGTTCTGTTCCAGGCTGAACATAAATACCGAATTCCACTTCCCTATCAGGGGTAAGCCAGGCAACTCATCTGGAAAAACATCCAAAAAATCCCAAACTACTAGAGGCGCAGCCTGAGTGCAATTCCATCGCACAATCCACCTGTTCAACTGCAGTCTTTGCTCGGCCAAGAGAAGATTTTCCGGCATGGAACTCAAATTCTGCTCAATCTGGAATTCTGAAGACAACTTTTTTGGCACGGCAATCAATAACGGCATGGGCTTCACCCAGCCAATCCATATCCAGAATAACGTTGAATCCTGAATTTCCAATTATAATCAGGTTGGCTTTGAAATCTACGTCCCCGATAACAACGGAACATTGCCTGCACTCACGGGAACAACTGACAACTCCACCACTGGTCACGATGTTTCAAGCCTCTGACATGTTGCTGCACTCTAACTGATGGCGAGCGACAAATCGAGAGGAGACAAAAGAATGGGTTGCCCAAGAATTAAAAAGAATATAGGCAGGAAAAGAGCAAACAAGGATGATACCTAAAAGGAATCAAAGACAAGGAGAAAGCATAGACAATCTAGGGTGAGGGAAAAACAACAATGCAGGGAAAACAACAAAAGGAAGCAAGGCAAGACTAAAAGAAAGAAAACAAAAGAGGAATGAAACATCAAAACAACAAAACAAGATAAACCTGCCATAACTCCTTCAACTGTCTCAGCATCTGCAGCAGTCAAGTTGAAAGCCTGATCTCTCCTCGGAACAGCGGTGCTCTGACTGACAATCTGGCATTGAGGAGGAAGCGATGGCCTAACTAGACCACGAGCTGGGCCTGCTTGCTGAATAGGACCCTTGGCTGGAAGAGCCACCTGTTGCTGTTGCGGACAATCGCATACAGAATGATCAGCGGAGCCACACCTAAAGCACCGGCGGTTGACGCGCCAACAATTCTTACGCTTATGCCCAGACATCTGACAGAAGTCGCAAAAACCACCCCTCTGGAAGCTAGTAGAAGGATACAGAGCTGTCCTGACTGGATGGGTTGGGACAAGGCCTCCGAACAGGACCACCTGAAGACCTAGCACCAAAATGCGAAATAGTCCGCAGAGGAGGAACCAAACCACCACGAGCCTGCTCCTGAGCTCGAGCTGCTTCAAGAGCTTCAGCATAAGTACGCAGACGAAGAGAGACGAGATGCCTCTTGATATCCTGCTCAAGCCCATTTGTGAATCTACGAGCCCTATCCTCTTCGTTTGCCACAAGAATGGCAGTGAAGCGGGTAAGCCTAGTAAACTCAACTGCGTACTCATCTACTGACCTGGAGCCCTGTTGCAAGAAAGTCCACGTTACAACATTACATGAACAATTATGTAACAAATCAAAAATGGAAAAATGACTTAACCTATTTTAGGGTCAGGAATTGTTGCTCCATCTTAATTCGAGTACTACTGGGGAAGAACTTCTCGAAGAATCCCCGAGTGAAAGTAGCCCAAGCAATAGGCCTCTCAAGACGCTCCGACTCAGCCATCCACCAAATATGAGCCAAATCCACCAGCTGGATGGAAACACGTCCACCCGATCAGCCTCGGCAACGCGAGCCACTAACAACAAGCGCTCAGTCCGGATCAACCACTGTTTAGCCTCCAAAGGCATCTCAGTGCCGGAAAAACGATCGGGATGCAGCCTCATAAAATCTGTAACTGTCCCTGGGCGAGGCAGAAGATTTGCCTGCATAGGCATAACAGGAGGCGGAACCTGGGCAGCTTCAAGGGCAGCCATCACAAGATCACTGTGGTTTTGATACTGATTAATCAGCCGCTTAAGCACAGTAGTGACAGCATTAATCGTGTCGACCTGCGACTGAGAAGTAGAACCTCTGGGAGCCATAGTCTGTACAAAACCAAAAACAATTAGCATGCAGATTCTGAGTTGGTATATATTTCATTTATACATGCATGGTTGGTGAAATATTGTGCAGATCCCAGGTTGAGCCAAGCTTGTCTAAAATATTAGGCAGCTAATACATTAGCCAAACCTAATGCTCTGATACCATTAAAAATCCTGTCACGCCCCGCTTTCCAAAAAAAATAGGAAATACGGATACGTAAATAAAGCCCAGAGAATGATTTTCATCATCCATAAGCTGTTCAAGAAATCTTTACAATATCTCACACAATTAATCAGAGTCAGAAGCAAAAGTGTCAACCAACATGCAAAATTGAAACAAAACACCAACAGAAATTTACTTGAAACCAAATACAATATTCTCAAATAAATCAGAGTCTGGAGAAAAATAAATATCCTGGGTCACATCGCCCAATTACAATAAATATCCAATAAACCAAATACACTTTATTCAATGTTCAAGCAACAATAAAAATAATAATAAAACAGAACTCCAGCACTAATACATCATCTCGCCAATACCATCTGACAGTCGTCCATCCTGATCTGCAATTAATAAATTTGCAGGAGAAGGAGAAAAGAAGAAAACAAGTACCCGTCAATTGCAAGTCTTGGGTCACAAATAATGTAGGATACAAGCACATAGAAAAACTAACTAATAGCATGGCAGTCAACTAGCATGTTATCCTAACAGTACAGTTCTGTATGTCAAATGTAGTGTCATATGGCAACTAACAGTGCCTAGTAACAGTAAGCTCAGTATATCAGTGAATCAGGATAACAGTACATCAGTATCAGTCTAACAGTATCAGTCTAACAGTCTCAATCCAACAATATCAGTACAACAGTATCAGTTTTATGTTCTTACAGTCTTATGTGTATTATTAGCTAGGTAGCACTTTATGCATCTCGGTTTTTACTAAATGGTTGCTACAACAAATAGTTTCTCTTTTAGATTTCATAGTGGACCATGATGGGGCAGTCTACTCAGGTATCAGTAATAGTAGCAGTAACAGTAACAGTAACAGTCAGAACCTAGTAGTTCTCTTCTACTTTACACCTTCCTATGGGAAGTAATGTGGACAGGGTCAGAAAACAGTAACGGTAACAGTAACAGTAACAGTAACAGTATAGAATACTAGTTCCCTTCTAAGTACACGTTTTCATATTTTTCACTACTAGATCTTTTCTTAAGAAACCCCTGCTTGGTCACTTTTATTATGGTCATTGATATGGCTAAGAAATGGGATTAAATCGGAACCGTCCAAATCGGGCGCAAATCTTAAAGCCTAGGGGCAAAATGGTAATTTCACTCCACAAACGGGTCTGAAGTGGGTCCTGGGTCTTCTCCCCAAAGACCCAATAACCCACGAATGGATCCACCTCAACTGGGTACGGGTCCCAACCCGAAATGAACCCGGTCCAGCAGGATAGAATTAGGGTTTCTGATTAATACTAATCAACGGCCCTGATTCACATCTATCCTTTCACTGGGGATTAGGAATTACATTCCTAATCTGATCACAGGGATTACATTCCTAATCTGATCCCAACGGCAGCTATAAATATCCCCCATCCACCACCATTAAGAGGTAATCAATCTTTTGCTAGTTTACGCTCTATCATAATCTTTTCTGGTTATTGACTTGAGCGTCGGAGGGTGCATCGCCGGGATCAACCCCGGTGTCTCGTACTTTTTGCAGGTAAACGGCGGGAGTCAATGATCAAACTCCGGCGGAATAGGTTTCAGGTTTTCTATCCATGTTTTCCAAGAATCCACGAATACTATCTGTTTACCCCCACACCAGATTTAGCGGTAACAGATTGGCACTGTCTGTGGGAACAACAAATAGCAGCCCTTCCTCTTCCCGTCAGGTCAGACCTACCCAGCCATGCCTCCCCGAAGGCTGAGATTCCGAGGGTCCAACCGCGGACCTACTCCCCCTCAACCACAACAGGAGGTCCCTCTCCAAACCATCCAGCCGGCGGAACTTCCCTCCCAACCTGATCAAGCCCCGCGACAGGACCAACTTCCTCCTCAGAATGCCGGTGCGGGGGGCTCCCGTCCCAACATGATCACGTCTCCGTGCACAACCCCTTCAACATGATCACGTCTCCGTGCACAACCCCTCAACTGATTCCATGGCATCTCACAATCCCCGGGCCTCCGATGACCTCCGCAACACCCTTAACAATCGACATAAGGAAGAGGATCTTTGCCGCCGTTTGGATGAAAGGCGGACCCAAGAGGGAGTCTCCCGCCAACAATGTCCAAATGAGCGATCTCCTCATCGCCGAGAACATAGGAGGTCCCCGCCTCACCGAAGACAGAGAGAGTCCCCCGAGCACCCATTTTGCAAGCCCTCTATCACTGACCCAACAATAATGATGCTCGAAGGGTCCCCACTCCTCCTCCGATACAAAGTCCTCACCAACGTTCCCTAACTCCTCCTCCAGCTCCTAGCAACCCCCAGCACATTCCTAGTCCTCGCCACTCCCGGGGCTACCGTCGTCATAGCCCCCGCTCTCCCTCGTACGAAGATGAGTCCAGAGACTCGTTTGAATATCGTCAAAGGGATGACACTGTCTACCGTCGTCTCCACGAAATGGAAAGGCGCTTGGGTTAGCTAGAAAGAGAAGAAGAGCTTAGAGGAAGGACCCTCCGTCCGAGCCGACCTCCTTTCTCTCGTACCATCATGGAGGTGCCCGTTCCAATAGGCTTCAAGCCTCCATAGTTCGAGACTTATTCCGGGGAGTCTGACCCCGTGGACCACATCGAAAGCTTTAAGACCCTCATGCTAATCCACCAAGCTTCCGATGCTCTGCTGTGCAAGACCTTCCTCGCTACTCTCAAGGGTCCGGCTCGGGAATGGTACTCTTGCTCGCCCCATCCTCAATATTCTCCTTCGAGCAATTCGAGACCCTCTTCGTCACTCACTTCGTGAATAGCCGCCGAACTGAGAAGACCAGCATTTCGCTACTCTACCTCAACCAGAAAAAGGGTGAGAAGTTAAGAGACTATGTGAAAAGGTTCACCGCGGAAGCTAGTTCTATCGCTTCCCTCGACCAGTCGGTCGCTGCAGTAGCATTCCAATCAAACGTCCTTAATTCTAGCCTCCGCTCCTCCCTTGCCAAGAAGTCCCCGCAGAACTTCTCCGATCTCCTTCTTCGAAGCGAGAAGTATATTCGGGCCGAGGAAGCTGGGCACCGCCCTAACTTTGAGAGGCCTTTCTTCGGGTCCAAGAGAATGGGAACAGAAGAAGAGGGAGCCAAGAAGCTCCAGAAGGACAATGGCGGACAGCGCCGACCTCCCCCCAGGTTCGAAAAGTTCACTCCTCTTAACGCCAATATTTTCACTATTCTCATGGAGGTTGAGAAGGAAGGGGTGCTACCCCCTGTCCCGAAAATGAACACCCCTGATAAGAAGAGAGACAAAGAAAAATGGTGCCGCTGTCACCGGGACCATGGCCACGACACCAATGATTGTCGGGCCCTGAATGTAGAACCCCGTATTTTTAAAATATTATTTTTTTAAGGGTTTATAAATGACTAAAATGATTTTTGGAGAATTTATGAATATTTTCAGAAAAATTTATCTTTTTACATGTGCAAAACACGTGCAAATACTTTCTTGAGAAGTTTGAAAGTCAAGTTTTCTTCATAAAAAATCATTATTTAATATTTGGGATTTATTTGGTATTTTTCCATATTTTTCTGAAATTAATTGGAACCATTTGCAAATTTTGAGAAAAAAGGACTTTTTTGCAAATTTGTCATTTTTAGGGGCTAAAATGCAAAATGTGATTTCTGGACATTTTGAACAGTAGTGGTTGAGATTTAGGATTATATTTTACTTTTAAATCCTAATTTAAATGAATTTTATTGAATTTCCAAGAATAGAACTATATATATATAAAGTGGTATTTGAAGGGATTATTTTGCAAATTGGGCAAAACCCTAAACCTATTTCTGGATATTTAAAAGGATTTTCGCAGCCGTCATTTGCTGCAGCATACAGAATTTTGTGATTTGTTTTGGAGGATCAAGAAGAGGAATTTGGATCTCGCCAAAAGGAAGGCTTTTTCGTTGGATCTTTTCAATTCCAAGGTGAGTGATAATGTTTTGTTTTGTTTTGATATTGTGAATGATATGAATCTTGTACTGTGGTTTGATTAATGTGATCGATTGTTATATTGTTGGTTTGGCATGTATGTCATTTAGTATTTTTGCATGAGAACGATGCAAAGGTTGTTGTTTGTACCATGTATGTGAAATCTATGAATGACTAGTAGATCTCGGCTTATAAAATTGTATTGCTAGAAAGCATGTTAAGATTTGAGTATGGTTATGATCGGATGGATGAACATCTGGATCTTGTGTTTACAAATCAGAGTTGGTTTTGAGTTGTGAAAGAAATTCAGTATTGAGAAACCCTAATGGAAGAATTAGGAATTTAGAACATGAAGATTGAGATTTTGAGGAAGTTGGTTGATTTCAGGATTGTATCCAATCTGAGGATACTTTGAGATTGTCATTTTTACCTGAATACGAATTATTTTCATAAACAATGATTTCTTTTCGAAAAACTCTAATTTGATTATCATGTACAACCGAAATTAGGCAGACTGTAGGCCGACAGTCGACTGTCAGACCTTTCAGTCGAATGGCACGACCCAGCTGATGTATCTTTAGCTTTCTTGAAAATTCGTTCTGGACAGTCGACTTAGACCTTTTTCAGTCGACTGGTATACTTAGAATTTATTTTTCAAAGTTATCGTAGATTTTTCTCTGGTAAGTCGACTTATGAGCTTTTAAGTCGACTTATATTCTCCTTTAAGTCGACTTATGACTTTGCAAGTCGACTTATAACACTTAGAATATTTTCTTAAAGATTTCTGGAATTTCTCTTTGGTAAGTCGACTTATGTTTTTTTATAAGTCATCTTATATTGTTGGTAAGTCGACTTATGTTTTTATAAGTCATCTTATATTGTTGGTGAGTCAACTTATGTTTTTATAAGTCATCTTATATTGTTGGTAAGTCAACTTATGTTTTTATAAGTCATCTTATATTCTTTGGTAAGTCAACTTATGACTTTTATAAGTCAACTCATATTACTTAAACTTATTTTCTTAAAATCATGGATATTGGTCCTCTGGACAGTTGACTTACTACAGTGTGAGTCGACTGGTACTGATGAGTTTCATAAACTTGAATGTTCTTTCGAATGATTAGTTCTCAAATATTTTAGCCTATACTTTGTCTTCTGTTAAGCATATGATTTTAAGATATTTAGTTGAGCTATTTATGGTGGAAAGTTGGTTTAGACATTTGAGTTTGAGTCTCTAGAGGATGTATGTGACCCTAGTATCCCGGCGTTGAGTTATTTTGTTGAGGCCTGTTGAGGCATTTCAGTTGTTTAGTTTTGAGTTAAGTCCGGTAGGGTACACCAACTCTAGGAGATTAGTTGAGTAATTAAGTAACCCAAAAATAATAAGGACAGGCACTAGTGGTGATATGATGAACGAGAACATGGGTCAAGTACCTCAGTATGGCTTTCGGTGTGGGATTTAATCTCTGGAATTATCACGGTAGATTACTTGTGGTGTGGAATATATCTCCGGAATTATCACGGTAGATTACTTGTGGTGTGGGATATGTCTCCGGAATTATCACGGTAATTACTTGTGGTGTGGGATTGATCTCCGGAATTATCGGGGTCGAGGTGACGCACATGTGGTATTCGTGTGATGAGGTCATTGCTTTCGGTGTGGGATGATCTCCGGAATTATCCAGGTAAAATACCTGAGGTGTGGGATCTATCTTCGGAATTATCGGGGCATGGGCTAATACTCACAGTTTATCTTTATCTCGTAGTAGTCATCGTGATAGGATTAGTTACATAGCGGGGGATTGAACCCTATGAAGTGAAGACGTTAAGGGCTTGCACCGAACCTATGTAGAGTGGGATGCATAGACTTCGACAAGTACGCATTAGAGAGTCCGCATATAGAATTTGTGTTTTCTTGACTTAGTTTTATGCATGTGGTTTCCTGTTTTATACACATGACACTGGGTTTAGTCTCACTTGTTATTTACTTTTCCTTGCTACATCGTATTTTATGTATTCATGTTTACTATCTGTTGTTTAAGGATTCATGACTAATGTTCATTTATGTTGTTTGTTGTTTTATGTCACTCACACCATTTATGGCTGACCCCTTTAGTTTTGGGAGTTAGGGATCATCTCTAGCCTCATGTGTTGCAGGTTATTGCTTAGAGTTTTGAGGTTTGGATGCTTGAGATAGTTTTGAGATAAATTAATTTATTGGAGTTTGTGTAAATTTGTAAGAACAGTGTTGTAATAAGACTGTGTTGTAAATGAAAGAAAATTTTGATTCGAGTTGTTTTGTATTCCGCTGTGCTATGTAAGCGATTATTGTAATAAATCTTGAAAATTTTATTGGTATTGGTTATGTTTAATGTTACATTGAAGTTGATGCTAGGATTGTGCCACGTATTTTCTAAGATATTATATTAGAAATTCGGGACGCTACACTGAAGAACGAGATAGAAGCCCTCATCCAGAGGGGGCAACTAGACAAATTCGTGAGAAAGGACCGAACCGACCTTCCACCTCCCCCTCGGGGGCTAACAAGCGTCCCGAACAACGCGATGAGACACCCGAATTTGAAGAGGAGCGTGTCCTGCACCTCATTCATGGGGGCCCGATGGGGGGCTCTTCTAACTCCTCTCGAAAGGCATTTATAAGAGAAATTAATTCAGTTCGCGACACACTTCCTCCTAAAGGCCTCGGAGTACCCGTCACATTCTCAGATGAAGACCTTGAGGGTGTCCGAACCCCCCATTGTGACGCACTTGTCATCTACTTCCATATGGCAAACTTTAAAGTGGAAAGGATCTTGGTGGACAATGGCAGCTCCGTTAACATCCTCTTCCTCGCTGCTTTCAAAGGTCTCAAACTATCCCGGGACAGACTTAAGCCCGCCGGCTACACACTCCATGGGTTCACGGGAGTGCCAGTGACTATTGAAGGGGTGATCACCCTCGACGTAACCGCTGGAAAAACTCCTACTACCCGAACGGAGCCGATAGACTTCATGGTCGTCGATGTCCCCGCTGCTTATAATGTGATTCTAGGCCGACCTGGCCTACCTGTTCTCGAAGCCGTCCCTTACGCTTATCACCTCAAAATGAAGTTTCCCACCCAGGCAGGAGTAGGGGAAGTAAGAAGCAGTTAGGAAATGGCCCGCAAATGCTACATGACCTCTACTGGTGGTCCAATCCTCTCCCTCGAAACTCTTGAAATCCCCCAAGATGGTGTCCGACCAACGTTCGAGCCAATGGATGAATTGGAGGAAGTGCTCTTCTCTGAGCAAGATCCGAACCACAAGTTCTTTATCAGCAAGACCCTCCCATCAGCCCTAAGCTCGGACATAGTTCAATGTATTGGAAAGAACCACGACCTCTTTGCCTGGTTAGCCGCCGACATGCCTGGAATTTTCGAAGAGCTTCTCATCCACCATCTGAGTGTTGCACCGGGGTCCAGACCGGTTCAACAGAAGAGGCGCAAATTTTCTCCCGAGCGCCAACAAGCTATGAAAGAAGAGGTGGACAAGCTTCTCAAGGCTCGGTTCATACAGGAGGTCAATTATCCCGAATGGCTGTCAAATGTTGTGATGGTAAAGAAGGCCAACGGGAGTTGGAGAATATGTATCGACTTTACCGACCTGAATAAAGCATGTCCCAAAGATCCATTTCCGCTCCCAAGTATCGACACCCTGATCGACGCAACTTCGGGCCATGAACTCCTTAGCTTCATGGATGCCTTCTCCGGCTACAATCAGATTCGTATGTTTCCCCCGGATATCCCGAAGACCTCCTTTGTAAACGATCAGGGCCTCTACTGCTACAGGGTAATGCCTTTCGGGTTGAAGAATGCAGGTGCCACTTATCAACGCCTCGTCAACAAGGTTTTTCAAACACAGATCGGCCGAAATATGGAGGTATATGTTGACGATATGCTTGTGAAGAGCATCCATGGGGCCGATCATGTGGCCGATCTGCAAGAGGCATTCGATGTACTCAGGGAGCACGATATGAGGCTCAACCCAAACAAGTGTGCATTCGGAGTCTCGTCGGGAAAATTCTTAGGCTTTATGTGAAGGGATTCGGGGCACAAATGCAGCAAAAAACATAGATAAAATCCGAAACCCTAACCCTAGGATCTGTGTGCAAGACATGGCTGATCATGGAAAAAAAAAACGAAATTTTACCTTTTAAGAGCTTTACGAAGGCTGAAAGATGGAGGTCCTGTTACACAATCACCACGCAACCCTTGTAGCAAGATCCGCGTCTCTAAAGCAGTCCACACGAACGTCCGATCGTCCAACGATCAAGGGAGCCGGTACTAGCCGATGAAGCTTGCCTCTATCTCTCTCTCTCTCTCTTGCCTCTCAACAATTGGAGCGGCTAGGGTTTTCCCTCTTGCCTCTCAACAATTGGAGCGGCTAGGGTTTTCTATGGAAAACGAAGTTGCCAAAAGATGAAAATAAACCAATACATCTCTATGTATTTATAAGAGAGAATGAGGTGGGCTTAACCGTAATCAGTTTGGCTTTTGCTAAGACCAATCTGATTTGGTTTTATCATTTAAATTCGAATTATATTTTAATTAATTAAGTCCAACTCAATTAATTAAATAACTAATTTCGAATCATTTAATTTAAATTCCGAATTTAAATTAAAACTCCTTTTAAACGTTCTAAGTGTGTGACCCTTTAGGTTATTATTACGTTGGCAATAATTTTATTATCTAATAATAAAATTATAAACAATGAGCGGCATCTAGTAATACATCATTACTACCCAAGTAATAATAATAATTGGTGATTCAATTAAACCTTTCATGACTAATGTCTCCATGTAATATAATCCTTTTAACCTTGATATTATAGATTAAACTAGAGGCATGGTTCGTGTCATCCTCTTAATAATTTAATCTTTATTTTCTTGATCGATGAGTAGACTATTCAAACAAATCAATATTTGAGCATGGCCATGCATTTCATAGTCTCACTCAAACAAGAGGCCGATAATATCGCTCCTAAAATTAGGAGGGTTAAATTCCATCTAGATCATTCACATTTCTCACACGATTCATAATGAACCCAATACTATCTTTATCATTACCCGATTAATGATAACTTTTGATAGAATCAAAGTACATTAATTCTCGTGTAGAAATATAATGATTTCAGGTCAGAGGACCATTACACCATTATCACAGTGAGATTACTTATGACACTTATTTATTTATTCCATGTTGAATCTCACAGTGGGTCTGTCCAGTACAATGTACTCTTACATTTACCTATGTATTGATTTTAGTATCTCTATACTAATGACCCATGAGAGGTGGTCATCAATCAATCAACATACTAGTCTCAATGTATTATTACTGTCCTAATAATAATACTCGACTAGGGACATTTAAGATTATTATACTATATATGATCTCATGTTCATATAGTTTGTATTAATAATCTAAGGACATTTATCATGCTAACATTTATAACGCAGTAAATACGAAGCATAATAAATTATTAATATAATCAAATAGAACATAATGTCAATAATACTGATTACATAATACCATTGCATTGCCTCTAGGGCACTTACACTAACAATCTCCCACTTGCAATAGAGCCAATCACTCATGTATCGAACACCAATGGAACTAGTGTGACCCTCGTGCTTCTGCTGCGACAAAGCCTTAGTCAGTGGGTCAGCTATGTTATCATTTGTTTGCACTTTACATATATGTATATCTCCTTGTTCATTAATCTCACGAATAAGGTGATATCTTCTAAGTATATGTTTTGTCCTGGAGTGCGATCTTGGTTCCTTTGCTTGTGCTATGGCTCCATTGTTATCGCAATAAAGATCGATAGGATCTGCGATCGATGGAACCACACCAAGCCCTGTGATGAAATTTCGGATCCAAACTGCCTCCTTAGCTGCTTCGCAAGCAGCAATATACTCAGCCTCCATTGTAGAATCAGCTACTGTTTCTTGCTTTGAACTTTTCCAGCTTACAGCACCTCCGTTGAGACAAAACACGAAACCAGACTGGGATATAGAATCATCCTTGTCTGTTTGGAAACTAGAATCAGTGTAACCTTTTACCACTAGTCTTTCTTCTCCCCCATATACCAAGAATGAATCTTTAGTCCTCTTCAAGTACTTAAGAATATTCTTGACAGCTGTCCAGTGACCTTCACCTGGATTAGACTGGAACCTGCTCGTCATACTCAAAGCATACGACACATCAGGACGAGTACATATCATTGCATACATGATAGATCCAATTGCAGAAGCATATGGAATCTTACTCATGCGGTCCTTTTCATCCAATGTTTTAGGACTATTGTCACTCGAGATCGATATCCCATGAGACATCGGGACAAATCCCCTTTTAGCATCTTGCATCCCAAAACGATGCAGTACTTTGTCAATATATGTACTCTGATTTAGGCCGATCAATCTTCTGGATTTATCTCTATAGATCCTGATCCCTAATATATAGGTCGCCTCGCCTAAATCTTTCATAGAGAAATTTTTTCCCAACCAAGTCTTAACAACCTGTAGAGAAGGTATGTCATTCCCGATAAGTAATATATCATCAACATATAATACTATGAATGCCACGTGGCTCCCACTAACCCTTTTGTAAACACAAGATTCATCTTCGTTTTGAATAAAGCCAAATTCCTTGACTGTCTGGTCAAAACGAATATTCCACCTCCTTGAGGCTTGCTTCAGTCCATAAATGGATCGACGCAACTTACATATCCTTCTAGCATCCCTTGGACTGACAAAACCTTCAGGTTGTGTCATGTACACATCCTCTTCAAGGCTCCCATTAAGGAAGGCTGTTTTGACATCCATCTGCCAGATCTCATAATCATGATAAGCTGCTATTGTAAGCAAAATCCTAATGGATTTGACCATAGCTACAGGTGAAAAAGTTTCATCATAGTCAATACCATGAATTTGTTTGAAACCTTTTGCAACCAACCTAGCTTTATAGGTCTGAACATTTCCTTCCATGTCGATTTTCTTTTTGAAAACCCATTTGCACCCTATAGGTTTTACCCCTTCAGGTGGATCAACCAAAGTCCATACTTGGTTATCATACATTGAATCCATTTCAGATTTCATGGCTTCTAGCCATCTCTCAGAGTCAGGACTGTTCATAGCATCTTGGTAGGTGAGGGGCTCATCTTGATCTATGAGCATCAAATCGCCATTCTCTATTAAGAGAAATCCATAATATCTCTCAGGTTTATGGCGAATCCTACCAGTTCTACGAACAATCTGTGTTTCTTGAGCAGTGTCATCTTGAATATTATCTTGAATATCCTGCTCAAGTTCCAATTCGGGTTCAACATTATCTTGTGGGTCTCGAGCTACATCGAGTTCTATTTTCCTCCCACTGTTTCTTTTGGAGACTAGCTCTCGTTCAAGAAATACAGCAGTGCGAGAAACAACTATTTTGTTCTCGGTCGGATTATAGAAGAAGTAACCCTTAGTTTCCTTCGGGTACCCCACAAAATAACACTTGTCTGATTTTGGTCCAAGCTTGTCAGAGATCATACGTTTCACAAACGCTTCACATCCCCATATTTTCATAAATGACATGCTTTGATGTTTCTCAGTCCATATCTCATATGGAGTCTTTTGAACCGCTTTAGTTGGAACTCGGTTTAGTGTATATGCAGCCGTTTCTAGGGCATAACCCCAGAAACTTATTGGAAGATCAGCATGACTCATCATCGATCGTACCATGTCCAACAAGGTACGATTTCTCCTTTCAGAAACCCCATTCCATTGTGGTGTTCCAGGAGGAGTGAGTTGTGATACTATACCACACTCCTTTAAGTAATTCTTAAAATCATGGCTTAAGTATTCACCTCCTCGATCAGATCGAAGAGTTTTAATACTTCCGCCTATTTGCTTTTCTACTTCAGCTTTAAATTCTTTGAACTTTTCAAAGGATTCAGATTTGTGTTTCAAAAGATACACATATCCGAATCTACTGAAATCATCAGTAAATGTTATGAAGTAATAAAAGCCACCTCTTGCCATAGAACGCATTGGACCACATACATCACTATGTATCAGTTCTAATCGTTCGTTGGCCCTTTCACCTTGTTTAGTAAAAGGAGCTTTTGCCATTTTACCAAGTAAACAAGCATCACATTCATCGTATGATTCAAAATCAAACTTATCCAAAAATCCATCTTTATGTAGTTTGGATATGCAATTCTCATTTATATGGCCTAATCGACAATGCCAAAGGTATGTTTGATTTGAGTCATTTGCTTTAAGACGTTTATTCATATTATAGACGGGAGTATAATCAAGATCTAGAACATATAAACCATTAAATAAACGCGCTACACCATAAGTTAAATCATTTAAACCAAAAGAGCAACAATTGTCTTTTATTATAAACGAAAAACCCTTCTTGGCCAAACAAGAAATAGAAATAATGTTTCTGCAAATCGCAGGCACGTAATAACAGTTCTCAAGTTCTAAAATAAGCCCAGAGGGCAACGATAAATAATAAGTCCCTACGGCCAAAGCAGCAACCTTTGCTCCATTGCCAACGCGTAGGTCGATCTCTCCCTTTGCCAAAGATCTACTCCTTTGAAGTCCCTGCACATTAATACAAATGTGAGAACCACATCCAGTATCCAATACCCAAGATGTAGAAGTAGATAAATTGACTTCTATAACATGAATACCTGAATCAGAAATATTCAGAGATTTCACGCTCTTCAGACTTTCCAAATAAGCTGGACAGTTTCTCTTCCAATGACCTGGTTTCTTGCACCAGTGACAATCACCCTTATCAGGTTTAGCAACACCACCTTTAGGCTGGAGAGCTTTCTTAAAAGTGGGCTGGAAGGAGCAACTGCATTAGATCCAATCTTTTTCTTGCCCTTCCATTTCCCCTTTCCCTTAGCACCTTTATTGCCCACCATCATTATGGCTGCATTCTCATGTGCCTTTTGCATGTTGGCTTCGGTAGTTCTTAACAGTGCCAACAATTCAGTGGGTGTTTTGTTTTGCTCGGTCATGATGAAAGTCATAATAAATTGGGCATAGTTGCTGTTCAAAGATTGCAAGATAATATCTATTTGAGCCTCTCGAGTAAGCCCGGAGCCCAAACGGTCTAGGTATTCAAAATACCCAATCATCTTCAGAACATGCGGTCCAACCGGGTTATTTCCTTGCTTGCAGTTAAAAATTGCTTTGTACGTATTGAACCTTTCTTGACGAGCCTGTACTTGAAACACCGTCTGAAGATGCTCAAGCATAGCATAAGCATCCATATGCTCATGCTGCTTCTGAAGCTCAGCACTCATAGTTGCAAACATGAGACAAGCAACATCCGTCGCATCATCAATATGCTTCTGGTAAGCATTTAGTTGAGCACGAGTTGCACCGTCACCAGGATGGACCGGTGGAGGAATTTCAACAACATGGAGCTTACGCTCCTGCCTGAGGACAATCCTCAAATTCCTAGACCAGTCAAGGAAGTTTGTTCCTGTCAGCTTGTCCTTCTCAAGGACTGATCGCACGGAGAAAGAGTTGTTTGTGTTTTGCGCCATTTAGTATCTACAATGTTTAAAATGCATAAGATAAGTTAGATTGTCAAATAATTAATAATTATGTTCAAGTGATCATGGTACATTCAACTTAATATACCTCCCACTATTTTGTTCAAACTAATAGCCCTTACTATCAATTCGGAAACTAATTTTCTAGTGAGCCAAGATCCATATTTCATTATGCCTTGAGTCAGCGTTGGCCAATTCTCCCAAAACATAACTATTTAGGTAGACAACATTTGTCAATTATATCACATATAATTCTTGGATAGTTTGGTGAACAACTATTGTTCTAATTTATCTAATAAATTTTGCCAAACTCTATGCTTCTAAGTTCACAATCCATAATCCTATTGTGACAACTTAGTTAAGTTGGACCCAATGATTAACATGACGAATATCACATTTATTCTTTCGCACCTAACCACGATTAAAAGGAGTGCTCTACTTTGGCAAACCCACCCCTTATG